>CM046809.1:22124096-22809096 GCA_025617405.1 Perca schrenkii | reverse complement strand
AGATACAGACAGACAGAGCATCCTGTGGTCAGAATACACAGTACAAACAGAGGCTCACAGTTTCTGCGGTGAACTGAATCATTGACGGTGTGTGTGTGTGTGTGTGTGTGTGTGTGTGTGTGTGTGTGTGTGTGTTTGATGTGAACTCCGTAATGACTGCTGAGGCGTAGCTTGGTTTAGCCTCTTAACTCGCAGCATATTGTTTGCACTCTAATGTTTTGTAACTTTGAGTCTTCTACGCCAGGCTCTGTTGGCTTTACTGAATGAAAGAGCATCACAACACACGGGATGATCAGCTGTAGTCATCTCACCTCTTCTCTGAGGCAAGTCTCCAGCTTACCGTTTTATTCACACCTACCTGGGGAGGAAGCAAGCCGCCGCCAGCCTGCAGCTTCCACCTGACTACTACAAGAATGTCAGGCCTTTACGGGACAGCCGTTTATTTTTTCGTTTTTTGGAAGTTGAAGTCAGTCTTAGAGTCTACGTTTTTTATTAGCAAGTCTCAAGTCCTTCAGGGCAAGTTCAAGTCCTTAAGAACAAGTTCAAGTTCAAGTCAAGTCCTTAAGGGCAAAATTAAGTCAAGTCTCATGTCCTTAAGAACAAGTTCAAGTCAAGTCCCAAGTCCTTAAGACTTTACTTAATTTTGACCTTAAGTCCTTAAGGGAAAGTTCAAGTCAAGTCTCAAGTCCTTAAGAACAAGTTCAAGTCAAGTCCTTAAGGGCAAAATTAAGTAAAGTCTTAAGTCCTTAAGGGCAAGTTCAAGTCAAGTCTGAAGTCCTGAAGGACAAGTTCAAGTCTCAAGTCCTTAAGTACAAGAACTGGTTTTTGCTGCCTCCAGCAGAGTGTGAGGTCGATCTGAGTGGATGAAGAAACTCAGTTTGTCACTACTGCAGCAAGCAGGCGAGACACAAATCCCCTTATAGCTCCGTGATGAAGAGATGATGGAATAGCTGAATAAAATCTACCTCCTCGCCGTTTTAAGCAGCCTCGGCCCAGGTGGCAGGTCGTCCTCGGAGCCCCTCGCTTGAATCGATGACGCCTAGTTGATGTCACTCAGCGTTTGGAGGCTGCTTTCTGCAGACATCTGGGTGACCGGCAGGTATCGATTCTGAGGAAAGACACAGCAGCTTAAAAAATTTTTTTGGTCTTTTCTTTTGTCTACTTTATTAATTTCTCTTTTTTTTTTATTTTTCTTCCCGTCTGTTATGAGTGACCCGAAAAGAGACAGAGTGCTGCAAAGGGTGTTTGTACGTGTGTGTGACAGCTAACTTTTCAAGTGTAAAACAGATTGCTTCTCTCCTCTTTGATTGTATCCGTCCGTCCTGTCGTTTATGTCCTCATTCATCTCCACAGCAGTGTGTGTGTGTGTGTGTGTGTGTGTGTGTGTGTGTGTGTGTGTGTGTGTGTGTGAGAGTGTGAGTGTGAAAGTACACTAACCATGCGGAAAGTGTGTACGTGTGTTTGTCATACCGTGTTCCCCGTTCACATGCAGCCTTCTACATCCATTTATTTTCTTAATGTGTCAGGTTTCTGCATGTGTCTCATATTCTCTCACCATACTGGAGTTGTCAAACTGGTTTACAACTATTAAAGTGTGTGTCGCTCTGTGTGACGCTGATTAAAAGTGAGAGGTTTTTGATTGCATCAACCCTCCATGGAATTATCACACACACACACACACACACACACACACACACACACACACACACACACACACACACACACACACAGACTTATCAGCTACATTACATAAATATATAACAGGATCCAATCCAGGAGGCTCAATGCTGCGTTAACAAACTAACACTTCACTGTTTACTCTCCAAATTTAAATTTATGCAGATGAAAGCGAAGTAAAAAGAGGAATGAGCTTGTTTGTGTTTGGAGGTTGGAACTCTCCCAGTGAAACCAGAGGAGCCACTTCTTGAAACCAGCAGCTACGGTGAGGAAAATATAAGATAAAAGTGTGACTGGTGGATTTATTTTTGCACCATCTGATCATTTCCAGCCACGAAAGATTCACGGGTCAGCCTCAAAAGATGAGCAAAGTGATTTCAGATGGTTTCTACCTTCCAATTTGTCACAGTTCATACATTGGCAAAGAAAAAGAGCCACTCCACATCCTAATACTTCAAACAACAACATTCACACCTAGGAGCATTTAATAAAGAATCAAAAATCAAAGCTTCCATGCAGTTTGAAAGGGCTCAATTCAAGTAGTTAGGTTCTGCAAGTTGAAGAATCTTAGTTAGCAAGTAACCAAGTTACCGGTAAATAAAGCTTAAATTTAACTGGCTGAAACTGAGAGAACCTACTTCATCATGACTGTATGAGTGTGGTTACATTACATTTGAGACAAAAAGGGGGTTTCCTGGCCTTTAAAAGAGCATATATGCCTCAGAGATTATCAGTGCATCCAGTACTGAGATGTGTTTAGCCTAGCCTAGCTTAGTAAAACAATTGGAAACAGGAGAAAACTGCTAGCATAGTTAAAAGAACATACTTTTTCATGTTGTATCTTTTTTTTATTTACTGAATGTGTGTAAAATGTGTTGTTTAGCAGCTTCAGAGGCAGTCAGCAGTTGAGACATGTCTTTAGCTAGGCTAGCAGTTAGCAAAGCTACAGAACGTCAGAATTAAAAGCACTTAAAATGTCACATTTACACTTTGTCATTCTTTCCCATTTAGTCATTTTATTAAAACAGCACATGTTCCTACCTTCACAGCAGGTGGACACAGTTTTGTGGTTTTAGGAGCAGCTAGGCTAGCGGTTCCACCCTGCTTGCAGCCTTTGAGCTAAGCTAGCTGCACACCCCGAAGCTATCTCTGTCCAGTTGGTTAGTACAAGGCAGCAGTAGGCTAATTTACACCCCCCAAAAAAAGTTAAGAATCAGAAAGGGGTTTTATTGCCAAGTACGTTTTTTGACACATACAAGGAATTTGTTTTGGTGTTGCTGGTGCACATCACACATTCTCTAAATGTAATATTAAACAATATAAGTATAGGTAAACAATATAAGTATATGTACACAATATGTATTAAATTAAAAATAAAGATAGAAATAAAATAAAATAGATAAATAAAGAGCAAAGAGCATTAGAGCAGAGAGAACAGTGGCATGAAGAGCCAGGTGGAGAGTCACGGTGGTTTCCGGGCCTTGTTAATAAGGCTAGTGGCGGAGGGGAAACAAGCTGTTCATGTGGCGTGAGGTTTTGGTCCTGATGGACCTCAGCCTCCTGCCAGATGGGAGGGGCTCAAAGAGTTTGTGTCCGGGGTGGGAGGGGTCAGCCACAATCTTTCCAGCACGCTTCAGAGTCCTGGTGGCGTAAAGGTCCTGGAGCGGCGGCAGATTGCAGCCAATCACCTTCTCAGCTGACCGAATGACACGCTGCAGTCTGCCCTTGTCCTTGGCAGTGGCAGCAGCGTACCAGATGGTGATGGAGGATGTGAGGATGGACTCAATGATGGCTGTGTAGAAGTGCACCATCATTGTCTTTGGCAGGTTGAATTTCTTCAGCTGCCGCAGGAAGTACATCCTCTGTTGTGCTTTCTTGACGAGGGAGCTGATGTTCAGCTCCCACTTGAGGTCCTGGGAGATTGTAGTTCCCAGGAAGCGGAAAGACTCCACAATGTTAATTGTGGAGCCACAGAGGGTCATGGGGGCAGGTGGGGCTGGGTTCTTCCTGAAGTCCACAACCATCTCCACTGTCTTTAGAGCGTTGAGATCTAAATTGTTTTGGTTGCACCACTTCACCAGGTGGTCAGCCTCCGACCTGTAAGCGGACTCGTCTCCATCAGAGATGAGTCCGATGAGGGAGGTGTCGTCCGCGAACTTCAGAAGCTTGACGGACTGATGACTGGAGGTGCAGTTGTTGGTGTAGAGGCTACAAAAGCTTACTGGCATGGGTAGCAAGTCCAAACAGAATAAATAGAGAATCCATAGGTGAACAGGAATGGAGGCAGGTATGTTCAGGGATCAGGGGCTAGAAGGCAAAGAGGAGCAGGAGGAGATGGGCTGGTATAAATACTGATTGGGAATGAGGAACAGGTGTGCAGGTGGATGTAGGCAGATGTTAGGGGTCTGGGACAGGTGGAGAATGGCATGTCTGAAAAAACAACAACTGAGGCAGACATTGGGCCTCATGCAGCATCATTCTCTTAAATTTCTTTCATATTTTCTTTTCATATTTTAGAAATAATAAGGGAAGTTAATTCCAAATGCACAAAACGTTCTGAACCGCTCCATTATCCAGGTGTGCTGAATCCAACTTGATCATAATTGTTTATTACCCTAAACACTATGTAAGCTTAAGGGCTCTGGCACAAAAATTGAAGCGACGCCACCAAAAAAGGGTAAGAAGAAATCAGCTGAAGTGACAATGATGTACCTTTAATAAACTTAACAGGATTTCCCAGAGCGCCAGTACAAACCCAGCTGAAATATAATAATCTAATACATACATATAATAATCTATAACATAATCATCTACATTTCTTTCTTTTTTTATGTTCCCCAAATTTAAAACTTATGTTTCATTGTGTTGGGCAAACTTTGTGGACTGTAAAAAACAAAGTTTTTTCATCTTCTTTTTCTTACAAACAAGTGGCGCCGCCACTATAAACGTTAACATGAGACGTAATTGCTGCTTGAACAAACAAACTATGGGAGCATTTGTCTGGCACTATTGTCTCACTTTACTACTACATGTCATGTGACCTAAACTTTGACCAATAAACCAATGCAGAGGGTGACAAGTGTGTGCAGGAATTTTCTCTTTTCATTTTGAAATCGAGACTGAACGTGTTCCATAACACACGAGAAAAGGACAATTATAGACCCTAAGAGGGGAATTAATTGCCACTTTAGCCATGTAGTCCCATTAACCCCCTGGTCTGAGCCGCTAAAAGGCTACAGGTGTTCAATACACTGTGAATGTTTCTGTATTTATAGTGGTGGAGAGTGGTGGTATAACGAAAGGAGACAAACAGACAAACAGACAGTTTGTTCATTATTCTAATTTCCTCGTAATGACTGCATGGTTGATGCATCACCATCTGGCACCACACTCACAAACACACAAACACACACACACACACACACACACACACACACACACCGCTGTGATAATGCAGCCATTGAATCTAATGACAAGCGCGCTGCTTGTCGTAATGAGACTCCAGTTTGTTTTACTCCAATCCGGAGCAAAGCATGATGGGTAAACTGGCTTGTCGGGCGACAATTAGCTTCTCGTCGCCATTTGAAATGACTCAACTGTTTGTCCTTACAAACAGTTTACCTCAAAGGATGGATGCTTTAAAACAAACATTAGGTGCTGGTCCAGTGTCTCCTTGGCTCAGCTCAGAGTAAATGTGATGTTGGGTTGCCAGATAGTAAATAAAGAAGCCGCCGGGTTGCCAGGTCATCAGTAAGACTCTTCCTCTGCAAATTGGGTTGTAACTCAGCACGGTGAATCATGTCCAGTGTGTGTGTGTGGGTGTGTCATGCTCAGACAGAGGCACTTGAACTAAATTGCCCCCCTGATACCCACAATGCATCTGGAGCTGGCAAGAGTGTCTGAGTGGCTGTCTGTGTGTTTAAACCTCTCGATGCCTCAGTGTAACACACAGCTGCTTCATTGCGACCACTCCGTCGTTGCTATGGTAACCGGCGGGCCTGATGATGGATAAGCTCCAGGCTGTTGGCGATCGCAGTCGGACGGTGATTTTAGATATGGGGGCGTGGACTGTTTGGACATCGTGTCCTATAGCGTTAGCATGACAACAGTGAGCAGACCTGTCAACCATAGAGATCACTAAAGAACTGTGTGAGCATTTGTTTTGTGGTGTTTTGTATGTGACCTTTTTTATTTACAGCGTGACATCATTTTCTTTTTATTATTTTTTGGGCAATTTTGGCCTTTATTTTGATAGGACAGCTGAAGACATGAAAGGGGCTCATGCCTCATGTCATTCCCCCCGAATGACATGAGGGGTAAACCCTCTACACATGGCTTTACCAACTGAGCTATCTGGGCGCCCCACTTTTGATGTTTTTGTCACATATTTCCTTTAAACGTTTTTGTCTCTTTTCAACAGTTTTGGAACATTTTGGTCACCTACAAATGTCTTGTTCAGCGTTCTGCCAACCGAGCTAGCTAGCAACCGCTAGCGTTCGCTGATAACTTAAGAGAACGTTTTCTGTACTGACGTAAATGCAGATGAATGGCAGCAGAACCCGGAGGGTCCACCTTTAAAAACCCGTAAATCTCCGCTGGATGATGACGATCAGAATGGTTGAAAATCGTAAACTTTCCCTCTTTAGTGTTTAGCTTAGCACAGCGCAATTGCGACCATTACATAACACCGGCTTGGCCGCGTCATCCTCCCCAGCTCCACCGTCTTTTCAAAAATCGTCACATCCGGTTGCAAAGAACCAAGACGGCTTCAAACTCAGGTCTTCAAAGCGGCAGTCCACAAACCAACGGGTGATGCCACGGATGATGCTTCCACTGTTTTTTTGTCTATGGGGAGAACATGTTAACTTTCAACCTTTCATTAGCTGTGGTATTCTTTAATAAAAACAGCCCTATACAACATGTGGATATATTTACCCCTACTGTGTCAGCTTATTTGTTTTAAAGTTCTCATATTATGCTTTTTGGCTTGTTCCCTTTCCTTTATTGTGTTATATATCTTTTTTGTGCATGTTATACATTTACAAAGTGAAAAAGCCCAAAGTCCATCTGAAAGGGACTTACCATCTCCAACAGGAAACACTGTTCACCAACTGCTCCAAACAGCTCTATTGTAGTCTAGCCTTTACTTCAGAGACAAACGTGGTCACTTTGGAACACACGTTATAATGCTCGCCTAGCTGCTAGCATAGCACGCCCTCATACTCTGCTTCTGACTGGCTAGTAGTCCTTACCTAGGTACTGTCAGGGCACGCCCTCATACTCTGCTTCTGACTGGCTAGTAGTCCTTACCTAGGTACTGAGCATGTGTGACTCCCAACAAAGATGGAACAGAAGTAAGATGCCTCACTCTGTAGCTAAAACAGAGAGCTCAACACAAAGGGTGAAAAGAGGAGCTGCAGCAATGTGCAGTGCCACAAAAATATGGTGTTTTTTGAAAATTAAACCACGTAAACCTATTCTGATATAACCTCTAAATAAAATGATGAACCTGAAAATGAGCATAATATGAGCACTTTAAATACTGCAGACAGGAGAGGTAGAAGAGGAAACAGCCTTACTGAAAGATTTTATTATCTTGAAATGTTGGTGTTAAGGTTATTTCCTGATTTCTCCAACAAGTATAAATATCTATGGGCTAGTGAATACTTTGACTGACAAGTATATCTCGGCCTATCGTCATCATGCCATTGTGTTTTTCGCCTATATTTACTGTATGTGTTTTATTTCAGGATACATAACAGAGGTAAACACTAGTTCCTTTTCATTTCCTCCGAGCTCGACTCAGCTTGCTCTGCTCCGTCAATTAAACGCATCAACAACGACACTGTTTGCTGTTACTCCGGCAACGCAGCAAACGTCATGTCGGTTGAAAGAAAGAAATGCTGCAACGTCTGTGTGGATACAGATAGTAGATGCAAGCAAAGAGAGAGAGACAGCAATACACTGTATACACTACAATGTTCAGGGTGGTTTTAAACATTGAGGTGAAAAAGTAGTTATTCAGTTGAAACACACACACACACACACACACACACACACCTTTTTGCCTTTTTGCCTTTTTCTTAACCTCTTTTATATTCCTGAGCGTGACAGTGCATACACACAGGTGGTCACACACACACACACACGCACGCACGCACACACACACACACACACACACACACACACACATACACACACACACTTTTCTGCCTTTTTGCTTAACATCTATTATATCCCTGAGCGTGAATGTGCATACACACGTGGTCTCACACACACACACACACACACACACATGCAGCCTCTCTCTGTGTGCAGTGTGGAAGGCGTGGGCTGTTTCTTCAGGTTACATCTGCAAAGATGATGGATGGAGGATATAAAATCCATCTCTGCAGGCCATTTAGAAAAGAAATGAACACAGACCCTGAAGGATATGACAGTTAGATAGATAGATAGATAGATAGATAGATAGATAGATAGATAGATAGATAGATAGATAGATAGATAGATAGATAGATAGATAGATAGATAGATAGATTGATAGATAGATAGATAGATTGATAGATAGTTAGATAAAAGGAACTTTTAGTAAAAAAGGCTTTTGTCATTGGATTTATTAAAGGGTTTGTTTTATCCCGACCTTTATCTATCCAGGATGTTCCCCTGAGATGTGAATCTGTTTTTTAGAGAAAGTGAAAATGACAGCTCAATGATGTTTGATGAACTCACACTGAAACAAGAAGAGAGAAGAAGAGACAGCGAATTAAAAACATTAAATGTATAAAAACCACACAAGAGTTTATGTTTGAAATCGCTCAGAGGAATTCAATCTCCGCTCCGCTGTTTGATTTTTTATCAGTGTCAAAACATGTCAGGAACATTAAGCAGCTGCGGCGACTGATGACTGTATTTTACATTTATGTATTTTGAATTCGTATTTGTCTTATTTGCATTAGTCGTATTAGTATCTGAGGGGACTGCTGACGGAAATGAACTAGTTGCCAAATCAGGTCAAATCTTTTCTTGTTTGTTCAAGATCAATGTTTTATGTACATGACTGAAACTATGAAAAATCTAAACCACATTAATCCCAATCACATGTGAACGCATACGAGTAATCTGATTCTGTTTTTTCGTTGCTCTCCATGTACAGAAACGTTATGGTGATACGTCAAACTAAATCAGTTCCTTGGAAGCGTAAGCGTTGACAATGCAGTTTAGTTGTAGGCCTGATGTCATTTTTAAGAGACAAGGCTGGATATAAATAACCATGAAAAAGTAGATCTATATTAAACTAAAATTACATTTGTAAACAGTAAGACAATGGTGCAATGGTGCAAATTGCAAAAAAGGGTGCTGGAATAAATATGGAATGATTATTGTAACAGGTTAGTTATCCCTTGTGTTGTTTTCCCGTCAACTATGAAAACATGTTTTAGCTGTTTTTGTGTGTTTTTTTTTCAAAGTTTTGATCACTTATTTCAAAATTGATATCGCTTTATCTGACATTTTGTCTGTTTTTTTTCAACGTTTTGTCACTTTTTCAATGTTTTCGGCGCTTTTTCCAAAGTATTTTGATGTGTTTTGACGAGGGTATTTTCATTATTTATTTATTTTTGCTTTTCGAAACGTTTTGTCGTATTTTTTTCTCTTTTTTTTTTTGATTTTCGCCGCTTATTTCGACATCCCATATTTTCTAATATAAAAAAAACTTTGTAAACGGGTCAAATTTGACCCGAGGACAACATGAGGGTTATCAAATATATCAGATTCAGTTTTACACTGCTAAAGTAACCCATTACTATTACGATTGCACAGATTTCGCTTTGTGGCGAGAATAGTGCAGATGTTAGCTGTAGCTAATATGTGTGCATGGATAGAGCTTCCGTATGTTTTTGTGTGCCAGCAGCTTTACGGTGGTTTGTGTCACATACGTCTGTGGAACAGATAAACTCAATTTTAATGAATACAGCTGTCTACACAAGTCTTTGATTAAATGTTGCCTCATTGGCACCACTTAAAGTATGCCAAGCTATATATTCGCAGCTCCTGTTTGCAGTGTAGGCTACTTATGGATGTCACTGGATTACTTTGATACTGAGGAAAACTGAAAAATGTATTGATTTTTTAGGCATGATTTATGGATGTTTATTAGGTAATAGACCACAGGGATAAAGACATCTCCTGAAAGTGTAAGTAACACATAATGATTAGGTTTCATGTGTGTATGTTCAGATTTGACTGAGTTTTTTTTTTTTACTTAAATTCACTTCACGCAGTATCTTTGTATCACCTTCAACTCTCCTGTGGAGGCTTTCTCTTTAGTCTTTGAATGCCCATGTCTATTACAGACTACATCCTGTGACTGCATAGTTAAAAACAGCTTTTTTTGCCATTTTGAGTTTTGCAGTCGCTTGCCTTTGTCCCACATTACATGAACGCATCTTTAGCCCCAGGAGTACGCTGCACTTTCCTCAGTGAAAAAAAGATCTAACCATTTTGAGAGCATGAAACCAGCGAAACCAGATCACAGTAACTTCTTCAACAGAAGTGTGTTATCTATTATCATAAAATAATAAATAATATTGTTGACCAATCAGGTAAAGACGCTGAGTAATGTGTCATCAGAGCCCGAGGGTTTATATGTTTGAATCTGAAATGTTGCAGCCAACAGTTAATGCAGCAAATGAACCGCTTTTACTGAAAGACTGATCACATGCTGCAGTGTGTGTGTGTGTGTGTGTGTGTGTGTGTGTGTGTGTGTGTGTGTGTGTGTGTGTGTGTGTGTGTGTGTGTGTTTCCGAGAGAGAGTGAGGGAGACGGATCAGTATTGGATTTTGAGTCGTTTATATTCAGCGGGGGTTCGCAGCAAGTCACTGCTACAGTATAACACACACACACACACACACAAACACACGCACGCACAATGCCCACCTCCTAAATGTAAAACTGTTATAAGTTATAGTTCATTGCCGTGTTTCTGCGGCAGCTTTTGCTGAATAAAAACCTCTGATTCAATTCAAAACCTTATCGTCCCGTAAGTAAGATTTGGTTTGCATAAATGTTTTTTTTTTTACGATGAAAACAATAAAAACACATAAAAATGGACGCGGCAGATGCACAGCAGCGTGATGCGAATTAGAGTCAAACCTGCAGAGTGAAAATCAGGTTTAATAGCTACGGCGAGCGTTGAGCTGAGAGAGGAAACCTGCTGAAGTAACAGTTCAACATGATTCTAGGGGCAGGGGCCCTGCTGCTGGGGCCCCCTAGAGACTACAGAGGTCATTACATGCAGCAATATGGAGGATGATGAACAACAAACTATGATAAAAGTGCTCTTAGAGCCTTTAGTCATGCACCAACATTTACAGTTTTAGTAAGATGGGAGGAAAGCTATAAAGGGCAGATGGAAAGCACGCTGGATCAATTCAATGAATTTGTTGTTTTAAAGAAACTCTGGTGTGCCATGAACGCGTTGCGCTGCGTTGCGCTGCGTTGCGCTGCGTTGCGCTGCGTTGCGCTGCGTTGCGCTGCGTTGCGCTGCGTTGCATTGCACTGCGTTGCGCTGAGTTACGTTGCGTTGCGTTACGTTGCGTTGCGTTGCGTTGCGTTGCGTTGCGTTGCGCTGAGTTACGTTGCGTTACGTTGCGTTGCGCTGAGTTCCGTTGCGCTGAGTTCCGTTGCGCTGAGTTCCGTTGCGCTGAGTTCCGTTGCGCTGCGTTGCGTTGCGCTGCGCTGCGTTACGTTGCGCTGCGTTACGTTGCGCTGCGTTACGTTGCGCTGCGTTACGTTGCGCTGAGTTCCGTTGCGCTGCGTTGCGTTGCGTTGCGCTGCGCTGCGTTACGTTGCGCTGCGTTACGTTGCGCTGCGTTACGTTGCGCTGCGTTACGTTGCGCTGCGTTACGTTGCGCTGCGTTACGTTGCGCTGCGCCGGGTGCGAGATCGGGCCATCATATCTTAATCCAGATAAAAAAAAAAAAGAGTCTGCTTATGAAGTGCATCCTGTGTTTCTGTTTGTCTTCGTCACTGTTTCTAATTTACACCAGGAGACATTTTTCAGCAGAGACTTTATTTAATATTTAAAAAAAAAAAAAACATGAAATCATTCAGTTTATTAATGATCTGCAAACTTCAACGCGTGTGTGTGTGTGTGTGTGTGTGTGTGTGTGTGTGTGTGAAACAGAAACAGTAAATAGTGATGAAGCAGCAGAGTTCAGTTCAGTCAGCTAAATGCTAATCACACGTCCAAACCAAACCTGCGCTCATCAATCCTCCTTTCATCCCTCCTTCATTATTTTTCTTTTCTTCTCCCCCCGTCTCTCATTGTTCCTCAGTTGCTTTCCTTCCCTTCTTTTTTTTATTTCCGTTCTTCACACTTTCTTTTCATTGCAAGTCATCTTCTGCTTGTTACTTCGTTTCTATTCCTCCCTAAATCCTCTTCTCTCCTCTTTCTGTTCTTCATTTTCTCATCTCCTATTTCTTCAGACTGTCCTCTGACATTTTCCCTATTTCTCTTTTCATTTTCCTTTACCACCTCTGCTCCTTTCATCTTTCTCCTCTCGCCTCTCATCCCCTCCTCCTATGTTTCTTCCTACTCTCCTTGCATCTCTCTTTCCTTCCCTGCCCAACATTTTTCCTCCCTCTTTCCTCATTTCCTTTTGTCCGTCTTGTCCTACTCCCAATTTGTTTTCCTCCTTTGCTTCGTTCCTATCCTCCCCTTCTTCTCCCCATTTATCTTTAATTCCTTTCATTATTTCTCTCCTCCTTTCTTTCAATCATCTTGGGCTCTTTCTTTTCCTTTCTCTTGTACCTCACTCCGTCTTCAGTCTTTCTCTTCTTGTTTCTCTGTCTTCATTCCATCCCTCCTTCTTCACTACCCCAACCTCCTTTTCCTGTCCTCATCTTTCCTTCCTGTGCTCCCCTCCTATTTGTTTGATCCTACCTTCTATTTTACATGTCTACTTGCTTTTGGTTTTCCACTTTTCATTTCTTCCTTCAGCTTTCTTCCTCTCATTTTCCCTCCATCTTTCTCTCCTCCTACTTTCTTTTTTGCTTCCCTTCTTCTCATTCACCCTTCACACTGTCTCCTCTCCTTTGTCCTTCCTTCCTTCTCCAGTCATCATGTCTTTGTTTCCTATATTCCTCCTTTCCGTCTTTCCCTTTTCTTTCCAGTTCCCCCATTTTTCAGTCTCTCTTCTTGTGTTTCGCCTCCTTCTCTCTTGTTCTTTTCTGTACTTCCCTACTCTTCCTCTTTTTCTGTCCTTCAATCTCAACTTCCTTCTCTCGTCTTCCTACCTCTTATTCTTCCTTTCCTTTCCTTTCCTGCCTTCTTCCAGCTTTCCTCATTTGCTCCTTTAACCTCCTTTATTCTGTCCTTCCTTTTTTTCTTCCTTCACTCCCTTTCACCTTCTTCTCACTAACTCCTTCCAGTATCCCTTTGTACCTTCCTCCTCTTCTTCTTTCCTTCTTTCCCTTCTTCTCACTCATCATTACCTCTTATTTCATATGACCAACTCCCTCCCTCCTTCTTTGTTTCTCCCTCTCTCAATCTTTCCCCCTTCGTTTCCATCTCTTATTTTCCTTACCCTCTTTCCTTTCTTTGCATGCTTCCTCTCCTCCTTCCTTCCTTTAATCGTGTGTTTCTTCCTTCACTTATTTTGTACTTTAACTCCATCTCTTCTCTTTAAGTAGTTCTCTCCTTATTCTTCTACCTCTTTCCTTCTACTTTTTTCTTCCTTTGCTCCTTGACCTCATTTCCCTCCTTCCTCTCCTCTCTCCTTCATTCACTCCTCTCCTATATCTTTAATCTTCTTCTACCTTCTTCCCTTTTCTTTTCCTTCAATTCCTCCAATTCCCCATCCTCCTTTTCTCCTTTTCTCTGCATTTTATATTCTCGACTTTTGTTTCCACCTTCTCCTCCTTTGTTCTTTCCTCTCCTACTTTACAGTTTTTCTTGATTGCTTTGACCTGCTTAAAGAAACTGGGATCCACTCGGCTTTTCATCATCACTGTCTCAGCAGCAGAAGACACCTATTGCAAATGTGTCCACCCTTTTGCAGAACAGTTAACACAGATGTCATTCAAGCAGTCCAAACTCCGTTGTTTTAGCTATGGTAACCAAACAGAAACAATCTGTTCCTAACTATTAGAAACTATCTACATCAGTATGAAATCACTGAAGCACCTGTCTGACACTCCTTCACACAAATCTTCAATTAGCAGACAGACTGCAGGACTTAAAGGTGCAGCGTCTGTGTTGTTCTTTGCGAACAAGGATGGAAGAGGTCTAAGACAGAAGACACTGAGTATCAATAGTGGCTATTTCTTATACTCTACAGTAATAGATGTTTAAAATTTACTGTAATAGATTTTGTTTTTATTTTCTTAATTTCTTATACTCTAATAGATTTTATTTTGGTTTACATGTATTTTGTGTAATATTTACAGTATTTCAGTTTTCAGCCACAGTTTGAAAATAAGAATCAATGGAATCAATCAAATTTGCATCAAAGCATTTCTGATGCTGGATCCAATTCTTTGCAAGAAGGCGAATTTGACAACAAATGGCACTGGCATGAAAGCTACGTACAGTAAAAGGTAAAGGTACTTTATTTGTCACATACACGTAGCAAAATTTATTCTCTGCATTTAACCCATCCCTCAAGGGAGCAGTGAGCAGCCAATGACAGTGCCCGGGGACCAACTCCAGATCTGAGCCAGTGCCTTGACCAAGGGCACTGACTGGAGAACCTGGTATGTTTTTGATGGTGGGGGAAACTGAAGCACCCGGAGGAAACCCACGCAAACATGGGGAGAACATGCAAAACTAACCACTGGGCCACCATGCTGCAGTAAAAAGCTACAATGACAAGCAATGATGCTCTGATTCACACTGAGTGCTGTATTTTGTATTTTGTTGTCCACTGTGTAATGGTTGATTGGAAGAGCTCACACACTTCTTTGTAAGTTGTGTTGTTTGAAGGCAAAATTTGCTTTTGTTGCATATTTTAAATGTTTTGGCACGGGTAGAGCCTTTTGCAAACAACATGTGTCATTTTGACCATGAGTGGCACTGTTTCGGCCTTTGTGTTAACTGTTTTGAAAATGTGGAGTTTGAGTTGACTGCTGCATCAAAGCAATCAAGAACGGTAATTCCCAGTAATGACTCCATTCTTTGTATTCATGTCTTTCATTTTTCTTTCTCTGTTTATCATCCTCTCAGTCTTTAATCCCTCCTACTTTTATTCTTTCTCCTCTTGGATCCTTTCTTTCTTTGCATTTTCCGTCTGAAGGTGCTTCATTACGCAAACCAATGTTTTCTCCTCTATATATCCCTCTATCAGTCTGTTGCTTTTGTCCGATGTGTTCTCCTTCCCCCCTTTAATTTCTCCTTCCTATCATCCCTCCTTTGTTCATCATTCCTCCATTTACCCGAAATTTCCTCTTCTTTCCCAGTTTCTCAGCTTCTCCTTCCTTCCCTCCTATTTTGTATTCTTTCTCGTCTTGCAAAATTCCTTCTTTCCTTCTTCTCTTTGTTCAATCAACCCTGCATTTTTGCCTACCTTATCCTTCTTTCTACCTTTCTTTCTTTGCGTTTTCCATCTAAAGTTGCCTCATTACTTCTTTCCAACAATAGTTCCTCGCTGTTTTGTCCTCTTTTTACCCTTTCATCACTGTTTATGATCCTTTGCATGTGTTCTTCCCTTTCATTTGTCCTCCCCATCATTTCCTCTTCCTTCTCTCTTTCCTAACTTTTTTCCCTTCCTCTCCTCTCCCCTATCCATTCCTTCCTTCCCTCTCTCCATCCTTTGAAGGCAGAAATTGATTTGATCACTAATTGTGCTGAAACAAACAGAAGTTGATTAATTCAGTTTGCGCTCTCTCGCTCTGATAAATGAGACGGCGTGTGGAAAAAACAAACTTGTTAACATGAGACAGAGAGAGAGAGAGATAGGGAGAAAGAAAAGAAGAGAGCGTGGGAGAGAGAGAAAGAGAGAGAGTGGGAGAGAGGGAGAAAGTTAAACTCTTGGTGTTGTGAGCAGTGAATGGGATCACTGCCTCGTTTGGCCCTTTGGCTAATTAGAATTCAGTGTGTGTGTCCATTTGTTGGTATTCACTGTGTGTGTGAGGGTTTATTTCTACTGTGTGTGTGTGTGTGTGTGTGTGTGTGTTGTGTGTGTGTGTGTGCGTGTGTGTGGTCGTTGATCAGACTGACAAAGACTTATTATGGTGTCACTTTATGTGACCCCTTTTGACCCCGCTGGCGGGAAAAGTGTGTTTGTGTGTTTGTGTGTATTTGTATACGTGTGTGTGTTTGTCCTGCTAATGACTTGTCAGCTTCCACCACAAGTGCTAAAGGTGACGCTTCCTCCCTCGAGACATACACCCACCCGCGCACGCACACACACACACACACACACACACACACACACACACACACACACACACACACACACAGAATACAAAACTACACATTATTTTTTCTTCCTCTCAAACAGAAACATCAACAAATAGGAGCTGTGAGGAGAATACATATTAAAAGGAATTAGACGTGAAGTTAAAGGGATAGTTCAGATCTTTTGAAGTGTGGTTGTATGAGCTACTTCTCCATAGCCAGTGTGTTAGCTAAAACTAAGCAATGTCCTGCTGTAGACGGGGGCAGCAACTAAATGGATTTAAGACACCTAAAAACATCTATATCAGTTTAAGTGGACGCCATATTTAGAATACTTTCACCGCTTCACCTTGCTGTCAGACAGCCCTTTACGACACCATTATCTCTGCTCTCTTTAAAGCCACCAGACTCGCTCATTTTACCTCGTAGAACACGGGAGTTGCTGCTCTACTGCTGCCTCCATCGGTTAGTTAGGCTGCGTTATTGTGTGACTCTGGTGAACACTTTCAACCACCACAATCCTACATTATGAAGACCAGGAAATAGACGTATACAGGGGTAAGGTTAGCTTTTGATGGACAGAGCAGGAACAAGTCACATGTAGCTTTCAGATTTTTATCTTGTTGTCATGGATGAAAGGAACTAGTAAAAGACTTGTGCTGTTACAAAGTTCAATTTACATCTGTGTCTAATAGAGACAAAGAATTCAGCACATACGAATGACTGTATTATTACATATACTAACAATGAAGACCAGGAAACATGATGGTGAGTTTGGTCTGTATCATGAATACAGGCACTGTAGAGTACAATGGTCTGGAGCTCACACACATCATTTTCTGCAAACAGACCCACACTGCACATTTTCATGGATCCAGGAATGAAATTACATTCATGCATATTCATTCTTTCCTCTCTATGTGAAGTCTGAAGAAACTTTACCCTCTGAGACTCAAACTCAGTCTGACTCTGAAGACAGTCTGTTAGCTGGGTGAGCTGTGAGTGCTCATTTTAAAATGAAAGGAAAATAGGAACATAAGAGGCCGTAGAATCAGTTTTGTCGGCTGAACTCCTGCAGCCAGATCTCAGTAAATACATTACTGTTGGTACAAATGTTATATTCTCCATCCGACTATTGTTTTTATTCAACCAGGAAGGTCTCACTGACATTAACAACCTCTTTCTCTAGAGCACATGTGTCAAAGCCAAATCCTGCGGGCCAAATTCCGGTCCCTTACAAATTTTGATCCGGCCCACATATCAGTTTAGGTTCACAATCCATTTTGACCTGACTAGTTGTGCCCCAAACCAAAAAGACAAGAAACTTTTCAAACTGTAATTACGTAAAGAAGAATTGTGGCTGATTTTATATATATATATATATTATAGTGGAGAATATTTGCCTCTGAAAATGAAGTTCAAAGCGGCATAAAATAGAAGTTATTGAAGTGCAAGTGCCTCAACAATGTCTGAGGACTTTACAATTTGAACATCATATTATACCCATGTCCCATGTCCGTAGACCTTTGAATCAGACGTGGGAAAACTCCCAAACAAACCCAAACAACCACCCGGAACAGAAATACACTGAACTCATCTGAGCTGAACAGTCAGATCCTCTGCAGCCTCTCTCCCTCCCTCTCTCCCTCCCTCTGCTGCTTTCATGTCAAGACGTTCAGCGCTGCATGACGACCTCCGACCTTTAGACGGCCGGCCCCTCTCCACCTCTCTCCTCCTGTACTCCTCCTGAGGGACTAACCTTGTTAAATAAAGCTTCATCTAAAATAACTCCATCCTGACCGTCTGCTCTGCTCCGCTATAAATCCTTCATCAAACACAGAGGAGAGAGCCGATCAATATCAAACCATCAACACCGAAAAGAAATCTTTGTGTGTGTGCGTGTGTGTGTGTGTGTGTGTGTGTGTGTGTGTGTGTGTGTTTCCTCTGCCTTATCTTTGTGCTGACAGCATCACTTTGTTAGCTAAATAAAGCAAAGTCATACAGTGAATTGAGAACGGGACCCCTGTTAACTGCATAACCTTCTCACTCATGGTAGAAACTTTATAACAAAATAATTAATAACTCACAACTAACTCTCTTAAACAGGATAATACACCACAGCACACAACAATATACAATATATATACATAAAGTTTTTGTTGTTTAAAAAAAATCCGTATTTAGCTACTGTTGCTGCCGGTCACTCTAACTTTACTTGGTCGCGCTAACGTTACTCGGCCGCGCTAACGTTACTCGGCCTCGCTAACGTTACTCAGTCACGCTAACGTTACTTGGTTGCGCTTACGTTACTCGGTCGCGCTAAAATTACTCGGTCGTGCTAACGTTACTCGGCCGTGCTATCGTTAAGACCTCGTCAAAGTTCTTCCGCCAAACTACTAACGTTATACAAACAACACCAAAGTAAGTTGACAGCGGACCTATGTTCAGTCGCCCACTTTTCTACAACGACATAACATTCCTGTGGCCAAGGTAGTGTTTATACAACTATCTCACAACTATTTTGTTTTGAAAAGGAAGCAGTAATGGGCGCCTGGGTAGCTCACCTGGTAAAGCAGGCGCCCATATGCAGAGGCCCAGTCCTCGACGCAGCCAAGGGGGTAAGCGAGCATCCACAACGCTACGGAGCCATTTTGTTGTATATTTTCTCTTCATGTACTCTATTAAATATCACAATAAATACATAAGCACAGCATATAGAAAAGTTAAATTGTACAACATCTTTGTTTACATATCAATATTCCTGTTATGGTTTAGGTGTTTTGTCTTATTTTGGTAGTCTGTTTTTCTGTTTTGTATTTTGCTCTGTTTCCTCCGTTTTATTTTGACGGTCTGGTTTTCTGTCTTGTCTTGTCTTGTTTTTACTTCCTGTTTCCCAGCCCTTGTGTCACCTGCCTCTTGTTACCTCGTTACCCTCTGTATTTAGTCTTTGTGTTTCCCCTTGTCCTGTGTCAGATCATTGTGTGCCTTGTTTGTATTCCTGTGTGTTAGTTTTCCCTGTTAGTCTTGTGTTTCTATTTTTGACTTGGACTTCATTTTGGATTTCCTTTTTTGCCTGCCTTTTCCAGGACTCCCTTGGTTGTGTATATTTTTATGTTTTATTAAATCATCAAACGTTCCTCTGCTTCCGTCGCTGCATTTTGGGTCCGCCATTCACCTCCAACAACAATTCCTATACATAAACAAAGTATAAAATATGGTTACAGTCTTAGGGCCCTTTGATGTTGCTTTACTAGTTTTTTAAAGCTTGATTTATTGTGCACTTTGGCAATCTCTGCTGGAAGTGAGTTCCATGAAACCATCCCTCGATACAATGCTGTACGTTGCATTGATTGTGTTCGGGCTCTAGGAACTTTGAAAAGACCTCTGGTGGCATGTCTGGTGGGATATTTATGTGTGTTCGAACTAAATATAAGTTGACTATACAAACAGGAATTTTCAATTCATTAATGTTTCCAACAAAAGCCAGGAGTGATGCCGATAGTCTCTCCTCAACTTTCAACCAGAAGAGATTGACATGCATGTTGTCACATTAAACAATTAAAACGTAAAAGCTAGTCCACTACTATTTTTGTAACAATTGTTTCCCTGTGCAGTTCATTTTGTTCCTGCGACCCTTCCAATAAATACAGTTATGAAAACTATTATAAACTGTATTGCAGTAGTAGAGAGTTTGAGTCTAAATCTTAAATGTGAAATAATAAAATTTTAAGATGATTTTTCTTCAGTTTTCTTGCAGTTTTAGATACAGAAGGACAGAAACAGAAATTAAGGTTTATTAATATATGAAATACAGATTGATGCCATCCTATTTAAAACTGCATGTGCAATTATGTGGACTGAAGTTATTTATCTGTTCAATATATTATTCATAAGAACAGAGCGAGGAAAATGGGCACTCGTAAAACAACAAAATAAAAGCCTTAATCTAAAATATGGAAACAATAAAATATTATTACAGCAGTTCAGTCATGCAGGACGCATTCAAACATAAGTGGAGCAGGATGTCCACTTGTGTGTGTGTTCCCTTGCCTCTGCATCTCATGAAAGATGTTTCTGATGACATTGTTTATTAATGACAAAGTTGTCAGACAGGTGGGCGGGCAATTTCATTGGCTGTTGGCAAATAAGCTAATCCAACAACCAAAGGGCGTAGGTTTGTTTTCAACATTGGGGGGGGACACATTATAACCGAAGGGGGTCTGGGAGTCGCCGCCCAAAACCTTTTGAGCGTCAAACACATTTCCTGTGTCTGAAATTGTTGACATACTGTATATTTACTAGTAAGACGTAGGGCTGGATCCAAAATATCTGACTATTCAGATATTCGCTTATTGGTTAAGTGCTTGATATTCAATTTTGGGATTTGAATAGAGAGCCGAAGTCACGCTCTTCTACTTCCGGCCAAAGGGACCTATCTAACGAGAGTCAGTGGAGAGATAATGATATTTTTTTTATCCCGTATGAATTGAGCCATGGATTACAAATATGATGTTCGTCAATTTAGAAGATAATTTTTCAACCGAAAAAAGTATTAGTTTGTTGTTAAACTGTTGAAGTATAAGCCTGTGAAAATACGTCATTAGAAAGACTACACACTTAAATGTTGCATGGATGACGTCTCGCTGAAGCTACGATGTCTGTGTGTATCATACCGGGGATGTAACGTTAACTCTAATGAGCAGACAATCTTGCTTGTTCTTTTGCTTATCTGCTGAAAACACTTGACTGGATAAAACACAGCAGTTAAGATGACGTTACATGTGTTGTGGAACAGAGCTAAGCTAGCTAGCTAGCGAGCAAGTTGAGCATCAAGCTAGGTGAGGTAATTTGTGTGAGACGGGAGATGTAGTCCACTGAGCGGTTTCACACAAACCTAAGCGGTCATATGACAAACCTACGGCTAAGTGAGACTTTCTTCGGTGGAAAAATTATCTTTTAAATTGACGACCATCATATTTGTAATCCATGGCTCAATTCAAACGGGATCAAAAAATAATTATTATCCCTCCATTGACTCTCGTTCATATTTTTCTCGAATTAAAGTCCCATGAGGTCCACCGGAAGGGGTGTGACTGTTGAGACGGATTCAACTTTTGGAGAAACGTACCTCTGAGAAGGATACATACATGTTTTGAGCCCCTTGAACGGTTAGTTTTCCTTAATTTAATTTACCTCTTCTGAATATAGCGGGGGAGGACATATCCCCTGAACACCCCCCGGAAATCAACACTTATGCCAACAACAATACCAACAACGTGTTATAATGAATGGGTCCATATGATATCGGACGAAAATGTATGCACACCAAAACGTTTGCTATCCTACGAAAATAGGAGACCACCGGCTGGTCACGTGACACCGGTTGGCTATGAGCTCCATGACGCCGAGCGACAGATGCTAGTTGTTTAAGCCGCTACAGAGCTTCGCGACGCAGGCTACAGAAACTCCGTCACAGCTCGGTCGTATCAGTTAGTAGATGTGTTTTGCCGAAAATGGGTGACTTTGAGCCGGGTACAGAGCACCGCGAGCAGCAGCTCGTTTCGGCGGAGATTACGGTTTACAGACACGTTTATCTTGGTTTTTTTTCGTGGTGGTCAGCACGTAATGGGAACACGGAGGTTGGGTTTAGGAAAAGAAGAACGGGGAAAGGAAACGTGACCGAGGGAAATGATCCCCGGTCTCCTTAGTGATAGTCCTGTGTTGTTTGACCCATCCACCCCCTCAACCAACCTCCCTACGAGGATTTTCGGCCTTTCATACTACTTGATACCGTAGTCGTGCTGTGATCACGAAAGATGCTTCTCATTGGAATGCATTAGAAAAAAAATTAGATAAACGTGTCCGTGTACACGAATCAATAGATTAAATGACGTGACCATTTCAGGTGAGACTGGGTTGATCTATGGCGGGGGCATAGCTTTTGTTTCAACGGTGGAGCTCTGGGCGCCATACGGCCAGGAAATGTTGAGCACATCATTCAGAAAAAAAACTTAGAAAAAGGAAAATAGAAAGAAAGATAAATAGAAAGAAATGTAAAGGGAATTAGTCAAAATCACAGGAAATCAGTCTTTATTTTTCATGCTCTTGTTGTGTTCTTTAACCCCCCCTGACCTTGTGAATTGGAATCGAATTGATTCGGAAAATCATTGGCGATACCCAGCCCTAGTTTAAAGGCACAGTTTCTGAATACGGCCTGTGTGCATTTCTCTGTGGATTGAGCATTGTGATACTTGCACAGTATTCATAAAGCACCTCGACCTGCTTTATAATAAAAAAAAAAGACATGGAAATTGGGACCTTTAACCCTTGTATTGTCTTCCCATCGACCATGCAACGTTTTGATTTTCTCGTCAGAATTTCAAATAAAACATTTTTCAACATTTTGGCCTCCTTCCCGATGTCTTTGTCACTTTTCTGATGTTTTTAAAGATTCCCTCAATGGTTTTGTCACTTCTTTTGACGTTTTTGTCACTTTTTCCAATGTTTTTTTCGATTTCTTCTGCGCTTTTTTTGGGGACTATTTTGTTGTTTTTTTCCCCACGTTTTTCAAAGCTATTTCCCAAATTTTTGTCACGTTTTTCAACGTTCTTTCATAAATTTTTCTTCAAATGCTATACAATTTAACAAAGCACCCAAATACAATGAAAGTAGTGAACCGATGATTTATTTTACTTGTGAAGAGCGTCGTCTGGAACCATACATGTTACTGACAATTTGGTTGAAAGAAAGCCAAATTTCTGATATAGAAACATTTTGAAAATGGATCAAATTTGACCCGAGGACAACAGGAGGGTTAAGATGTCCCACCTTCAATTCAATTCAATTCAATTCAATTTTATTTATAGTATCAAATCATAACAAAAGTTATCTCGAGACACTTTACAGCTAGAGTAGGTCTAGACCACACTCTATAATTTCCAAAACCCCAACAATTACAGTAATTCCCTCAAGAGCAAGCATTGGCAATGGATATTGCGACAGTGGAGAGGAAAAACTCCCTCTTGGGAAGAAACCTCGGCAGACCCAGACTCTTGGTAGGCGGTGTCTGACGGGCCGGTTGGGGGTGTGATGAACAGTGGCGATAATAGTCACATTAGAGGAACAGTGACTTCGAAGGTCATCATGGAAGCTCATGTCAGAGCATGGGTGGATGCGGTGGATGCAGCAGGACGTAGCAGGATGCGGCTGGGAATTGCAGAGAATCGCAGAGCATAGCTCTGCGAAGAAGAAACATACGGACTCCGGGGAGTAAACTCCCCAGAGCTAGATTAGTAACAAGCATTTCTGGGATGCATACAAAAGTAACCAGTAGAGATGAGAGAGCAGCTCAGTATGTCAAAGGAAGGAATTAGCCTTCCCAGCAGTCTAGAATTATAATAGCATAACTACGAGAGGCAGGTTGAAGAGAGGTGCCTGGTCGGGCTAGAACTCTCCCCAACCGGATCTGGTTATACTGGCCTGCCTCCCTCTACTCTCGCTATATTATTAATTATACAGTATATAAAACTGATGACTACGAGGAGAAGCAGTGGGCCGGGTTAGGTTGACGCTGCAACCCCTCACTCCCTAACTATAAGCTTTATCAAAGAGGAGGGTTTTAAGTTTACTCTTAAATGTGGCGACGGTGTCTGCCCCTCGAACCCAGACTGGGAGCTGGTTCCACAAAAGCGGAGCCTGATAGCTGAAGGCCCTGGCCCCCAGTCTACTTCCAGAGACTCTAGATCTAGATCTCTTTAAGAGATGTTTCTCTCAGAAAAAGAGGTTGCACCATTTCTGGGTTTCTTCAACAGTGCTAGGATGTTCTGTGTACGTTGTTTAAACTCAGTCACAATACTTCACACGAGTCAGATTATCCACCTGGATAAAGATGCTCTATACCCATGAAGCAGGTTATCAAAAATCAAGTTGTTCTAAAAGCCTTCCCAGTATTATGTTAATGTTTTTACTGGAGTCTGCCCAGAGATAATTAGTCTTGGCAGAGAATGAGACTTTATTATCTCAGACACAGGCGATCGCTTGGAGCTGAGAGTCCTGGTGTCAAACCCAGACAACAAATAAATGTGGATGTACCATCCACACTCTGGATCATTTATTGTCAGTTTGCCTTCTTTTTTTTTCAGAGCTTCCTCTGGTATGTTTAATAATTAACTTCTGTTTTGAGCAGCTGACACAAAAGATAATGACTTACTAATTGTTTTCAATACAAACAATTCACAAAAACAACAGATGGAGACAAACCGCAGAAAGTAAGAAGGAGGATGGAGAGAAAAATCGAACCAGAAAAGAAGGAAAGAGAGAACTTCACCTGGAATTGATCCTCTGGCCTCCTTGTTGGTCCAAGTATATGACTTTCAGCAATATATATATATTTTGAGTTGATATTTCTCCAAAAGCCCTATATTATTCATCGCCATGGAAATGGACCGACCTTCATTTATGGGATGTTCCACTCCAAATGAACCAAGCAACAGCATCTGAATGCCAGGACGTGTGTGTGTGTGTGTGTGTGTGTGTGTAAAGTTTTTAGCTGTGGTGGATGATTAAATTAACAGTGTGTGTGTGTGTGTGTGTGTGTGTGTGTGTGTGTGTGTGTGTGTGTGTGTGTGTGTGCATGTGTGTGTGTGTGTGTGTGTGTGTGTGCGTGTCCTCAGGCAGTGAACCAGCTTGCTCTCATCCTCACTCTTCCTAATGAGATTTAATGCTGAGTTGTCCAGCTAACGCACACACACACACACACACACACACACACACCACAATTTTAATAATAACTTCCTGCCTTTATCCCAGTTGCACTTTGCCCGTCTGACTCTCACACTGCTGCTGAGTTATTCTGCCTTTTCAAAAACTAAAGCTGACTTTTACTGAAATACCTTCGACAACTGTTGTACTGATTATCATGAAATTTGGTTAACTCATTCACGTTCCCACTCAGGATGAATTGTAATAACTTCTGATTCTTCATCTAGCGCCATCATCAGGTTAACATTTGAATGCGTCCATTACTTTTGGTTTATGACCAAATAGCTGCAGAACTAAAGACATTCCCATCAACCTGCTGTACTTGGTGTTTAGTGCTCATTTGCATGCTAAAACGCAAAACTAAAATGGTGACCACTGTAAACAGGGACATCTTAACATTGTCACTGTGAACATACTGTCGTGTCATGCTGATGTTAGCATGACACGCCTCCTTTCAACCAAAGTCCATTCATACCGGAGCCTCTGTGATCTCTGATGTGTGTGTGTGTGCGACGTTCCTTCAGTATTTTTTGGGGGTCCGAAATTCGCCCGCTGTACGTTGAAAAATGTGAAACTTTTCAACATGGCATCATGACTTTGCGTAAATATATACGCCACTTTCAGAAAGCCAAATGGCGTGTTATTTTACGCCATTTTCAGCTATCCACGTGTATGATACACGCTGGAAACAGCTGATGTAAACACACCCACCACGTGGCCTCGCCACGTTGCGCGTTATCGCGAGAACGCGACGTACTATCGCGAGAACAACGTCACACGCCTGGCAAGAAAAAAAAAATGGTGGAGTTTAGGAAAAGAGCACAGGGAAAGGCTTTAGTACAAAAACACGGAAAATAACGACTAAAACACGCTTACGACAACAACTAAATGTTGGGTTTGGGAAAGAAACATTGGGTAAGGCTTATTAAAAAAAAAAAAAAAAACGGCAAAAAACGGCCGAAAAATCGCCACACTCGGGGCGCGAACCCGGCTCTCCCAGTAACAAAACAGTGACAAAAACACGGAAAATAACGACTAAAACACGCTTACGACAACAACTAATGGTTGGGTTTAGGAAAGAAACATTGGGTAAGGCTTATTAAAAACAAAAAATAAAAAAAAAAAAACGGCAAAAAACGGCCGAAAAATTGCCACAATACAAATTGGCGTTTCATACATACGCCAATTCATGAGATCAGTCTGAACTTTTGGCACCAGATTTCCGGCAGACCGTATACGCCACAATTAGCGTGTTAGCTAACAGCAGGCTAACAATTTCATTGAATTCAGTTGCTTGACTAACGTTAGTCTCGCATTGCCGCACCTTCCTCCACAGCGCTGCGGAGGAAGGTCTGGCTAGTCCACACAGCATTCCAGGATGGGAAAAAACCTGCTGTAGTTTATTGGCTTTTTTTTTAAACCAATCACAATGGGCTAAGCTCCGGACGGAGCAACGGTGCCTCTGCAAAATAGCCTCGGAAGGAACTTGTTTTGCTGGAACATGTGTACGTTCAAAAGTTGTTTTAGTCGTGTAACAGAAAAACTCAGATAGTTGGACAGATAGAGAGTGTGGGTACTAGACTGGCCTGCCTGCAGTCCAGACCTGTCTCCCGTTGAAAATGGGTCACCAACGGGAGGTGACCTCTAGCTCACCAAGTAAGAGCATGCGCCCCATGTAGGCTGAGTCCTTTGCAGCTGCACAGGTTCGAGTCCGACCTGTGGCCCTTTTCTGCGTGTCATCCCCCATCTCTCTCCCACCTTTCCTGTCTATCCACTGTCACTATCACATAAAGGGAAAAGCCCCCACCCCCCTGCCCAAAAAATGTATAAATATATATTATTTATATACGACAACGGAGACCCCGGACTGTTGAGGAACTGAAGTCGTACATCAAGCAAGAATGGGAAAGAATTCCACCTACAAAGCTTCAATAATTAGTGTCCTCAGTTTCCAAATGCTTATTGAGTTTTGTTAAAAGAAAAGGTGATTTAACACGATGGTAAACATGCCCCTGTACCAGTTTTTTTTGGAACGTGTACAGTAAGAGAGAAAAGAGAGAGAGAGAGAAAGAGAGAATCAGAGAGAGAGAGAGAGAGAGAGAGACAAAAGAAAAACTGTTTGACAGCTGAGCTTTAGGGATCTACCCAGAGGAACTGAGTCAGCTACCACACACACAAACACACACACACGCACACACACACACACACACACACACACACACACACACACACACACACACACACACACACACACACACAAAGAGTGCTGACAGTTCTGACTTCTCTTCTGCTGTCACAAGTTTATCTCAACGAGAACTTCAGAGAGAGAGAGAGAGAAAGGAAACGGCAGCAGGAAATGTGAAGAGGTACAGAGGGAGGGAGAGAGAGAGAGAGAGAGAGAGAGGGGAGAAACAGGGAGAAATAATAAAATAAAAGAGGATGCGGAAGGAGAGAAACATACATTGGATTATTGGTTGCATTGTAATAAAATGTTTTCTCTCTGAATGGGATCAATTTGTTTCCTGCAGCAGCCTAACCATACAGTAAGTCTCTGCCTCGTTATAATGTCACTTTACACTGAATTACACACTCCTGTCTAAAACAAATCCTTTATATCTGTTGTCTTATGTCATTTTGTCTTCGTCACAGCTCCTAATATCCATGCTGTTGTCTGCTGTGTGCAGAGGCGGCGCCAGGTGTAAATAGTATCATTTATATTTGAAAAATGAATAAATACATTAATAAAACAAATTATTTTTAGGCTAAAAAACACAGGCGATCGTATTCGGCCAAAGGGTGCAGCACACATTGAACTTTTGACCTTACTTCCGCAGTAACGTTTTCACACAGAAGAAGAAGAGTTCAATATTTGGAGCCATTAGGATTAGAGAAGTGAGTCTAACGCTAGCAATGGGTAGTTTTTTACTCCCTCAACGTCAAGGTTTGGAGACTTTATCAAAACCTGTAAATGAGACTGAGAGATATGGTGAACCTGTCACCAACCGGGACGAAGAAAAGCAGCCGGAGGAAGATGATCTCACCACGGCCGTGATTGCTGCTGAGGATGCTTAACGTCACCCTGCTGTACATGACATTAGATCAGGGGACCGCACAGCCAGGCCACAGTGGGGGAGTCAGCTGATAGGGGTCCATGCAAGAACTTTACTCTTATCTCTGTCTCGTAGAAGAACATTACAGTAAACATGTGTTCTACAGAAATGTGAATAAATGGATCACCGAATTTATACAGCGCACTGGACATCAGTTTATTTTTAGCCCAGAAAACGTGTTCGCCCTCAGTGGCTTATTTAGATATATTAAGTCACTACAGATAGGACTACAGTATTTTGACCATACGTGCGTGTAAGTGTGAAAACTGCTTGAGGATACATGCGCGTGTGGGTTTATGTGTGGTGTATTTGGCCTGCTGCATTACTCTTCTGAGCCACTGTATGAGAGCTGCAGTAATGATTCTTTGAACTTGGCTTGTTGGCTGGTATTTGAAATATGTTTGGTGGGCTAATCAGAGTTCTATGGGGCTGTTGTATCGGCAACTTTAAATCAATCTCTCTCATTCACTCGCTTATTAAACCGCGGTGGAGGTGGGTGGGCATCTGCGCGAGTGTGTGTAACGTTAGCCTTTTTGTGTCAAGGGAAACTCAAAATTTCAGAGAACCCTCACTGAAACGTCCAGCAACCCCAAAGCACCAGCAAAAGAACATCTCTGGCGCCGCCACTGGCTGTGTGCCCCTGCTGGATCCAGCCTCTCCCTCCTGCCCTCCAGTAACCTCTTTCCCGCCTTTTTAATCGCCTGGCCCCAGTGGTGTTGTCTACCTGATACGCAGGTACACATATACCCACTAAGAAAGCTCCAGGATTTCCATATACCCACTTAAAAATGCACAATGACATGTGACAACATACTTTCCATTATATTTTTTATATATTTCGAATTGTCATCTGTGTTTTCTTTTGATAGGTTAAATAAAGGTATTTCCACCGTAAATTTGTGCATTAAAGTGTATCAGTTTCCCCGGGGGCGGACACCCAGATGCTCCCCTTTGATATGTCCATTCTGGTCCATATATTTATATAGTACATTATACCCGCTAAAAATACATTAGACCACAACACTGCCTGGCCCACATGCTCACCCGCTTCACATTTCCTTAATATATATATATATATATATATATATATATATATATATATATATATATATATATATATATAAACCGGCACATACACACCCATACCCTGACAGAATGTCAATGTTGTGTGTGCCTTGGCGGTCCAACCGTCTGAGGCTGCTTTGTTGCTGACCTGCTCACCCCGCCGTTCCCCTCTTGGATTTGTTTCACTGTTCCTGACCATCGCCTTGAATACATTTCCCTTCATCCTATACTGCTGCGTGCCTGCTGTGTATCTGTCTGTGTTTGAGTCCTCCTTCCTCGGTTTGCCGTTATTTACCGGTCGTGTCATTCTTTATTTAACTTAGGTCTACACGGGTATGGATATTCCCCACTCCCCCCCTCTGTTGAAAGAAACAACCCACCCCACACCCCATCGTTTTACTTAATATTTCTGCCCATGTTATTACGCAAAACAACAATGGGCAATTTTATGTAAATTTGATGCATCAACTTGAGAAAAATCAGATCAATATCAAACTGATATGATACAGTACAGTTAGTCTATATCTGTATGTTATTTTTATCCATGGTGGGGATTAAATGCACACCCCTCCTCTCAAAGTGATCAATGCTCCTTCACCAATACACCTTATATCATATACTTAAAATATGAGTGTTTTAAACTAAGTAAAGCGCTGTAACGTGAACAGTCTACAGTTCCATAGAACGATAAAATCCGAGCAGCACTTGCTTGTTGTATTTAGCTGCTACAGAGCCCCGGGACGCCGGCTACCAGCAGCGGTTGTTTAGCCGCCAATAGGTGACTGCGAGCCGGGCTAGAGGCACCGCCAGATGACGGTCCCTTCAGGGGCCATGGATGGTAGTGGAGTTTAGCTTGAAAAAGTTAGCGTCATGCGGCGCTGAAAGTTAAGTTAAGGCACCCGAGGAACGAACAAGCGTTTCCTGGGTGAAAGAATTTTGTTTTCGCTGCAAGGTGAACTCTCTCCGGCTTGAAAGCGATGTGTTTTATGTTGACACCACGTTGTGCTATTTCATTTTTGAGTCCATTGGATATTGAAGTTCATGAATAAACGTTTTGGCATGGCTGGCCGAGTGGCACTATATCCATGGTATTGAAAGGGGAATTTAATTCTTACATGTTTTGTTGTGCATGATCACTATAAACATTATTCTGAGTCGTAGTTGCTGCTTGAACAAAGCACTCATGGGAGCATTTTTCAGGAGAGGACAGTCCCATCTAGCCTGGTCCTACCAGACTCTCGTACATTTCATTTGAATCTGGCCACTCTCCATTGACAAGTGTTAACTTCCTTGAAGGTGGGTACTCTGTTAAAGTTTAAAACTATTGGATCTGCCCAGAGCCACTCTGGATCTGCCATAACCAATCACTAACGTTTGGTTGTGACATCGGCTTGGCAACGCTAGCATTCGCCTTAGCCAACTCCTTCACCACTAATGGCGCAAGCTAGAAAATCTAACTTTTCCCGAACCCCGTGGGGAGGAGGGCCACAACATCATGGCCACCACCAAAGATTGTTCTTGCTCAGGCTTTAACTTCTGGATATTCGTCTTCTCCGCCGCCATTATTATTATGTAATACTTTATTAATCCCACAAGGGGTAATTACAATATTTTCACTCTGTTGTTATTAATATACACTTCACACACTTTAGCACAGTACCTGTACTAATGGAGAGATATCAGAGTGAGGAAAGGCACCCCAAGCATTTGGGGGTTCGGTGCCTTGCTCAATTTGGCCAGGAGGAACCTCTCCAGCTACCAGTCCACCACCATAATTTGGTCCATATGGGGTTTTGAACTAGCAACCCTCCGGTTCCCAACCCAACTCCCTACTGACTGAGCTACTGCCACCCCATTACAGAACAACTCAAACTAGCGCACAACCTCAGCGTCATCGTTCTCAGCCACTCCCTCTGTTCGCTGATTGGACCGGCAAAGATTTGGCCGGAGAAAACCCAAGAATATACCGCAAACCCAGACGGAGTACTGAAGGAAAATGAAAATCGAGCGGAAGTACGTAGGAGGGCAGAGCCAGGCTAAGTCCCATCATCACACAAAGCAACAATGGGCATGCACAAATTGAGGTGATGATGTCATCATTTCCCAAATGCTCCGTTTTGCACGTCCACTTGGACACCGAGAGTTTTCATAACTTTCTGTTTTAGTGACCTACAACTCTGTACAGTAACTTAGCGTGTGGGCGTGAAGACAAAACGTAGATGATAATATTCATATACGTGTGGACAAGGCCTAAAATACATTGTCAGTTTACGTATTAATAATAGTAATATGTTAAGTGTCAACATTTCACAGCTATGAGACGTTCATTAGAATATTTAATTATGTTGATATATCATATTATTCAGGCATTACGTCTGTTTCAAAATTCTAATTTCCCTCAGAAAAAAGGTTCATGATATAAAGACACATGTATTAATCAACAATGATTCTTCTTTGTCTATGTTATATAATTGCAACTAAGACAACATGCTAAGAACATTTGTCTATCCAGATGTTCAGTAGATTGTTTGGGGATTCTGGAAATACTTCCTAAACAGCAGGACGTGTTATATTAAAATGATCTTCTGGGTTTCTCAGAGATCATCGAGGAGAAACAAATGCTCATCTTAAATGTAATGATACATGAGAGGCATGAGCTGGATCCTGCGATAAAAAGACTTCCAGGCACTGTGAGTCGTGGATGTAATAAAAAGATTTTCATATTTAATGGCCGACACCCACACGTTCCATGTAGGTGTCAGGATAAAGGACTCAGGACTGTAAGTGCTCTTGTTTTTTGTCCAGTGGCCCTTAACGCCACAGAGCACCTTTTGATTATTCAATTGTGACTTTTTGCATTATTTCTTGTTTCCATGTTTCCAGTTCAATGTATTTGATTTGCTCTCTGACTGGAAGACAGAAGAGGTAACACAAAATTGCACTCTTTGTTTGGGAGGAGTGCACACAACTGTTTTTATTACATCTAACTCATGTTTCTCTACAGCAGCTGAAAGCACTAATGTCATGACAAATACCAAATTCCATCTATTTATGGTGCAAACAGTGTGTAGGCTCCAATCAACCCTGTCTCAATAATTATGTTCCCATACAACTAATCTGCAATCTCAATTATGTCTTGTATTTTCTCAACTATGTTTCAAATCAAAGGCCGCATAGGGCAACGCATTTCTCACGAACGGGTCTGTATTATATTGTATGAAAATGTATGCGCACCAAAACGAAACTAGGAGACCGCCAGGTCACGTGACGCTGGCTGCAGTGGTCGGCTATGAGCTCCGTGACGCCGAGCGACAGTTGCTAGTTGTTTTAAGCCCCTACAGAGCTTGGTGACACCGGCTACAGACCTCCGTCACAGCTCGGTAGAATCAGCAGCAGTGAGTAGAAGTCTTTAGCCGCAACAGAGCTTTGCAACCGCGGCTACGGTGTTCCCCATGGTGCTCCCCATGGTGCTCCGTCGTATCAGCGGCAGTTGGTGATTCAGCCGGGTACAGAGTGGTTTCGGCGGACATTATGGTTACGTTTAGGCCACAAAAAATTTGCGTTATGCGGTGACGAAAGTTAAAGGACAATTCCGGCACAAAATAAACCTAGGGGTCAATAACATAGGTGTACAGAGTCAACCGTTCTGCGGGATATGTTTTCATGTTAATCGATTGTGTCTCTAGCTTGAAACAAGCTAGCGGGAACCTGTGATTAGGTGCTAACGCTAGCTTTCGGGGCGGAGGGTAAATCGCTATTTCTACACCACTAACAAGGCTCAAAATAGCACCACACTTCAACAGTAGCATAGTGAGGGTCACATTCGATTAGCATGAAAACATATCCCAGAGAACGGTCGACTCGGTACACATATGTTTTTAACCCCTAGGTTCATTTTGCGCCGGAATTGGAGTTGGCACCAAAATGACTAGTTAAGTTTAGGAAAAAGATTGTGGTTTGGATTAAAACACTCCCAAGCAATGTGCATTTCCTGGGTCAAAGTCTTCTTTTTTCCCAGGAAGCAAACTTCGCTCCCTGGCTTAAAATTCCTAGGTTTCATGACCCACCCATCCACCCAGACCTCCACCCTATGCAGCCAGGGTTAGGGTTAGGGTTGTACAGCGGCAGTCAAAATATGTGATGTAGAAATAAGCGCTGAAAATGTGTAGAAGAAAAATTTAACAATGTCAAACGTTGGAAAAAGCAAAAACATACTGAAAAAAAGGTGTCAAAAACATTTTTTCGAGGGTTGACGACAACACAAGGGTTAAGCCAGGCTAACAGCTGATCCAGGTTTCTGATGCCATGCTCACATTGACACGAAGATCACAGACCAGATCGTGACCAGGTGTGTATGGAAACGTTCATTACGAACTTTGAACTATGAACAGTTTTGCAGTTGAGGGGCGTAGAATGGGTTAGGTGGGTATTTATAGGAATACCGGAAGATGTGTGATTGAGGTGTGGCCCTGCTCCCGAAATTATGATGGATAGCTTCAATTAAGGACTTGTTTTTCAGTTGTATTCCCCACATGTCAATTAATTTGGGATTGACAGGACCGTCCAATTATGTAATCTGAAATATGGTGGTGGGCGGGGCTACAGTTGAGTTTTAGATGTGATTCAGAACCTTAGAGAAGTTATGTTTTCTGGGCTCTTGTCTTCTTTTTTCATGTCCCTCCAGCAGTTTTTAGTTGCTTTGAGGAAACAGCTCTGAGGTCACGACCACAGCTGTCATACTGCAGTGAGATGCACGGAGAGTGTGTGTGTTTGTATGTGTATGTGTATGAGAGAGAGAGAGAGAGAGAGAGAGAGAGAAAGGGAGTGTATTTGTGTGTATGCAAGATATAAAAGAAAGTGAGTTTAAGTTCACCAAGGTCATACAAAATTTAAACTCCATTTACAATGCTGTTGTACTGTCACAGACTATATGCTCAGTAAACACACACGCACAAACACACACACACACACACACACACACACACACACACACACACACACACACACACACACACACACACACGCAGACACACCTTTTAACCACTGCTGTAAAGACCAGATATTGGTGCTGACAGCTTAAAAAGGTTTCAGTGTCGACGGCAATACAACACTAAGTTACACCTTCAGAAACCCAGTGGAGCGCACGCACATTCTCACACACACAAACACACACACACACACAAACACAGGATTACAGTCTCAGCGGTGTGACAGCTGTGGTCAAATCTGTGAGCGGTTTCATTAAAAACAAAAAAACTGCATCCATTGCACAAAAACAGACACAAAAATACACTTTTCTGCCTCGAAGCTGGAAAATATTCAGATCCTTTAAGGCGTTTAATCTGAAGAGAAGTATTACAGAGAACAGGAGTCCTCTGGACTTGAGGTGGATTTAGATGCTATTGTTGACATTGGGGCTTTTTGAGCCATCCTGCCCCTGTCCCAGCTGGACAGACTAATGACACTCAGCACCAAGTTCATGGTTTGGATGTTTGTGTGGGGGGGCCAAATCACCTGAACTGAATCACCAGTGACACTGACTGAACCAGTAGCTTGTAATGGAGTGACTTCCTTAGAGTAACCCATCAAGCATGGCTAAAATTGTTATACCATTCGACGTGCTCAATGAATGAGTTTATTTGATTGTTTTCTTGCTCTTTATTGTTCCTCAAATGGGAAATCTCTATTAAAGAATTAAGGATTTATAGCTTTAAAGCTTTAGTGCGTAACATATTTATATTAATGACTGTCCGTTACATTCAAGCCGTTGCCAAATTAGTTGCTACAAAGCTAATTAAGACTATCAGCTCCACACAACTCTCTTAATGTATTTCTCAGTATGGCTATGTTCAGAGGATTGTTTCGTCCGGCGACTTTTGCTCACAGAAGCTCAAGTGAAGATAATGACCTCTTCTGAAGAGTCCATCATGTTTTTTTTAATCCTCCGTTGCCTCCTTGGCTACTAGCAACTATGTGGAGCAGGGTTGGGGGTGTTGCGCGAACATGGATTGGTTTGGTTGTCATTACTTAGAATTCCTCATGGGGGCGACAGAAACTACCCACTATAGCTTTTAAGCTGCACCAATGACGTCACACACGTCTTTTCCACTAGGGGTGGTACGGTTCATGTAAAAACATCCGAACCGCTCGGGTCGCTTGTCTCGGTTCAGAGCGTGTGAGCGTCGCACGGTTCGTCAGTACACTGTTAATGTGCACTAACCACTAAATGCCCACTTTCGACACCTATGTTAAAACACTTACCGGAAATGACGAGCGGGATCAGCGGGACGAACGCAACACATGGCAGCTGATTGGACGAACTGCTCCCGTGGGTCTTGCTGCTCCCGAATTTCAAAACAGACTCTAATGTCATCTCTTTCTGAATACGATCTCGTATTTGACGAAAATAGTTCACCAAAATGTGTTTCTGAAAACATTTTAAGCGAGAAATAAGCCATACAGTTGCTGAATCTGTTTTTTTGATCGACAAAGGTCAGTTTAAAAGATTTTCATCAGATTTTGAGAGGCGCCGAGCAGACCGCTCCTCAAGTGGAGTGTGGAGTGCTGCTGCTGCTGCAGGTCACGTCACATGCAGAAATGTCAAGTGGGAGAGATAAGGATGGCTTAGTTAGTATGTGCCAGAGTCGTATATAGTCTGGTGTGTGGGCACATTTTGGATTTCATGTTACCTATGATGACATGTATGTATGCAAGCATTGTGCAACATGCATTCAATATGCTAATTTTAGCTATATATCATACGCTGAAGTATATTTCTGGAGTGTTAAAGATTAAAAGAAAAAATAACAAGAACCGTACAGAACCGTGACCCTAAAACTGTGATACGAACCGAACCGTGGGTTTTGTGTACCGTACTCCCCCCTAGTTTCCACTGTTCCAACAATTCCCATCTCTGGTTTGGTCCAAATAAACCCTATATTAAGAGAGTTGGACATAAAAAAAAGGGGGACCAGAGGGTGTGTGCCAATTACAGGGGTATCACACTTCTCAGCCTCCCTGGTAAAGTCTACTCCAAGGTGCTGGAAAGGAGGGTTCGGCCGATAGTCGAACCTCAGGTTGAGGAGGAACAATGCGGATTCCGTCCTGGTCGTGGAACAACGGACCAGCTCTTCACTCTCGCAAGGATCCTGGAGGGGGCCTGGGAGTATGCCCAACCGGTCTACATGTGTTTTGTGGATTTGGAGAAGGCGTATGACCGGGTCCCCCGGGAGATACTGTGGGAGGTGCTGCGGGAGTATGGGGTGAGGGGGTCTCTACTCAGGGCCATCCAATCTCTGTACGACCAAAGTGAGAGCTGTGTCCGGTGGGGAGGGGTTGCAGTTCGGTGGGCTGGGGATCTCATCGCTGCTTTTTGCAGATGATGTGGTCCTGATGGCATCATCGGCCTGTGACCTTCAGCACTCCCTGGATCGGTTCGCAGCCGAGTGTGAAGCGTTTGGGATGAGGATCAGCACCTCTAAATCGGAGGCCATGGTTCTCAGCAGGAAACCGATGGAATGCCTTCTCCAGGTAGGGAATGAGACCTTACCCCAAGTGAAGGAGTTCAAGTACCTTGGGGTTTTGTTCGCGAGTGAGGGGACAATGGAGCGGGAGATTGGTCGGAGAATCGGCGCAGCGGGTGCGGTATTACATTCCATCTATCGCACCGTTGTGACGAAAAGAGAGCTGAGCCAGAAGGCAAAGCTCTCGATCTACCGGTCAGTTTTCGTTCCTACCCTCACCTATGGTCATGAAGGCTGGGTCATGACCGAAAGAACGAGATCCAGGGTACAAGCGGCCGAAATGGGTTTCCTCAGGAGGGTGGCTGGCCTCTCCCTTAGAGATAGGGTGAGAAGCTCAGTCATCCGTGAGGAGCTCGGAGTAGAGCCGCTGCTCCTTTGCGTCGAAAGGAGCCAGTTGAGGTGGTTCTGGCATCTGGTAAGGATGCCCCCTGGGCGCCTCCCTAGGGAGGTGTTCCAGCCACGTCCAGCTGGGAGGAGGCCTCGGGGAAGACCCAGGACTAGGTGGAGGGATTATTTCTCCAACCTGGCCTGGGAACGCCTCGGGATCCCCCAGTCGGAGCTGGTTAATGTTGCTCGAGAAAGGGAAGTTTGGGGTCCCCTGCTGGAGCTGCTCCCCCCGCGACCCTACACCGGATAAGCGGACGAAGATGGATGGATGGATGGACATAAAAAAATGCCAGCTCTACACGCTTTCCCCCCCCCCACTGTCCCTCGCTGCCGTTGCTGAGCAGCGGCTTTCAGCCATTCTTCAGCAGACACTTAAATTAGAAATGACAAAAATCACCCAAAAAGAGACGACTCAGCCAATCGCCGATATATTTGTTCAATCGCCCAACCCTAGCTTGTGTCGCCGAACCAAATTATCACCAACTCTGCAGCTCTACCGAGCTTTGTAACCCCTTTTAAATGCCGACTTTTAAGTTTAACGGCACATTTACTGTTACATTTAACAGCTAAAGAGACATGTATTTCCCTCAGGAGTTGGTAGACACCAGAAACAGAGCTAAGAGAGAGAGAATATTGGACTCATCAGGTGGACACAAACACAAAAACTCTAAATAAAATCATTATGTTGCTCTGTAACTGCTGGATGTGGAGGCAGCTCTTTGCTAACATGTTAGCCGTAACAGATTTGGGTTTGTCAGTTTATTATGAAGTTCTTTTGCCCCCAAGTGGCCAAGAATATCAAGCAATTCAACTCTGAATTATCAGAAATTATTAATTAATAATCAAAAAAGTTTCTAAATGGAGCCTCCACAGTTCTTTTCTTCCTTGTGCAGTTTTAATGAGGACGCCTGGAGAAGTTATTTCACCAGATTGCTCCCACACAGACTGGAGCTGAAGTATGATCTGTGCTGGTGGTTGAATTAATGTGATGACTGATCATTAAGTTGGATATTCAAGTGTAGGCGTACTCTTATCAATCATTTGTATTGGACAGGAAAACTACTGGAGTCAGTTTGACTGTGTGAGCCAGCTGAGATATATCCGTGTGGCTGTCTACAGTAATTATATATACAAGTATAGTTTTAAGTGACCAACGGCAAGTAGATAATGCCAAAATTTAAATTTTATTTAATTTTAGTTATTTATAAAAGGACAACGCACATTAATTAACATTTCTGTAAATGTGACAGTGTTAGCCAGCCGGCTAATTTTCAACTGTAGTCCTCTGGCTAGATGTTTGCGACCAGAGCAACAGGAAACAGCGAGACATTTGTACAGGGTAAATGTACAGAGAGAAGTTAATAAGACACTATACAGATAGGTAGAGAGCAACAAATAAGCTTTCTCAATAAGCCATGCAGAGAGACAGGATGCAGCAAGACATTAGCACAGTTACACATCAACAGTATCCCCATTCAGTATAGGATTCAAGCATCAAAACACAGCCAAGCAACACAGACCAGAGCCATCTTCTTGCACCGTTCAACCATGCAAAGCAGTAACAAGCAGTAATAAAAATGAAATAAACTACATCACTCATGATGGAGATCTTAATAAAGCATCAAAGGTTGCATTACAGGTTAATAACATGGTAAAATAGTTACAATATTATAAAGAATATTTTGGGGTGAACATGAACTGTTCTTTTAAAGATACTCAGATAACAGCCAAAATAAACCAATCCTCATGTTTTAGGAGCGGAACACTGAATACTGAACACTGCACTGCGTAGCAAACAGGACACAGAACAGGAAAACATCTCTGCTGATAAATATAACCAGAGGTTTTTGGTGAAATGATAAAGCTGCTCTGATTCATATTCTTATTTATGTAATCCTGCAGTCGTCTTAGTTGTCAGTTGACAGCAGGAGGTGTGTTTGCATCCCCGTCAACATCCACTGAGATGTAGATTCTCAGAGTTTGTCCAAATAAAACTCACTGCTGGAACATCTTCACAAGTACCAGCTCCCTTATCAGAGTCTTATACACAAATTAGCAACAAGAAATCACAAGTTATTGTTTATTTGGTCCACGATTGTTAACATGCCCAATGGTGAAGTGGTAAATCAAGTTGAAACAATTCAAATATTCAACGACACTATCATCCACATTTAAAGAAAAAATAATTATTATATAATTATGCAAATTATGTGTGCTTCATTCACAAGTGTTTAAAGGGGAACTATTATATAGCATTTACAGGTTCATACTTGTATTTGGTGTTTGTACTAGGACATGTTACATGCTTTAATATTCAAAAAACACTATATCTTTCTCATACAGCCCATGGCTGCTTCTCCTGTATTCACCCTCTGTATGAGACGCTCTGTTGGTGTCTCTTTAAGTCCCCCTCCCGAAAAAAGCCTAGTCTTCTCTGATTGGCCAGCATGTTTCCTGGAATCTCCGCTCAGCTCCGCTTTTGTTTCAATAGTTGAAGATGGAGGTACTGCAACGGAGTATATAGCATGACTTTGTACCTTGACAAATCACAAATAAAGGCTTTTAAACCAAATACTACACAACCAGACATGTCCCAGCAGTAAAGTGGACAATTTAACAACATTGGCAGCTTAAAAACAACAACGCTCCAGTAGTTTCTGCCTGGAGCAGATGACCAATCCCATGTCCCATAGAAGGCAGGCTAAGTGTTACGTGACACCTAGCCATGAGTAGAAAAAACTGTTGAAACTGGAGCGTGCAGAACAGTTGGAAAACTGAATTTTTTAGCTCACGGGGATTTCTCTAAAATAGGTTAACCTCATTATTTGTTTTGGCCACGTTTTACATGAAAAGCTGACATTGTAACATTGTAGATATGATAGAATATACCAACCCAGTCTCACGCCAGGTTGTGAAATAGTCACGTCATTTTGATTTATTGATATGTTTACAGGTCACAATTTTGACGCTTATTTCGTGTACACGTCACAATTTTCGAACCTGCTCTGGGGGACGCAACAACGGGGAAATGAGGCGCCACAACAACAGGACGGACCGCCACATGTGGGACGCGATCCCCAGGTGCAGGGGCACACAACAATGGGAACGAAATGCCACACGCCAGCCACAACAACGGGACGGGCCGCCACTTGCGGGACGCGATCCCTGGGCGCAGGAGCACACAACAACGGGGAAATGAAACGCCACAACAATGGGACGGTTGTGGTTAGGAAAAGAAGAACAGGGAAAGGAACGTCACACGCGGGACACGCGACAACAGCGGGACAGTTGTGGTTAGGAAGAGAATAACGAGGAAAGGAACTTCAACACGTGGGATGAGATCCCCGGTCTCCTGGGTGGAAATCCTGTGTTGTTTGACCCATCCACCACCCCGACCAACCTCCCTGCGCCTATCTCTATGGTCGTTTCATATCTCTGTGTTCATTTTGCATCCCTCTAGTCATTAAGTGTGTCTCTGTGGTCATTTTAAGTCTCTCTGTGGTCGTTTGGTATCCCTCGTTTTATGTGTCTTTGTGTTTTTTTTGCATCCCTGTTGTAGAATTCATTGTAACTGTAGTACTCCAAAATAACGGAAACACCAGTTTTGGCATTTAACATCAGCAGCTGCCATGTTTGTTGTGCAAACCGCCAACTGGTCTGAACCGGATTATCTCCACCAACAGACTCCATTGAGATTAATAATAATAATAATAATAATTATAGTAATGTGGGTTTGTGATACCTATTGTGTAGCCCGATTTAACATTTAGCTGTGCCAAAAAGTATATTAAATACTAAAAGATAAAATGTGGTGCAGCAGACCCAACAGCTCAGCTTCTGCAGCCAGTGGACTATAAAAATCATTAAATAAAGCTAATAAAGCAGCTACACATCACTTTTCACACCTTTAGAGAATAGTAAGGTTTTACTCTCACTGTGTTAGAGAAATAAATTGGTTTCACTGCTGTTTTTAAATCAGCACATAAAAGAAGAATGGACTGAACAGCATTGTAAGCTGTGCTAACAGACAGCGCTATAAATGAGATATTAGCTCCAAATGAATCCACACACATTCTCACCCACACATGCACACTCACACACAGTTTGTGAATGTAATGAATAATTCATGCAATGTGAATGTTGTGGGTTGAACACAGTTAAATGTAAGAACAGCCTGCAGGGAAATCACAGCGTAACATTTCCTGTCTGTCTGTCAGCCTCTCTCTCTCAAATTCAAATACACTATATTTGCATGGATGATATTAGACACAACATGAAAAATAGACGAGGACACGCTTAGTGAGAACATGCACAACCCAAACACTGCTTAACCAACTGACAAATTAATATTCAACAACAAAAAAGACAACAGCATACATAAATGCATGTATATATACGGATATTCACACATATAATCATGCATGTGCTATAAATACATCAACACACACAAGGATATTTTGTATATTTATGTTGGAGGGAAAAAATGTAGAAAACATGACGGAAATATATTTATTTTTTGTTTTATATATGAATATGAGAACGTTTACAGTCTCCTCATTGCTCCTCACAGATCTCATGTTTTCAGCTCTTCACACTCTTTATGTACATCATCACCAGGGCCCAGTTTAAAAAAAATGTAATCTGGATCAAATTGATCCGGATTTGTAAATCCCATCTTTTGCTATCCAGGATCACCTGATCCATCTTATTGTTATGCCAGTTTTTGCTAGGAACATTGGATTGGATCACTGTGATCCAAATACCAAATTTATTACCAAATCCTGTTTACCTGAGCCTTAAATGGAACCAACAGTGTAGCCTACTGGCTCAGCAAATGACAAAAGGTGGGCAAAATACCAGTAGCCACGCCATTGTTTGTTTTAATTTTAAGAAACGGAAAAACTGTAATAAACAAACATTTGACATTCCTTATTTTGTTATAATGTTAAATAACAAAACAAAAGCAATACCATCCAATAGTCCATATCTCATTAGACATGCTTCATATATGCTTTAAATATGAAGAAATGTATATATCATCAGTAAACCTTTATTTTATGATCATTCACTTAAAAAAAAAAACTCTGATTTTATTTGGTTTGAAAAATCACAACTGAATCCACCCTTCTGATGGGATCAGGATAATCCTGTTTTGGGCAGGTTTGATCCAGATCAAATGTAAGATCGGATTACATGCTCTGATCATAGTTCAGAATCCCTCTTTTGCTTTTGAAAAACCCATTTCCAAGATTTGATCCAATCCGTGATCAGAAATCCCACTGGATTACTTTTAAAAAACTGAAAAACAACTTTAAATTGTATGTGTATGTACTGATGCACCTTGAATCTTCTAAGGCCTTTTGTAGTTGCATAATAGTGTGGAATTGTGGAAGAAATATTCATAAAGGTTGAATTTGTCTATTTTTCTATACATTTTAATCGGTTTTTGAACACAAAAATTAATGTAAAGTATAAAGTTAGTAACCTTTGATGATTTTTTTTGTGAGGACTCTTATTTATTGTAATATTTTTCCTTTGTTTATGGATAGGGCACCACCAGGCTGCCAAAACTCGCTCTATCTGATCGGGGCCTAACGGCGGATTTCCACCAACTGCGGAACATCTGTGGACCGGCTCCGCTGCGTTCGGCTCCGTGCTCCGCCGTCCGCCAATACCCACCAGGTCCGTATTTGTTGCGGAACGGCTGCAGCCATGACTGACAGCTGAAGTCACGAGGACCCACGAGATCTCGCAAATTCACGTACGATCGCACGATATAACAGGATGTAGATTCTATAAACAGAACCACAAAACCAGCAACAGTTTGTTTCCATTCCGACTTCAGGCCTGTCTCCGCCCCATTATGACGTTTTCATGGTGTATTGCAGGGAAATATGATCCGCCGTGAGCACGGTGTATTTTATTTAGAAAATTAACCAGATGTTTCATTTTACTTCTGTGCTCGACTTCCTGTTCCGCACTGTCTGCCCTGTGCTGAATTGCTGCGGAGCTCTCCGGCGTCCAGCAAAAATAGAAGCTCTGCGTATCTGCTGCCGGAGCTACGACGGAGTCGGAACACAGCCGTTCTGCAGTCAGTGGAAATACACAAATTGACTTTAATGGAAACCTATTGACTCCTATAGTCCTATTGATCCGCAGCCATTCCGCAGTTGGTGGAAATTGGGGGTAAGTCTGTTCACACTGCACTTTCTCACATTTTGTTTTGATCAATTGTAAGGGAAATTACAGTATTGCATGTATAATCGCGTTTGCCTGTCTTTATTGCATATAATGTTTAAATTGTCCAACGTTTATTCTGAATCTTATGAAGATGCCTCTGAGAAAAGTTGCTAAAGCCAAAAGGTCACAAGGTTGGCCTGTGGGAGAGCAGGCAGACGGTTTGTTTATTGGAAGCTTCTGAGAAGGCTGATGAGAAGCATCCTAGGCCGAAGGGAGTAGGCACAGAAGGAGACGAGATAAGATTGTTATAAAAGAGACGGATAACTTCTCATCGGGGTGCACTTTTGGAATTCCCTTTGTCTTGTGTACCATGCTCTGAGCATTAATGACGTGAGAGCATACTGTAAGAGATTGTTGTCTCGCTCCTCTTTGTCAGAGTGAATTTGCAAAATTGCCCCAATACAATAACAGCAACGTTTCCACCTCAGCCAGGAGGGAAAACTTTTCTTTCATTCAGGTTTTTTCAAATTCAAGATTTGCATGAAAACAGATGGAAACTAATTTATGCCAAGATGGTTATCTTTTTATCTTATCGTTGTGTGCTTTAATCACAGTTTGATAGTCTCTCCCAGCCATTCTCTGCCTGTCCACATGGCCTCAGACTCTCCCACCTGTCTCTCTCAGTCACCTTTTTCCACTTTCCCTCATCAGCCCTGCAGCTTGTGGCTGCGGGGTGAAAAAGGCTCAGCTGGTGTTTGAGAGGGGTCAGCCCTATGTTCCCACAGCCCAATGGTCCCACAGCCCTATGTTCCCATATTTCTAAGAATTCTTTTTTTCACTGAAAATTAGGCCCTTTCCCACAGCCCTATATTCCAACATTTAAAAAATTCCTATGTTAGGGATAAGGTTTCATTCCATCTGTAGTCCATTGCTACTGGATAATAGGTTGGGTGTAATTGGCTACCAAATTGGGAGAAAGGGGGAGAAAATCTGATACAAATTTATGAAAAAAGAAATGTTGGAACATAAGGGCTGTGCTTACTGATAGGCAGACTGCTGGACATGGCAATTCTTTTTAACATTACACAAGTGAATACACAGAGGTGACAAACCCAACATGCGGACAGTAACTTGTACTGAAGACAACGATGTGTGGGATTAACCTAGCCTGGGAAAACCCTGACGAACTTCCGGCAAATTTGAGATTTATTCTGTAAATCAATCTGGCCAAGAGCCCTTTCGAGGCCATTTCCAATTTTTCCAAATCGAGGCACCAATCACAACCGTAGAGGCGGGCTTAACAAGATGACGATAGTGCAGCGACGGCGAGCAGCTTTTTGTTTACATTCAACATTACGGCCACTGAAGCGCAGCAACCCGTTGATGCCGCTGTCACTGCTACGTCACCCTGATCGTTGGCCTGATTGGTTGAAGGAAATGGGCTGTGAGTGAACCTTCCCCAGACCCACTCTCAGTTACAACTGAGAAGGGTCTGGTGTCAACCAGGCTAGGATTAACCCCCCATGTGCTATAAGTACGTTTATGTTTCATAATCACATTGCTAAAACACCTGAGACCCCAAATGTCAAGGTTATTAGCCACATCAAACTACGAAAAGGAATATTTCCTTTAAAACAAACTTGAATTGGGAGGTTTACTCTGCCAGTGGTCGACTCCGACCTGCGGCCCTTTGCTGCATGTCATTCCCCCTCCTCTCCCCCTTTCATGTCTTAAGCTGTCCTGTCAAAATAAAGGCTGAAAATTCCCCAAAAATAATCTTAAAAAAAAAAAACTAACTTGAAGTGCTTACATGATCTATATCTAACAGAATTAAAGCTCCATGTTTTTTCCTCAACCCATCAGATTATTGTAAAGACTCAGGTGTAGCTGTGTGTGAAATGAAAGCTACTTCTCTGACACCTGGATTTGCTCTGAATCATCGTGACTCTTCTTCTCCTGTATTTATTGATAATCCTGCAGCCCCTGCGGTGAAATCTCCTGTAAGGACAGATTCGTGCCGCATTCCTCGTCCAAGGTCTTCTGCATATAACAGACGTTTTATTTTCCCCGTCCCCTGCAGTGAGCCGGAGTGTTGCAGATGACTGCAGAGTGGTCGCCGACTCATTCAGCTTTATAAATGATGAATCAGGTGGCGCTTAGAGGGCATCTGTGCCTCACACAAAACATTTCTGTCCATTTATTATCAGAATACTTTGCCTTGCGGCCTGTCTTTATTTTTTTTTACTTTTATTGGCAAACATTGAATTTGATAGACGAAGAGAAGCAGAAGGAGTTTTCACACAAACAGGAAAATCATGAAATAAAAAACCATTTGGCCGAACAACAACAAAAGTAGAAAAATAACATAAAAGGCATGTCACAGTAAATATACAGACAATTATATATAAAAAAAAAATTGACTGACGGGATGAATAAATATATGAAGAACAACAATAAGAAAAAAATGTGTCGATTCTGAGAATCAAGACGTTCTTTTGTGGTTTCTCATTTGACTTAACTACGCACATTTAAGTACTGTACTTAAGCACAATGTTGAGGTACTTGTGTGTTACTTTATACTTCTGCTCGGCTACATTTGTCTGACAGCTTTAATACAACCCATACTAGCGATTTTATGAATTAGCGCCCATAACTGTGACATTAAAAATGACCCACAGGAGCCTTTTCCGTCCTCATATCTAAACCAGAGAACGTACAGTCACAGTTTGAAACATGTTAACGTTATGAAACGGTTGCAGTTTGGGTTAAGTTACTTCACTTTTGGTTACGCACGCGACGCAGAACGTGACGTAGTTCCGTTTGATCCATAAGGTTGAAATAAAAACTTGCACTTTACTTTTAAGGGACATAAACCCAGATCTCTAAGTCCTGTGTTGTCTGACCCATCCCTACTAACAGTGAAAACGCACCGGGCGCGTTTTATTTCGGCGCCCATCTGTCCGGTCATAACGGGGGCGTGGATCGGCTGTGTTGGCCCGTGCGCTGCAGGGATCGTTGCCAAGACCTCCTTGATGAGGAGGTCTAGGTACGCTTTCAATCAAACTCTGGAGCGGTTTGTTTGTGGTGAGAACGTGAGCTGACCTTGACCCGCACCAACTAAACATTTTGTGTTTGGTAGATTATTTCTCTGTGGTAACAATGCTTTTTGGCAATAAATCTTATACTGTTGGAAAGCCTGTTTAGTTCCCTTTCAAATAATGTGCCATTTGTAAGGAACATGCATTTGTGGGATGAGCAGCAGCACTGAGTATGTGGGTTGCGCCCATGAAAAATGTGCCAAATCTTCTCTGCCATTGACTCGTTTGGTGTTTGGTGGATTGGATGATTCTGCCTACGGCAGTTGGATCGTAGGGTCAAAGTGTGGAGAAGACGCGGAGAACGCAGTATACTCCACGCTGTAGTCAGGTGTGCTTTGCAATCTGTGATGCAGCAGTACATACTGTAAATGTTTCTCTCACAGAAATAGACTACGGTCACTCGCATCTTCGTGGTCAAACCAGCTGTCGCTAAAGTTAGAGACAGACACTGGCAGAGCAGAGCGAAGTCTCGGTAAACAGAGCAGACGTATACAAATAATAATAATAAAAATATCTTCTATTTATATAGCGCTTTCAAGAAACCCAAGGACACTTTACAGAACTACAGGTTGTAGGTTGTGGTAAACAGGTGATGTTTCTGGAGGGATTTGTAGGTGAGAAGGAGGATTTCATATGTGATGCGGGACTTCTTTGGGAGCCAGTGAAGGTGGATAAAGGTTGGGGTGCTGCCGGATCTTGGTGTGGGTGAGGACCCTGGCGGCAGAGTTTTGAACATACTGGAGCCTGTCTAGGGTTTTGCTGGGGACCCCAGACAGACAGACGGTAGGTTATGAAAGCACGAATGAGGGTTTCTGCCAACGGAGTCAGAGAGTGATGGCCTGGAGTCTGGAGATGTTTTTCTGAAAAAAAATTTGGTGATGGATTTGATGTGAGTATGGAAAGAGAGAGTGGAGTCCAGGATTACACCAAAGTTGCGGACCTCAGAGGATGGGCAGATGGCGCATACGTAGTAACGATGTCTGATTATTCAAACGAAATGAGCTGGTTTGACAATGGAAATGCAAGAAATATGCACTAGTCCAGAACACAGGACCTTGTTTCTGTATTTACTTTCTTGCTCCCGAACCCGACACATCCGACCAATGAGAGGAGGGAACGTTCTTGCCTGATTTGTAATGATGCATTTTGGTACGCCTGGATTTTTCCAGGTGTGAAACTAAACCGAACCAAGGGGAAATCGCTCCAATTTTACAAACTCATCAACTGATTCGGTCCAGAGCAAACAAACTATAGGTGTGAAAACGCCCTTATCCCTTGCGTTGTGCTTCGGGTCACCGGGACCCGTCCAGTTTATTTGACATTTTGTATTGGCCTGGCGTTGAGGTCCAGGTGACCCGAAGTACAACACAAGGCTTCATCATCTTACTTTCTGCTTTGCTTCCGTCATAACTATTACAGCCACTAGAGCAGGGGTCTCCTACAAGTAGCTTGTGAGCTACCGGTAGCTCGCGAGCAAGTTTCCAGTAGGAGTAGAGACACAAAATTACCATTTTTATATTTAGATTTTATTTTTCATATTAAAAGTGAGGTAGCTAACTTTGTGGGCCATAGACGTGTAAAGTGGTCATTTTTTCTTGGACCCTGATGGGAATATTTTCAGCTATGCGGGCTAAAAGAAGTGTAAAATAGTCATGAACTTTGACGTGAAGTTAAGATTTTTCATAAGCTTTGGGTATTGCAATTTCAGCAAGCAGCATAGCTTCATTCAGCTTATGTGTGTTACGTAAATAAATGTAAGTGATGTGATGCAAGTGGCTCATGGCTACTTTTGTTATTTTTAAGATTATTTTTGGGGCTTTTTCCACCTTTATTTTGATAGGACAGCTAGGTGAGAAAGGGGTAAGACATGCAGGAAATTGTCACAGGTCGGATTTTAACCCTGGACCTCTGCATCGAGGCATATGTGTGCCCGCTCTACCACAGAGCCAACCCGGCCACCGCTTTCGTTATTTTAAAGTAGCTCTTAGATGAAGAAAGGTTGGAGATCCCGGCACTAGAGGGTGCCGTCAGTTTCAAAATATGGGCCATAATTGCGGCTTGAACGAGTTATGGTGGCGTAAAAGAGTAAAATGGACTTGAGAATCTGTGTTTGTGGATATATAAATTAGCTATCAAAAGGAAGGAATTGAATTATTCTTTTGTTGGAAAATACAAATACATCATATAAAGTATTCACACAAATTCTTCATTTTCGGGATGCAGAGGCTGATTAGACAGTCCATTGTTTCCTCTATCTAGTTTAATTTCCTTCGACGGCTCGTTGAAGAAAGCTTAATCAGTTTGTCTTGCTTTACTACTTTAGGAATAAAATGCCTTTCATTTTCAAATTTCAGTCATTTCCTGCATTAAAGAAGTTTGAGTTTGGTTTATATTCCAAGTGTTAAAGCACTTCTCTGCTAAATCTTTTGTCTTTATGTCTCAGTTATTTTTTATATTGTATTAAGGCTTCCTGGGATCTGCAGTTTTTCTCATTATCTGATCTGCAGGGTTCCTTTCTTCCTCTCTTTCTGCCTTGACAGCTTTCACAGTTGTTGTCTTTTTATTTCAGCATATTCTGTCAGAACACTTTTCCTTAAGCTGCATTTCCTTTGTAATGTTTCCCTTTTTTGACATAGAAGTAACTATTTGAATATGAATATTAAACTTACACAAGTTAAAGGTCCCATGGCATGAAAATTTCACGTTTATGATTTTTTTTTAACATTAATATGAGTTCTCCCCCAGCCTGCCTATGGCCCCCCAGTGGCTAGAAATGGTGATAGGTGTAAACCGAGCCCTGGGTATCCTGCTCTGCCTTTGAGAAAATAAAAAGCTCAGATGGGCCAATCTGGAATCTTCTCCTTATGAGGTCATAAGGAGCAAGGTTACCTCCCCTTTCTCTGCTTTGCCCGCCCAGAGAATTTGGCCCACCCATGAGAGAGAGAGAGAGAGACATCATGGCTCATGGCCACTAAGGCCTATATAAAAGATACAGTATTAGGGGGCCACTAAGGTCTATATAAAAGAGACTTCAGATACAGTATTAGGGGACCACTAAGGTCTATATAAAAGAGACTTCAGATACAGTATTAGGGGACCACTAAGGTCCATATAAAAGAGACTTCAGATACAGTATAGGGGACCACTAAGGTCTATATAAAAGAGACTTCAGATACAGTATTAGGGGACCACTAAGGTCTATATAAAAGAGACTTCAGATACAGTATTAGGGGACCACTAAGGTCTATATAAAAGAGACTTCAGATACAGTATTAGGGGACCACTAAGGTCTATATAAAAGAGACTTCAGATACAGTATTAGGGGACCACTAAGGCCTATATAAAAGAGATACAATATTAGGGGGACCACTAAGGTCTATATAAAAGAGACTTCAGATACAGTATTAGGGGACCACTAAGGTCTATATAAAAGAGACTTCAGATACAGTATTAGGGGACCACTAAGGTCTATATAAAAGAGACTTCAGATACAGTATTAGGGGGACCACTAAGGCCTATATAAAAAGATACAATATTAGGGGGACCACTAAGGTCTATATAAAAGAGACTTCAGATACAGTATTAGGGGGACCACTAAGGTCTATATAAAAGAGACTTCAGATACAGTATTAGGGGACCACTAAGGTCTATATAAAAGAGACTTCAGATACAGTATTAGGGGGACCACTAAGGTCTATATAAAAGAGACTTCAGATACAGTATTAGGGGGACCACTAAAGCCTATATAAAAGAGACTTCAGATACAGTATTAGGGGACCACTAAGGTCTATATAAAAGAGACTTCAGATACAGTATTAGGGGGACCACTAAGGCCTATATAAAAAGAGACTTCAGATACAGTATAAGGGGAACACTAAGGTCTATATAAAAGGGACTTCAGATACAGTATTAGGGGACCACTAAGGTCTATATAAAAGGGACTTCAGATACAGTATTAGGGTACCACTAAGATCTATATAAAAGAGACTTCAGATACAGCATTAGGGGACCACTAAGGTCTATATGAAAGGGACTTCAGATACAGTATTAGGGGACCACTAAGGCCTATATAAAAGAGACTTCAGATACAGTATTAGGGGACCACTAAGGTCTATATAAAAGAGACTTCAGATACAGTATTAGGGGACCACTAAGGCCTATATAAAAGAGACTTCAGATACAGTATTAGGGGACCACTAAGGCCTATATAAAAGATACAGTATTAGGGGGCCACTAAGGTCTATATAAAAGAGACTTCAGATACAGTATTAGGGGACCACTAAGGTCTATATAAAAGAGACTTCAGATACAGTATTAGGGGACCACTAAGGTCTATATAAAAGAGACTTCAGATACAGTATTAGGGGACCACTAAGGCCTATATAAAAGATACTTCAGATACAGTATTAGGGGACCACTAAGGTCTATATAAAAGCATCCAAAAATCAGCATGTCATAGGACCTGTAACACATTTTCTGTCCTTGAGTTTGGAGAACAGGAAGCTGTAGATCATGTTCTCAATTTTTGTATTTAGAGCCGACTTATAAACCATGGCCAGTGGTGAAATGTAGGCTAACGAATCACATTTTCTCAATACAAAAGTAAAAGTTTGAGGTATTTGTACTTTACTCGAGTATTTCCATTTTCTGCTACTTTATACATCAACTCCTCTACATCTCAGATACATATTGGACTTTTTACTCCGCTACATTGGTCTGACAGCTTACTTTTCAGATGAGTTTTTCATGCCCTTAGTGTACAGTGAAAACATGTATCCACATTTGTGTTGATGCTGAATGTTTATGATAAACTGAAGGTCGAAGTGTTCCTTTTATGTGTTGAGGAAATTCTCCTTCTTCTTAAGCTAAACAAAATCTTTAAAAAGCCTCTTGGATCAGCTGGAAAATAGTAGTATAAAGAGCCACAAAGTTCCCGTATTGGAGGAGGGATGAGGCAAACAAACATGAGACATGTGGCCGGGATAGCTCAGTTGGTAGAGCAGGTGCCCATTGCTGCATGTCATTCCCCCTCTCTCTCCCTTTTCATGTCTTCTGCTGTCCTATGGAAATAAAGGCCTAAAATGCCCCAAAAAATAATCTTTAAAAAAACAAACACAGGACCTTTTAACCAGGAGACCGCTGTTTGTGTCCCCTGTGAAACCAAAAGTCATTGTTAAAGCCTCTGAACACCCACACAGGTGTTTTCAGTTATTCTGGCTGATTAGACTCTTTTCAGGTTGAAGGTGAGCCGGAGCTTTGATGGGAACTTGTTAGGTCACAAATTCTTTCTACCAATAAGGATGACAAAGGTGTCTTTTGTCCCGCCCTAACAGGTGCAACATCACTAACAGTGGACTCAGGAAGATGTCAGTCCCTCAGTCTATCCACACCCACGCAGTCCTGGTAAAGGTCCATAGCAGAAATTTGGGTTTCTTTCAACCGAATTGCCCCGAAATAACATGGATGATTCCATACAACGCTCTTCACAAGTGAAATTAAGGATCAGATCTCTGTGTTGTATTCAATTTCATAGGATTACTTTGACATATCTGTGATTATCCATTACCTTCATTCCTCTGATCTTAACCATTAGTCCAAATCATTCATCATTTCTGCTTTTTTCTTACACAAAAATTAGGTATAATTTCATATAAATTAGGTTTATTGACAATTAATTCCGACAAAAAACAAGTGTAAAACATGAAAAAAAAGCATCAAAAAGGTAAAAAAGTCTAAAAGAGTGTTAATTTTGACCCAGGAGGACAACACAAGGGTTAAACCTGTTTACTGTAAAACTGACGAGTTGGGAATGAGAACAGCGGAATTTTGGCCTTACAAACTACTCGCTACCGTAGTCGCTCTTAATGCTACGTCATCTTCTCATTGACTTTACATTGGCATTGTTTTCCGTGGTGGCCACCATTTTCACACATTCCGTGCCACCACCACATAATGAGCTGTTAACAGTTCGTGATAATTTCATGGAATTCTGTGAGACAAGGCTGCCTTAAAAGTGACGTATTTATGTGCTGTGTTTTAGTACTTTATCTTTCACCCACACACAGATGTGTTGCCTCATACGTGTCTGTCTCTATCTGTCGCTCTTTATTCTCTCAAACAGATGTCAGTCAAAAACACATCAAACACGTGTGGCAGATAATATTAATAATAATAATAATAACTAAGACAGTAATTTCAGTCTTGTGAAAACACACTGTATCTGTATTTTTACTGGTTAAAAGTGTGTGTGTGTGTGTGTGTGTGCGCGTGCGTGCGTGCGTGCGTGTGTGCATGCATTCATGCTTCTAGGTGATGCCACTAGTCTGCAAAGAAAAACACTATATTTTTTAAATGCATTCATGCACGTATGAAAGTGCTTCTATATGATGCCACTAGCCGTCAAAGAAAAACGTTATTTTTTAAATGCATTCATGCACGTATGAAAGTGTGTGTGTGTGTGTGTGTGTGTGTGTGTGTGTGTGCGCGTGTGTTTGTGCGTGCATGCGTCTGTGCTTCTATATGATGCCACTAGCCGTCAAAGAAATTCATGCACATATGAAAGTGTGTGTGTGTGTGTGTGTGTGTGTGTGTGTGTGTGTGTGTGTGTGTGTGTGTGTGTGTGTGTGTGTGTGATGGTATTACTGCTTGTTGCATCACTCCACCACAGGAAGACGTGATGGACACTTTGAATCCATGAAAGGACCCGTCTGTTTGTTCTTGTACGCCTGGCTGTCCGTCAGTCATCGGTTCAGGGTTCTTCTATCCTCGCTACAGCAACCCCAATGTTTTCTTCAGACACTTCTCACGTCCAATCCTTACCGTTCTCGCTGTCAAACACATGAACTTAAACACACACAAGAGCCAAACTGTTTCAGACAAACATGTTTTTAGGTCCGTTTTAATATGTGCCTATCCCGAACACGCTGCATCTGAGACTTCCACGAGAACTAGAGGTTCCAACCCTTCTCTAGGAATCCTTTACTTTGCTGCTTTGTAAAGTCAAAAGGAACGTTTCAATCACCACCAAAAGAAATAAGACAGGACACATAAAGAGTTGTTGAGAGAAGCCAAAAAAATGTGGATGAAAAGAAAAAGTTTTTTTCCCTGTAAGTGTGAAGGGAAATCAGGTTAGATTTAAGAGGAAAGTGAGGAGTTGTTTGTGTGTTCGTTGTTTGTAGAAGTTGTTGTACAGCCTGATCTATATTTTGCTGCCGTTGTTGCCGCGTCGTTGCTTAGTTTTGTTATTTTTGTGCTCTCTGTGTTGGTTTTGCGAGAAAAAAAGAATGAGAGTGAATGTGACTCACCTCCTGCTGCAGCGCCACATCAGTGAAGCTACTGTAGATCAGCAGGGAGTCTCCGAATGAAAGAGATTTCCAGCATTTCTGCGCCTCTGTCCTCCACATCACATCTGATTACAGCAGGAGTTCAAGTGCAACGAGAGCATCAATGCTGCAGTAAGACTCGTTACATTTCTGTTGCTGGCAGGTTGTACTTCAGCCCCCAGGATCACTTTCGCTCATAACTTCAATGTTTTCCTCTCTGAATGTGTCAGTTCAGTTTTACTCAGAAGTTAAAAACACACTTACTTATTTTACAGAGGGTTTTCCAATCAAAAGGAATGACTTAGCCAGCACTTCCATGCAAGACATCATCTAATTCTGGGTTCAGAGTACACAATACAACACAATTCTCATGAACAGCTTCTTATGATATTATACGAAAACACACAACAATTTGAATGATTTCTTACGAAAGCATTTCCTGTGACGACCGGTCACACGAATGTTAAGTTTAGTGGTCTTTACAGTTAAGTTTGGCCGAGAAAAGGTGACTGTGAGCCGGGTACAGGACACCGTGAGATGCCGGTCGTTTTAGCGGCCGTTGCAGTTAATGCCTACTATACAGTTGAAGACTTTGCAAAGACTAAAGTCTAACACCATCTCACATCTAAAGACTATCATCTCACATCTAACGTTAAAGACTGTCGTAATATGTAAAGACTGGGGATCTTGCAGGGTCACAAGTTGAAAGACTACAACTAGATTGGTTTTGAAAAACTGAACCAAGCTAGCTAGCTAACACTAGCGTTAGCTGGCAACTTAAGGGAAAGTTTTTCAGATGTTCTGTTCTATCGTACATGCAGATGAATGGCGGCAGTACCTGGGGTTTAAAATCGGCAACTGTTCCTCTTTAGCGTTTAGCGGGGCGCCAAAGCAACCATAAACAACACTGGCTCTAGCCGTTTGGTGCTGAAGGGAGAGAACCCATTGGTTGTTGACAATGTTCACGTGATTTGACTTCACCACCAAGACTTAAAACTTACGATAATATCAAACACGTCCAGACAGGAAAAAGACTGTTGCTAGTGTTGCTTTAAAGTGCAGATATGTAACTTTCAGTTTGAGTTGATTCTAGCGGCCTCTTTGGACAAAAGCGGTAGTGTTTTTACCACACATGCTATCGTAAAGGTCTTTTCTTTACGGTGCTGTATTACCCACTGTAGATTACTGAGTCAGCGTTAGGGGGAGGTCATATAGTCGCGATGAATGTTTTGCTCAGACAGTACATCATTAATTTACAATCCGAGAATACGTTACAGATCGCATCATTACATTTCAAGTATTGCATATGGTAACTTAGCCTACTTTGATTGTCTCGTGAGCTAAACCAGGTAACGTTATCACTGTCACCGTGTCACGAGCCAAAGCATTAAGAGATTGTTGTAGCAACCAACGTAATAATAAGATTAAGAAATTGCATTTCATGAAATTGATGGACGCTTTACAAAGGTACAAGGGGACAAGGGGAAAAAAAATAGTAAGCCAACACAAACGCGGACTGAAAGGAATAAAACGTCCACGCTAAATGGAAGGGGGACGTCGTTTAATTTTGGCTACTGACGTACAACCACATCACGCACTGTAAAGTTATTTTATGAATGAAATAGACATATTACATACCTGAGAGCTACTTCGGGCACGTTTTTGAATCATTTACAATCCCGTAATTGTCTCCATCTGTTGAAAGCCCGACAGAGATTGACTCGTTGTCTTTCACTTTCCCTTTTAGCTTTCAGTTGTTCTTGGTTTAATTCCTTTTTTTTCTGTGACAGCCGTGCCACAGTATCAGCCATAAATACAGTAGATAACTTAAAAACTTACAATTAGGCCTATTTATAGAAATCTCCTGCTACCTTTTACCTGCATACTCACTAACACAGGCTTTTCCATTAATAAAAACTATATAAAACTAGCGTTCTTTTCACTGTAATTTTGCTGTTACAGGTCATTTAAGATCATTAGATGGACAATAACAGTTTCAGAAAGCTCTAAAAGTTACATATAGTCACTTTAATGTACATTTTCTCGCTGATACCGAGCATTTTAGGTGGTATCGGAGGCTTTTCCGATACTGGTGTCGGTATTTGAACATCTCTAATTTACATTCACATGCACTTCCTACCCTGGTGCGTATTGTTTACGTGCACACTGTGTTGGATATCCATCTAAATTTGGCACTATTACTTTTAAACACATGACGACATTCCTGCTGTTCATCTGTAATCTCAACACCTTAAACAAACCGCAGTTTTCTGTTTTTTTTCCCTCTCTCTCCATTTCTTATTAAACTGAAGCGATATTTATAGCCACAGCGAGACGCTTCATTAGATCTGAGAGGCGTCACCGAGGCTCACCTCCACCCGAAACACACAGAGTTTACATGTGAAGGCAGAGCGCACGGAGTGGAGACCTGACACTGTTAACAATGAGAAAAACAGGGAGAAGGGGAAGACCTGGAGACTGAGGAGGGAGAGAGCGAGAGGGGAGGGAGAGGGCGAGATGGAAGGAGGGAGGGAGAAAGAGAAGAAGGAGGGAGAGAGAGAGAGGGAGGAGTAGGAGAGAGGAAGGAGAGGGAGAGAGAGAGAGTGGGAGGCAGGGGAGTGAGACAGAGGTATGAGAGGGAATCAGGAGAGGGAGAGATAGAGAAGGAAGGAGAGAGAGTGATGGAGAGAGGGGGCGACAAAGAGAGAGAGAGTATATGTGTATCTCATATATGTGCTTTGGCAACACGTGAAATGTCTTGCCATTAATGCCTTTTGAATTGAATTGAGAGAGAGAGAGAGAGAGAGAGAGAGACTGAAAACAATTTGTGTGAATGACAGTCTCCATTCGTCTCATCTTCCTCATCTCTGTTTCCTCCTCCTCCTCTTCATTTCATCTTCATTGTGTGTGTGTGTGTGTGTGCGTTTGTGTGTGTGATGTCTGACAGATTGGTGTCAGTTCTGCTTTGTTGAGACACAGACTCCCTATTTCTCTTTCTGTTCTCTGTTGTTCTGTCATGCAAATTTCTACAACATGAATATGAAATATTAAAGTCACACACACACACACACACACACACACACACACACACACACACACACACACGTATTGTTGTTGTTGTGCCTGAACGCGACCCTACAGCTCCGCAAACTTTCCCGCCAGGGTCAACCTCTATTGCTTTTAAAAGCTGGGAGGAAATTTGAGGCACTTTAAGGTGCTGCAACAAACTCAGAGAGAGTTTCTATAAATTTCTCCGGAAGAGTCACTCTGTAAAGCTTGAAATTTAAAAGGTGAAGTATAGCTCCATTGCATCCATGATGGCTGAGTTTTCAGATGGTGGAGACTGTGTAAAAACATCATGGACATGTTTTGGTGGAGGTTGATGCCTATTGTAGTTACTTCCAGCAGCGTTCAGACATACTGTACCGTACAGAGACATGTGTCTCCAGAGAACTACTTTTTAATCCAACTTCCCTCATGTCACAGGCAAACACTCATGACAATAAACAGCAAAATGGACAAGGACATAGAAGCAAGAAAATATAGTACATGAACAAAATTTTTAATTAAAACGAAATTAAATACTATATAATATATCGGCTCTCTATGGTGTTTCCTATAGAATGGCATTAAACGGATAGTGTTACATGCCAGACAAAGCGCCTGTCTGCATGTGTTCTCTCTCCTGTTGTTCTTTCTCTTGCTCACTCTCCAGGTTTTCTCTCCAGGTGATTGAGATGATTGCTTTCCACCTGTGTTTGGAGTTGGCCAATCAGCATTCGAGGTGGCGAAGGGGTCGTAGCAGATAGTTTGGATGTTTCGAAGTGGTTGTATGAGGTACTCATCCATAGTCAGTGTGTAGGCTACAGAAGCCGTTATCTCTGCTCTCTTCAAAGCTACCAGACTCCTTACCTTGGAGAACACGGGAGTTGCTGGTCTACCGCTGCCTCCATCGGTTGGTTAGTGTTATTGAGTGTCTTTGGTGTATCCGAACTAACCCTTTAAAAACACTACAATCTCAGAATAACACACACAAATTAACGGTTCGAGGCAACGGTAGAGCAACAACTCCCGTGTTCTGCGAGGTAAAATGACCCATTTTTCAAAGGAGTCTGGTGGCTTTGAAGAGAGCAGCTATAACGGCTTCGGTTCCCCGTCGTAAAGGGCTGTCTGACAGCAAGGGAAACGGTGAAAATATTCTAAATAAAGATAGCATATGTTTTTTTAGGTGTCTAAAATGCGTTTAGCACTGACTATGGAGAAGTAGCTCATACAACCACACTTATAAACATCTGAACTATCTCTTTAAGTTTCAGGCCCCCCACATGTTTATATTCCCATACGCAATCATTTAAATTTAAATATTTAAAAAATCCGCTGGTGAGGATTAGAACAAACCTTCCTTATGTGTGATGGACTTTAACTTTAAATAGGCTAGTTGATCATTTTAAAGAAGTGTAAATGTTTCGTCCTAATGGTTAAGAGAATTTATCTTCACAGTAATTAACAGGATTAAACTTTCTCCATATCAACAGGATTAAGTTAATGAGATAAAGCCTCCTATATAACTCACAGCAGGATTAAGTCCTATACATGCAGTTTAACCAGATCAACTCGTACACAGAATCGGGCCTGACATGGATGAACTCTCCCATCATGCAACATGTAACTCAGTGTAAAGGTCACACTTAACGATCCATTTATAATTAGTCACACAGATCAATAGATACACAGAAAAGATTCACAAGAGCAGTCATATCACTGCAGCATTAACACACACACACACACACACACTATATGAAGTGTGATTGAAATAATCCCGGTGATTCATGGGTTTTATTGTTTGTTGGTGATGAATCTGTCGCCGCCATCGATGACACGTTTATCTCAGCTGTCGCTTTGAGTTTGCAGTTAATTCACACAAGCCTGTCAATAGTATGTTTAAATGTGTCACATTAACAGGATGTATTCACACATTCATACAAAGCTGCAATCTTCGACATGAATGCATCATCAGAAGGGAGACAGAGACAAAGAAATATAACTATCAGAGAAAACACAATAGCTCACACCTGGATATATCATAATAACACGTCAATGAGCCACTCTGTTGCACTGGGTGACATGTTACTTCATCACCATGAACACACACACTGTAGTTTACTTTGACTCAACCCACACACACCATCCTGCTGCCACAAGTACTCACTAGACTCCAGTGAGGCAATGGTTTTCCAACCTTTTTGGTGTGAGGTACTGTACTCCTACCAGTGACTGAGTCCTGGACTTGGACTTTAGTTGCTATTTTCTGGACCTGTGACTCGACTTGTGTGTGATTTATGAAATCGGACTTGAGTATTCATGAAATAGGACTCTGAAGTTAGGTGAAGTTTCGGACTACTTTTATGTGTAATAGTCAGTGATGGAGTAATCATGTCATGGACTTGGACACAAGTTTGACTCAAGTCGCTATTCTCTGGACTGGACTCAGACTCAAACTCAGGTAATGGTGACTCTACTGATTCATGTTTGGTGACTCGGACTTGGACTTGAACTGGAACACTAGAGACTGGAGACTTGACTCGGGCTCGACAGTTGGTGACTCGACTGCAACACTTACCCCCATACCCATACCCACTTACCCCCTTTTAGATAAACTCACGTAGCCCTTCACCGATTCCCAACGTATAAACATATGTTCTGAATGTATGTAAACACTATTCATCATATAAAAGTGGATATTAACTTTTTTATAAAATTTAACTGTCAATAGTAAAGTTTGTTTGGTTAGCATCATACTACTACTGGCCTACTAATCACTTGCAGTGAAGCTGAATGTTTCAACCATTCATCCATTAATGCAACTTTTTGCTAACTATTTCAGCCATTTATCCAGTACTTGTTATAAGTAATCATTTGAACTGTGTAGCCATTACTTTAAGCTACCTGTTTAAACTTCTGTGCTCACTTGTAACAAGTTTTCTCTTACATAACTGCAACATCTACTGTTCACGTGTTTCAGTTGACTTAATGTTAATATCTGGATGTATTCTCTTGATAAAATCATAATTTTTTAAATTCTCCAATTAGTTGAGCTACAATCTTTCCACGTACCCCCAGGCAACTGCAGAAGAACCACTGGTTGGGAATCACTACACTAGAGCACCAAATGTGGGTAAATCTGCCGGTGAAAATAGTCCCCAACAAATGCACTATTTCCTCTTCTAAAAGCTAAATATCTTCCCACGGTGCAAAATAAAACTCAGCCCAGCTGCTGTAAAAGATCCTTGGAGAAACACTCTTTTATATTTAAGCAATATTACGCTCAAGGGTTTGATTTAACGATTATTGGCACGACAGTGATGCAGCGCAGAGGTTCATAAGCATCACTGTAATATTGAGATTATACAATGACGGTTACCAACAAAATAAAAGTTAAAATCAAACTGTATTCATATTGTGGGGCAGTTCGCTCTCAAAATAAAATAAGCAACAGAGACGATTTCTAGTCCCTCCCTGTTTAGGCAGCCAGTCAACTTAAGCTAACGTTAGTTTTGTAGAGATTGTGGGATTTCCGAAACTGAATAATTACCGTAAATATAAAGACCGAACTGCTTTGCTAGCGATATCCTGTTATAACTATGATGCCTGCTGAAAAATATAATTTCTCCATGGATAGATTTAGATACTAAACGACCGTGAACTTCAAACAACAGAGATGATTTCCTATCCTTTAAAATGTTAGTCAGCAGCTAACTTAAGCTAACGTTAGCTTTGTAGAGATCGTGGGACTTCCCAAACTGAATAACTACTAAACACCAAACTGCTTTGCTAGCTCAATCTTGTTGTAAATAAGATATCTGCTAAAAATATTTTTTTCCCTCGGCAGATAAAGCTCCTGTACGTCTGCGAAAATCACATTTAGCAGCTATTTTCTAGATAGCGCCATAACCGGCACAGCTGATCCAAAACGTTTCCAGTGACAGTTAACTTCAGAGCGTTGTAACAAATAGCTTGTTTAATCCGATAAATCACTTTATATGTTGGAGAGCTTTTGTGTGTTCCGCTGTAGTTCAACTGAATTACTTATATGAATATGAAGTGTTTTGAAAGAGTTTTTTTATTAACTCCATAATGTTGACACAGAAATGGCGGAGTGATATTTTAAGTGATGCGCCGGGTGCTCAAATTGCTCTGGGTGTACTGTCATGCTGATTTCCTCACGTTCTAAATGTCTAGTTGACCAATCAGATTGTCTGGTCGGAGATACTTTTTGTATAATTGAATTTAAAACTAAATTTTCCTGTTTTGTTTTGTTGATTCACTTCCTGTTTGTTCACTGTTTTTGCTGTATTCTCATTCCTTGTTCATAGTTCTCTTATTCTGTATTCTGTTTTGGTTTCCCGGTTCTATCCTTGTGTATGTTTTTGATGCCTTAGTTTCCTGTTTCATTTTGTACTGTTGTTTCTCTTTTGTCATGTCTTATTTTACCTGCTGCCTGTATTTTCCCATCTTTGTGATTGTCAGCCCTGCCCTGATGTGTTCCACCGGTTCATCAGCCCTCTTGTCACCTGTGCCTCGTTACTACCCTCGTTACCTTGTGTATTTAGTCTCTGGGTGTCCTTTGTTTATTCCTTGTGGTTTCTTACGCTCCTTAGTTTTCAGTATATTAATTTCTGTATTGATTTTTGTTTATATCTTGGTTGCCAGTTTTTACCTGCCTGCTTTAGAACTCCTTTTGTTTGTAGCTGTTTTTATGTATTAAACCGTTAAAATCTTCCGTCTGCCTCCTCGCTCCAATCTGCATTTTGGGTCCAAGCCTGCTATTACACAAATCCTGACACAAACCGAAGCAGAAGGGAAAGTGATGGAGAAACAATTAAAAAATGTAAAATAGATTAGGCGCGCAACTGAGATAAAAACAAAAAAACTAGTCCCTCCCTCCCTCCTCTTCCTCTCTGCTTAGCTCCACCCGGCTCCCGGTGCCCTGAAGGCAGCAGCATAAGGACAAACCCAACCCACCATCTGAGCCCTGAGCAGCCGGGAGGCACTTCAATTACGCTACAGAGCCTCCCTGTTTAACCCAGCACAACACCCTGGAGCACACACACACACGCATAGTGTTTTATCATGCTTGTGAGGACTCTGCATAGACATCCATTTATGGAAATAAAACAACACATAAAAACCTGATGCATCATCCTAATAGTGGTTTAAGGTACTGAAAAAAATGGAATCTTTTCGCCCTATTTGATCCACTTTTTTTTTACTGCGTGTCTCAAATTGCTTCGTAGTTCAGTAGCGAGTCAATCTCTCTGCATTGAATTGGATTTTTTGCACTGATCTGGTCACTGAGTGAATGAAAACTGGAACACTGATGAGTCAATTACCTGAGAGCCACTTCACAGGCTGCACATGGTCAAACATGTCTTCAGAGTCTGCGCAGTAAAGATTTGTAACTGATGAAGAATATCAAACTTACAGGGCAGTAACAGTGACTACGTTTACATGCACATAATGTTCCAGGTTTTGCCCTTACTCCAATAAAGACAATATTCTGACTAAGCTGTTTCCATGGCTAATGAAAGGGAATATTCCACTAATATTCCCGTTCAAATGCAGCCGTGCAAAATAGGGTTTTCAGGTATCGCATTGGCGGCAGCATAGAAAATTTGGAACAATATCCATGGTGCATTTAGACTCAACTTCAAAGCTGAAGCTGTCTTTTTACTATTTTTTTTTTTGACATTCTATACCTTTTTATTAGTTAACACAGAGAGAGTTGACCGGAAATGCAGGAGAGAGATCCCCAGCTGGACTCGAACCCCAGACAGACAGTTCTTAACACCCCAAGTTTTAACATTTTCAACCTTCCAACAAGTCCTCCAAACCAACACACCGATATAGGATGTGTATTCCTACTCTCTAAAATGACCTATAGGACCACATCCTGCGGAGCGGAGGAGGGTCTGGCTAGGATGGCTAGGATGGGAGAAAAACGTGCTCTGGTTTATTGGCATTTCTTTAAACCAATCACAATGGTCTTGGGCAGCTCTAAGCGCCGCACAGAGCCACTGTAAAATAGTCACACAAGAGAAAACTCAGATTGGAAAGATAGTCTAGCTACGCTGCAGAGATCAGAGGAGCAGTTAACCATAGTCCTCATAAATCCACCGGAGTTTAAAATTCCAACACAAAGAAAGCCAAAGGAAACGGACATTGGCAAAAACACATGTTCTTAACCAGTGGATTCGGTATTTGGCTGAACCCCAAAAATCTGGATTCGGTGCATCCCTAGTTGAGAGAAAATACTTACTCACACAAGTTAAATGTATTAAGCTTAAGACATATTTCACGTTACTTTGTCTCCATGTGTGTTTTCAAGTCCTGCGTTTTCTTCACCTCATCTTCACCGGTCGTGTTCCCTGAACTGAACAACAAACAGCCGTGAACAACTAATTAAAAGAAGCGGAAGGACAAATTCCTGTCGGAGAAAGAAAAAAAAACAACAACTCATCACTGTCAGAATGAGGAGGAGGAGGAGGAGATGATACTGGTTTTAATCACTGCCGGGAGAGGAGGAGAAGAAAAGGTTTAGGAGCTGAAAAAGAAAAGTACATTTTGTTTAAATGAAAGTGAAGCGAGGAATTGAGGAGACAGGATTAAAAGGAAGTTTTATTAGTGTGTAAAGACGGGAAGATGAAGGCGAAGTACAAGTTTTATCACTGCTGAGGGAGGATTAGGAGAAAAGAGGTGGAGATGGAGGAAAATAAAACAGGCTTTTATCACATCGAGACAAGGATGGGAAGGATAGAGGATAGAAAATGAAAGACAAGAAAAACCAAATAAAAAGAAATAAAAAACGTGATGAGAAAAAGAGTACATGGTGAGAGGAATACACTTCTGGATAAAAGGAGGAAGAGGAGGAGAAGGAGATTGAGAGGTTATAGGAAAAAGAAGAGAGAGGAAGAAAAGGAGGATGGGGGAGGACGATGATGAGAGGAAGATAAAGGAGGTAGTGTAAGGTTGTGTAAGATGAGAAGTAGAGTGAAGAAACAAAGGACAGGGAAGAAAAAAGGAAGAGTCAAATAAGAATATAGAAGAAGAGAATACACAACACATTCTCACTCCCATCGCGTCAAAAAGTGACGCTTGGTCAGGTGCCTTTGGCCAGAGATATTGAAATCTACGGAAGTTTATTCATCCTCTACACACACTCAATACACAGAGGTCATCGATCTACCCCATTGTCTCACGCTACGTTTCCACGTGGCCGGCTATTTTCATAAACGGACATTTCAACCTCTCCGTTTTCAAAAATAACATCATGCACAGCTGTCAGTTTTCAGAAAAGTGTTCATTTACACATACCCGTGTATATCTGCCATCAATACCGTCAAGAGCATGCCAAACCTGTAGGTGGCGGTATAACGAAACGGTCAAGCGCACGTTAACCAATCAGAATCCCGAAAATAGCAACAACAGCTTCCTCGGCTGCCTAAGCAGTGTCTCAGTTTACATGCAAACTTGCAAACAAAGTTTTCCAAAATCTCCGCTCCGGCCGCTCTGAGTTTTTAGAAAGCAAATTCTCCGTTCGCGTGTAAACGAAGGGCACAAACGAAGGGAAATGTCTCAGTTTTTCAAAAATAACCATACAAATGTAAATAAACACTAAATCAAGACTAAAACCTCGGTAACGTAAATTCATAACGAAAACACTAACAGAACATCATTTACACACTTAAACTATAGGACAGGAACCGTTAATAACATAAGTCCCATGATCCTTTGCACGGCCGTGCAGAACAGTCAACACAACGGCATCCTGCCGGCCGTTACATAGCCCCCACCTGAGGGGTCAGTCGTCCTCGGCAACCCCCAAGTGAGAGAAAGGTGGCAGGAAAGAGAGGAAATGGACGAAGAGAAGAAGGTGAAAAAGAGGAAGATGAGGATGACGAAGTAGAACAGAGGAATGGAGGAGAGGGACGAAGAGGAGGAGAAAAAAAGAGGGATCACTTTGCCACCTCAGCTCCTCAGCAGATGATTGATCATCTGATCAATTGTCGCTATTGGAGCTCCGGATGGCATGGAGCCTGCTCATTGGCTAACTGATCAGATCAATGGAAATGAAGACGCTATGGATTAACAGATGGTGGCTTATGTAGATGTAGAGATACATTACTAGAAGAGTGTTTGTGATAAACTGAAGGATGAAGTCTTCCTTCTTTAGTTCTCCTCCTTCTCAGCTAAATAAAGTCTTTAACCCTGGTGTCCTCCCGCCCAATATGCAACTTTTTCTGCGGCTTTTTCCGACGTTTTTGTCACTTTTTTCATCGTTTTTGTTATTTTTTTCTACGTTTTTTTCTCCCTTTTTCCGATGTTTTTGTCACTTTTCTCCTGCGCTTTTTTGATGCTTTTGTTGTTGTTTTTTCCCCCCGACATTTTTTAAGCTTTTTCCGTCACTTTTTTCAACGTTCTTTTATTAAAAAAAAATGTTTTTTTAAAATGTTATAAAGTTTAATAAAACACTTAAATTCAAAGAAAGTCCACGCTATTTTTGGGGATATTTTGATTGCTAGAAACCCAAATTTCTGACATAGAAACTTTTAGAAAATGGTCAAATTTGCTTGATGGTGTTTTAAGCCCCCAAAGTCAACTTCAAGGCAGCGTGCGACTGTCGACTTCAAGGCACCTAACCCTAACCCTAACCCTAACCAAACACCGTCAAATTTGACCCAAGGACAACCGGAGGGTTAAAAAGCCTCAGCTGGTTACAAAGCTGAAAACAGGGCTGTTTTTTTACTATTCTTTCCTTTCAGGGGTTTTAATCTATTCCTACAGAGGAGGTCCTACCCAATACCTTGATTTTATTTATTTTAATAAATATTTTGAAGATGCCTTGTTTGTCCTTTTATAACTTTTATTCTGTCTTATTTACATTTTAAGAATTTGATTGGATTTTTTGTCTGTCACTAATATATAATTTATATTTATTATTATTATTATTATTATTATTTTGATTTTATTATTACGAATTGAATTACTTGCCTCAAGATTTTAGCATAATCATACACATGCCATTGGTTTTATGCATTTTTTACTAACAGTTTGGTTTTATTTATATGATGTATTTTAAATTATTTATGTTATTTATTGTGTGGCACTTTTTTACTTCTTAAAGCACTTTTAACATAGCACTTATTATTAACCCTGAATGGTATGAGTATGGATATTTTTAACCTCAAGGGCAAGTAACGCAGACCGGAGTTGTTGTGGAGTTGACCTTTTATTCAAAGTTTTAAATTCCCGCTGTCCTTCCTTTCCAGTGGTTCTTTAACCTCCTTTTAATATCTAAACCCCCCCCCCTTTTTTTTTTTTTTTAAAACAGCCCCGTCATTTTTATTTAACCGAACCTGGTTTTTTAAGGAGTTCTTTAAAGTGTTTTTATTCACACCAGTGGTCCCCTTGTGCCCGTGCCCCTCGCAGCACCCCTTCTGGGTGTTGCGTTTTAACCCAAACCTAACCATTGCCTAAGTCTTCCAGGCAGCACTGCCTGGAAGACGACGTTAGGGGCTTAAAACACCAAACACCGTCAAATTTGACCCAAGGACAACCGGAGGGTTAAAAAGCCTCAGCTGGTCACAAAGCTGAAAACAGGGCTGTTTTTTTTTGACACCATGAAAAGTTTTTAAAGTTTTTAGAGATATGTGATTCTCACTTAGGCTGCACAGTATAGACATTTTTTTTTTTATCGTCATCGCTATATCATCTGGCGCAAACACATTGTGAAAAGTTGCAACATATTGCGAAAGACACTGTGTTGGTTGAAAGGCAGATAACTGCACTTTCAAATGTAACTTGTTCTTTTTTTGAGTGCTGCTTTTTTATATTCAATTCAGTGTTCAATTTGTTCAATAAAAGAATGTTGGAAATTATTTCCTTTCATTTGTTTTAAATTCAACAAGCACTTTGTTGTATTTTAGCAGAATTCTGAAAGCAGCAGAAATGCAGAACTAATACAGTTTAAAGCAACACTAAAGCACTTTTCCCGCTTTGGTCCCCCTACAGGTTGGAAGCTGAATTGTCCATTATGTTACATTATGCAATTTTGCCAGATTGGGTAGCGGATCTGTAATTCGAATGAGACATTACGACAGCGGTAATGGACAATTCCGCTTCCAACCTGTAGGGGGGCCGAAGCTGGAAAAGTGCTTTAGTGTTGCTTTAATATCTATTTATAAGTAATATCGTTATCACTATATTTAACATTATCGCATATTGCATATTTTTCTCATATCATGCAGCCTCACTACTCACAGGACAGCGACGCTACAAACACATGATGATCTTATAGAATATGATACAATGCATTGCGTCTCCACTTCCTCCCACTCTACAAAAGTGAAGCCAAAATATCTCGGGTAAGGGCGCTGCCATCTTTTCATTTTGGAGTCTGTGCAGTAGTGATCATGGAGCGGTGGAGCTGTGGTATCAAAACCCCCCGCCCAAACCCTAACCCTTTGTTTGTCTGGTCCGTCTTGTTTTCTCATAATTGTGAGTATTGTATCTGAATGTGCAGTGTGAGTGATTGTGACGTTAATGGAAACAATTTATGACATTAATTTGACCAAACAGGGTCAAGCTCATTTGTGTGTGTGTGTGTGTGTGTGTGTGTGTGTGTGTGTGTGTGTGTGTGTGTGTGTGTGTGTCTGTGTGTGTGTACGTGTGTTCTTATCAAGAGCTCATGAATTATTGAGTTCCATTTAGAACCCCTTATCACTTTCCCCATGGCAGCCAGCCTCATGGAAACATATGCACACAAACTATTACAATAATACAACATGCAATACAAACAAAAACAAGTACACAGTATTCACACACACACACACACAGACACACACACACACACACAGCTGCTGTTGTTGTTGTTGTACTAAAGCTCCAGTGGCCTCTGTTTGTCCTCAGTCCAAGCTGGACATAATGTTGGACTCATGTTTTATTCATGTTTTCCTTTCAAGCATGTGTGTGTGTGTGTGTGAGAGCTGCTGCTGTATTTCAATGATCCAATGACATGTCATGTGTATGACTGAAAGGTTACAAAACAATTGAGATCATGAAGACCTGCAGCTTCCTGTTCCGTGAAAAGTCTGAGGAGCAGCGCCCTCTATAGCAGATAAACACGTAATGTTCAGCTGCTTAGGGCTGCAATGAAAGTTCAAACCAATAAGGTGTTTGTGGTTCTGGACGCACAGAGCTGTTGCAAGAGGTGTGTGAATAGAGCCAATCACAATCTTTGTTAATAATAACTTCCTGGTAGAAAACTCTTGTGTCCTGTACTGTACATACAATTTAACGGCGCTAAGCAAATGCTAGATTTGGTTTATCAAAGACGCTAGCAAAGCAACACAGTAAATAAAATAAGCACAGCAGAAACGACAGATAGGTCGGACCTCCGTGTTTAACTATATATCTTTAAACTTTACAGTTATGGCTGCAAATGGCAACAGAAATAAACAAGCTGATGAATGACCCAGTGATTGATCAGCATGATCTGATTAGCTAATGCAACTTTAACATCATTGCTCTGCCTAAACTAACACATGTATCTTGCCCTGTCAGCTGCTGATGTGTGTGCCTTAATGTTTTAATAGTCATTTTTTTAATTCAGCCATCACTTCCTGTCATCACACACACACACACACACACACACACACACACACACACACACACACACACACACACACACACACACACACACACTGTCTTCATTTTGTCGTTGTCTATCTTTTCTCTCCTCTTTAATTCTTCCATTTGATCCCTCACTGACTCTTTGCTGAGCTCAGCATCTTGCAGCACAAACAGACACACACACACACACACACAACTTGTTTTTGTGACTTAGGAGGACATGGTATTGACTTGCAATACCTGGAGACTCAAGTTTCAACCCTCATACAGCCGTTAAAAGAAAAGGAGGAGCAGGTGAAATGTCCCCACTTTTTAATAATGTCCTCACTACAAAGGTCTAAAGCTGGTTCCCACAAAGATAGGCAAAAGACACACACACACACACACACACACACACACACACACACACACACACACACACAGATAATGTTAATAAGAAATGCAGTCGGGTAGTTTTATAACTCCTCTTAAAAGAGATTTACTGAGGCAGAGAGAGAATTAAAGATAGAATAACAGAATTATCCCTTATTTCCCTCTCCTTGTGTGTGTGTGTGTGTGTGTGTGTGTGTGTGTGCTCGTGTGCGAGCGTGCATGTGTGTGTGTGTGTGTGTGTGTGTGTCTGTGTGTGTGTGTCTCCAACAGGAAATGAAGATACATCAATCAGTCACATTTATTCAGCAACATTTGTCAAATCCGCTCTCTTTGCCTTTAGTGCAGAAAAACAACAAAACTCATTAAGAGATGAAGTAAAAACAGGGAAGACAAAAACAAACATGAAAGTATTAAAATATGAATAAAATGGGGACATAGTGTGAAGAATAAATAGAAAGAAGGGCAAAAACAAAGCATTAATAAACAAAGCAGTAGGTCCTGGGAGGAGGTGAAGTTTAACAGAAATGTTGAGTTTGCATTTACATTTTTCCCAGTTTCAGCAGGATCCTGACAGCAGCCTCCTGGTCACGATCTGTTCGGAGTCAAACAAAACTCACATAACATACTAATGTTCTGCCAGCGCCCTCTACAGTCTGCAATCATAACTACGCCCCATATTATGAAGATGTTCCTTTGCTGAAAAAGGTAAAGTTTGTCCTGAGGGAAGGGTTTATCCTCTGGGGACAATGGCTGCATTCAGTAGTTGTTGTAATATTTTCCTCTGGAACAAAGTCAGAGACCAAGATCACTATCTTTAATTTTACAAGTCTACAGTCATAGCAGCTCTGTGTGGATGTATTCAGGCACAGTAGTGCTTTAAACTGGATTAGATTAGATTAAACTGTATTGTCATAGAGTACTGAGGCAACAAAATGCAATTTAGTATCTAACCAGATGTGCAAAAAACAATAAAATCCAAAGTAATGTACAGAATATATGCAGAATAAAATCTAACCATGAAGCAGGGAGCCTCAGTCTGTCTGTCCTTCGCATATCTCAACAACCGTTTATCCGATCGTCTTCACACTTTGCAGTCGTATTGCTGAGACCCCAAAAAAGTGCAGGGTCGAAGTTGGTGCAATTTGGACACGCGGCACATTCAATATTAATAATCTTTGAATAAACAAGCAAACAGCACTCTGAGCAGAAGCCGCAACGCGGTTTCACAGCTCTGCAGACTGACTCAGAATCAGAATCAGCTTTATTGGCCAGGTTTGCGTAAACAAACAATCAATTTTCGCTTTCAAAGTCACTTAACATATAAAGAATAAAAACAGAACACTGTTAAGTATACAGTATAACAATACAATATAATTTACAAATGTAAAAAAATATACAATAACAATTGAAGAGAAGGAAGGAATAGTGCAATATCAATATAGTCTGAGATTTAAGATTTAAATAAAGCTATAGTGCAAGGCAGTTCACTGTAATGGTAATATATTAATAACAATATTGTGATTGAAATATACATGAGGTAGATGAGCAGAACAGTGTTTATTGACTTTGTTCAGTGTAAGGGTGGGGGCTATTTCTGAGCGTTCAACAGAGTGACTGCTTGGGGAAAGAAGCTGTCTTTGTGTCGGCTGGTTTTGGCCAACAGTGCTCTGTTTCGCCTACCAGAGGGAAAGAGGTTGAACAGTTTGTGACCAGGATGTGAGGGGTCTGCAGAGATTTTTGCTGCCCTTCTCCTGACCCTGGACCGGTAAAGGTCCTGGATGGAGGGAAGGTCAGCTCAAGCATGTTTTCATCTACGTCCGCACCCTTATAAGCTGTTACACCACCGAATGGCATGCTGGGTAGAGCTCGCGTTCTGTCACCCGCTACAGTACATTGACCAATTGAACCAACAAGTCACAGTTTGGTTAGGTTTAGGAAAAGATCATGGTTTGGGTTGAAATCAGGACATCTTTTTACTTTACTTCAGTTCTGTACGTACATGCATGACATAATTAGTGATGCAGAAGTTAATGTAGTTGCATTTGTTAAACGTCCCATGGCATGAAAATTTCACTTTATGAGGTTTTTTAACATTAATATGAGTTCCCCCAGCCTGCCTATGGTCCCCCAGTGGCTAGAAATGGTGATAGGTGTAAACTGAGCCCTGGGTATCCTGCTCTGCCTTTGAGAAAATGAAAGCTCAGATGGGCTGATCTGGAATCTTATGAGGTCATAAGGAGCAAGGTTACCTCCCCTTTCTCTGCTTTGCCCGCCCAGAGAATTTGGCCCACAAATGAGAGACAGAGACATCATGGCTTTCAAACGAGCAAAGTGGCAGTTGGTCAAGGCCACACCCCCACCCTCCACCTTGCACCCCCCCCGTCCCCCCCGTCCCCCCTCTCTCCTCCTTAATAGCTACAGACACAGAAATGGCACATACTAAGGAAAGCTCATTGTGGGACTGGCTCTAGTGGCTGTAATTCTGCACCAAGGCTGAATTTCAGGAAAGAGACTTCAGATACAGAATTAGGGGACCACTAAGTACTATATAAAAGCATCCAAAGAGAACCATGTCATGGGACCTTTTAAATAAACTTAAAATATTCTGCCTATACTACTAGTCTTAAACAGATTTTCAATTGGGACATGAACGCCTGTCTCCTGAAAATCCTGTGTTTGTTGGACCCATCCACCTCCCACCCACCCACACTTAACAGACGGCTGCAACCTGATCTCACAGAATTCCGTAAAATGGGCACGGACCCTTAACTCAAAATCCGTGGCAGTTTAACGGAATTGCAACAAAATCCGTTAAACTGTCACGGAATAATTCCGTTAAATGAACACGGATTGCCAACGGATCGCCAAATTCCGTGATGGGCCCACGGAAGAATTCCGTGTAATGAACACGGATCGCCAAAAACGAAATACGGGCTTACAATTCCGTGACACGCGACAAGAACGGGACGGTTGGGTTCAGGAAAAGGTCGTGGGTGGGCTTACGGTTCCGTGACACGCGACAACAACGGGACGGTTGGGTTCAGGAAAAGGTCGTGGGTGGGCTTACGGTTCCGTGCCACACGCGGGACACGCTTAAAAAAAATAAAATAAAAAAAAATAAAAACACAACCGACAAACGCCACACGCGGGACGCGAACTCCGCTCTCCTGAGTGAAAGTCCTGACGGGACGGTTGGGTTCAGGAAAAGGTCGTGGGTGGGCTTACGGTTCCGTGCCACACGCGGGACACGCTTAAAAAAAATAAAATAAAAAAAAATAAAAACACAACCGACAAACGCCACACGCGGGACGCGAACTCCGCTCTCCTGAGTGAAAGTCCTGTGTTTTACCCATCCACCACCCCAACCAACCTCCTTACGCGGAATTTCGGCCTTACATACTACTCACTACCGTGCCATGTCATCTTGTCATTGACTTTACATTGGCATTGTTTTCCGTGGTGGCCACACGGAATTTTCACACATTCCGTACCACCACCACGGAATGAGCTGTTACCAGTCCGTGCCCATTTTACGGAATTCAGTGAGACCAGGCTGGACTTTCTGGGTCTTAATACCACATAAACTTACTACCTGCTTCGCTCCAGTCATAATTACTATGGCCACTATGAACGTAAATATGGGTCGGATTTGTTGGTCGTTTTACTTTTCTCAAGAAGAACATGAAGAAAGAGAGACCAGACATTGTAGCAAACTCAAACATTTCAAGCATCAGCAATGTCATTTTCAGATTAAAATTTATCGAGAAAGCTACAAGCAGCAATACTGGAGGCCGAGCCCTCGGCCCGTTCCCAACAAGCCTGTTTTTAACGGGCGCTGCACTAGTTCGAATAAATAATCCATAACCATCAGTTGCAGCTCTGTAGTTAATATCTACGTCTGTTTGAAGCCTCGTTCAGTTTCAGCTCCTTTAAACACACACAGAAAGACTGACAGGCGTGTGTATGTGCTTGTTGATTTATGATCTTTGACTGACCTTTAATATCACACACACACACACACACACACACACACACACCCCAACGTGAGCTTGACCCTGTTTGGTCAAATTAAAGTCATAAATTGTGTTTCCATTAATATCCTATTGACTGGTTTTAGTTTATTCCAGCAGAGGGGAGGTTCAATCCTTCAGCTGCTGTTAAACAGCTCGCCACCTGTGTGATGGAGGGCGACCTATGGGGTCGAGGAAGAGGAGGAGGAAGAAAGGAAGAGGGAGAAGTGGAAGGAAAGAAATAAAGGAGAAGGAGAGAAAAGAAAGGATGGAGTTTTGAGAATATTCATCCTTCAGTGTAATGACCATAAACTTCAACTCCATAAATCACTGTCCACCAGTCACATGCACGCATGCACATACACATACACACAGACACACACACACACACACACACACATACACTGCAGTCTAATTTAGAGTGTGTTATCAGAGCAGCAGACGAGTTGTTGATCTAGCAACCTTTGGCAACGAGAAAAAACTGTCTCACTCTAAATTTTTCTGTCTCTCTCTCTCTCTCTCTCTCTCTCTCTCTCTCATCACACACACACACACACACACACACACACACACACACACACAAACACACACACATCCAAACTCTAACTTCCTGTCTCTCCTGAGGAAAACACTTTGCTAACTTGTGATAATGACGCCGTCTATCTTTCTTCCTCATTCTCCTCTTTCCTCGCCTCTATTCCATTTCCATGAAATTGCCTATATATATATATATATATATATATATATATATATATATATATATATATATATATATATATATATATATTACTTTCATAAACTGCATTTGTATAGCACCTTTCATGAAAGTTAGTGCTTTGATTGTTCCATGAAAACAGAAAAGACCAAAAAAAAAATAGATTTAAAAGCTAATAACAGTAATAGTAGTAAAACAGAATGAAATAAAAACTAGATTAAAGAACTGATACAAAGACGAAACAACAACAAAATCATGACAATAAAATACAATAAGAGATTTGAACAAAGGAGCTATGGAAGCAGTTTTCGGGGAGGACAGTCTCAGAATGAGAAAGTGAAATAATTTTCTCTAAGGAACATGACACACTGCTCCTCACATAGATATAGAACAACAGATATGACATGACGTCATAATTAATGGGATAACTGTCCGCCATCTTACTAGGGTACTGTTTACAATTGTCACCTATGGCAGCAAGTATGGTTGTCAGCTGTGCAGCACCTAACTGCTTTACCAGAAGGACCGAAGAGACCCAGGAGGCTGGCATCACTTTCCACATGTCAGTAGGAGTAGATAGCGTATTTTATCTCTTCTTTTTTTAACTATAAATACAGAAAAGTTGGTGAACTAGCTAGCTAGCTAGTTGCGTTACCTAGCAACTGTTAACGGACTGGCTGAGATGTCAGTTATTGGTGATTGCTAGCTAGCTCTTAAAAGCATTTATGGACAGCAAACACAGTTTTAGTTGATTGATTTTTGACCTCAAATAAGACATTTAGTAACGTTAACTTTATAACAGTTTTTTTAACACGTCGTTAAATTACCCCTAAAAACTAACTAAGCTGAATTAAGAAGTGACATCATCATCTACTGTATTCTCGCTTTGCCAGACCTTCCTCCACAGCGCTGCAGAGGAGGGTCTGGCTCGTCCACACAGCATTCCGGGATGGGAGAAAAACATGCTCTGGTTTACTGGCATTTCTTTAAACCAATCACAAACGTCATGGGCTGCACTAAGCACTGGACGGAGCAACGGTACTGCTGCAAAATAGCCTCGGGAAGGAACTTGTTTTGGTGGAACATGTGTACGTTCAAAAGTAGTTTTAGTCGTGCAACGGAAAACTCAGATTGGACAGATAGTCTAGCTAGCTGTCTGGATTTACCCTGCAGAGATCTGAGGAGCAGTTAACCATAGTCCTCAGAAATTCACCGGAGGTTATCAATTCCAACACAAGCGGAAGGTAACGAACATCTGGCCAAAAAGAGTGAAAATCAGTGGAATTTACGTCGACGACACTCTTTGGAAACTGACTGATCCTGATTTCAGAAGGCTGAACAGAAGACTGTTGAAAAAGCTATTTAAATAAAGATAAATATGATTTCATCCCTTTTAATAAGTGATGTAATTTTCATGAAGCAGCTCGGGCCTGTTTCCCTTGGTGTTTTAATGATTTTCCTCCCTATAGATCCTGAACCAACAACCAGGAGCCTCATTGATCACGCAGCTATACGAGAAAGCTGAATTAACATATTAATTTCAGCTGGCATCTAGCCGCAGAGAGAAAGATGGAGGGAGCGAGGACCGCCGTAAGGGGAAAGTGATGGAGAAAGCATTGGTGGAGGAGAGTGAGCATGAGGAAGATGAGATAGTTTAATGTCTCAGTAAAATCAGATATAATACGGTGGAAGAATTAAATGTAAACAGGAACGACATATTAAAACATTGTCATCCGTCTCTCTCTGTTCAGTGAAATCTTCAGCTCTAAATATACTGCAAATACTACAGTAGAATGATAACCTCCATCACTAATGCTGCTGTAATGCTGTATCTGCAGTACACACAGTATTTAATGTAGTTTTCACTGTAGTTAAGTTTATGTTTAGTATTATAAACAACAAAAGTGCAATTAACACTACTGCTACCCAGTGCTGGAAAGTAACTACGTACATTTACCCAAGGACAATTTTCAATAACTTGTACTTTACTTGAGTATTTCCGTTTATGCTACTTCATACTTCTACTACACTACATCTCAGAGGGAAATACTGTACTTTTTACTTAATTTACTTCCAGATTATTATTGATATTTATTAATACAACACATGTTAAACATATACATGATGATGTGTTATTATAGGTTAAGATATAACTTTATTTATCCCCAAGGATGTTATGATAAACACATTAAAGATGCAGTGGGTATAGAAAGCAAATAAACACCAGAATTTGAAGTGTAGTGAGACATTTCCCCTCTCTGTCGCATGGTCAATGCATGCGCAGAACAGCCAATAGGAACGTTGTCTCTCTGTGAAATGACCTGTGATTGGCCAAAGTCTCCCATCACGGGCTCGATTATCTAAAGCCTGAAAACAGAGCCAAGAGTCAAAGAGGAGAAGTCTAGTTTTCTCTCAGACCACTCACATTATAAAAGCCTGAAAGTTTATTGTAGAATTTTTGCCCAACGTCAGGAAAAATTAATTGCCTACCCCATAGTATAATGGATATGCATATTGCATATTAAGTACTTTTGATGCTAATACTTTTGTACTTTTACTTAAGAAAGATTTTGAATGCAGGGCTGTAGAATAACTTTTCACCACTGCTGCTCCTATTATTACTACCACTACTAGCAACAGTGGAAGAGCCCGACTTGATTTGTCTATATCAACATTGAGGGTTAAAAATGTTTTGTTCTTCATAAACAATCATATTTGATGAGGGTCCAACGTCTATGAAATCCGTTTTGACTCTTTCTGCCAATTTGAGACCCAAAAGCGTATTTGATTTGCTTGATTCCATCTATTATTGATTGTTATCAACAGGCTGATGCAGCAGTGAGCATTTTATATATATATGTAATATATATATATATATATATATATATATATATATATATATATATATATATATATATATATATATATATATATATATATATATATATATATATATATATATATATATACTTTAAATACATGATATGCAATTATTTTGTGAGATTGTGAGGTTTAATAAAAAGTCTAAATCCTCCTGAGTCAACTTTGTGAAACAGCTGCAGCAGCTCTGAAGGCAGAAAACAGATGGAAGCTTTACATAAACTGATGAGGGTTTCGTTAAGAAGACACTGTTAATGAATCAGTATTGATAAGATCTGATGAGTTCCTGATTGGACGAATGTTATCCTCGGGGATCAATGGCAGACTTAGTTTAGTCTGTCTCTCTCTCTCTCTCTCTCTCTCTCTCCTCTCCTCTCCTCTCCTCTCCTCTCCTCTCCTCTCCCTCTCTCTCTCTCTCTCTCTCTCTCTCTCTCTCTCTCTCTCTCTCTCTCTCTCTCTCTCTCTCTCACACACACACACAGTAACATTAATCAATGTTTTTTTTTTTTAAGGAGGCTTTGACAAAGGTGCTCTGGCTTTCACCCAAGGGCTAATTAATAACAACACACACACACACACATACAAACATACACAAAGTTAGTTCCTAACCCTTTAAACCACCAAATTCACACAATTACACAAACTAACTAACCGGTCGAGGCAGCTGTATAGAGGAGCAACTCCTGTGTCCTGCAAGGTAAAGATATTGTTTTTGTCAAAGGAGTCTGGTGGCTTTGAAGAGAGAAGAGATAACGGCCTCAGTTCCCCATCGTAAAGGGCTGTCTGACAGCAAGGTAAAGCTGTGAAAATATTCTAAATATAGCAGACACTAAAACTGATATAGATGTTTTTAGGTGTCTAAAACACGTTTAGCTGCTGCCCCCGACCACAGCAGGACATTGCTTAGCTTCCGTGTCGGTACTCCTTCCTGCTTCTCCTGCCTGCTTCTCCACTAACTTTTGCTCAAGCTTGTTTCTCTGATAACTCAAGACCCAGACAATCAGGTTTTTACTGGGAGCTAACAGTGACGGACTGGCCATCTGGAATTTGGGAAAATGCCAGAAGGGCCGCCCCTCTATGGGCCACTACTGATAATATGTCTTTGGTTAATTTTGATAATTATTGTTTTTAATTAATTTGATTAATAATTGTATGCATGCAGCCACAGATATTCAAGATTGTACTGTGACGAGGAGTGTGGAAAGATGCACTCGGAAGGCAGTCGGAGTTACTAATTTCCAAGCTAGGTTATTGACAAAAATAGGGCCGGTGTGTTGCAAATGCCAAGGCTTTTTTTTTATTCCAGTCTGTCACTGCAGAATTATCTGCAGAGGTCTCCTCCTCTAAAATAAATGGACCTTGCTTGAATAAGGTTGTTATTATTGCAGGAGTTTTACGCCTAGTGAAGTATTTTCACAGTGTTGTATTGGTACTTTTAAGTAAATAAAGAATCTGAATACTTCTTTCACCTCTGGATAATCAGAGGAATAATGTTATGCTAAGATGCTGGACTGGAGCCATTTGCAGAATTATATTAATTAAAATGTCTTGAGATAATACCAGCTCTCGCACACCTGCAGCCATCTCACACCTGCTGCTGCAAGTCAGTGTGCGAAGATAAGGAAGGTTCAGTAAAGCTGTTTAGAACCTTTACATCTTTCATCTATGTATTTACCGTAGATGTTTTTTTGATGGAAAATCTAAGAATTGTAAAAAAAATTGTGTTTTACATTTTGATTTTGTTTCTCAAATTAAAGAAGTACAAACTATTTACTATTTAGTAAAAAATTGCGTCACGTGCATTAAATGTTGTTGAACCACTTCATGCTGTGTTCAGCGGTGAAGAGTTCAAGTGAGAACTCTAAATAAAATCAGCAGAGAGATACCTGACCTGGGTTGCCACGGTAACAAGGATACCTGGTTATGAAACTTGCAGGCTAAACATAGACTGCTAACACACACACACACACACACACACATCTCCGGATTGATTTCAGTTACCCAACTTCACCTAACCTAACAACCGCGGTCCGGCATAACCTGTGTCATGACGGTGGTTAACAACTAGTTCAGTCAACTCAGGGTCTCCTAATCCAGCATTGCGCGCGTTCACATAAAAGAGGCGGTGTTTGCTCAGCATGACCAATCCACGCAAACATCTACCAGAGCCGCATATTTTACATAAGAAGAGCAAACTAGAATTCTACATAAATATGAAGAACACAGACACAGTTTTACAGGCAAAACGCAATGCAGTCGGTGCTTCCTAAAACAGGAAGGAAAGCTAGCAAAAAAATAGCCGACGCTGTAAATACGTCAATCACAACTCTTATCAATATCACTTCCCCATCAGTCAGGCCCAAGATCTGACCATAATTACACTTGTGCTTTCCATAAACTGTCGTTGCTTTAGCCTTTTCTTTCAGTTGCAAGTAGTAAAGTCAATGAGAAGATGACATGGCATTCAGAGCGACTACGGTAGCGAGTAGTATGAAAGCCCGAAAATCCGCGTAAGGAGGTTGGTTGAGGGGGTGGATGGATCAAACAACACAGGACTATCACCCCTGAGACTGGGGATCGTGTCCCGCGTGTCACGTTTCCTAAACCCAACTGTCGCTTTCTTCTTTTCCTAAATCCAACCGCCCCATTATTCTTTTCCTGAACCCAATCGTCCCGTTGTTGTCCCGTGTGTCATGGACACGTAAGCCTATCCACGACCTTTTCCTTAACTTAAGGGGCCGTGTTAGTTTCACGTAATCGTTCCGTGGGGCCATTACAATATTTTCGACGATTCCGTGAACCTGCCACAGATTTTGAGTTAAGGGGCCGTGTTCATTTCATGGAATTCTGTGAGATCAGGTTGCAAAAAGCCTATACGTAATAAACTCCACTGAAAATCTATATCTTTCATAAAAATACCCATCAGGAGATGTTAACGGGGTTGTCGGTCTGTAAATGTTTTAACTTTTCTGAGCGCACCTCTCTCTCTCTCTCTCTCTCTCCCTTCTTCTCTCTCTCTCTCTCTCTCTCTCTCTCTCTCCGCACACCGAGCTCCGCCGATTCTTCTAAGAACGGTGACGCCGTTATCAGTCGAGTATTGATTGGTCAGTAGGCGGTGCTTTAACACTGGTTGATCTCTGATCTCCAACTTAACCTGCTCCCGACCAGGTTAGGTGTTCAGCATAAGTTACCTTGGCGATTGAACCCGGTAACAAGTGATCCACCGTGGTGATACACAAAACCCTGGGTTGAACCTGAAGTTACCTCGTTAATGCCAAGTCTTGCTTCGTAGTACAGGCCTCTGGTCCTGTAGTTTTTATAATAATGTAGTGGGGTAAAAAGTAAAAATTTTACCTCTCAGATGTAGTGAAGTTAAAAGTTAAACAATTTGTACTTAAGTACAGTACTAAAGTACGAGTAAATGTACTTAGATGTACTTAGTTACATTCCCCCACTCAGCACAGATTTTTTCTGTTTCTTTCACGTGTTTCCACACCACACTGCAGTCTGTCTGTAAGCTCTGATATCTAGCAGCTCTGCAGATTAGAAGCTTTGCCCTCCGTGATGACATTGTGTCAGATGAAAAAAGGTGTTTCTAAAACTGAATAAAGTCTAAATTTGTTTTTTTCATGCAGCAGAAAACCTGCGACATTATGACTTTCCTCAGACTGTAAACCAAGCCTGTCATTAGTCGATGGTTGATTGACAGGCCTCATTTATCGCTGTAATTGTATCTCACCACTGCCATTTAAAAAGATTACCTCGCCTTCAGCGTGTGTGTGTGTGTGTGTGTGTGTGTCTGTGTGTGTGTTTTGGTATCAGGAAGCAAACCTTGCCTGAGGTATTAACCAAGTCAGGCCTCATTACACACACACACACACACACACACACACACACACACACACACACACACACACACACACACACACACACACACACACACACACCTCTCCTCCCTCTCCTTTCTTTCCCCTCTTTCATTTCTTCGTCCTCTCAACCGTAAAATCCATTCCATCTTTTCAGTCTGCACATTTTCAGGATGTACAGTGAAAGTGAACACAGTCACTTAGAATACAGTTCATTCATATGGAAAACAAGTCGCATTGGAAATCCTGAGGACATTTCATATGTCCATGCCGTTTTTTTACATATTATATGTAAATGTGAATATCAAAAACAAATGGAAACACTGGGAACGACGTCAAGACTTCAGACAACCCGCTGAGGAGAAACATCGCCCCACTCAATGTAGCAGTGTGTGTGTGTGTGTGTGTGTGTGTGCGTGTGTTTGTGTGTACACAAGTCAAAAACCAGCGCTGCAGTGTGACCGTAAAGGATTTTTTCCACACAGAGGAATCAAAACGACTGCCAAGTAATTCTGCTCTGAACACAAAAGGGAAATGCCCCGTCATGTCTCAGCATATCCTGATACTAAAAATATTATCAGTGAATGTTGTTTCTACTCAAATAAGCAGGTTTTAACATTAATGTGACCGACAGCCAGCATTGGTTTCGACTCCAACCAGCTGATAGTGTCGCTGACGCTGTTCAAGTCGCAGAGGCTGGTTTTAGAACGTAAGGGACGTGAAGAGAATTTAATGAAAAGTACCGGCCCAATGCCAGAGGAAGTTCTGACTCCAGTTATCTATACCCTCTAATTCCCGCGCGTTGGTTAATGAGACTAATGACAACAGAACTCAGGGATCAAAACTGAGACGATGGATTAAAGTCAAGAAAGTTTACTGAAGTCCAGCATTTAAGTTAAAGTAAAAAAGATCCCCGACCGCAGACAAAGTATACAGGGCACAGGTTCACTCAGACTCTGTCACAATGTACACCCCGCCTGATCAAACTGCTAATCTTTTATCATCTTCCTTGAAAGCGTCATCCTCATCTGTCTCCAGGCAGATCTTCAGCACGCACACACACTGACCCAAGAGCCACCCCCCTGCCGTTCCTCCTCTCCGTCTGGTACCGAAAAACATTTCCTAACATTCCTGGACTATAAGGTAATCAAAGCTAAAGCTAACTATCTATGTGTCCCTTTAATACTGAGAATAACTCATCTAGATTATAGAAATATTTTTACAGACGTCACCTGTTTCTACAGCCAATAGAGAAGTTAGCTGGTAAAGTCAGTTTAATCATATAATAGAAATAAACGACCGCCCGAAAGCAAACGGTAACGTTATACGGTCAAGCGAGCTACTTAGTGACCGAAGAGAGGGAGTGGTGTTAGAACAAAGCCGTGAAAAAGAAAACAAACGTGTTTTCGCCGATTCATCACTAGAAATGCAACTGTAGCAAGCATCTCGCTATCACTAACGTTAGCCACATTCATATTTAGACGAAACAAATGATATATTCAGATACAAAAAAGCCTTAAAAGTCGGAAGTTAGAACGGAAGTACAAAGAGTCAAGGAGATGATACAGCGTCCCGTCTCGTTGCATTGGCGTGAACTGGCAGGTTTCAGACCGCTGCAGACCGGCTCGTTGCAAGTTTCAACTTGTCTCGTCCCCAATCTTTGGTCGGCTAAACCAAGTGGTTATTATTGTAACTATGACGACAAAGGTCCACTAACCTCAAGAAAGTACCGGTATTTATTTTAACCAAAAACACAATGTTTTTCCTCAAAACCAATTCGTTTTTTTGTGCCTGAACTTAGAGTGCTCATATCCTGCTCATTTTCAGGTTCATAATTGTATTTAGAGGTTATATCAGAATAGGTTTACATGGTTTAATTTTCAAAAAACACCATATTTTTGTTGTACTGCACATTGCTGCAGCTCCTCTTTTCACCCTTTGTGTTGAGCTCTCTGTTTTAGCTACAGAGTGAGACATCTCACTTCTGTTCCATCTTTGTTGGGAGTCACACATGCGCAGTACCTAGGTAAGGACTACTATCCAGTCAGAAGCAGATTATGAGGGTCGTGCCCTGACAGTACCTAGGTAAGGACTACTAGCCATTCAGAAGCAGAGTATGAGGGTGTGCCCTGACAGTACCTAGGTAAGGACTACTAGCCAGTCAGGAGCAGAGTATGAGGGCGTGCTATGCTAGCAGCTAGGCGAGCATTATAACGTGTTACAAAGTGACCACGTTTGTCTCTGAAGTAAAGGCTGGACTACAATAGAGCTGTTTGGAGCAGTTGGTGAACAGTGTTTTCTGTTGGAGATGGTAAATCTCTTTTGGGTGGAATTTGGGCTTTTTCACTTTGTAAACGTATAACATGCACAATAAAGATATATAACACAATAAAGGAAAGGGAAAAAGCATAATGCACATATGCGTACTTTAACCAAACCTTGGTTTTTCTCTCATTTCAATGCATATTATGTAATTTTCTGCTGCTTTCTCTTAATCAAAACAATAACAAAAGTGTTTAGTGACGTGATGTAGCAGCGTGGGATCATGGGAATTGTGGGTTTTTTGCAGTCAGTTTCTCCCGGTTAGGATTCCTTCATTGTTTATCGTTCAGGAGGTTTTTATCCGCAGAGGTCTCCTCCTCTCCAAAACAAACAGTCCGCTGATTTAAACCTTTAAAAACAATGAATAAAGCAGCTTCACGTTAAAAATCTGTGTTTCTCCGGCACTGTTCGGCTCATCGAACAGTGCCGTGCTGCCGCTAATGTTTGCTCAACTTGTATCTCCGATAACTTAAGATCCAGACATCCGATGACCAAAATCCTACAAAGATCTAAAAAAGTGTGTCGTAAAACTGGTTAATAAGTCAGTTTATGACAGCTTCTGGCAGAGAACAACCACAACGCTGACGCATGCACAAAGGGGATATGACGCCATCGACAGGCGACCGAATGTGACGGACCGTTACCTTGAAGAAAATGACAGATTTCTCTGGGTTTGAACAGTGTTGGAACACATAAGTATACAACAAATAGAACTCAGGTTCTGTCATTTTTAGACATTTTAATGCGGAAACGTTACATACTATACCTTTAATTTGGAGGACTTGTTGTTATAATGGAAGTTCAAATATGTCCTTAGAAACTGCAGCAGTATTATCCATCAGTAAACTATCCCTGATGCCTTTCTCCCTGGGGGACCCTGGGGCACTCCCAGGCCAGATGGGATGTGTAATCCCACCGGTGTGTTCTGGGGTCTGCCCCAGGGATTTCCCGGTTTCCTGTAATACCTCCACAGGGAGACATTGGAGGGGAAATCCTAATCACAAGCCCAAACGACTTCAACTGGCTCATTTATAGTATATTTATCATTTATTTAAGGAATAGCTTCATGTCATAATAATGTTTTCAAAAATCTATCCATCATTGCCTTATTAACACTGACGATTAGAAAATGACTGGACAAGAAGAGACACAAAGACAGAACTGCTTGTAAAATGTTTATGAATGAAATGTTGGTCACCTCAACAACAAACTAGCAGTAAGTAGTTAATGGCTAGAGAGCTGAAAGTACGTGGACAAATATCCTGAGCTGATTAGGATTGGGCATCGAGAAACGATTCCTACTTGGAATCGTTTCAAAAATTACAATTCCAGTGTAATCGTATCTTTATTGGAATCGTTTGGAGGATATGGTTTCAAATCTGATCACGGGTTCCAAATTTAACATGCGCAAGTTTTGGTTTCCGTAGCGGCCAGGCGCTTGTTGTGTTGCAGCCATGGAGCACAGTAAGCGGAGCTCTAGTGTGGCTTTATTTTACGTTGAAAAAAGCTGGTAAAATTGCAACCCACCATTGAATCAAAATATAACTTTCCTCTTATTTGTGAAATAAGCATGTGACCCGTTTCAAATCCACCCCTCAAAGAATCAGAATCGAGAATCGGTAAGAAAAAAAAATGAAGAATCGCAATGGGAATCAGAATTATTAAAATCCAAACGATGCCCAACCCTAGAGCTGATGCAGTTTGTTTTTTCAACATTGACATCTTTGCAGCCAGTGGAACATTTCACTGGAAAACACTTAACTTCAGATTATTTTGTACAAAGAATATTTAATTAATAAGAGTATTACTGGCTGGTGAAACAACCATTTCACAGAAACAGCCTTTTCAGCTCAGGAGGGCGAGTACTGAGCGCTGCTGGACGACTTTGTGGAGTGGTCTGGTAAGAATCACCTGCTGCTGAACGTGGATGAGACCAGAGAGATGGTGACTGCCTTCAGGAGGAAGGGAACGGCTCCGCAGCCCCTTTTGCATCCTGGGTGGAGATGTGGACATGGCGTACAGGAGGAGTACAGATACCTGGGTGTCAACATCGACAACAAGCTGAACTGGAAAATCAAGAAGGGGATGAGCAGACTCTATTTCCTGAGGAAGCTTAGATCCTTCAACGTGTGCAGCAGAATGTTGGAGATGTTCTACCATGTTATCCATATATCATGGGTAATCCCCGACCACCCTCTCCACCCACCCCCCACCCCCACACACACACTGGTCCAACAGAGGAGCACCTTCTCTAAGAGGCTCCGACAGCTTCGATGTCGCACGGACAACCTACGAGAAATCATTCCTACCACAGGCAATACAACTTTTTAACACTTCATCACCGCACTAAGTGCACCTTGCGCAATAGGTTTATCTACAGCTTTATCAATACTAGTTAAACAGTTGTACATTTGTATTCCCAACTTTTTTACATTTTAAATTATTTGTTCTTATATTCTATCCTATTATTATTTCATTTATATTGTATCCTATTATTGTCATGAATCCAGCATCTTGAGCCTGTTTTGCCGGTGTTTTGTTTTTGCTCTAACCTGAAGTCCGTTTTTTTCCTGAGTTTCCTGAACACATCCCTGCTAATTCTCCAACTACGTACACCTGCTGCAATCTGCACACCTGGTCCTGATTATCACCTCTGCACCATATAAGCCGTGACCAGACATCCGTTCCCTGCCGGATTGTTAGTGTAACCAGTATGTTTAGCTCTCGTATCGAGCCGCTAGTTTTCAAAGTCTATTGTTGCCTTGTCTTTTGCCTGTCGCTAATCTGCCTCCTGTTTCTCTGTCTGCAATCATCACCTGGATTTACACTCACACCTGCCTGGCCAATAACTTCACAGTTGCATTTTTGGATCTGCACAAACCCTCCAGCCTTCCTGCTTCACCCTCTGCCAAACAACGGGACTTACCCACCTCCATACTCAAACTCCAAATAAATACTCACCTTGTTATTCCTACTTACCTTGTCCTGGTCTGCTTTTGGGTTCCTGCACTAGACAAATTGTGACAATTATTTCATGTATATTCTGTATGTGTGCTGTGAGTCTGATATTTTGCTGCTGCAACACTGGAATTTCCCATTTTTTTGGGATCAATAAAAATCTGTCTATCTATCTATCTATCTATCTATCTATCTATGCCAACAAAAATTGTCAAATGTAAAAAATGTTTCAGCTATTGTCAGAAATATCATGTTTAAAAAAGCATCACTTTCATAAAATTTTATGTGACATATTTCCAGTAGGCAACAGACAGCAGGCACATCGGGACACAAACGAGCAGGCTTATGTGCTGGGGCTGAGCCCCGGAGAGCCCCGGCCCAATTTAACCACTGTATCTATCTATCTATAGCTGTGGGTTTAAAAGACATACTGTTCATAAATAAATAAAAATCTATACATTAATCAGTATTATACTTCCATATAGACAGAGTGTGTGAAATATATAATAATAACTATACCAAAAACACTAATGAGAGACTATGAAGAAGAGGGCAAACAAACCCAAACTGTCACAAATCATAAACATTGTGATTCGCCTCCCTCTGTCTCTCTCTCTCATTAGCACTGATGTGTGTCAGCTAGCATAGCGGTTCAATAGCCAGTAGCCTGTGGTACAAGAGCAATCTGAAGGAGCTCATCCATTTAAAACCTATTACAAACACACACAATACATTACAAAGGCCATTAAGAATAGATTAGAGGTGTCAGTGTTGTTATAAATCCACAACATATTAGAGAAGGCATTATGAAATGTGGGTCAACGCACACACACATAGGGAGGTTATTAATGTCATTCATGAATGAGACCGACAATCCGAAATGACAGCAAAGCGTGTCTATGTGTTTGTTTGTGTGTGTGTGTGTGTGTGTGTGTGTGTATATATATATATATATATATATATATATATATATATATATATATATATATATATATATATATATATATATATATATATATGATGGACAGGCTCAGGTGTGTGTGAAGCTCCATCCGCTCACTCTGTAATAGTTAAATACGATTCTAGTTTAGGTGTGTGTGTGTGTGTGTGTGTGTTTTTGTGTGTGTGACTGTTCACTTTGAACACACTCACTAATTTGACCTTGGCTGTTTCTATTGACCGCAAGGCTTTGAGCTACATGCAAATGTGACTATGCTCACAATAACAATGCTATCATGCTAATGTGTAGCAGGTTTAATGTTATCATGTTCGCCAGGTCAGTTTAGACTATCATTTGCTGATTAGCAGTAAACGAAGTATAGGTCAGGCTGTTGAGAATGTCATTAGTTTTGCAGGTTTTTGGTCTTTTTGACCAGATAACGGCGCTGGATGAAAAGTTAAGGAATCAACAAAGTTATCACCCTGACGAGGGGCCTTAATGTGTGAAGCAAATTTCACGACAATGCATCCAAATGTTGTCAAGACATTTCACTTAAAATTGCAAATGTCAACCTCATGGTGGCGTAAAAGGAAAAAGCAGAGGATCACCAAAGTCAGTAGGATTCATCCTTTGGGGAATGTGAACGTCTGTATTAAATGTCATGCCAATCCATCCATAGTCTTTTAGATATTTCAGTCTGGACCAGAGTGGTGGACCAACCGACCAAGTCATGTTGCCCTCGCTGCTGGGGGATTTTCAGTCACCTTTGACCTTTTTGTCTATCACCCAATGTAAAAGAAACTAAAGGTCTGCTGGCATCTAAACTGTTGGACATGATTCAAAACAGAAATAGGGAAAACCTTCTCAAAACCAATGTGCAAACATTACTTTTCTTCTATTATTCTAGGACAATCAAAACCAGCTTGAAAAGAATAATTATACCGGATCCAAAACAGAGAAAGAACACAAAAATGGACTAAGGTTCTGAGTCAAGTCTCAGTTACAAAGAAGACACACGTAGACCTCTTTGAGATTCAGATCCTGATATATACACAGACTGAACTTGGACCTGAGCCAAAAGAGAAGAGGAATTTAGGTCAATGGGAAACAGTGAACACCCAAATTGGTTTAATTACATAGAGAGTTGCAGAAACACTCAACTAAATTCCTCATTGTGAGCAGCAGTCCCGCACAAAAAAAAAAAGTTTCAAGAAAGATTATACTTTGTTCATCAAGCCTTTGAGGACGTCTTCACCCAACAGTGGTGAGTACAGTTGGTGATTTACTACAGCCATTAGTAAAAAGTACAACACAGACTGTACTCTGGGCACTATTACACTTTTTATTTTGTGCTCACACTGAACAAGTGAACATGTCAAAGAAGTCTGCTATAAGAATATCACTAAAGGATTTTAGGTAATAAACTAATAATCCACCTTTGAAATATTTGCTCTATGCATGTACAAATGTCTAATGACAGTTTTAATGTTAAGCTTTTATATATTTTTTTATTGTTTTAATGTCAAGCTTTGATATTGCACATTTCAATATCTTGATTTTTAGTTTTCTGTACTGTTTGATTTTGCCTTATATTTGCACTATTTAGAATTAATCACTGTATTTGTTCCGTCTTCTCCCAAAGGAAAGGGCAACCCAGTGCACAAAAGGATACTACTCGGTATTCCACGTTTGTTTGTTTAATTTCTTGTTTTTCACAAAGGGAAACCAGGTAATAAACCTGTAATAATAAGAAATGCAATTGTCAATTCCCATGTGCATACTACAGACAGCTCCCCAGTTCTTAACCTCAATGACAATAAACAGCATTAACGGAATAACATTAAATACAAATTAATCAAATATAAATTGATTACATACAAACCAATCAACATTAATCAAATACAAGTATATTGTTATATATATTATTAATTATAATTATTTATCATCATCATCATCATCATCATCCAACAATAACAATAATCATCATTTCGTAATTTCATAATTGTTATGTACACACTTCACATGTCAAACAAACCTACCAAAAGCCTATGCAAAGCCTATGCAAGATGCATAACAGCTGGAAACTACAGCTCCCAAAATGCCCCGCGGTAAACCAGGAAGTAACCGTCACTTACGTTAAACGCCGGTCCGCGCTTCATACTGACATTCATACAGCTAAAGAAAGTAAACACGAACAGGCACGTTTGGTGCAGCAATATCACAAGTCTAAACGGCAGCTTCATCTCACAACCCCGCCACCTCGTTAACTTACAACTCTTGAGTGTAGCGTCATCTACATCAGTTAATCAACCTGCTTAGCCTACCGAAGCATAGCACTGTCTTTAACGTGCAACAAATGTAAACACAGCGCAACAACATAGCATGGCAACAGATGAAGCGCACATCATAAACACAGACAAGAGACATTTGTAATTAAGAGAGAGCTTACCAAGTGGCTGCAAACCGGGTTGACAGTCATCACAAACTGAATGAATCTCGTGCTTCCTTTTCACGGAGTAGCCTAATCACCGGTCACCTGTAGCTTACTCACAGCACACCCCTCTTAAAGAAGCACTACACTATTGGGCTGCCAAACCGCAAACCTTCTTCTATAAATGACACTAGCTCTGGTTTAAGGTAAACATTTTGATTGATCGATGTAATTAATTAGGCACAAAAATAAATAACTTTTCTGACATAACACAACTCCACAGAAAACACAACAGTATTGTACTTATTACTAATCTTTCAATTATAGTATATATTACTTATCTTTCTTTATCTTATTTGTACATATTACTTATCTTTTGTTATTTTTTATTTTATATATTACTACTATATGAGCTTCAACTATCTTGGACTCATTCATAGACAATAAACTCAGTCTCAGAGCACTGTTGTTTGTTGCCCCCCCCACCTCCTGCTGTTGCTTAATCGTAATCTGTCACCCCTGCTTCTTTACCATGTTAATCATCTCCAACAAAAACAAATTTACCAGCATCAGACACACTGCCCTTTCAAAATCATCTGTCTGCCCACTCCCAATCGCTCAGATGTGAACCTCAGAGCCGTCACACGCCTAGCAAATGTCATAGCAAATGACACTGATCACGCCCTTAATTAATACTTCACATTATTTCCAGCAGATACAGGGCTCTCAAATGGAGAAGAGCTGGTTTAAGCAGGACTTTTGTGTCCTCTGAAATAGAAGCCCCAATCCACTGTTGTGAGCTGGGAAGATGAATGCATTTATTGAGATGTTGTGTACTGACTATATTTGTGTATGGCTGTTTGTGTATCTGCATGTTGCTGTGTGTTAATATACTGACTGTGGAAGGAAATATCCCTCTGGGACAATTAATCAAAATCTATCTCTACAACAAAGTCCATGTACTGTATGTAGTAAATGTGAACTGTGGGCCTCATGCAAGAACATTTTTTTTTTCAACTTGGTGAATGCCACTGATTCATTTAATTTGATAATTTGCACAGTCAACGCCTCTAAATAGCCATATGAGGCTCCATTTCAGGGGCGACTTCTGGGTCTCCAGCCGCAAATGTTTTTTCAAAAGTCCCGAATCTTTTAGGGTTTTCATAGAAATCTAATTTAATTTAGTAAACGTTCTTCTGTTGGCCTAATATTCAATTCGGAGTATTGAAAACCACATTTACTATTCATTGTTGGGGGATTCTTAATTTGAAATTAGAGCAGCCGAGATTATTATGGGATGGATTCAAGTGCAGCAGATGCAGAGTCAGCTAAACATTGATTCTGTGAACTCCATCATTCTAAAAGAATGTGTTTCAAGATTAGTAATGCTGTTTACGCCAAATCCCCCTACCTTTACTTATGGAACTTAAAATAGTAACATCAAACAGTTTTTGTCTGATATAGGTGGCAGGAGTGAAAATTAGTCATCCTCGACATTAGATGTGTTCTGATTTCAGAATGATAAAGACAGTTTATAAAAATGTGATATAAATTAGGCATGTAGGCTCTACAGGATGACTTTTTTTCCTTGGCAACCATCCTGTTTTTCCCAAATAGTGTACAGACTTCAGGCATTCTATCAAATGGCTTCAAAAATAGTGATATGGTAAATATAGCTGCCGTAAATGGGGAAAAAACAGGGGAGCACACCCCCGAGCCCCCGTTAGGTTTGGGCTGAGCCCCAAATGTTTACAACATCTGGCTCCGCCCCTGCTCCATTTGTCGCAACAACCTAACACACCAGATTCAGCTGTCCAAAAGATAACGAACGTAGAAGTTGTTGTAGTAGTTGTATTAGGCGACAAAAAAACAATTAGACAGTATAAATATATCTGGCAGCGATGTGTCATCAGATCAGTCACTGTACTCTGGTAGAAATAAAAGAAGGAGTGGTTTGAAATGAAGTGGATGCCAAAAAACGTCTCTAAAAAGCAGTCCTGGAAAACGAAAAGAGAATATTAAACACTGATGTTACACTGTCAGTTATAATGGATGTGGTCATCTGGACAGCAGCCTGCATAAAAGCCAGAGGCAGCTGTTGGAGTGAGAACATTTCTTTTCTAGCAACTACTGAACTGTAGCCTGTAAGCTGCTGTGCCAAAAAAAATAAGCCTATAAAATCAAAAACGCTTCTCAAAGCTGTTAATAAATTGGCAAACCATGATGATGATGATAATATTGTGAAGAAAATTTTAATTTTGCATTAACTTTATTGTCAATTTACATATTACTTTAGTTTATTTTGGAATTATAGCTAAACGTTAAAGCGTCAAAGTGTTAAAAAGCTTACGTCAATGTGCGGAAGGAGGTAAACTTGTAAGATACTTCTGGACCACTCTTGCGAGAAAATTGATGAATGCAACATTCTCCTACAGTGAATCACTCGTATACACGCTAACACATTTGTTCATATGATTGGATGTTGCATGTGCCCGAGAGGAAGCAAATGGAAAACCAATGAAGAACCTAAAACTGACCTTTGATTATTAATTATCAGCAGACAACACTGTGTCATCTCTTGTATGTAATTTGTGTTTTCAACTAATAAATTAAGGGACATGAACGAGCTGGGTATTTATTGGTCCATTACTAAACCACTAACAGCAGTGTAATAATTCTCTCTGTGAGCGTTGGCAGCTGTATAATTTATTTAAAGTAATCTCCGGCAAAAGATTTGTAAACTCCAGCATGTCAGTGTGTGTGTGTGTGTGTTTTTCCCTTTGGTTTAATTAGCCACAATTATTTCCCCCCATAAGTATGTGGATGATACCTGGATGCTGAGCAGCTTAATTAAAGGGCAGTTTTACCGGTGATCCAGAGGTTGTCAAAACACTTGAACCAAGGGCTCTTAGCTCTTCTAGCTTAAAGGTGCAGTAGGTAAGACTTATAAAATTAACTTTCTGTCATATTTGCTGAAATTGACCCTATGTTCGAGTAGAACTACATGAAGCAGGTAATTAGAAAAAAAAAATCTGGCTCCTCTGGCACCACCTACAGCCTGGGGGGGAGGGACTGAGAAGTTGTTGATGTTCAAATTGTTTGGCTGGATCTTCCCAAGCCTAACTACAGCACCTTTAACTCAAGTTAGATAAAAGTATATTGAAAAGACTGCAGCAGGCAGAGCTAGGAGAAATGACTTGAGGGTGAACTCATTTTTCAAAGGAAAGGACTGAGAATTTGGACAGCTTTGTGTTTTTCCTCCATTCTTTTCTCACAGATTTAAAAGAGCAGACTGTCAGTAACTAAAACTAGATATAATTTATTTTGTTTGATCAGAGGTGGAAGAAGTATTCAGATCCATTACTTGAATGAAAGTTCTAATACAACACTGTGAAAATACTCCAATACAAGTAAAAGTCCTGCCTTCAAAACATTCCTTAAGTAAATGTATGTATCAGCTTAATTTACTTAAAATGCTCATATTATGCTTTTTGGCTTTTTCCCTTTCCTTTATTGTGTCTTATATCTTTTTTGTGCACATTATAGGTTTACAAAGTGAAAAAGCCCAAAGTCCCCCCCCACCCAAAGGGACTTACCATCTCCAACAGAAAACACTGGGCCTCATTCACCAATATCTTCCTAAGTTTTCTCTTAAATATGTTCTTAAGAAGGTTTCTAAGAAAGGTTTACGCCGGATTCATGACGTGTTCTTAAACAGCAGATTTGTTCGCACCTGTGTTCTTAGGATTGATGAATCCCGCGTCTTCGTAACTGAAAGCGCGTGCCAGTTGTTCCTAATTAGCATAAGAAAACGCCCCAAAAATTCCCATATAAGGACATGACACTTCTTGTGCACCTCCTGGGAGACAGGTTGTCGGAGCTTGTCGGAGCCGCGGTGGAGGAAGTACTGAATCTCAGTACTTAAATAAAAGTACAAATAACCAGAGACATATTTACTTTAGTCAAAGTAGAAGGTGTCCACAAACAAGGCCTGGCTTTTAAGAAAAGTTCCTATCCTAACCATGAAACGGAAATATGTTAGAATCGGAATGCGGTTGGTTTTATTCATGGATGTATTTCATTTTCTTTAACCATGCAAGTAAGCAAATAAAGTGTGTGAAGCAGCGCAAATGGGGAGATGTGAACAGGTCCAGCCAAATACATAAGATATGAACGTGTCTTACACAGCCTGGCAGAGGAGTAAACGACGCTGTGGAGAGAAATAGATATAGCAAATTTGATTTAAAAACGGGAATAATAAAAACAAACGTTTTCATTTTCACTTTTACCGGGGCTGTATTACCGAGGGTCAGCGGCGCTGCGCCCGGGCTCTGGAGCACCGGAGCCGGCTTGGATCAGCGGTGCCCCATACAGTATCTACGGCAACCCATATATACAGTATCTACGGCAACCAATATATACAGTATCTACGGCAACAAAACTTCCCTGGTGAGACAAAAGGAAGACGTTTTGGCAGAGGGAAACTGATCAGAAAATGTAACGGAACATTGTAGAAATGTAGTGGAGTAGAAAGTATAGATAATTGCTGCAAAATGTAACAAAGTAAAAGTCAAAAGTAGGCTATGCACTATTGAGTCTACTTAAGTAAAGTACAGATACGTGAAAAATGTACTTAAGTACAGTTACGAAGAATTTTGTTACATTCTACCACTGCATTTCGGCCCTATAAATAGCGATCAATCACCAAATAACGCAGGATTTAATCAGTTTAATTGCTGATGTAAATTGCAGTGTTAGTGTCTTTTTTGGATAATATGATTTTTTTATCAACAAATGATCAGAAATACATTACAGTACAATACTATCATTGTAAACGACTGTAGAATTAAATAAAATGCAGTAAGCAATCATTTGGAGCAAATTGTCATCACTCAAATGTGCGTAAGAGTGCTTTTCAGTGTTCGTAGATTTTGTTCTTAGCTAAGAACAAATCCACGTTAAGAAAACATTAGTGAATGCCAGAATCTTCGTAAAAAAGTGCGTAAGAAGGGTTTAAGAACACATTTCTTCGTAAGAACGGTTGGTGAATGAGGCCCACTGTTCACAAACTGCTCCAAACAGCTCTATTGTAGTCCAGCCTGTAACACATGTTATAATGCTTGCCTCGCTGCTAGCATGGCATGCCCTCAGACTAGCTAGCAGTACTTACTGTGCATATGCATCTCCCAACAAAGATGAAACAGAAGTGAGATGTCTCACTCTGTAGCTAAAACAAAGAGTTCAACACACAGGGTGAAAAGAGGAGCTGCAGCAATGTGCAGTACAACAAAAATATAATATAATATAATTAATCCATATAAACCTATTCTGGTACAACCTCTAAATACAATTATGAACCTGAAAATGAGCATAATATGAGCACTTTAAAGTACTCATTGTGCAGTAAAATGTTCAGTGTTTTCTAACTGATATTTCTGGATGAATATTCCTGCTGCATTAATATGTTTTATTTTCCTTCTGTAGATGTTTAAGGTTGTGCTCATTTCAACTCCTTTATATACTGTTAGATTGTTCAATCTACAGCAATGCATCCTATTCTGTGAGATCATCCTGTGTTTCTATGTTTGTAGCGTCCTGTGATAATCACGTATCTCTAAAAAGTTCTCAGCTTTGTGACGATGCATTTTCCAGTTGATCCAAGAGGTTTTTTAAAGACTTTTTTTTTTAGATTAGGAGAGCTTAGCTTTCAACATACAAAGGAATGCTTTATGTTTCAGTTCATCACAAACATTCAACATCAACATATCTGGAGATACATGGTTTTCACTGGACAGGAAATGGGATAAAAAACTGTCATCTGAAAAGTAACTAAAGCTGTCCGACAAAGTGGATTAAAAAGTACAACATTTACCTGAGATGTAGTGGAGTACAAGTATAAAGTTACACAGCAAGGAAATACTCAAGTATAGTACAACTCAAGTATAGTAAAAGTACCTTGAATTGGAGTGGAGCAAGTTCAATTCAATTCAATTATATTTATAGTATCAAATCATAACAAGAGTTATCTCAGGACACTTCACAGATAGAGTAGGTCTAGACCACACTCTATAATTTATAAAGACCCAACAATTCCAGTAATTTCCCCAAGAGCAAGCATTTAGTGCACTTAGTTGCATTCCACCATGCACTGTGATCTCACTCCGAACTCGTAAAATACGGACATTTGGACCGTGGCTGTCAGCGTCTTCAGCGTGTTTGAAAGCGCCCTTCAGCGTGTTTGTAGAACGTACCGGGGAGAGCAGGAGCTACACAGGGTTTGAAGATGACGTAACACTAAGAGCGACTACGGTAGCGAGTAGTATGTAAGGCCGAAATTCCGCATAGGTTGGTTGGTTGGGGGGGAGTGGATGGGTCAAACACAGGACTTTCACCCAGGAGACTGGGGTTCGTGTCCCGCGTGTCACGTTTCCTAAAGTCGCTTTCTTCTTTTCCTAAACCCAACCGTCCCCTTATTCCCACATGTCACCGAAACATAAGCCCACCCATGACCTTTTCCTAAACCCAATCGCCCCGTTATTCCCACATGTCAAGGAAACGTAAGCCCACCCACGACCTTTTCATTAACATAACTGCGTCAAAAGGTACGCCAATAGTCCCGACCAAGCGCGTTTAGATAAAGTGCGTTATAACAACAACAAAGGCACCTCACCAAGCGTCCATATTTTACGAGATTGGGACGAGTGAGAATTGGTTGGTTTGATTAACCGCCATCAATAAACCAGTGCCTGAATGTTGATGCAGCAGTGGGACTGAGTACCCACTTAAAGCCACATCATTTCAGACCGGTTATCTTCTTGTCCAGTTCATACACACCAGTATGAACTGTGAAGAGGAACGTCTGTGCCTGAATCATAAAGATAAACTGCTCCTCATCACATGTGAGTCACACAACAGTGTTGTTTAGTTTGCCTGTTTCCTGGTGTGTGCTGCCATCTAACGGCTGCTGGTTTACTCTGTGAGGACACATGAACACCACACCCATATGCGATAGTTGAGTTTCTCACTTTAAAAGCATGCACATTAATCTGCTTTCCACCAGATTTTGGAACCTGGCTGCAGGGATTTTTCTTAACCCTTATGTTGTCTTCTGGGTCAAAACTGAAAATCAACCATTTTTTTAATGTTTTGGTCTCTTTTTTCCGACACTTTCGGCGCCTTTTTTTCAATCTTTTTGGTGCTTTTTTTTTTTTAACATTCAACGCTTCCTTTCACTACCATATTTGAACACCACTAACACCAACCCAGTATAGTTTTACACTTATTTTTGGAATTTATGGTCAATTAAAAACAACTCATTTATAGGAAACTGTACCTAATTCTTGAGTTAAAGAAGCAGAAATTATGAATTATTTAGACTAATATTAAAGGAAGGATAATCACAGAAGGGTCAACGTTCAGCGAGGATACTGTTCTGAAACATTTAAAATAAAAAATTCAAATGCAAAAAAATGTAATAAAACACCCAAAATTCAATTAAAGAGAACCGGTCAACTCGCAAAGTGCGTTGTAGTGGATTATCCATCCATGTTATTTTTGGGTAATTAAAAATGGGTAGTTAAAAAGAAACCCATATTTCTGAGATAAGCATTTTGAGAATGGGTCAAATTTGACCTGAAGACAACACAAGGTTAATCGCACACATGCATACATATTTGCAACAATAATCTGCATGAAAACAAAATACCTGCTCCAATTTCCTCTTTGTTGGCCTCCACAGCGCCAGGCGGTCCAGTTGTGGTGCTCTGTTGCCAGTATCCTTTGGGGCTTCTGGGATTGGGTGTTGGGGATCGGAATTTACCTCTAAGTGGACAGGTTGTACTTTGCCTTAATCATTTTATATTTTTGATGAGTTCAAAGAATAGTTTACCCCAAAACAATATTCAATCACCTCCCTAGGCTCTCTGTGGTCCCAGAATAAGTTTTCTATGGAATGGGTGGGGGGTACAATTTATATTGTTTTTGGGTAAATTAATCCTTTAAGTGTGGTCTATTGCTTTTGAAACGCATGTGTTGATTTATTTTAATAGAGCACAACATTCTAAGAAAATATATGTTTCTCCATGCATCTAATCCTGTACTTGTAATTTAATGTTGGTGTTACATTTTAAGTATGTTGTATGATTATTTATCACAGATGTCTTATCTGGATAATTTGTGGGGGAACCAGCTGTCGTCCCTGCAGTGTCGTCGCTATATCTATATCGAGGTATTTGGTCAAAGATATCATGACATGTTCTCCATATCGCCCAGCCCTATAGTATACTATAAGTTATATATATATTCATTGAATGAACGTGAAGACTTGAAATGAACTCTGGAATTTGACTTTGAGCTATTCTTTTTTTTTTTCTCTTTTTTTCTCTTTTTTATGATCTAGACTACTGACTTCTTTCTATTGTGAACTATTGAAGATTTTGGGCTTTTATTGACTGTTGTCCGATGTATTGTTTATTTTTATTATTATGTTGTGAGTATGAATGTTATGTACATAGGTTAATGTTTTGTTATACGTTTCTGTTGTTCTTTTGATTTACTATGATTATTGATGTATGTATTCCAGCTTATGTCATATTTTTATGAAATAATAGACCCCAGGAAGAGTAGCTACTGTTTAAGACAGACAGAGGCTAAAGGGGATCTTAATAAACAAAAAAACAAACCCTTCAAACCCATTTACCATTCTGCTATACCACTCTGTAAGCCTTTAAAAAAGCCATCTCTCTCTATCTATTGGCCTCCATCATTTCTTTATGTAATGCACCAAAGCCCAACGTAATAATAAAACATAACATAAATACTGATGACAACGGAACACAAAAGAGGGAACCGGTGTATAATCATACTCTAGAGTTTATTCTGAAAGGACACAAGTAGCAGATTTCACAATAAAACTAGTTCCTGTTACAGTATTTGTCTTCCATATAAATAATTTGTCCCTTTTTGTTTTTAATGGTGGTGGGGTGTTCACTGTTTGTGGGAGATCTGAAAACCCTGAGCCTTGGTTTGTCACATCCTCAGTGAAACTGAAATGAAATACTGCTATTGTTGGCTAAACTATTACACTGTTTTTTGAACGCAGTGGATGTTATGACCTCCTCGGGTTAATAAAGATATGTCACATGTGGTGAATGTTGAGCATAGTGACTGCTTCTTGTGTACAATATGTCTCTGTTGCATGAGACTAGTATATTACTGCATTCCATCAAATAACACAAAATCGATACAATAAATCACAAAAAATAAATGTTTGCTATTCAAGCGATATTCTCTACAACAGAAAGCTGAAAGTAAAAAAAAACTTCTGTGAGGCAGCACAAAACCTCTAAAATGAAATCATCCTGCAGCATGCCACATCGTCCCTCTATGTCCTGCCCACCCTGCTTGCCCTCTCTTAGAAACCATAAATGACATTAAAAAGCAAATAAGAAGAGATCTTGTATTGACCACTGAGTCCTCATATTACAGTGCAGAGGTAAAGGTGAGGGGTCAGGGGTGAAGGTTTTCTTTTAATAGCCCTTCATGGCGATGGATGTTCCTCCGGAGCTGTCGTACTGTTTGACCTGATGGATCATCAGGATGGTGATCAGCAGGCCCAGCAGCTGTTATAGACAGGTAGTCAGTTAGAAAGACAGACAGGTGACCAGCGCAGTAGATAAGCCATCAGACACCTTAAATTTACTCAGTTTTGAAATATAATATGCAATCAACCATGTGCAATCCACCCTGCGTACAACAGCTGTTAAAAATTTTAATTCTGACTGGAAGCCAACAGCTGTTATAAAGATAATTTTCTTTGGTTGTTGGACTTTCTTATCTCTTGTCAGCAGCAGCTGAGTGCAGTTCTTCACTTAAAATAGTATATAATATAATGGGGGCTGGTTCTGGAAATATTTTTCACTTTAAACATCAATGGAAATGTTTTTACTGAGATCTTTCTTCATATAGACACAAAAATCGCCTAACTGTTAGCTCGGCAATCATTGAAGAAACATTTCTTTAAACAACATTTAAACAGTTAATTACATTTGAAAGTATTCAAACCCAAACCCCATCTAAGCCTGAAGCTTTACACAAAAAAGCAGCCCAAAGTCAATCCAAAATCTGATAATTTGTTGGTACAGACACTTTTGAGGCCAGCTTGTATGTTGTATTGCCAGCTTGGCTAACACTAACATTAGATATCTCAATGAACAGTTCCTAACTACATAATATTGACTTCTTTAGGGGTCAAAAGGCAATTATTTTGAATTTTGATTTAAGACTAGCTTGTCCTGGATTACTTGACTCAGGGCGTCATAGAAAAGATTGAAGACCTGCTTGTGACATGCAAAACAATGACTTTATGCCACCACTTAGTAGAGTCAACCTGAACTTTAGCAAATTAAGATACATTAGGATTAAGGCTTTGTTGTTACAGTTGGGGACAAAACACAGCACCATAATTGCTGAATCCATGAAAAAGTGACAGATACAGTCACAAAACATGCTAAAACACAAAGGAGAATGAGAGTGGAGCTTACTGCAGTGACAGCAAATCCAAAGCAGAAGCCCATGCAGACCTGGAAGACCATGTTGATATACATAAAGATGTATTCAACGCAGCCCTGGAGGATAAGACATGGAGAAAGGGTCATTATCTGGAAACATCACTGACTGTTGAATTGGATGGTGTCTTGATTGGTTGGTTGATTGATTGAATACCTTTTTATAGATTTGGTTTGGGCCGCTGACTCCCTGCAAGAAAATAATATGAATATGGTCATCATAACAAGAAAAGAAAAACAGTCCATCTTCTGGACCAGAAATAAAAAGTATGTATTTGAAAAAAGGCATTTTATACTTGAGTGAAGAACACATAATACAGACTAGTTTGTTTAAAGCATACTGAATCCATAATTCATCCAGTGTTTCCTGTTAAAAATATTGCCCCCAGACTTATTTTGTTGCTTAGAGCTTTGCTAGTCTATATCCGCGATGTTCCACGTCCGGAATTTTTCTGGTGCCGCAGGATATTTCACTGGATGCATTGTCTTTTCACCGATGTCCGTTTCCTTCCTTTTTCTTTGTGTTGGAATTTAAACTCCGGTGGATTTTGGAGGACTATGGTTAACTGCTCCTCAGATCTCTGCAGGGTAAATCCAGACAGTTAGCTAGACTATCTGTCCAATCCGAGTTTTCTCTCGCATGACTAAAACAACTTTTGAACGTACACACGTTCCACCAAAACAATTCCAGGCAATTTTGCAGCAGGATCCCTTGACGATTGTGATTGGTTTAAAGAAATACCAATAAACCTTCCTCCGAAGCGCTGTGGAGGAATTCAGTATCTTGATCAAGTACACTTCAAAATGTGGACAGCACCAGGGAATGGAACCACCAACCATCTCTATCACCTGTGTCGCAGACACCTCTAACCATACACATTTTTGGTACATTTAGTTACGAAAAATAGGCATTCATTTTTTCCAGTTGTTTACATACCAAAATTGGAACTTGAAACGATATCACCGAAACCTAAAACTCATGTACCAAATCCCTAAACCAAGTCTGCAAAATTGCAAGCACAATTCCTGCATTACACTCAGTGTCCAATTCTGTATCACATTTTTTGCAAAATGCCAATCAAAGATCCAAGATCTATTCACCAGTTTGGAAACACCCACTCCTCACAGGTGTAAACACTAGTTGCTGAAGTGTGCACAATCTGAAGAGCTTTAGCACTATAAGGCCACAGATGAGCTCCCCTGTTTTAGAGAAAAATGGGAGTCAATGTCGAAACAACAGCTAGAGTTAGATGCAGTGCTGTGGCCAGACCAAAATAGGAGACGTGATGCAGCCTGATTTCTTCTGTCCTACATTTTGCATTCGTGTTTGTCTTTTTGTGTTTAGAGTTTTGAAAGAATTAGTCACCTTCATTTGTAATTTTTGAACAGTGAACCCTTTATCTTCCAGCATGTTTTCCTGGTTTTCTCCTCTTGGATATGAAAAGTGGTACATGCAAAAGACAAGTGTTCAAATTGGAAATAAATGGCAATGTTTTGTTACTGTATTGCATTTGTGTGTTTGTTTATTTATATTGGAGTAGGTATACTGTGACAATCTTTTACAACTAACCACAGTGTAACACTGAGAATGCAAAAGGCAAAAACCTACTGATGGGATATTCAGAGTAGAGTTTTGTGTTGACCACATCAGTGTGCTGTTGTTTGGTAGACAGAGCTATTCATCTGACTTGTGTGTGTCATTTTGATGCAAAAAAAATGTAATAGTTTTGAATGCAATGTTTGTTTTTGCTGGGGACTTGTTGAGTTTACCATTTTGTGTTTGCGGTTTTGGGGGAAAACGGCCAAAGATTCAGCAAACGTGTGCAACCAAAAGAAGAAAAAAAAAGAAAGTAAGATTGAATTCCTATATGAATTCCTATATTTTGAAACCTGATCTTTCAGTTTCATTCAACAAAACCAACCTGAGGTTTGGGTTTACATGTGGATGCTCCAAATGGACCATATACTCCAGGCCTGCAGTCACAGGAATCAGGGATTTTGTCACCCCAGTCTGCAAAGGACCCCAGGCCACAGCAGTGAGCCTGCAATCACAACAGGAAACAGATAGTGGGATATCAATAAGTGAAAGATCAATCTGAAGCTAAAGCAAGATATAATAACAACAAAGTATTGACAAAAAAAGATACCTTTTTGAATATCTACATCATAATATACTGGGAAGTGGTTTAATTTTGCTCGGCTCTAATTGTAGAGATTATTTGGGATGATCAAAATGTCAAGGCTGCGGCCCTTCTGGAGAGATAGACAACATAAGATCCTATATGTCAATGCAAGTTGACTTAAATATGTATTATTTTTTTGTAAAAGTTTGTATGCATTTATTTCTTGACGGAGATCTAAATTTCAATTCTTATTTGATTTACAAAAAGATCTGTTTCTCTTTTTATGTGACTGAATGATTATTTTCCCCAAAAGGGCTTTGTTGATTGCCGCTTGATGATGTGAAGCCATTCTGGTCTATGACTATGCTACCTAAAAAAAATATCCTAAAATTCCCTGTGTGGTGGAGGGAATAGTCCTTCTACCAGTATGGCCGAAGAGTAGCTGCATCCTTGAGGGTTTTTCAAAATGTGCCTGTTTTTATTTTATTTTTGAACACCATAGAAGTAATAATTGTGACTTTAATGTAATAATAATTAATAATAATCAATGCAAAACTGAAGTGTAAAAATAATGTATATATGCTTGAGGGAATTGGCCTTCGAAAGCATTCATCCTAGAAGAGCCGTGTTTAGCCTGGTGCCATGTCTTTTTGACCCATTAGTCCGACGTCCACCAGCGATATTACAAATCCCCATATGGCCACACCATAGCATTTATTGGCCAGGCGTCCATGCTCATGCAAGGTGACATAGCCCCATTTGTACAGGACCTATCCCCTGACCAATCAGCTATCCTAACCTTAGCTTAACCACTCAAGGTCAGTGTTGCCAACTTAGCGACTTTGTCGCTAGATTTAACAACTTTTCAGACCCCCTTAGCGACTTTTTTTCACAAAAGCGACTAGCGACAAATTTGGCGACTTTAGGTAGAAAATGTCGCCAGTATTTCTCCCCTGTAGCCGCCAAAACATTCACCTCTCTCCTGTTCTGTGACTGAGGAGCAGAGGAGCAGCCCCTCCCCTCTGTGCTCTCTCCTCATGTGCACATTGTGCAGCAGCACAGTGCGCGCATGCAGGTAGAAAGGGGAGAAGGGACAGCGTGCGGGTGCCGGTGTAGGTAGGAGAGACAGCGGGACGTGACGGGAGAAAGTCGCCGCTGAGCTGGCCTGGCCCTGGGCAACCCAGCCTTTTTTGAGAATTATTTATCAATCTTTCTCCATCCCATTGTAGAATTTCTTTTTTTCTTTTTGTTTTTTCACTTCAAAGATAGGCTACCTAAGTAATAATTATAAGGTAAAATAAATTCCTGTATTGAATTTGTGATTATTTGGCTAAAGATTTCTATTTTTTCTACCTTGCTGACACAACCACTAAGCTGTATGCAAATGAGCGTATGATGTCATCTAGCGACTTCTAGCGACTTTTAGGACAGCCAATAGCGACTTTCCTTACTGAGGAGTTGGCAACACTGCTCAAGGTCAAATGCCTAACTGCAACCCAACCAATTGAGCTGCTTCGTAGGGCGGGTCTTGACGTGGACATAGTGGGATTCGTAATTTCGCTACCAAAGGGCCGTTGACTATTGGGCTGTAGGACCAAAGGGAATTTTTGGGGTTATTGAGAGGTCTGAACAATGGTGCGTCGGAGAAATGGGCAGTCTCCGTTTAGCCTAGTTAGACAACACTCTTAAGGGTTTCATAGTAGGCTACATAATAAACTTTACACTTTGCTGAAATGAGTCAAGCATAGCTCTAAAATCATCGCTGGTCATGATAGTCTTTGCCAACTCAGAGGCAGCGCTGTCAAAACCTTCTTTGACCTGTAAGATAAGAAAAAAAAAATTAGCATCAAGACAGAGAAAAATACAACATTAGCATCATGGTAGATGTACAAGAGAGACAATATACTAGCATTAACACTGGGAAGAATGTTAAGCTAGAGCGTAAACAAGAACTAACATCAAGATAGAGAAAAAAAACATTAGCATCTATGTAGCTAAAAGAAAACATTGGCATCAAAGTAGATAGGCCAGAGAAAATGTTAGCATCGAGGTAGATAGAGAGATAGTTAACATTAAGATAGACATAGATAACATTAGCATCAAGGTAGATAGAGAAAACATCAGCATCAAGGTAGATAGAAAGAATGTAAGCATAAGAGAGGATTTTTAGCATTAGACAGAATGTTAGCATCAAGGTAGATAAAGAGATAGCATTAAGATAGACATAGATAACATTAACATCAAGGTAGATAGAGAAAACATCAGCATCAAGGTAGATAGAAAGAATGTAAGCATAAGAGAGGATTTTTAGCATTAGACAGAATGTTAGCATCAAGGTAGATAGAGCGATAGTTAGCATTAAGATAGACAGAAAACATTAGCATCAGGAAGATAGAAAGAATGTTAGCGTTAGGTAGAGAGAACGTTAGCATTATGATAGATATAGAGAACGTTAGCATCAAGGTAGATGGAGAAAACATTAGCATTAGGAAGATAGAAAGAATGTTAGCGTTAGAAAGAGAGGAACATTAGCATTAATACAGATGGACAGAATGTTAGCACCAAGGTAGATATATAGAACTTTAGCATTATAGAAACAGAGAAATAGAGAACAAAATAGGGAGACAAAAATTTGCTTCAAGATAGATTAATAGGTAGATAGATTGATAAATTGATGACCTTATTCCTTGCGACAACGACAATAATGCCAAAGATCAGCATGATGATCATTCCAACCCCCATGAAGCCTGCAAACTATAAATGAAACAATATTCAACGCTATATCTTGTTTGATGTTGTTTTTCAGATTAAGTAAGGCTATTAAGCTTGATTGACCGAACAACATTATCACAGTAAAAACTTCTTCTGTTTGACATCTTGTACATACTACTTTGAGGACAAGCTCTTTCTCGCAGCATGCTGCTACGATTCCCAGGATGGAGATGCCGAGGACGCCGATGGCAAACACCCAAATCCAAACCAGGTTCGGGCCCCCAATCTGCGAAAACTGCTCCGCCATAACAGGACGATGACACAAGACACACACTAGATTAAAAATGTTATCTCTAACAGTGGATTTAATAATAAGGCAGGCATTATTTTACACATTTCTTAATGTCAACAAATCCCATGGAAAAAAAGGAGTGACTTGGCATATCTTAAATATTCTATAGAACATGCTATGTTAAAAATATAGATGTAAATATTGTAAATCTAAAAAACGTAAAGGTTTTTAAAAATACTCCATAACTTTGGAATAAAACAAGCTATTATCTGTGGGCCCCATATGTTGCGTTTACTGCCATAGAAGGCAAGGCAAGGCAAGGCAGCTTTAGTTGTATAGCACATTTCAGCAACAGGGCAATTCAAAGTGCTTTACATAAAACATTAAAGAGAAAGCAAGAGAAATATATCTTGCTAGGTCACCAACTACTGTTCAGAGCTGCAGTTCTGACAAAGTAACAAATGCCAATTAATGAACGTTTTTTTCAACACATTTTCACTCCCATCGCGTAAAATACGGACTCTTGGGAAAAGAATGGGACAGTTGGGTTTAGGAAACAAAGAACGCGAAAGTTGGGTTTAGGAAAAAGATCATGGGTGGGGTTATAAAATGTATGTTTCCGTGACACATGGGCCACAAACCCCGATCTCCTGGGTGTCTCCTGTGTTGTTTGACCCATCTAACACCCCAACCAACCTCCCCACGTGGAATTTTGGGCTTTCATACAACTCACTACCATTGTCGCTCTTAATACTACGTCATATTCACGCTCCGCAGAGCTGCTGCTCTGCCCGGTGCTTATTGCGTCGTATCTGATGCTGACAGCCAATGACCGATTGTCCGTATTTTACGAGTTTGGAGAAAGAACTTGCTTTACTGGCAAATTCATGCATAAATGCATAACAATGTGCTTATTTATATGACCTTTAATATGTCACTAAATATATTTTCACTAATGGTGTCTGCAATCTGTTTTTCAAGCTTTCAAAGAATTCATATTGCTTGTTTCATCCTTTATGCAGCACGTTGAGATTAGTTCAAGTAAATACATATACCAGAAACATACTGATTAACTGTTGACTAAATGACTAGTATGGTTTTATTGTATTAGAGACATGAGCAATGAGTTTGTTGCTCGAAAAAAACTGTGTGGGTGTATGCAAAAATAAAAATAAAGTTTGTTGATTTACAATCTTAAACTAGCAGATAATACTAGTGTTTTTTTTCCTCATACTAATGACACATACGTTTGTCTGTGTGGAAAGCCCGCTTTTATTAAGCAACTGTAGGAAGGCATTCGGAAATGTCAACAGATGAGCGCATCAGCGCACACGAGGCAACAAGCGCACGTTAACATAGGCCCGCACCTACATAATAAGCTTTTTTAAATTTAAAATGTTCAATGCCTGATGTGACCGAGCCCGACCCAAACGGCTATCCATCCTCTAATACTGTATAAAGGACCATCTAGGTATCAAGTTTCAGCCCATTAGCAAGTTTAAAATCCCGCATCCTAACAAATGCACGTTAGAATGCCGGAAATATATCCAAAACCTGATGATAGTGTTTTTGAAAATGCTCAACAGAAATGGAAAGTAAATTTGATTGGTTGAAAAACACAGAGCTGACAAGCTTTACTCCTTGAAGAAAGATGTTTTTCTCCGTCGTGAAGCCCTTGGTAGTTTCTGATCTGATAACTTTGTCAGAGCCATCCTGTTTTTCTGTTGTAGAAAATGTCTACTGTGCGAATGGAAAATCTCCTCCAGGCTGCATCTGCTCTGCATTAAGAAATCAAAGCCACCACTACATGTTGGCAGCTGCCCCTCGTCCTTCTAAACACTCAGAATCCTTCCCCCCGGCTGTTTTAAACATTTCCAAACAGGTACTAGGTCTTTTTTAGATGTGTGCTGTATACAGAATTATACATGTGATCGCCTGACTAACAAAATCAGACTTGATTTTCACAAACCAGCTGCTTTTGTTTTAATTCAAAGCCTCACTAAAATTTACTTTCTGCAATAACCAAGTCTGAGACCCTACACAGATTTATATTGCGTGCTGTAAGGGGTTGTACAAGGTGTTTTAAATGTTGCCGTAAAATACAAAATCCTGTGGTTTTCTTTCCGTAATCAACACAAACCCTGTAACCTCTGTTTTTTCCCCCCGAAACTTAAACATGATTTTGAAATTGTTGTTCACATCTGACTCTGACATCTGTTGTTGTACTCGGTGAGTCACATTACAGTAAATCTGCTGCTCATTCTGCCAAGAGACATCCCGTAATGAGAAGTTGGCTGCGACCAGTTCATCTGGCACATCACAGCACACATTTTGGATTTCACATAATTAAAGATAAACAACCCCATTTCCGGTTGGCAGCATTCGTCATCTGACTTATTAATGTTGTCAATACTGACAATTGACAGAAGTGGATGTATTTGTGGTGTTGTTATACCATGGAAAACTTGGGGTCAAGAAATAGTCTTAAATCTCCGAAAATGTGCGAATGGTTGTTTTTTAGACTTCGTAACAAATTAAACAAACAGGATATAAAGTGTTAATCAATGAGCTTTAGACTCTTGCTAGTTCACACAGCATTCCGGCTTAGGAGAGAAACGTGCTCTGGTTTAATCGCTTTTCTTTAAACAAATCGTCATGGGCGGCGCTAAGCACCGTACGGAGCAAGGGTGCCTCTGCAAAATGAGATTGGGAAGGAACTTGTTTTGGTGGAACATGTGTACGTTCAAAAGTTGTGCAACAGAAAACTCAGATTCAACACATACTGTAGTCTAGTTAGCTGTCTGGATTTACCCTGCAGAGATCTGAGGAGCAGTTAACCATAGTCCTCATAAATCCACCAGAGTTTAAAATGCTAAGCCCTAGATAACGGACATCCGGCCTAAATGAGGGACATCCGGCAGAATTTCCGACAGCATCGGAGCAATCACGTCAAGTGGAACGTCGTGTCTATAGACTACCTTTCAGCAGGAGCGAGGCTGTTTCCTCCTGCCTCCAATCTTTATGCTAAGTTAAGCTAACTGTCTGCGTTAGAGGGTGACATCAATTTTCTCATTTTTATACGTAACTTTGACAAACCAAGGTTAGATCCTGTCTCCTAGGACTGAGCGATTAATCGTTGTCAAATCGAAATCGCGATTATTAATTAACATTATCGTAGAAGGTGCAATATGTAGCTAAAAGAAAATCGCAAATCAAATCGTAATTGCAATATCTGGCAGAAAATTTGCAATTAGATACCCCCCATCCTGTCTACATAAGAACATGTTGTTGTGTCCCTTCATCATTTTGCATCTTTTGTGATTGTTTTGTATCTAGTCTATTTCACTCTTTTCGTCCGCATGTCCGTTACCTTCCTCTTTCTTTGTGTTGGCGTTCTAAACTCCGGTGGATTTCTGAGGACTATGGTTAACTGCTCCTCAGATCTCTGCAGGGTAAATCCAGACAGTTGGCTAGACTATCTGTCCAATCTGAGTTTTGTGTTGCATGACTAAAACAACCTTTGAACGTACACATTCCACTAAATCAGGTTCCTTCCCGAGGCTATTTTGCAGCGGCACCATGGCTCTGTCGGCTGTTTAGCGCCACCCATGACGATTGGGATTGGTTTAAAGAAATGCCAATAAACCAGAGCACGTTTTTTTCCTGTCCCGGAATGCTGTGTGGACTAGTTAGACCCTCCTCCGAAGCGCTGTGGAGGAAAGTCATTTAGCATCTTTTAATGCTGGTTTGACATCTATGTGTAGTCGTTTAGAGTCTCTTTATGTTCGTTTTGCATCATTTGTAGTCGGGATGTCTATGTTTTGTGTCTATTTTTTTGTCATAAGCCATTTCTGTCATTGTTTTAAATCTCTGTAGTCCATTTGTGTCATTTATTATTGTTTTGTGTATTTGGCCTTTGTCTGGTAGACCCGAACAGTTATCCATCCATGGTTAAAGGATAATTTGGGTTTATTATAATTTGGGTGTTATCAGTTATAACATTGTTGACACAGATGATATAAACTACTTTCTTTGGACTGAAAGTGAGGAAACCCAAAATGTCTGTAATAATCCCTCATTCTTTCGTGTGTGACAAGTGTTCGACTGATCGTGACTGTTTTCCCAAGATGGCGCCTGCCTGTGTGCGTCTTTCTAAACTATCTTTTTAATTAACTGTCTGTACTCCCCTCAAAGTTCTCAATTGAAGACCCCTGCTTTAACTAAAGCCAAGAGACAGGATCAAACAAACCACAGTTTGTCATGTCATGTCTATTTGCAAGAACATCACTCACCCTCTGTACGGAGAATACTTGTTATTACCTTCTGGCTTACGTTTTAGCAACCCCTTGGCTCTTAAACAGAGATACAAAAACTCCTCGTTCCATTCAGGCACTCAACTCAGCTAAGAGGAGGTGATAGCCCTTCCTTATATTAATTACCCCTGTTTTTATTCATTTATCTTTATTATTATTATCTATTGTTTGAGTTTTTGTAGTTCTATACTTTCATTATGTCTCCAACACAATTCTGCTAGTATTCATTCTTAACTCAGGCTGAAGCTGTTGTTTTTATTGCTGTTTTTATTAAGTTAATTGTTGTGTGGTTTGTGTTGTATATTTTCATGTGATGTCTTCCTGCTGCACACAAATTGCCCTTCTGGGACAAAGAATAAACTGAACTGAACTGAACTGAACTGAACTGAACTGTTTGGGTCAGGTGTCACCCGTGTCTCTATTTATCCCAACAGCATTCCATTTAGCACATTGCTAACTAGTTGCATTTTGTCCTTATTTCATTGAGGTTACTTTTATTACACTTTTAAAATGCATATTTCACATCAAGTAGCAGTTATGTTCTCATCACATCTGAAGTTTCATCATCATGACATGAAATGCAAACATGCTGACAGATTTTATTTTTGCATTTTGTTGCCAAAATGTGGAACATGAAGTGGATTTGCTGCTCATGTTTATGTTGTTGTTGTTGTTGTTTACCATGACGCTGTAGATGCTGACCCTCACCGCCAGGTACATCAGCACACATCCGAGGATCTGCAGACACATCACGTTAGTCACTTTGTGCTTTGACAAAATGTAAGCCTGGAAGTATGGAGGCTGAAGTGTGCCCCCAAAATTAATTCTTAAAAAATGAAAATCCAAAAGAGAAAGTGTAAACAATGAAGGAATGACAACTACTCAAAATTTGAAGACATGTTAATGAATGGAATACAAAACTTTAAATATTTTAAAGATATTTACTAAAATTAAAACATGAACTGATAAACCCTGCTAGACTTTCCAATGTCTACATCTTTGTTGTTCACGTTGTTTTGCAAAGTTTTGTCAATCCCACATCCAAGGGCGTAACTTTGGGTTCAACATTGTCGGGGTTGAGATCTCCAACTATCTAAGGAAAAATAAACTTGAAAAAAGGCGACAAAAACCTAAAAAAAATGTTGAAAAAAAAATAGGAAAAGGCGGCATCAACTCCGAAAGAAGAAGAAGAAAAAAAATGTTGGAAAAAACCCTCCAGAAAGGCGACAAAAATGTTGAATAACTTGTCCAAAAAAACCTTAAAAAGGGCTACAATAACTCCAAAATAAGCAACCAAAATGTAAAAATAAAAGAAAAACATTGAAAACGCGACAAAACCACCCAAAAAAAACTTTGGAAAAAGCCCAGTTTTTATTATTGGGGGAGTTGCAACCCTCGCAGATATTCTCAGTTTCTCCTATGATACTGCTCTGGTAGCTACCCATGAACCAACGGTCATGTGTTCTTTTATATTATGGGCGGCTTTAGCGGATTAGGGCCACATGTGAAAACATTTATTGAAAAAAAGTTAAAGAATGTTTCCAGGCTGAGTGTTTTACAGGAGCCTCCAGTTGGCAGAGAAAGGGTTTAAGTTTCTAGAGCTCTGTCTCCCTCTAGTGTCTCAGTGCAAGAATGACAGAAAACTCTACCAGGAGTCCAGAGAGATTAAATAAAAACCCCAGCATGCATTAGTAGAGAAATGTACGGAAGAGGATTAGAGCCACATGTGAAACATGTATTTGAGTTCTGAGTTTAAAGTCAGAAATCTCAGAATAACGTCAGAATTCTGACTTTAATCTCAGAATTCTGACTCCCTTTTTTAACTTAAAAACTTAAAATGTCAGAATTTTGAGAGGGCCATTATGTGAAAGATGTATTTGAGTTCTGAGTTTAAAGTCAAAATTCTGAAATCTTTTCTCAGAATTCTGACTTTAAACTCAGAATTGAATACATGTTTCACATGTGGCCCTAATCCTCTTCCGTAGATTTCTCTACTAATGCATGCTGTTTTTTTTTTATTTAATATCTCTGGACTCCTGGTAGAGTTTTCTCATTCCTTTTTAAGATTTTTTGGGGCTTTTCCCTTTATTGGACAGTGAAGACATGAAAGGGGGAGAGAGATGGGGAATGACACGCAGCAAAGGGCAGCAGGTCGGATTCAAACCCTGCGCCGCTGCAGAACTCAGCCAACATGGGGCGAACGCTGTTACTGGGAGAGCTAGAGGCCGCCCCAGGTTTTCTGTCATTCCTCCACTGAGACACTAGAGGGAGACAGAGCTCTACACTTAAACTGGAGGCTCCTGCAAAACACTCGAGTAAGCCCTGACTGCAGTACGCAGATCGAGGAGTGGCTCAATGTGGGTGGAGCTAAACGTTTGACTCCGCCCACTTGCCAAATAGCAATTGGCAGAGCCATTTCTCTAAAACGCAGGACTTTCAAGCTGACCGGAGATCTTTTCCCGCTAATTACGTTTGCTTTTCCCGTTGTTGTTTTTCTTAACCCAACCGTCTGTTGTTGGCGTCCCCCAGAGACATGGGCTCGTTTCCCGCTAATTACGTTTGCTTTCCCGTTATCCTTTCCTTAACCCAGCGGCGGAGTGGAACCAAAACATCTACCGGGAAATTATGTAGACCACCGGCCGGCAGGCATTGTCCGTCCGCGGGCAGGCAGCGTCCGACCGCGGGCAGCCAGCGTCCGTCCGCGGGCAGCCAGCGTCCGTTCGCGGGCAGCCAGCGTTCGTCCGCAGGCAGGCAGCCGGCAGCCAGCGTCCGTCCACGGGCAGGCAGCCAGCGTCCGTTCGCGGGCAGCCAGCGTCCGTCCGCGGGCAGCCAGCGTCCCGTCCGCGGGCAGGCAGCCAGCGTCCGTTCGCGGGCAGCCAGCGTCCCGTTCGCGGGCAGCCAGCGTCCGTTCGCGGGCAGCCAGCGTTCGTCCGCGGGCAGGCAGCGTTCGTCCGCGGGCAGGCAGCCGGCAGCCAGCGTCCGTCCGCGGGCAGGCAGCCAGCGTCCGTTCGCGGGCAGCCAGCGTCCGTCCGCGGGCAGCCAGCCGGCAACCAGCGTCCGTTCGCGGGCAGGCAGCCGGCAGGTTAGTCCGTCCAGACTTTCCCGATTGACACTCCGCCTCTGCCTTAACAACCGTCAGTTGTTGTCTGGCTTTCCCCAGAGACCAGGGCTCATTTCCCGGGAGTCATGTTTGCTTTCCCCGTTCTTCTTTTCCTAAACCAAACCCCCGTTCTTTTTTTCCTTTTTACAATTCAAATATCATTGTTTATTATAATCTATATATCTATAATTCAAATATCATTATTTATTATAATCTATATATCTATAATATATATTATATTATAAAGGTGTTGCATTGACGTTTGAGAATGTGCTGCCTGATGTCCGCCACCAGATGGCGCGCCCACGGAGTCAAACGTTTAGCTCCGCCCACATTTGGCCCAACCCCGATCTGCGTACTGCAGTCAGGTGCAATTGAAACACTCAGCCTGGAAACATTCTTTAACTTCAGAGACTCGAAATACGTACATGCATGGATTGTTTTCATATGTATTGTTCTATTGTATGCAATGTAATCAAGTATCTCATAAGCTAAGCTTGTGTGGGTCGGAAAAGGAAGAAAAATGGGCGTGAGGGGCATGAAAAAGAAAAAAAAAGTGTATTTTAAGGTCATTCAGCAATTGTTTTGTCTTAGACTACGTTTCATTCTGATTTAAAAAAAATATTTTTTCAAAAAGTTAAGTTTTTTTATGTTGTTTTGTTAAATGTTTTTCCTGGAAAAAAAGGCCCCTAAATTCCTTTCAAATTGTAAACAAACTTATCAAACACAACCTCCTTAAAATGCCTTTCTATTTTTTTTCATCAGCACTCGAAGCTGGGAAACATGTCTGTGTAGGAGAAAAGAATGAGATTTCATTAGGGGGTTGGGCGGGCAGGCTGAAACATGACTCCCCTCCCCTCTCTGCTGCAGAGATGTCTCTAGCTTTCCCTCTGTTTCCTTCACGTTTTTTTCTCTCTTTCTTTTTTGTCTCTCAGTTACTGGAAGTGACTGTTTTCTGAAAGTGTCTGATTGTCAAAAGTGTGTACGGGAAATGTCTTTGAAATGGATCTTTGGGGGAATTAATTCCCTCCACCCAAAAAAGAGACAAAGCAAGTGGTGTGCGTGTTGCTTTCTACTCATAGTGCCCAGACTCTACACAACGTTTAAGTGATGTTTGACCACTTCACTATCCATTTAATCAACACTTTTTGGTGTTATTTTAAATACATGTTAATATGTCTGTTTATATACTTATTTTATGAGTTTAAAACTTTGATCATAAACCAAAAAAAAGTAGATTCTTGTTCTAGACAACTGGATCTTTTGCATTTTTTGTGCTTTTTTCTGACGTTTAGTTTTAAAAGCTGAAAAACAACGAACAATAATTAACTTCATACTATCCTTTTTCATATTTTTCCACCTAGATAATACCCCCTCTTTTATTGTCTTTTTTTTACATTTAAAATGAACTTTTATGAAAAAGAAAAAATGGATTAATTAAGTATGTCACTTCTTTTTGGGTGGATTTATCCTCCCGGCCTTCATCTTTTGCTCCAAACATAACTACAAAACTTAAAATATGGAGAAAATGGGAAACTAACCAAACAAATAGAAAAATCAACAGAAAAGTGTTTCTACTCACTGCAAACAGCACATTGAAGAAGATAAAGAGGCATTTGATGCATCCGTTAATTTTCCCCATCTTCAGTCTTTTTTGCGATTGGCTCTCAGAGGTGAAGCTGTGTGTGCATGCGCTGGAGCACAGTGTGTGTGATGAAGTGCAGCAGTGTGAGCTCTGATAAACTTCCTGCAGAATGAATGACGGGGAACACAGAGCTGCAGCACACAGATCTGACCCACAGCCAAAACGCATACAAGTGTAAAACGTTGATTAACGAAAAACACCGGGAAGAAAATCTAACTTACTTAACTTACTTACTAAACTTACTAAATTAAAAAAAAAGCAGTCAATAAAGTAGGCCGAAGTGATATACTTTATACGTTTTTTTTATTTTTTATTTTAAAGTTGAAGTACTTCAAGATATGTTTTTTCTTACTCTGTTTAACTAGGAGTATCTTTAAAAGACAAAAGAGTAATTGCTAAAAACATTCAGCAACATAATTTACAACATTCACATTAACAAAGAGAGAAGTTTGACCATGTAAACAGTTACATTTGTTATAAAAATATTTTGATTGTGGCGTTTGAATGTCACAAAGGCAGAGCTGTCCAACTTTGCAGTTTATCTCGTACAGCATAGCAGAACCAGGATATTTAGTACAAAAACATAGTTTTGCAGAATTCAGAACTGAGAACGCTGAAGATGATCTGTGTAGCTGATCAGCTGGTATGAAAGTTCTTAGAAACTGGAGAAAGTATTTGATGGATGTGGAAAGGAAGCTTACTGATTGCCATGGTTCCCAGGATCACTACTTCCATAGAATGTTGGGTGTTGAATTGGATTTGGTCTGACTGGTGCTATGTAATGCTCATAAACCATTCTCACATATAGCTACAAAAACTAATGCACTGTTGTACATATGTATTTTGTTTAACTGTATGCACCACATTGACTGCTGCTATATAAGAGCGCGGATATCCACTTAGGGAGGAGGTCAGGGTGGATGTTTGGGTCCTAAAACACGGGGCTTTTAATCAGAGGAGCGCAGTTTGTGTCCCAGAAGAAGATAAGGGAAAAACACAAGACTTTCACTACTAGTACTACTTAAGGGGGCCGTTGTTTTAACCCAAACCAAGATCTTTTTTTTTTATCTCAACTAGTCATTTTATCTAAACTTAACTTCATTACTGCAGGATGATCACCTTTTGTCGGCTAGACTTAACTGTAATGTGTCTGGTCAGCTAAACTTCAAATGCAGTTGTCAGGCATTACAACATACAACATTTTATTGAGAATTAAGGCCACACTGAAATATAAAATTAGAAAAAGAAATGGAAATAGAAAAAACTAAATCTTGCAAAGAGTGCATACTGTGCTTGAGTACCACCTGGGGTTTAGGGCTGGGTAACAGTTAAAACATGATAATACCACTTCCCTTAAAGTGATAAGAATAGAGTGCTTATTTTAAATAATCCTTCCACATTTCATGCATTTATTTTTATCAGAACCCACAGGTGTGTAGTGTAGCCATACTTTGGTTTTGGTGGCCTCTTGTATGGCCATCCATAACACATTTCTTTCTAGATCTGCGTACAAAAAGAATCAAATGCAGGTATCGTTTGACTGGACAAGTTTGGATACTACTTGGTACTGGGTTATTTTGGTCGAGACCTTATATAATATATGTATCAAGTAAAAATATCCATCCCTACTGGGGTCTATCTGTGCACGTATCTTGTTGTGAAAGAAAATCAATATTAACCCCACAGTATTTTCGGCACTAATTTGCCAACGTTAGTCCTGATGTCGCCATTTCGGTGATGTGTATCTAGAATAGGGCCACACTGGAAAATAAGAATCACATCAAGGGCCAGACGTGTTTAGTTCATTGCAGTTTTTTTTCGATTGCTAAACGACAGTGGGCACAACTGAAGCCGCATGTGTTAAACTCTAACTACAGTCTGCACAGCAGCAGTTCATGTGGACCAAACTTTAGTTCATTTTCCATTGCATGAACACAGTTTTCAAAACTCTCCACACCTATACCATGGCTTTAACCACAACGTGCACAACACTGTGAATCTACAGCACGTTGTTCAAATGCTAACACACTTCTGTCAAAACTGTTAACCACACATTCAAAACAGAATAGATTTCAGTCTGGTGCCTATCAAACACTGCTGAATGCAATTTTAGCTGAAAGCCTAAGCCGGTGTCTTGTTTTAGACTAGTTAGTGAACATATATGGTATTTATATAGAGAAAGCTCAGAAAGCCTTTTTTTTATACAAACACCAAATAAGAATGAAACAATTATACACTGTACTGTTTGAGAGAAACAGGTAAAAGAGCAAAGATACCAACATGTCCAGGTAAGATGTCTGAGGTTATGTACACAGCTATAAAAAAAGTGAAAAACACTATATCTCTTTACAATAGTAAAACTGTGTTCTTACTGTTTTTCAGAAAGTAATGGAGGTGAAAGCAATAGAAACACCACATTCATTAGTATTTAGAGATGAAGCAGACATCCAATGTGATGAAGAAAACTTGCCACATGATTCTGGAGAGAGGCAGAATTAGTCACACTGTTCTTTATAACTGTTATGTGCCTTTAGTTTTTTCCCCCAGTAATTCCATAAATTACCAGAGACAAAATACTATATTGAAGCAAACTGCTGATTTTCATTCCTTCTTGTTTACCTTGGTATATTATGCAATCTATATCTTTTCCTTAAATAAAATGTTGAGTAGTGTCAAATCATTCAAATTGTTCAAACTGTAAAGATGAGAAAGTTTGTAATTTGTGTATTGGTGTGTGATGCTAGTGTTTTTACTCTCAGTGTGTTCTGAGTGACAGTGTGTGTTATCTCAGTGAGGATTGTTCATGGTTTTTGGCTGCACTGAGTCTGTTTTGAGACATGTGTTACAGTTTTTTCCGATTGCTAAATGACAGTGGGCACAACTGGAGTCACATGTGCAAAACTCAAACTACAGTCTGCACTACCAACAGTCACCTGAGCTAAACAGTTCACATCACCTGCAAAACTCATTCAAAGCAACACAACTTTTACACGTCTCAAAACTCTCAGTGCAGCCAAACACTATGAACAATCCTCACTGAGATAAAACACACTGTCACTCAGAACACACTGAGGGTAAAAACACTAGCATCAAACACCAATACACAAATTACAAACTTTTTCATCTTTACAGTTTGAACAATTTGAGTAACTTGACATTACTCAACAGTTTATTTAAGGAAAATATATAGATTGTAAAACTCTATTGTAAAGATATAGGCCCTCATTTATCAACCTAACATAGAAACCGGCGCAGATATGAGCGCAGAAATCATCTTACGACAGGCTTCACGTGGGATTCATGAAACGTTCGTATCCCACCAATCAGAGCGTAAGAACGGTGGTACATTGATAAATGCAGCGGCTGGAAACGATCGTCATTTAAATATCACGCCCCAATATATTCTGGGTTTTGAGGCCTCGCCCCTACAATTTACGACATGGTGAGACGTAATCCGGCTGAGAAGCGGCACTTTTCAGAGGTGGAGATTGAAACCCTGATATCTCCGGTTCATTTGCATTAAAGTGTGTACTATTTGGCAGCCTGAAAACTGGTATTAAAGGCTGTAGAAAGAATGCGGGATGGAAGGAGATCACTGATGCGATCAACAGTGTTGCCGTGGTAAATCGGACTCCAGCTGAAGTTTAGCCTATTTAATTTATACATCCTTGACACATTTTTCTATAGTCCTAATAGTAATATACAGGCTTCTATTGCAATCTATTAGGCCTACATGTAGGTGTACCTATAATTAAATGGGGCTGTTCTGGACACTGCTCTCTGGGTATCGGGTCATCTGGCTCCATCGCTACATTTATGGCACCGTGTTTTCCTGTGCCATGTTGTACAGAACCCCCCAGGCTAAAACAATGTTGCATACCGGCTCATATAGGTCTTCTAAAAGAGCCAGATCTGCTATTGCTGATACGTGATCAACTGATGACTTCTCCTTCTCCTGTTAAACTGATTATATGCTGCACCGCAAGGCCAGAAACTTGCGTACACAAGTTCAGACCAGACATGAGATTTGATCGCAGCCTACGCTCATGTCCAAATTGATAAATGCCGAGCTTTGCGTAGGAATCGGCGTACGCCCGTCGTACGCCTGTTTTAGGTTGTACGCACGTTTCATAAATGAGGGCCATAGTGTTTTTGACTTTTTTTTTATAGCTGTGTATATAACCTCAGACATCTTACCAGGACATGTTGGTATCTTTGCTCTTTTACCTGTTTCTCTCAAACGGTATAGTGTATAATTGTTTCATTCTTATTTGGTGTTTGTCTACAAAAAAAAGGCTTTCTGAGCTTTCTCTATATAAATACCATATATGTTCACTAACTAGTCTAAAACAAGACACCTACTTAGGCTTTCAGCTAAAATTGCATTCAGCAGTGTTTGATAGGCACCAGACTGAAATCTATTCTGTTTTGAATGTGTGGTTAACAGTTTTGACAGCAGTCTGTTAGCATTTGAACAAAGTGCTGTAGATTCACAGTGTTGTGCACGTTGTGGTTAAAGCCATGGTATAGGTGTGGAGAGTTTTGAAAACTGTGTTCATGCAATGGAAAATGAACTAAAGTTTGGTCCACATGAACTGCTGCTGTGCAGACTGGAGTTATCGTATTGCACATGTGACTCCAGTTGTGCCCACTGTCGTTTAGCAATCGAAAAAAAACTGTAAAAGTTGTGTTGCTTGAATGAGTTTTGCAGGAGATGTGAACTGTTTAGCTCAGGTGACTGTTGGTAGTGCAGACTGTGGGTTAAGTTTTGCACATGTGGCTTGTGCCCACTTTTTTCAATTGCTAAAACACTAAATAGAAACCCATTGGCTGGACAAAGTTCTCAGTTGCCTGAACTCATTTAGCTAATTGTGCAGTCTGTTGTCAATACCTTAAACCATTTCACATGGTAAAACACAATTCACAGATCTCACTTAGACTTTTCAGCAAAACTCTAAACACATTCTCATTCAAATGCACATGTCATTCATACTGGTAACCACAAGTGGCAACAATCAAATACACATTGTAGGAAAAGATGCGACCGAGTCTACTCCGGCTCAAAAGGCCACAGTCTTTTTGACTCCACCGGTCACTTCTCAAGTTTTCCCCTTTAATTATGTGTTCGTTGGAAGGCAGACCAGGAAATGAATACTCATGATTTGTTCAGTTAAACTATAACAATCTTTAGTATAATAATATTGCAAACATACATTTCCTATGCATATGGATCAGCCGCTCCTTCAAGACTTTCTCTCCCTAGCTACCAGGTCTGACCCCGGACCTGCTTTTCCCTATTCTTTTATTCATCTTCAGGTTCCTCCTCCCGTCATTGCATCTGGTCCACCAATCGGTTGGATATCACTCAGACTTTCTGTCTCCGAGAAGATAGCAAAGTGTCTATGATTCTCTTCTTCTCTCATGGCCTAATTTCATTAGGTGCATTCTGTTCCAAATGTTTATCAAACAAATCAGGAGCACTTTTGAATATAAAGAATAGGATGATGATGATGATGATGATGATGATGATGATGATGATGATTACACATGCCAGAAAGGAGGAGACAGCGAGGCCTTCCCAGGCTGCAGGACATGCTTATTCTAAACCCAATATATTTCTACAACATAGAGAACACATGTCATTGATTGAACACAACGACTCTTTTTCATTTCACTTGTTTCAAATGATGTGACACAACCAATATAAGCCAGTCCAGAGAGCAAACAGGTTGTGGAAGGTGAGAATGGATAGAAGAAACGATGTGAGAGGACGTGGACGAGTGCGTATGCAAGGTTGGCGATGAGGGGGAAGAGGAGGAGGAGGAGGGCAAGAAAGAGGAAGAGGAGGCCGAAGAGGAAGAGGAAGACAAAGAGTGGAAATATCAGAGAGTTGAAATATATACTTCTCCCTGAGAACTACATATGTTTTGAACAATGTGTTTTCTATTTTTTGGTGTATTGTTTACGCGTACTTAGAGCAGAGGTGGAGTGGCAATCGGGTGAGTCTGGACTTTTCGAGGCCGCAAGGGCTGGTCTGATAATAGTTATACATTGCAAGTTCTTAGCAGTGCCATCCGGTGGCCTGTTAAAGCAGATTTTAAATTAACAATTTAACAACTTATTATCCATGAATCTTATGAAATCCAATCGCAGCACCGCTGTCTTGGAATGCAATGCAGACAGACGGTGGCGGAATGCCCCGACACTTAAATTCAACTAAAATGTAACAGTGAACAATCAGTGTTCTACCTAGTGTGTTGAGATGCCTCTCCAAACGTAGAAATGAAACGCAATCGCAGCATAAAACGTTACGGCACGTTAAGAAAAAACGATTATTTTGCCGTAATCCAATGACACGAAAAATAAGTAGCCTAATCCACAGTGATCAGTAGATCCACCTTGCTGTTTAAACAATGTGGAATAAAACGTATAAAAGTCCAAATCTACACAAAACGCGCAATCAATTAGTAAGCTGACATCAAATGTATATACAGTACATGGCATTTACCCCCAATTTCCACCGGCTGCGTAACGGCTCCAGAACGGCGGCAGAGTCGTTAGGTTTCCATTAAAGTCAGTGTGTGTATTTCCACTGACTGCAGAACGGCTGGTTCCGACTCCGTCCCAGCTCCGGCGATCCGCAGCCCTCCGGAGCAGATATAAGCAGAGCTTCTATTATTTCCGGACACCAGAGAGTTCCGCAGCAATTCAGCACACGGCAGATAGTGTGGGACAGGAAGTCGAGCACAGAAACAAAATAAACATCCGCGCTCACGGCGAATCATATTTCCCTGCTCTACACCTTGAAAACACAAAACAGAGTTTGTTTCCCCTCTACTCCTCTGGTTGTTGGTTTTGTGGTACTATTCTACCTGAATTTACCAGTGCAACAGTCATTTTTATTTTTTTACTAAAGCAGTAGGCCTATATGAAATCAGGGCCCTATTTCAGGTAGAAGGCTTAACAAACTCTGAGTCTAACCCTGATTCCTGAGTTGATTGACCCTGAGATGGGAAACTCTGAGTTTTCGGTTTCAGAACAGCTGATATGGGTTAGTTCAATCAACTCAAGAGTAGGTTCACGCGCGTGCACCGCCACAATAAAAAGCCAGAATGAATGGAGCCATGATTCTAAGATTCACCACGGTAACAACGAGTCGGCGGAAATACTCATGCGCACATACAGCGAGTTAAAAAAATTATTCCACTCATTTTTTTGAAACAATGCAATTACCCGCTTCAGCCGCTAGGGCGGGCAGCGCTCCTCCTACCCCCCCACAAACTCCGCGAATGGCTGTGCTTTGTGTTGTTCATTCATTCACCATCCGAACATTCATCCCCCCCGAGGGCCGGTGGTCTATGAAATGTCCCGGTAGATTTTTTGGTCCCATTCCGCCGCTGTTGTAGAGTCAATAGAATCTGCAAGTCTGGCAGGATGACGCTCTGCTTCTGAGACACCCCCGGTGTGGTATGTGTCATGTCTTGTTTTAATTCCTGCCATGTGTGTTTTCCCGCCTTTGTAATTGCCTTCCCCGTCCTGATTGGTTCCACCTGTGTTCAATCGCCCTTGTGTATTTAGTCTGTGTGTTCCGTTGTCCTCTTGTTGGTTCCTTGTTGCTTTGATGTTTGGGGACCTGTAACCTGTGTTCCTCTTACCTGCCTCCCCCTCACTTGGACTTTTGATGCCTGTAAGCATATCCATAATCTTATTTCTTCAATAATCCACTGAATTCCTTCTGGTAGCCTCCTCTACTCTCTGCGTTTGGGTCATTCCCCTGCTGCCTGCTCTCTCAACTGTGACGGCTTTTTTTATTTAACCCAATATTTGAGATTATCATAGAGCAATACTTAACGATTCGGTGTGGTGACGCAAATAGCGTCCTGTGCCAGGAGCACTTTTTTCTTTTCGTCAACGTTTTATAGCATAGATGGTAAAACAAATTCGGAAAGCAGATGGAGCTTTTTTAAAGCACAAGAACGCAAAGGTGAAGGTAAATCGCTGCTGAAAAAATTAAAAGGATCTTTCATAAGGAATACAATTTCACAAAACATACAAAAAATCCAAACAAACAGGAGAAAAACTAAAAAAATTAAAAAAAATATTTTCCACTCCAATAAAAAAGGGAATAAAAATAAGTCCTATTGATGCCCCTTCGAGGGTCTTTGTGTCCTCTCTAACTGGTCTAGATCTAGACCTGTTTACGTGTGTGTGTGTGTGTGTGTGTGTTTGTGTGTGTGTGTGTGTGTGTGTGTGTGTGTGTGTGTGTGTGTGTGTGTGTGTGTGTGTGTGTGTGTGTATGTATGTGTGTGTGTGTGTGTGTGTGTGTGTGTGTGTGTGTGTGAGAGAGACATGGATGTTTAAAGCTCAGGAGCGTTTGGCAGCAGTGCAAAGAACATGCCCAAGTTTGGAAAATCAGCTGGAGAAGAGAGGGGGAGAAGAACCAAGAGAGGAGACAAAACAAGAGAGGAGGGGAAAGGAAACAAGAGAGGAGACAAAACAAGAGAGGAGGGGAGAGGAAACAAGAGAGGAGAGGAAACAAGAAGGGGAGATGAAACTCTGATGGCTCTCGGAGGGAAAGAGGGGTTGGGGTGGACAAAATAGCTGAAATAGAGAGGCAAAGTCCCTCTCCTTCTGGTGGACTCCATGGGATCTTATACCGGAAAAAATATGTACAATAGCAAATGGGGAGAGACGAATCATTTTTGGATCCTGTTTGAATTGAACCATAATTTACACATGCGATGTTCGTCAATTTAAAAAAAAGTCAAAAAAGCCTCAGTTTGTTGTAAGTTTGCCGCAGTACCACTTAGTTTTGCATTGAAGAGATGTAGCAGAAAGCCTAAGCTCATTTTTCCAACCGTTGATGTGGGGTTTGACCTTCAAATACTTACACCTATAAATAAAATGTTTACAATGTTCAATCAAGTTATTTATCAAGAACTCCAAATTCTTATCCTTTAAAAATATTTCATTTAATGGGTGCAGCAGTATACCTTTAGATTGAAACCAGCAGACTGCCAAAAGTCAATCGGTTAACACTGAAAGAAAATCTGTTCACTCAGCCGTTAACTGCGGTCATACCGCACAACTTCCTGTCCCTCTTGTGCAGAAATATTCGTGCCCTGTCTGAATGACATAAATTCACCTCGCTGCTGTAACCTGACTCCACTGGTAACAATTCTGTTAATAAAACAACTGGGACATGAATGATAATGTCGTGAGGGCCAAACAACATGTTTTCTACCAGTGTGTCAGCACGTTCAATGGTAGGCTGTGATTTTTGGGTCGCACTTTATTTTCCGGTACATCAAAAAGCCGTACTTTGCATCTTACTTTGTAATATATTGTCTAAATATAGTGTATTTTGAATTTAATACGGCAATATATGCATTTTTAGTTACAGAATCATTTAGGTGTATGGTTTCTTAATAGCGTATAACAATTGTTTTCTGTCTAAAGACCAAATAATTTCTTATTTTGGTCTAATTTGATACAAAGCAAGGCATATTATATCTTATTAATGTACTAATTACAGCATCATTTAGGCGTTTGGCCTTTAATTGGGGTATAACTATTCATTATTTCTAGTACAGGCTTATTACGTCTTTTTAATGTACCGGAAAAATAAAGTGCGACCAATTTTTGTTAAGCTGATTGTTTAAACAAATAAGAAATTCTGTCTATAGTCCTGAGTGAATATATCTGATTGGTTGAATAGTGATATTACGTGTAAGCTTACTTTACATAACAACGTGTTATAATTGATACCATGGCCATATAACAAATGTGGGAAAATACTTTTGTTTCAAAATGTATTTGTTGCTTTAGAGTCAAACAGAAATTATGCCTTTAAGCCAAGCCTGAAGCATCAATTCACCTTTTTAGAGCTGCTACGTTATATTTATTGTCTATATTTTGTACTTAAGTTGTTTTCATCCAGTTTAGTTCATCCACGTTTAGACACATTAGACATATTGCACTTTTCTGTAATAAATACATCTAAATGTAAATACTCAAAGTATGAAAAGTAGAGCATAAACACATGAAGCAGTTTGATATGATTATAATATTCTAATAATTTCTTTGTTTCTTAGAAATAACTATTTAATTAGGGATTATTACAATTATGTTCAATTAAAAGTGTAACAGAGAAATTTGGTCAGTGCACGTCAACTGAACATAAAAATTTTAAATTGGTAGTATGCAACTAAAAATCTATGAATGGGTCGCACTTTATTTTACTGTACACTGATAAGCCGTAATAAGCCTACTTCAGTTTAAACTGAGCTTTTAGTTGAAGGACATGGCTAATTTCAACAGTGTTGAACAGAGTAGAGTGAAGGTGTAACAAGGGTTTAGGGGAAGTGAGTGAAGACTTCCTGTAAGCTGTGGCTTTTCACACCTGGGCGTGAGGTTTAGGTTTTTGCCTCTGCTGAGTGTGTTGCAAAGCAGATGGTGGCTGTGTTGTTTTTTTGCCATGGTATAACCGTGGTTGTATTGTAGTGGCAGCAGAAATGCCAGAGATGAATATCTCCAAACCTCAGCACGTATCTGCATGGCTAGATTCCACTTGAAAAAAGTGAGAAAAAAAATGTCATGTTTTTGTGATTAGAGGACGTTGCTCTATCATATTGGACTTTTCTCGATCTTTCAGTTTTGTTGGTCATGCTTCTGCAGAGAACTTGTCTTTGTCTTGTAGGTACTAAAACTTTGACTTTTCTTGGTCTTGTAGACCCTGTTTACACTTGGTTATAAAATGCGTCTAAGCGCTAAATACAAATGTAAACGATCACCAAGACGCATTGTGATTCGACCATTCATTCAGGTAACTTGCCAAGGTGGTCTGGGACGCAGTTGACCACATATCTTTTGTAGTGTTAAGGCTGATGTATCCTGATGCGTCCCCCAACAAGGACGTAACAGGAAAATATCATCAGTGCAGGACGTGGTGGTTGTTTTAGTCACAAAGCACCATTGCTCAGTAACTTGGTCATTTTATGACGAGTTGGACGAAGTGTTGCGTGAATGTTCGCCTAATGTTTTGCCCGATGGGAGGATATGTGTTGGATTCGGCTGACAGCGATATCTCCAGCTGTACCCACACAACCGCTAACGTGACAACTGAGAGTGTGGACTTTATGACTGTGTGCTGGGCCGTTTGACCATCTACTGTAAAGGAAGTGACATAGGCAGCAACGAAATCGTGGTATCAGCTGGGGACGCAGGTTTGAATGCCGATGTGTCTCAGCTGTCAACTTGGGTTCGGATCACCAAAACGAAATTTAAAAGAAATTTGGTAGACAGGATCATAGGTTTGTTACTCAGTCTCTGCCATGTTGGACTTTTGTCTTGTAGGTATTATGGAGTTTTCTTGATCTTGCAGATCAAAACATTTCTTGTTCATTCAGGATTTGAGTCCAACTTGTCGAGAGTCACGGGCTGTAAGACGGACTTGCCTCTTCGGTTGTGACTTAGACTTGTGTGAGCCGTGTAGGCTTTGTGACTTGGACGTGTACATGTTCATTCAGTTTTGTCTTTATCACGTTGGCAGCGCATGACATTTACTTTTTTGCTCACCAGCCACTGTGGCTAGTGGTTTTACAATGCAACGAGCCATATTTTGTGGGAAATTATGTCAACTATAGTGTGCTGCAATTCACTTGAAGAATCAGATTTACAGTCCATGTTGCAAGTTTAATTTTCCAACGAATTTGTGGTAATTGCTTGTTGCTAATAAACATTTAAACTGTTATTCATGTATTTGATGTTGTTAGGTATCACAAAACTAAACACGAAAAATATAACACGAAAAAGTATGTACTATTTTACAGCGCTTTGTCTTTCCCCCACAATGCATTGCATGACGTCACGTTGGGGAGACGACAGGCGAAAGCCCCGTCTCGGTTCACTGTTCCGGTCACGGTTTCTGCCGCTGGTCTGGCAAAATATGGCTTTTGGTCTCGACCGAGTCAATGTGTCTTTATTATGTGTATAATAATATTGGGGGGAAGTGAAAGGTAGCTTGGACGGGGATGCTATTCGGCTTTTCACAAGTTTAAACAGCTAGCTAACGATACGCAGACGTTTGCTAACGTTAGCGCAACAGCGTTAGCTTAGACTGCTAGTTAAAGTTTTTATGTTTCATTCAATAAAGTTATGGTACAAAAGGAGCACTAACGCCACAAGTCTTATGTTGACAACATGGACGCAGATATAGGAAACTCTGAAGGCAGTTGTAATATTTACCTAGCCGGCTAGGCTAACGCTGCTGCGCTAACGTTAGCGAAACGTCGGCGTAGTGTTAGCTAGCTGTCTAAACTTGTGAAAAGCTGAACAGCATCCCCGTCCAAGTAATAAATAAACACCAGGCAAATATGTTGTTACTGGAGCTAGTAGCCTACCATCAAAACGTGAGATATCTAATCATGATATCAGTCATATCTATGTGTTTACAACCATCGGGGGATTTCACAGGTGGGACTGGCAAGTTAGCACATAGCTAACATAGCATGATGCCTTGTATTTTCTAGATCTAGATAAGTTTACCGGTACTTATCTGAACTAACGACATGATCACTGGAGCTGCTCCCCCCGCGACCCGACACCGGATAAGCGGACGAAGATGGATGGATGGATGGATAGATATAAATAAAACATTGACTTTCACTTGGTGCTATTCACGGACAGTAAAAAACCCTCTTCCTCATCCCAGTCAGTCACCATAGTTCTAGTACCAGGCTGATACACGTCTCCCCAACGTGACGTCATCACCGAATTGCGGAAGAAAAAACACTAATACCAAAAACAACAAAAACCTGACAAAAACTGTCCTTTAACACTATTTTGAGACATTTTTAACAATGATATACATATATTGAGTGCTATATATACCTATTAATCAACAGTGGTGGTTAACTTGCAACATGGGCTTTAAATGTGAATAAGAACTCTAAACACCCAAATCAAGACTACATAAAATGTATAACACTGCAGTCATCACATTTTCAGCTCTGATAATGTGCTTAATTTTTTTTTTTTGTATAAAAACATGCCACCGGATAAGACACAGACATAACAAAAGAGCTTTGCATTGCATAAGTGGTGCAGGGGTGGCGTCCCAGAGGCCAAGAAGAGCCAGACTGAAAGGAGTGATCACTTCACAGGAAGCCTGTCTCCCTTGTTTGAGTTCACTTGTGGGTGAGCAGTGTAACTGTTATATTCTATCATCACAAAGGAATTTTAAAACACAGGTAAAGCAGTTTTTATGGAACAAGGTGAATATCTATTGATAAATTGGTGAGTTTTTGTAGCATTTTCGTTTTTTGTTTTTTCATTTAGTTTGTTTTTTACGTGATGTTTTTATTTTTTTAACTTCCTCCTCCATATTGTATGTCTTTCTATAATGGTTTGTATGCTTTTTGTAAATTGTTGTGCATGTGAAAAACCAAGGACCGTGCTGGAAATAAGTATTTTACTTTAGCATGTTATCCTTTGGATTACTGTTTTATTGTCTTTTCTTAACCTTTCTTCACCTGTCCGGAGAAGACGCACTAGACGCCGTGGGAAACGCAGCGGCCAGCTGGTGAAGCTGAAAAATCACCTAGCGGATTATTCTGCATTTGGAACTCACCGTCACCTCTGTTCATTTCAAGATCGGTATGTTTCCTGGCGAGCCTTGGATCCGGCCGGCACCTGGCTAGTACCGATTCTCGGGTCGGATATGGAGTATCCTTGACAACCTTCACCCCGCCCTCGTAGAGGTGGCGTTAATCATGGACATCTTCGGTCGCTGAGTCATGTAACTCGTAAGGCCAGTTCCCCTGCTCCTGTCAGAGCTGCCCTGGTCAATGCTAGATCGCTGGCAAATAAGACCTTTATTTTGAAGGATCTCTTTTCCCGGAACAATTTGGATTTCCTGTTTGTGACTGAAACTTGGTTGAATGTTGGTGAGTCCAGCTCTTTTTCTGAACTTTTACCGCTTGACTGCATAGACAGTATATAATGGACCAATAGAGCCCGTTGCTCTGGACGGAGAACAGTGAAGGCTATTAGAAGCACTTTTCCGGTGATGGCCAGCTTTACTGCGCAGCCTCCAACTGAGAGAATGTGACGTGAGCAACGTGTCTGAAAGTTGGAAGTCTTCTGGTAGCTGTGCCAAGAGAAATCTCAATCATTCCCAATCTTACAGATACAGAGAGTGTAGGTGTATGTAAGGAGATAACATGGGCACAGGCTAATTATTGCTAACTAACATGCTAGTTAACATTAGTAATTAAACCTAAACAGCTCATGTAAGTCGAAACTGCCTGCGAGCTTCTCCTGTACTATACGGTAATTCCTCTACTATGCAACAGTAAGTCACTTGGTTATGACACAATCGTTAGCTTATTTTTACAAAAACGTCTGCTACGGAGCCATAACGTGAGGTACAAGGTAATGAAGCCTTTTATACATTGTCGTGTTTCTTTGGAACTAAACAACGGACAAATAGAGTCTTCAAACATTTCTGATGTAAAGTTATTCGCAGTCAAGTGACGTAAAAAAAAATGGCGGTCAGCGGAATGCTAACAGGAGGTGATGGCCAGTTAGCAACAAAATGGCGCCATAGATGGCTCGAGTTCTGAAGCGAAGCTTACCCCCTTGCTTGACTGCACATATTTTAATTGCCCAAGGACTACAGGTCGAGGAGGAGGACTTTCTGTTATTTTTAAGGATAAGTACAACTGCAGGCTGCTGCCAATGACTACATTCTCTAGTTTTGAATTAACAATGTTTGAATTGGGCAAATTTCAGCCTGTTCTGTGTGCACTTATCTATCGACCTCCGAAATACAACAAGAACTTCATCGGAGATTTTTCTGAATTACTGTCTGTCATCATGCCGAAATATGACCGGATCTTAATTGTATATTATATGAATATTCATGTATGCTGTCCTACGAATCTGTTGGCTAAAGACTTTTTAAATCTTACTGATGCTTTTAACCTTACACAGTTTGTAAGTGGTCCGACACAGATCCATGGTCACACATTAGATCTTGTTCTGTCACACAGTTTGCCTATTTTAAATATTGAAATACACGAAGCTGTATTTTCTGACCACGCACCGGTTTTTATTTGACGTTTCCCTTCCCAGCATTAATATTGTTTAGAAATGCGCTCCGCCTCGTCTCCGCAGGATGATTAAACCTGCCACTGCGGCCCAATTCTCCGAAGACGTTCAATGATGTTATGGAGAATATATGGTCATCCGCTTGCCTTGATACAGATGAGTTGATTTCTTCTTTTTCATCTACCTGTAGCAATATTCTTGACAAAATTGCGCCACTCAAACCCAGGTGTTCCAAACCGAACTCTGAACCCTGGATGAATGACTTAACTCGAGCTGCAAGGCAAAAAGTGTAGGAAAGCTGAGCGCCAGTGGAAAAAACATAAACTGCAGGTATTTTACGATATCCTAAAGGATAGTTGGCATAATTACCAGAGAATTGTTAAAGCTGAAAAGGCTAAATACCTCTCGGATATTATTGAAAAGAACTGCCATATACCTCATGTTCTTTTTAGCACAATCAACTCTGTTCTTCATACCCCCCGATCCACAATGCAGGAAGAGTCTTTTGTGGCCTGTGGAAAATTTCTTCACTTTTTTGTGGAAAAGATAACCACCATTAGAGCTAGCATTTCGCTTCCAGCCTTTGACCCTTCCATTTCCAAAGTGTGTGCAGCAGTTCTCATTAAGTTTGAGCCTTTATCCCTCTCAGCTCTTACTGATATTGTTACACATTTAAAACCTTCCATCTGTCCTATTGATATTGTCCCACCCCGTCTATTTAAAGAGGTGTGGCACACTATTGGACCTAACATCCAAGCAATTATTAACAGTAGTCTTACTTCTGGTTATGTGCCACTTTGTTTCAAAGAGGCAGTGGTGCAGCCGCTTATCAAAAAGCCAAATCTGGACACCTTGGTTTTATCAACCTATCGCCCAATCTCTAAACTTCCTTTTATGTCCAAGATTTTAGAAAAGGCAGTCCTCGTGCAGCTGCAATCTTTTTTAGATCTGCATGGTGTCCTTGAGGTGTTCCAGTCTGGATTTAAAGCATTTCATAGCACAGAGTCTGCACTTATAAAAGTTTTTAATGATCTTTTAATCTCAACAGACTCTGGAGATTCTGCAATCCTTATGCTTTTAGATCTCACAGCAGCTTTTGACACTGTGGACCACAGTGTTCTTATCTCTCGTCTCGAGCACACTGTGGGGATTAAAGGCACTGCACTAGAATGGTTTAGATCATTTCTATCAGATAGAGTGTTCAAAGTTAGCTTTGGTGGCTCTACCTAACCCGCAGCACCACTGACATGTGGAGTTCCTCAGGGTTCTATTTTAGCGCCGATTCTCTTCTCCCTGTATTTGCTTCCTCTCGGTTCCATCTTAAAGAAGCATAACATCAGCTTCCATTTCTATGCAGATGACTCACAGATCTACCTGCCTATAAAAAGCAAGGGTGATAATTCCCTAAAAAGACTGCTCGATTGTTTTTATGATATAAAAGCCTGGATGGCCTTAAACTTTTTACATTTTAATGAAAGTAAAACTGAAGTCATGATATTTAGACCCAGTAGTGCTCCTGGAGCCTCCCAACTGAACCTGGGTCCTCTGAAACCCTATGTCAAGTCCATGGTAACTAACCTCGTTGTTAAAATGGACCGTGAGTTTCAACTAGAGAAGCAGATCAATTCTGTTGTAAGAGCTAGTTTCTTTCAACTCAGGCTGCTTACCAAACTGAAGCCATTTTTATCTTTCACTGATTTTGAGAGGGTGATACATGCTTTTATTACAACTCGCCTGCATTACTGTAATGCTTTATATGTAGGTATTAACCAGGCCTCCCTCTCAAGGTTACAAATGGTTAAAAATGCTGCCGCTTGGCTCCTTACCGGAACTCGTAAGAGAGAGCACATTACACCTGTTCTTGCCTCCCTTCATTGGTTACCGGTTTGCTTTAGAATACATTTTAAGATTCTGTTGTTTGTTTTTAAAGCTTTTTATGGTCAAGCCCCAGCTTGTATTGCTGAACTACTGAAGCCGCACACTCCTATGAGGTCGTTAAGGTCAGCTGACCAGCTACTCCTTGTTGTCCCTAGAACGCGGCTCAAAAATAGGGGAGATCGAGCGTTCTCAGTCGCGGCCCCGAGGCTGTGGAATGAATTGCCTCAGAATGTCAGATTGGCCCCAAGCCTTCACATTTTTAAATCACGACTTAAAACTCACTTTTATTCATTGGCCTTCAAACCTGCTTGAGAGTTGTATTTTGTATTTTGTATCTTATTTCTCTAGTCTGTTATTTGTTTTAAATGTTTACTTTGTTACTTGCATGTTTATAATTATGTCAATGTCCAGCACTTTGGTCAACCTGGTTGTTTTAAATGTGCTTTACAAATAAAGTTGGATTGGATTGGATTGGATTATATAACAGGACTTGAGAAAGTGATGCGTGAAAACAATATGCTCAATAAATACTACTCTGTGCTTAGAGTAGCAACATGGGAAATTAACTAGCCAATTTTTAGGTACTCTACTTTACTCTTTTCTATTTTCTGCTACATTATGCTTCTACTGCACTACATTTTTGAAGCCAATATTGTACTTTTTACTCCAATTATGAATACAAAATGTAACTCTACTTACGGTGAAGTATTTGAATATAATAGTCCACCATTACCAACTGCAACATTAAAGTGCTTTGTATGTGTGTACATTATGTGAGGGCAGAGATGAGGCATGTTAGCCAAATGGAAAGCACTTTGTTGACAAACGTTTGACAAAGCCACGCTCGTTACCGGAAAGAAAAAGCTCCTGTGGGTCTTATTAGAGGGGTAGGAATAAACAACCTACAGTATATCGTCGTATTGGTTTGAAGTACTTGTGTTTTGCCTACAGTACCGACAGATATCAGTGTCCATAAAACATTTTTTAACCCTTATGTGCTGTTGGGGATGTTTTCAGCCACTAAGGGGTAATTTTGAGTCTAAATTTGGCCATAACTTTTTCCGTGTTACAGCAAGTGGAATGATTTTCACTGACAAATCTTATTTTAACACACATTTTAGGAAAATGGTTTGAAAATTTTCCAAAACCCAACAGTACACTGTGGGCAAATTCACTACCCTTTCGTTATGTTCGTGGCTGAAAACAGCCACTACTTTAAACTGCTGTAAAAATGTATCAGATAAATATTTTTTTCAAATATTTTTGCATACATCTATTAATCAACCTCAGTCCTGATCAAAACTACTAAATTTTCAAAAAAAAATCTGGATTTTAACTCTTTAATTGCCAATTTCATAAGTGATGTCACAGATTTGGGAAAAAAAACACACAAAATGACTGATTTTCAATATAAAATGTGATTGTGGACTGGATTTTTTTTTTACCTTTTATTACAGTCTTGGACATGTCAAAGATGAGAAACAACATTGGTTTTGATGCATTGTTAGTTTTTGTGCAGGATTAGATTTTAACTTTTTCTCCCTCATTTACTGCTCGTGGCTGTTTTTGCCCCATTGACTGCCATTATAACCACATTTTTTGAATGCAAAGCCATGACACCATATAATCATGCATTTTTGATTGTTGGTGGTTTTCCCTGTTGGGAAGAGGTAAAATGTGTAATTTTTACTGTTGATTACCAGTTGGCACCATTAACCATTTAGATAGGCCTGTGCAAAAAAAAAGCTTAGATTCTGGATTGTACATGGAGTTATATGGAGTATAATAGCATATTAAAGTGTGTGTGTGAGTGTGTGTCTGTGTGTGTGAGAGAGAGTGTGGGAACTCACCTTGATGTGACCTGAGAAAATCAAAACATGCACCTCAGCTCTCAGTACTACATTGAGTAAACTAATACAAGTAAGTGTATTTATGCATCTGCTGCCTTTTGATGGTGAGAAATGCAGACTAAACAAAAACAAAGCGAGTGGATTTCAACACTTGCATGTAAGCCTGCTGGTCATTTGATGGTGAAAAGAGCAGCAAGCAACATGAGAAAGGGCTTGACTCGTAGTGAAGTTTTAGATGTGACTATGCAGCCTGATTCCTCCAGCGAGCTGGAGGATGTATCGTCATCTCCCTCTGACACCACAGACTCAGGAGAGTCCGATCCTGATGTATCGTCGTATCGTTGTCTGAAACCACAGACTCAGGAGAGTCCGATCCTGATGTATCGTCGTCTCCCTCTGAAACCACAGACTCTAGAGTCACTATCGCTGCGGAGATAATCGCGTCACTCTCTCACTTCTCCCTCGCTCACCAGCTTCCCACACGCATACATACGGCGACTCGACACACACACACATCACACATGCACACACCACACAGACATCACACATGCACACACCAGCGCACCAGTATAACCATCAGGCCACTTGTATGCTACGGAGAAAGCTCTGCGTGGAGCCTCCGGCAGCAAAAAAACACCGCTGGCTAAACTATTTAAAAATGCCGTCTGTCGCTAGCAATGCAGTGATCAGTGACGATTCTTTCCGACAAGTCAGCAGCCTGCAGGGTTTCACGTCACCTTCTCGGCTCGCCTCAGCTCGCTTGGAACCTCGACTGAGAAGGTGCTAAAAAAAGTACCTGTTAGCAGGTACCAGGTACATTTTTTCGTAATGGAAAACCAAAAAAGGCGAGGCGAGGCGAGGCGAGTAGGTACCATGTAATGGAAAAGCACCTATATGAAGGTCTTGCGTTTGTGGCATTTTCTCGTACTTCTTGAAATTCCTTAACCTTCAAGTGCTGCCAAAGTGAGATCCCAGATTAATGAAATCTTGCACGTCTTTACCTGCAGAGTTAAAACTCTTCCCACGGCTGAAAAACCTTTTATCAGAATAAAAGAAAGAAGATCTGGTCCAGCTGATCCAGTCACTTTGTGATCCCAAAGTGTTCTGCGTGCAGCGTTTTTCCTTATCCACATACAGATTTTATTGAAATGCCAGGTGTGATATCCAAATCTTTGATAATGTTTAAAAGTAGCTGTGTTTCTCCTTCTTATCAGGTCTGCAGTGGCTGGATGGATTGTGTACAGTAACCATAGCAACGCACAGAGCTGACCATATGCCGTAAACAGGCACAAGGCCGTAAACTGGCTGTAAACTGCAGTAAAAACCCAGATTGATTCATATTTCCGAATGCGCTGTATACATGTCCAAAGAATGCCTCTAAAACCTGAATAATACCGGAATATCCCACATGTCTTAATCGGAAAATGCTATATTCAGGAAAATGCCTTATTCGGAATATCCAACCGGAATATGTTGTTTACATGACCCGTATCAAAATGGGAATATTGTCATATTCGGAATACAGTTTTTCTCGATTGCTTAAACACATTTCTTGAAACTATGCCTAAGCAAAGAATGCAAGAAGGAGCATAGTATTATAGGGTCCTAGACTGGCATGGCGGTGGAGTACCCCTCGTTGGCTGATGGCTGCGCACATCGTGACATTCCCTCCACGCTGACCAGGGACATTTACAATAGCCCGATGGCCGATTATATTCCTCCCCCTTCTCCTTCTTTTGGTGAGGTTGAAACCAGCCTCATCCACAAAGATAATTTCAGGTGGAACAGGCCAGCCTTCAATCTCAAAGATTCTCTGCAAAACACATCAAAACACAATAGAGTATATCACTACCCTGAAGCACAGTTCAAGAGGGCACAAATGGCAGCATAGACTGCTATACTGTGATGGTGCACAATACTTCATACAATATCAAAAGTCATACCTAAACATATTCCACTCGTTGGTCTTTTACCCTGTCAGAGTTTCGTTCAAAAGGGACGCGGTACACCTGTTTCATCCGGAACCGATGCTTTCGGAGGATGCGATCAATTGTGGAAAGGCTGATGGAATTTATTCCTTGAAAATGATTATTATCCTCAATCACTGTCCTTTGAATCTCTCGCAGGCGGATTACATTATTGGCAATGACCATGTTTACAAGCTCCCTCTCTTGCTCCTCTGACAAAAGCCTTAGCCTCCCACCACCAGATGGTCGTCTCTGTATCCTACAAAAATAGAAGCACACATTACTGTAAATTTTATGGATTTATTTAGTATTACAAAAGCATAGTACAACAGTGCATGTGATGTCAAAGCACAGAGTACAGCACTCAAAAGTTACTGTACAGAGCAGTCGTACTGTAAGTACACCTACCCGTTTTCCTCCCTGAAGGTTCTGATGATGGAGGCAATGGTGAAGAGACTCAAATTAGGCTGGACTCGTTGCCCAGCTTCCCTCATGGTCATACCATGGACAAGAACATGGTCCACTAAAGTGGCTCGAATTTCATCCAAGACTGCTTGTCTCCCTGCCCTTACTCCTCCTCCACCTCGTCTTTCACCAGGTCCTCCTCTTCTACCTCGTCCTTCACCACGTCTTCCTCCTCTCCCTCCTCGCCTTCCTCCTTCACAACGTCCTCGCCCTCCTCCTTCTCCTTCTCCTTCACCACGTATTCCTCCTCTCCCTCCTCGCCTTCCTCATTCACCACGTCCTCGTCCTCGTCCTCGTCCTCGTCCTCGTCCTCCTCCTCCTCCTTCTCCTTCTCCTTGACCACGTCTTCCTCCTCTCCCTCCTCGCCTTCCTCATTCACCTCGTCCTCCTCCTTCTCCTTCTCCTTCACCACGTCTTCCTCCTCTCCCTCCTCGCCTTCCTCATTCACCACGTCCTCGTCCTCCTCCTTCTCCTTGTCCTTCACCACGTCCTCCTCCTTCTCCTCCTCGACCATGTCCTCTTTCTCTTCCTCTTCCTCTTCCTCTCCTGCTCCCTCTCCCTCTCCCTCCTCGACCGTCATTTCTCTGTGGATCCATTGTTCCAAAACTCAATGAACTGACTCTGACTATTTTATCTATCTGTTGAAAGATTGGTGAAAGATTCTGATTGGTGTGTGATCAATTTTGACTCGTAGTGTTTCCACCTGGGTAATTGTGTGCTAATTGAGCTTCAGCTGTGCTGACTTGAGTGAGCAAAATTGAATGCTGTGCTTTCTAAATGACAACATGGTGTAGGCAATGAGAAATTAAGGGATTTGTGTGTAGAGTTTTGCAGTAACATTTCAACAAATCTGACTCATGTGTCAAAACCAGGGAATAGTGTTTATAGTTTAGTGAAATGGGTGTGCTTTTTGAAAAATGGCATTATGGTTTTGAACTTTTAGTTCAAAAGCCTGGTTATAGTGTTTAAGCAATTGAGAAAAACTGTAATAGTGGAATATTGGTGTGCATGTAAACATACTCACAGTTGAGCTCTATTGGGGGTTGATTATTTTCATACAGTTCCTAAATGAGACATTATCGCACTCACTGCTGACTGGGTTTTGCTTCATGTTCAACCAGCTCGGTCTGAACTTGGAAAAACTGCTTTTAACTTCAGTGCACCTGACTCTGTGAACAAATTACAAACACTTCCTTAAAATCAACTCAATTGTGCCTTTTGGACAATTTGGAAATCTGGTTTTAAACCTGGATATTCATCAAATCACTTTTTCAATTAAAAAAGTTTTTTTGTCTTTCTATCTTTCTTCTGATGGTGTATTCTTTTCTGTGTCGTTTTGTGGTTGTCTTTGTAATTTGACTCAATGACGTTGCAAATGAGGTTGAATGAAGAAAACAAATATTTTTTAACCGGTTTGTGAGTTTGAGGATATTATTTGTTCAACATGTCGGGACAAGCGGCTGAACAGTCATCTCATTCCTCTTAAAGGGCAAGGTGCAGCATCTACCCACACACATATAAAGGTCTTGCGCTTGTGGCATTTTCTTGTACTTCTTGAAATTCCTTAACCTTCAAGTGCTGCCAAAGCGAGAGCCCAGATTAATGAAATCTTGCACGTCTTTACCTGCAGAGTTAAAACTCTTCCCACGGCTGCAAAACCTTTTATCAGAATAAAAGAAAGAAGATCTGGTCCAGCTGATCCAGTCACATTGTGATCCCAAAGTGTTCTGCGTGCAGCAACATGCGTTTTTACTTATCCACATACAGATTTTATTGAAATGCCAGGTTTAAATGGCGGTGTAAATGCACAGTCTGAAATAAAGTTATAGATTTATATTTCAGCTATATATATATATGTTTTTGGTCTTCAATCCAAAATGTTAGCCCTAGATCGCACTGCGAGACAAGGCTGATTACAATAATAGATAACATAAGCGGAATAAAGTTAAAATAAAATTTTAAAAAAAGAGAGTGGACATTGTGAGGAAATGATCACGGATGCTTTATTAAATTAAGGATGACCGATGATGACATCTAGAGATTCAGATAAATACTAAAGCAATGAACCTGTAGGAGCCACATATTGCATGTTGTTTATGGTATCATTTATATTATTTATTGATTATTGTGCACTTACATTGTAGGTTTGAGCGGAAGTAATAACATTATATTTGTTTGCTTCACCTGGGTTTTTGGGGCTTTGACAGAGAGGGGGGGTGAGCCTGGGAGCGAACACTTTCTGTTGACTAATGTTGCAAGCAGTCCATCAAAGTGCTGCCACGAGGGACTAAACAATCTCGAGCACGTCACAGGATGTTTATGCATCTCTGTGTTTAGTCCCAGCCGCAACAGAACCCGTCCACCTTTTAGCTATTTTATTTTTAGGATGCCTATTAAAAAGGTACTTTATTTGTCACATACATGTAGCGAAATTCATTCTCTGCATTTAACCCATCCCTCAGGGGAGCAGTGGGCAGCCAATGACAGCGCCTGGGGACCAACTCCAGATCTCAGCCAGTGCCTTGATCAAGGGCACTGACTGGAGAACCTAGTGCATGTTTTTGATGGTGGGGGAACCACCCGGAGGAAACCCACGCAAACATGGGGAGAACATGGAAACTCCACACAGAAAGGCCCTGGATTCGAACACAGAACCTTCTTGCTGTGAGGCCACAGCGCTAACCATTGGGCCACCATGCTAGCTATTGACAAAAGGCCGGGGACTACAGCTCGAAATTAGCCGTTAAAGGCTAAAGCTGCTCCTTTTACTGTACAGTTAATTAAAGGGGAGTGTCCGCAACATTATAAACTGATGAACTTAACTAAACTACTTTTCGTTCTGGGGATGTTTTTCCCTGGAAAATCCTAAAGCTACAGCGTGCAGTGATACTTTACACAATAGTGTTCCCCCCTACTCGCCTTGTGTTTATTTTACTAGCTTTGCTAGTTAGCAGTGTTGTAATGTAACAGAGTACAAATACTTTGTTGCTGAACATAACTAGAACGTTCACGTATCTGTACTTCACGTCGTTATTTATATTTCTGGAATCTTTTACTTTTCCTCCACTACATATCTTAAATAAAATATATACTTTTACTCCACTACATTTCCCCTAAGCATCTTGGTTACGCTTTACTGGCAAGAAATGTTTTTGTCTGTTGGAGTGAACAAAGAATCAAAATTCTGTCTCTGTTTTTCTCTTTGTTGATGTCAGACTTTGAATTAGATTTTTAAGAAGGTTCGGAAACCCTGAATACTATACTATGCTTGATTATGAGAAAGCCACAATAAAGTTCATAATCAAAGTATTTTTTTTTTTTTACTTTTACATTTTACTTCTTATAATTAAATACATTTAATATCATAAAATTACCTTTGATACTTAAGTACAGTACATACCAGATACTTTAACACTCTTGAGGACCAAAGAGGCACTGGCGAGTCCAAGCGATGTTTGACAACACTCACATAAAATGTATTTACGGTTTTATTCATATATTACACTAACTTTTTACTCATTTCAAGCACCAAAAACAATTGAGTGTAGGTATGTTTTCACAAGAGAATGGATACATTTCAAAAAGCCAACATCAACTTTTCAGCTTCAGGGCCAAATTATCTCTTTACACATTGCTCTGGAACACATTTGGGCTTCACTGGACCGAAAGCTGAGTTTGTTTTGAACATTTTCATATGAAGCACATTGGTATCAGGTTATGTGCAAATACCCTTAAAAGGCAAATTTAAGAAGATGTAAAAAGGCCCTTAGACCTCAGAGGGTTGAGACTTTTACTCAAGGAATATTCTGAAAGGTGACTTAACTTCTACCAAAGTCATTTTCTGGTAAGCAGTACTTTTACTCAAGTACTGCTTTCAAGTACTTTATAAAAGACCGCTAGTTAGTTGTGGAAGAACTTGACTGGAGCAAATCTCTGTTGATGTTCAACATCTGGGGGGAAGACAATTTTGAGGTATTTGCACCTCCCTTTTTTTTATTTTATGTAATTTTACGGGACAGCGTGAGGCATCACAGATGCAGTGTCAGTTATACACTACACAGGATAAAATGGATTTATTGTTGAGGCCAATGTCTGTCCTGTTATTATCAGGCTGACACCATGTAGTCTGAACCCACGATATCTTTTGTTTTAATCATGGGGAGTGGCGCAACCTTTCCAGATGGTTTCCTCTAATAATTTGTATAGAGTCCTGCAGAAGCATGTCTGCATCGATCTGCAGTAAATATAAATAAAAATGTAGTTCAAATTCAGCTTTCCACCAACAGGAGCTCTAAAAAACTGTTTGTCCTGAGTGACGACCATGTGCTGATGAATATTTAACATCTCATACCGTCATAATGTTTATAAAAGCATTATGAAAGTCGTTTCCCCAAAATTTCAAGAAGTCGGACTGTAAGTGCATTGCATTACAAGATCAGCAGGTAAAAGTATGAATGTTGCATAATGGATCATAATGGCTGCTGCCTCCCACCGAATTTTAAATGAACCAATTTAATGATTTATCTAGCATAGCCCTGTATTCGTACAATATCAACAATATTTTCATGACTCCATTGTGGTTTTTAATGATTAGTGGTGACTCTTCCCAGAACATCAAGGATCAAACTTTAATGTAGTGTAATTCTATTACTGCATGTAACCCATCCTAAGTATTAGGAGCATATATATACATACAGCATCTGGGGAGCAACTCTGGGTTCAGCGTCTTGCTCAGGGACACTTTGACATGTGGCCGGAGGAGCCTGGGATTGATTGACCGCCAACCTTATGGTTGAGGGGGCAACCACTCTACCTCCAAGCCACAGTTACCCCCAATCAGTAAAACAGTGTTTGACTGCACTCCAGCAGCACGGCATGCTCAGACAGATTACAGAAATGGGAAAAGTAGGCCAATTTTTAAAAGCAACCGCCTGAAACAGGATGTTACCATCCGCCAGTGTAGCAACACCCAGAGCAGGAAATTCCACTCTAAGACAGTTTTGTGGGGGTGTGTGTGTGTGGGTGTGTATTTTGTAGAATATCATACGAGTTGTTGTGCATACGTTTTCATCTGATATCATACAAACTCATTCATGACAATGCGTTTCAAATACATGTAATTAAGATTGCTAGAGCCCTACTAAAATGAAAATATATAGGAGCCTTTTGTGTTTAAAGGGATACTGTGTATTCACTGTAAATTCAGGGGCTGCATCCTCCAAAAGGATGTAGCCTACATATGCAGGTCCTCCAGAGGACTTGAAGGCCAGGCTGAACCTAAGCCTTCTCTCCCCATGAGATGGGCTGGATCTCACTTCACTTATTTGATGGTTCCTTGCTCTTCGGCTGTGCCGGAAATTGATCTGGACCTCCTTCGTGAAGGTCTCAACGCTCTTATTCCTGCCACAATGAGCGGGGTCGAGGAGTGATCTCAAAGGAGCTATGACTGAAGATAAAGGAAAGCAGTCTTCCTGGAAGCCTTGCAGCTAAAAGCCGTTGCTAAGGGACCGTTCGGTATTTATGGAATGGATCACCGAAGGAAAATAGGGGAGGGTCATGTGTTTTTATTCTTTGTTGATGGGAGGGTCATCCATTTTTTTTGTTTAGGGGGGAGGGTCACCCAACTTTTTGTATTCATGAGAACAGCAAAATTTCAAAGTTGCTTGTTTGCTGCATATTTATCCATGTGGCCCCATGTAGCTCTCTCAGTCTCGGTCCCTATCGCTAGCAGGTCCCTGCAGGTCCCTCCCTATTTAGACAGCCAGACAATTTTGAGCTTTAGAGACCGTGGGATTTACCAAACTTAATAAATCCTGCTCGCACATATAAACACAAAACTGCTTTGCTAGCTCCATCATGTTGTAACATCTGACATCTGCTGAAAAAATAATTGTATTCATTAGCATGACTGCCGTAGTTTTTAGTTAAAAAACATCCAAAACACCATACGAAAACATAGCTGACCAGATGCAGGCTTTTATTTTGAGACGGGAGCTCTGCAGGCTGCAGCCATACCCGACTCAAATATCCTTTCGGTCCCGGTGATTATTTGTGAAATGCCTTTTCAAGGCATTTGAGAAGGAAGGAATGGTAGCATGCAAGCTCCCATATTGACGCTCGTCTGGGAAATGGAGTGTTGGATAATGTCCAGCTTCGGCAGCTTTAACTATGCTAAAATATACAATGACTGAGGAAGCCTAGTGACAAGTCCATAGCAACCAGTTATTACCCAGTATGCTTTGGTGAATGTTGTCAATGTGTATATATGTGTGTGTATATATATATATATATATATATATATGTATCTGTGTATGTGTGTGTGTGTGTGTGTATGTGTATATATATATATATATATATATATATATATATATATATATATATATATATGTATGTGTATATATGTGTGTGTATATATATATATATGTATGTGTGTGTGTGTATGTATATATATATATGTGTGTGTGTGTGTATATATGTGTATATATATGTGTGTATATATATATATATGTGTATGTGTGTATATATATATGTATGTGTATATATATATATGTATGTGAATATATACTGTATGTATGTATGTGTGTGTGTGTGTGTATATATATATATATATATATATATATATGTATATGTATATATATATATGTATATATATGTATGTATGTATATATATATATATATGTGTGTATATGTGTGTGTGTGTGTTATAATGATGCACCTTACTAGAGTGGCTCTACAATCTTGTTGTACTTAAATGCAATGACAATGAAGGCATTCAATTCAAATTCACTTGACAATTCAGCGGAAAGGACGTCTCATTCCTGTAAAAATACATTTCCGTGTTTCCCCTCCCTACGGTTTCCTTCTCATCACATGATTTCCTCACGTTTTAGTCCGTCCCACGGATAAAGCATGGGAGAGACACAAGGCAGGGAGGCAAGTGTAGGGGCCAGGGATGCAATTTAAGAACCTGGGATGCAGCCATTGTCAAGCCTTCAGATACCCAAACTTCCACTTCCAGTGCTCCTCATTAACTTGTTGTAAAAAGGGAGTTTATTAACATATAGTTTCCCTGAAATGGCCAAGCAAAAGTTGTTTGTGAACCCTACTAAAAAGGTTTGTGTCACTTCACAACAGCAGTCATGTTCTATTATTGTATGTGAAATATTATTTGATTCATTTATTCGGCCTCTGAGAAACAGACATAGTCTAAGAGGCTTAGTGTCCACTGTCCAGCAAAATTCTGGAGTGAGTTATAGAAATCATTACCGCCATCTTGTGGCTGCTGGAGGAAACTATTTTATTTTTATTTATTTTTTACCTTTATTTAACCAGGTAGGCCGTTGAGAACGAGCAACGGCAACCTGGCCAAGAAAACCATAAGCATGCACGACATTACATTACATTACATTACAAAGCCAGTGCAAAGTGAGGTGTAAATAAGATTAAGGATATGCGAAGGTCAAATGGTTATAACACAATATACATGAATAGACAGTCTATAATACTGCTGAGATATAGTGAAGAGCCAAATAAAACAAAAACAGTTAGTGCAAATTATGATCAAGTTAGTGGTGTTGAATATATATATATATATATATATATATACATATACATATATGAATAGGCATAGTCTGAAATGCTGAAATGTAGTGAAGATTCGATATACAGTTAGTACAAATTGAGGTCTGGTTAGTGATATAGGTTGAGAACGAGCAACCGCAACCTGGCCAAGAAAACCATAAGCATGCACGACAAAAATGGTCATCAATAATACAGTTAACTGGAATAGACAGTCTATGTAGATAGATAGAAAACACATTTAGTGGAAATAGTGGACTAGGTAGTGATGTAGATCAGAAATAACGCGAGATGCGGCTTTTGTACAACTGAAGACTACACAAATGCACATGTCACTGATAAAATAAACTTTATTTATAACGCACTTTTTAAAAAAGAAAGTTGAGAGCCAAACATTTCATCCAAACCCGCTGCCATTCCTTCTTTATTTAGATTAAAGTTTTTTTTTCACCCAGCCAAATATAATAAACAGAGAGAGGAACGGTTTCATCTCTTCTTAAAACTGGCATTCTGTCAACATAAATTATATATAAAGAAAATTCAGATCCCCAAAGAGTGGATGATGCAGTTTCGTCGAACTCTTGCGATCATCACCAGCAGTTTGAACTGAGGCCTCGGTCGTGGCTGAGGGGTCAGAGGTCAGGTGAGGGAGGGTTTGGGTTTATATTTCACTCTGTTGAAGTCATCGACTGTAGTTTCCACCGGAGGCGTCTTCCAATATTCCTCCAGACCCAACGTCAGACACAGAGCAATGGCTGCCATCTGCAACACATGTCCATCAATGCTCCAACACATTCTTAGAAGTACATCATCTTTGGGGTTTCAAAAATATCATACAACATAAAGATACAGACGATGTAGGACAGAAGACGGCCAATTACTTGATGACTACGGCCCTGTGATAAGGTCCTGGATACATGATAACTTATGTCAGATTGCAGGGACCCTGGTTCCATTCAGCCCAAGATTTTTTTTGTTGTAGGAGATGGGTCTATCCTAAGTGGGATGGATAAGCACATAAGAAGCTGGGTCTAGACTAGTTTAATGATAGCCAGACAGATTATTTTAAGAAGATGGAGGAATGAAGGGGTGAGTGGGCTAGTGAGATGGCTAGGGTGGCGGCGTTTGAAAAGATGTCCTATGTACGGTTTGCCAGATTGGATGTCTACACTAGAAAATGGGGAAAGTCCCTGAACTTTCTGGAGGACTCCCAGGAACCTTTGTGCTGGAACGAGACATGTATGATGGGCTGATGGTGTTGTCATTTATACATATGTTTATTTGGTTTATTGTCTATTTTGTTACTATTTTGTTGAATGGTCTTGAATATTGTAGTTACTGTGTCATCTTATCTTGATTTTTGTCTGGGTGGGGGGTGATGGCGGGAGGGGGGTTGTTAAAAAATGTAAAAATTGTTAATAACAAAAAAGCTGATACAGACGGTATAAAGAAAAGACTACATAATGATAGTAAATCAGCATTAATTCATCTTGGAATATGTTTGTTATTAAATAGTCAAACATCCATCCAACTCCAAGGTGGACCCCTTCCAGAAAACCCTATCCTTTTTTTTCTTGTTATTTAATATTTCTTTATTCAGGTAATCTCACTGAGCCACAGGGTCTCGTTCTCAAGAGAGACCTGTTTGAGAGAATGAGATAGAATATGCTGAAACATGGGCATCCGTTGAAGCGTTCTTACAGTCACTATAAAAGAAAAAATGGAAAATTGAAAAGGCAAATATGATTTTCTTTGAGGGTGAACGGGTACTAGGGGTATGGTTTTGGATCATAAATTTGTGTGTTTTTTTGTTTGGTCTGCTATTATGTACGTAATGCATGTATGTATTAAATTTAAGTTGAAAAAAAAGAGACCAGTTTCGAAAAATACCACAACAATCAGATACATACAGATTCACCAATTGTACATACAATATTTAAATAAAAAAAGACTTAAAACTTTAAAAATACTAAAAAACAAGTTGTCAAAGAGGCTTGTTCCAGTGCCATTAAAATGAGTTTAAAATCCCCCAGCGGGATCAAGCTGGACAGCTTTAGATCCTGCTGCAGTGAGTTCCAGGTTGACTGGGCAGAACAAGTCTCGAGATGTACTTTAGGTAAATTATTTTCGAAATTTGTATGATGCAGATTGTCATGATTTTCCAGACTCTTCTTTTTATCTTCTTTTGGCTGCTTTGCAGCTCTGGTATAGCCAAGATAATCAGTTGCTGTGTGTCAAACTCAAGGCCCACGGGCCAAATCCAGCCCCTCCCATATTTCGATCCGGCCCGCATAACAATTTAGGTGTAAGACTCAGAAATTCCCACCCATATTCAGGCCTGTGAAACAGGTTGTTGTTAGTTGGGTAGCCTACTTTTAAAAAAATTAACCAGAATGCATTGTTTTTGCTCAATTCTTTTTAGGGCTCTATGTGGGCCAAATGTGAAAGTATGTAAAACACGCAATAAAACAGTCAAAAATAGTCCTTTGTTTACATTATCTCTGTCCATTATAGGGAAGTTTCAAAGTAGCAACATAAAAGACAGAGAAATATAAAATGGTTCAATTGAAAAGGAAAACGTTGTGCAATATTGTACCGTAATGGTGGCGAAGGCTGAAATGATTCCTATCCTGAGTTTGATGGGGAAGCTCAGGTAGCTCTTCAGGATGGGACCACAGGGCTGCAGGTCAAAGGTCAACATCAATAAAAACATATGTATCCTACCTCACGGGGGGGGGGTCAATGTTAAGATAAGTTTAAGAGAAGCATCCACGCTGGATTAGTCTATTTCAATTGAAAGTTGGGTTTGAATATTAAGTAAGTAAACTTATTTCTAGAGCACATTTAAACACAGCTTAAGCTAACCAAAGAGAAAGATCACCAAGGTGCTGTACAAAACATTGAAATGTAAAAATAAAGTAGAAACAAAACACACATACAGAAAAGAATACCAACAATAACAACAAGCAGCAATTTAGAAATACAGAATTATAGACATAACAGAATGAGCGATTAGTGTGCTGAAAAGCACACGGATATCTAAAGGCAGCTGGTTCCACAGTCGTGGAGCAGCAACTTCAAAGGCTCTCTCACCTTTTAGTTTGAGTCGAGATCGGGGGACATAGAGGAGAGATTTGTCCTCCGATCTAGAAGACCTCGGGGCTGAGTGCCTTTGAATAAGATCTGAGATATAAGATGTTGCCTGACCATTAAGGCAATCAACAGGGTCTTCAACTGGATTCCAAAGTGCAAATCAACATAAGTTTGTCCAGATACACACCACGACAAATGTAAAAGGTAGTTTTAAGGACAAAATGTGCAGAGCTGCAAAGATTAATTGATTGGTCGATAAGTTGTTGTGGTGGAAATCTGAACAGAGAAAACTTTAATAAAAGGTTTGAGACAAATTTGTACCTGATCTGGTTTTATTTCATGCACGCATTTATGGTCAAGGTCAAGGTCAAGTTTATTTATAGAGCACATTTACAAGCAGTCACTACTGCCCCAAAGTGCTGTACAGATATTAAATACTGATAAACATTATAAAAAGCAAACTAATTAGCCAAAAAGAAGAGGTAAAAACCCCCTAAAAACATAGTATCCCAGAAACAATAATAATTAAAACATATGGAAACATGATTACAAACAATATTCAAAATGTCACAGCTCAGCTTGTGTTGAAAGCCATGTCGAAAAGATGAGTTTTTAAAAGTGATTTAAAAGACTCGATAGAGCTAGCTGCCTTAATATTGAGGGGAAGAGGATTCCAGAGCTTAGGACCTGCAACTGAAAAAGCTCTGTCCCCTCTGGTTTTCAGTCTGGATCTAGGACATTTCAAAAGAAGCTGATCATTTGACCTAAGTGCTCTGACTGGGGTATGTAAAATCAACATATCAGCTAGATAAGAAGGTGCTAATCCATTTAAAGATTTAAAAACAAATAATAAAATCTTAAAATGGATTCTGAGAGTAATAGGCAGCCAGTGGAGAGACGATAGTACTGGGGTAATGTGGTCAAAGCGCTTTCTCCCTGTCAGCAGGCGTGCAGCTGCATTTTGAACTAATTGCAATCGTCGAACAGAAGACTGGTCGAGGCCATAGTATAAAGAGTTGCAGTAGTCCAGACGATTTGTAATCAGGGCATGTACAACTTTTTTCCAGTTGACTTTGGGGGTAGGTACAACTTCACCTTCCCAAGAAGTCTAAGCTGAAAGAAGCTTGTTCTTACTACTGAGCTAATTTGTTTATCCAGTTTAAAAGAACTATCAATAATAACTCCAAGACTTTTTACACATGGACCATAGTTATGGAGTAATGGGCCAAGAGCACTATTTAAATCTGAGATATCGGGTTCTCCAAAAGTTATAATTTCAGTTTTTTTGTCATTTAAGTGTAAGTTAAGTGTAATTTAGTGACATCCAATCTTTTATTTCACGTAGACAATTACTCAGTGCTTCACTGGAATTCGTTTTGGTATTTAAAGGTAAATAGATCTGGACGTCATCCGCAAAGCAGTGAAACGAAATATTATATTTTTGGAAAATCGATCCCATAGGCAGCATATACAGTGAGAACAAGACTGGGCCTAGGATTGAGCCTTGGGGCACCCCGCTGTTAATCGGTGCTTTACAAGAGTAAAAAGGCCCAAGGTTTACAGAAAAAGATCTGCCTGTCAGATATGACCGGAACCACTCCAGAGCTGTGCCTTTGATGCCTGCACAGGACTCGAGTCTTGACAGTAAAATATTGTGGTCAACTGTATCAAACGCAGCAGTCAGATCTAAAAGCACTAACACAGCAGAGCTACCTTTATCAGAAATTAAAAGGAGATCGTTAAACACTTTTAGAAGAGCTGTTTCCGTACTGTGACAAGATTTAAAGCCAGACTGAAATTTTTCAAAGATATTGTTTGATTTGAGGTTTTTTTTAGATAAAAAAGGCAGCTTAGAAACTGGCCTGTAATTTGACAAAACAGAAGAGTCCAAATTATGTTTTTTTTAGGAGGGGTTGTACGATGGCCTTTTTAAAAGCTGCTGGTACAGATCCAGTTGAAAGAGACATATTTATCATATTTAAAATATAAAGCCCAACAGTGTCAAAAACATCTTTAAAAAAGCTTTGCAGGAAGGCTGTCCAATGAACAGACCGAAGGTCTTAAACATTGGACCGTCTTTAACAAATCAGAAAAAGATATTGGCATAAAGTTTTCAAAGATGACTGAACATAACGGTACAATGCTGGGATCTGGTGCAGTACAACATATTGATGCCCGAATATTGGACACCTTATCAATGAAAAATTTACAGAATCTGTCACACAAAATGGCACTAGGAATAATGCCAGTGTGTTCAGAGGGATTGATTATCCTATTTAATACATTAAAAAGGAATTTATTGAGGATTTATGGAATCAACTCCTGCAGAGATACGCAGCACAGTACAGGTGTTGACCCACAAACTGAATGCAGGCACAGACTTTTATATCATTTACAATGAATAGGACTGATCATAAAGGATGGTCTGTTTAACCTAGTTTACCACTAAGTCAAAGGGAATCTTTTACAACCTAAGATAATCATGCCCCACAAACGAAGAAGCACTAATGTACACTTGAAGCTTTCCAAGATCATTTATCAAGCAATTAAAAACACTGGCCAAACCCAAATTCCATTATCAGTACTTTGCATCCAAGTTGTTGAAAGGAAAGCCAATCATATTGCAAAAGATTCCACTCAGCCACTGCATAACTCCCCTTTAGTTACTGCCATCAGGCCGCTGCTATAAAGTCCCTCTAGCTAAGAAAAATACGTACAAACTCTCCTTCATTCCCACTGCCATAAACATCCTAAATATAAAGTAATGGCCCGCACATTTGCACACATATATTGTATTGCGTATCCTGTGTAAATTAGTCATTTTAGTCAGTTTTTTTACATATTGTTTGTTTACTATCCGATGTTGAGCCACGTCTAAGACAACACATTCTCACTCCCATCGGGTCAAAAAGCGACGCTTGGTCAGGTGCATTTGGCGTTTGTTATTGACACAAAAAGTCTCCTTTAGGGTCATATTTAGACGCGCTTGGTCGGGACTCTTGGCGTCACTTTTTGACGTTCTGGGTCAGGACGTAGGTTTAACTGACATGCGGCACAAGAATGAGACAAAAACCTCGGTCTCCTGGGTAAAAGTCCTATTTTGTTTGACCCATCCACCTACTTACAAGGATTTAAGGTCTTTCGTACTACTGGTTACCGTTGTAACTCTAAATACTATGTCATCTCACAGAGCCAGGGTGTTCCATACAGATGCTAAAGGCTGATTTCTGTGGGCGCTGAGAGCCACTGACCAAGCGTCACTATTTTACGAGTTGGGAGTGAGAACGGGCTGTCTAAGACGATTTTCTGTCACAACAGACAATAAAGTTTTTATGAATCTGAATATTACTTCATGCCTAAGGCACTTAAGGCCCCTGCTGGGGCCCGGCCAAGGGTCAGGAAGATATGTCGCTGTGGAATGTCAGACAGAGGCCTGAACAAGGCTGAACTAAGTTATCCCCATCGTCCATTCATCACAGTAGATTACTGTCCTTCCATCGCAAGACATTGTAGGGTTTCTCCCGTATGAACACATCATTTGAGGCCTACTTTGGTTACATATTCACTCCATAAATCCATCTAAAGTTCAGAAGTTTCCACTAGATGATACATTAGGTGGTTTCCATCACAGTTGTCAACTATTGAATTAATCGCCAACTTTTTTGATAATAGATTACTCAATTTGAGTTATTTTTTCATGCTAACTTCTCTGATTACAGCTTCTTAAGTGTGATTATACTCTACTTTCTTCACTCCTCTGTGATAACCAGTGTTGGGGAGTAACGGAATACATGTAACGGCGTTACGTATTCAGAATACTAATTATGAGTAACTGTATTCCGTTACAGTTACAATTTAAATAGTTGGTATTTAGAATACAGTTACATTGTTAAAATCAATGGATTACATGATGATACTTCTCTGTTTCACGAGTTTATTCACTCTGAATAAATTAAGGTAACTCTATCGCATTTTCCAGAAGCCCCGATATGAAATCAAAAAAATTTGCTCCGTGATCAGTCACAATGGAGTCGGAACCGGCACGACAGAGCCAGGGCAGGAATAAGTTTCTATCTTGGAAATTCAAACAGCATTTCACATTAAAGAACGAACAGGGAGATTGAAATATAACTGTGCAGTGCAGCCTCTGCTTGCCAGCAACCAACCTCCTTTTAGCATCCAAATTACTCCACTTCCAACCTGAAGAAGCATCTTAAAGTAAGTTATTTTTTTAATTAGCCAAGGAAGGTCGTCTGCTGTAGTTTTACTGGTCACCTTGCTATTTTAACATTGACATGGGACTTTCCATTCTCCTACGTGCTGATTTATTAGCTCCAGAGCCATTTAAAGACTGACTAGCCCCGTATGTCATGCTAGCTAACGTTAGCTAAAATTAGCTCGTGGTAGCAAGACTGCGGTTAGATTTTTGTAGTATGCAGTTCGGGACTACCAATACAAAAATCTATCTGCTTGTTCAGGTACACATTCAGCTAGTTGGAATAAAAAGAACACACCATAATATGCCTGTTTAGTAAACTGGATGTGATAGCTGCATTCCTACACTTATAAAATGCAATTCAATGTGGAAGTAATCCTGAAGTAATCCAAGTATACAGAATACGTTACTCAGATTGAGTAACGTAACGGAATACGTTACAAATTACATTTGTGGGCATGTATTCTGTATTCTGTAACGAAATACGTTTTGAAAGTATCCTTCCCAACACTGGATGTGATGGTCGCATTTCTACACTTATAAAACGCAATTCAATGTGGAAGTAGTCCTGAAGTAATCCAAGTATTCAGAATACATTACTCAGATTGAGTAATGTAACAGAATACGTTACAAATTACATTTGTGGGCATGTATTCTGTATTCTGTAACGAAATACGTTTTGAAAGTATCCTTCCCAACACTGGTGATAACAAACTAAATATCTTTGAGTTGTGGACGAAACAAGACGTCATCTTAAAGTTTGGAAAACACTGATCATCATTTCTCACCATTTTCTGACATTTTCTGGACCAAACAACTAATCGGTTAATCCAGAAAATGATCGACAGATGAATCGACAATTGAAAGAATCATTAGTTGCAGCCCCTACAATGGTTGATTTTATGTTTTGTAGTAGTAGTAGTAGTAGTAGTAGTAGTAGTAGTAGTAGTAGTAGTAGAGGAAGAAGCATGAAGACTGTTGTTGAAATGGGGGAATTAAGCACCAAACACAGGAAGGGAAAGAGAAGGGAAGTCAGGATGGAGTGTCAAAGGGAAGAAAGATGGAAAAATAACAGAAAGAAGAAGGCAGAAATGGGGAAAGAAAAAAAAGGAATGGCAGAAGTAAAGCAGAAGTAGTAAAAGAGAGGAAGAAAGAATGAAGAAAGCATGAGAGCAGGTGGTTCAGTTACCTCGGAGTGAACCCATAGTTTCTTTGTGAGCTGTTGGTTCGGAGGGTAAAAGTCGGGGCCCACCATCACACAGTGTCCCTCTGAGCTGGAGTTAGCAGACTGAGAGCTGTGAGACAAAGACAAGAAAAAGAATAAAAACTTTAGCCACGTTCAGACCAACAAAAGAAAAAACGAACCGGCGATTTGTCGCAGGGTGGTGTGACTGTGGGAGTGTCACTTAACAAATGGCCCATTTGTGTGACGTCTTGTGTTATTTTACCCCCAAATGTAGTAAACTTTCACATCATTAGATCGTTTATGGATTTCGAGGTTTCCCACCGCACTTGAAGGTAGCTACGTTTTACAAGAGAAAGAAAAGATACAAGTGAGACATAGGCTAGGAGTGCTTTCTTGTTGCAGGAAGCATTCAGCTTCAAATCATAGCTCAAAACACACCAACAAGTCTGATCTCTGGTTACATGATTGGCCACTGCAGCGTGACCTGCATTTTTTTTTAAGCGTCCCCCCTGCGGCAGTCTCGCTTTGCCAGACCCTCTTTCAAAGCGCGCTGAAGCAGAGTCGTGCTACTTCACATAGGATTCGGGATGGGGGGAAAACGTGCTCTGGTTAAATGGCATTTCTTTAAACCAATCAGAATCGTCGTGGGCGGTGCTAAACTCCACACAGAACCGCTGCAAAATAGTCTTGCGAGAGAAAACTCAGATTGGACAGATAGTCTAGCTAGCTGTCTCAATTTACCATGCAGAGATCTGAGGAGCAGTTAACCATAGTCCTCATAAATCCATCAAATTTAAAATTACTACACAAAGAAAGCAGAAGGAAGTGGAAAATACATGCATCTGGCAGAATTTCCTGCTGCACCGGAAGTAGGATGCAAAAGGATATAGACTACCCCTACGGCAACCCCCCCCACAGCCTAAACAAACTACCCCTATTCAAAATGAATGGAAAGACCTGCATTTTTACCGGACCGTCTGACAAACAACGCAGGCTGTGTGAATAAGGCCTTATGCTGGGTTTCCACAGGCAGCTGCAATAACGGCAGAGCAGAGCGATTCAATTCATTCCCTATGACAACAGCGCTATGAGCGAAATCCGCTAACGGCAGTAAAAGTGCCCGGATGTTCACCGCTCTCCCCTCTCCCCCAAAGTTGACTCCGAGGCAACTTTTCCACAGCTGTAGCCAATGAGAGGGCAGACTCACGAACGTGCCTCCAATATATTCTCCCGTGTATACACACATGCTCTACATGCAAATTAAAAGGTTGTGATTTTCCTATAGTCTACTTTATGATACGTCTCTGTATGACTACAGGGATGCTAACAGCTAGCTTGGCAAAAGGTTGTCCAGGCAGTTGGTATACCTCGTGAGTTTATATATATATATATATATATATATATATATATATATACACATATATATATATATATACATATATATATATATATATATATATATATATATATAATTTGCTTTAGTAGTAGCAGCATTGTAGTAACATTAGCATTGTAACGATGACGACTAGCTATATATGTAATATAACGTTATTCAAACTGAACGGCAAAGTGTGTGACTGGAGTAGAAAACTTACCAAACAGATGAGTTAGGCCAGATAGAAACTGATAGAAAATGAATGTCAACACCAACAACAAATTGTCTGCAAAACGTGTACACCGTCGGCATCGTGTTGTGTTGACATCATTTCGCTTGAAAGAGATGCAGTTGAAAAACGCTGCCTGTGGAAACCCAGCGTTAAGCAGCATTTTTGGACTACAACCGAGACCAAAGACACAAAAACATATACAGTACGCTATAGTCCTGTTTGTCCCTCTGGTGCAGCTTTGTGCAGCTTTTCGTGTAAAGGCCTGTTCACACCGGGACGAATTTCGCGCGCGATATTCGCCGACGTTTAACACCTCGTGAGTTAACCAAGGCCGCCAATGTGAGTGTGCACACCGACGCGAAAAACGGCACATGTAAAAACGTAATTTTTTTAAAAACGTTTCTTTCTTTTTTTTTAAAATCTTTTTTTTGGTTTGACGCGCGTCAAAAACTATCCGACCAATGAGATTGGCGCTTTTGCTCACGTGTCTGGAGCTTCTGAAGTTACAGTAAAACACAACTTGGGGGCGCTCAAACACAAAACGGTCTTGCCGAGCACACATACGTAGCGGCGAAGAAGATATACGCCAAGTACCGTACACACTGCCGGGAAGAAATAAGACGAGGAAGATGCAAGGCAAGATGAATGTAGAGCTGGTGGTCTCGTTGGTGTCGGACTAATACATGCATGGTGTCGGAACATAAAGCACTTTATGACAAATGCGACAGCGACTACAAAAATCTTGACAAAAGAGAACTGCTATGGAGTGGTATTGCAGAGCAAATGGGCCTTGAAGGTAAGTTTCATTTTACTTAATTGTCTTTCATGTACATAGGCTTGTATCTTTTTCCCACAAAACGTTTGACAATCTCCACCTTGTGTACCGGGGTATTTCTGTTTTACATTAAGCGCCATCTAATGTCAGGGAATGAATTTGCATGTTCACTCGGCTCATCGTCAGCAAAAATCGCTTGGGTGTGAACACAAGAAACGCGTTGAAAAACGCTGGCGAATAACGCGCGCCGATATTTGCCCTGGTGTGTACGGCCTTTAAGTCAAGAAGAAATCTGAGAATTCTGCGAGGAATCCAGAAAGTCTTCCAGAAACAAGCTACTTGTAGATCGTGTCTAGAGAATCGGAAAATCATTGAGATGTAGGCTATGAATTCTTCTAGAAAGTCAAGAAAAGACTGATAAACCGTTTTAGAAAAAAACTACTCTGCCATAAACTTGCTGCTTATCTAGAAGTTCAAAAGCTCTTTGACTGATTAAAAAAACTCAGAAATCCAGGTTTTTAGAAACTTACAAACTTCTAACTACTAAAAAAACTTTCTCACTCTACAAGTAGCTTGTAAATGTGCATATATTGCAAAATCTTTTCTTTTCAAAAATTTCTTTTATCTGCTGGTTTTATGGATTGTCTGTGCGGGACAAGAATAGACTAAGCAGTATTGTTAAAATCTGCTCCAAGATCATTGGTGTTCAGTTGACAGACCTGAGCTCCCTTTGGAAAAAACGGGTGCTCCAGAAGGCTAGACAGGTTATGAGTTATCCTGGCCATGTTCTTAGTCAGGAATTCTGCCTAATGCCCTCAGGACGACGCTACCTTGCCCCCCCAAGGAAAACTAACAGATATGCCAATTCTTTTATTCCCTCGGCCATTAAATTCTTAAATATTGTTGACAGCGGCAACTAAATATGCGCCAGGCATTCAAAACCTTTGTAACACTACATTTTTTGGTATTTACTTAAGTATTATTATTTATTTCATATGCTACTATCTTGAGAGTTGGTTGCTGCTTAGCAGTATCGTGGCCTGCGTATGTGTATTTCTTGCGTGATTTTGATGCCACTTATGCAATATGATGTCATTGACAGTGTTTCTCTGTATGCCTGATTAAGTGTTGTCTTGTCTTGTTGATACGACTGGTAGGCTAAAAACAGAATTGCCCTATGGGATAAATAAAGTTGTTTTGAATTGAATTTGAATTTGAAAATCATTTGAGAAATGCATAAATTCTTCTAGAAATTCACACTCAAGTTTCAATGTCTTCTAAAAACTCTTTTCAAGAAATGTACAAGATGCCTTTAAACGTGTCTAGAAAATCATAAAATCATTGCATTAATTCTTCTAATACCTTGAAAAACTATAAGAAAAATAACTCAACAAACTTGCAGACGCAAAAGCTCTCGAGCGCGAAATCTGTCTAGAAGCTCAAAAACCTTTTTAACTCTGCAGTTGGTTTGTATCTAGAAGTTCGAAAGCTCTTTGAGTATTTCGTGTTTTGCTGTCTCACCTCGGCTGCAGGTTGGAGGCGGGCGGTGTGCAGATACAGGTGACAGGAAGTTGATTCTCCCAGTCCTCAAAACTCCTCAACCCACAACAAGAGTCCTGAGAAACACACAAGTCAAGTTATCTCCCGTGCACTTCTGACCGGTCCATAAATGACTTCAGCAAATAAAAAAAAAATCAATTATCATCTTGGAATAAATAAAACTAAGATTGTGGACATCTGAAACTGGAGTTAAGACTCAAACGAAATACAGTAATAACCACTGGTCTAGTCTATATCATGGATGATTCATTTAGGTTCATTTAGGTATTGTTCAGTTGCTGCCAGAATGTCTTTAATTTAACTTTCTTTGTGTTGGTATTTTAAAGGTGCCGTAGGTAGGATTGTGACATTTTTTTTTGACATTGACAACTTCTCAGTCTCTCCCACTTTCCGCTAAAGCCCAAAACGGTCTCCTAAGCCCCTCCCTCCACAAGGGAGAATGAATAGGCTCATTCGAGATGAGCCAGGTCTGCGCAGAATCGATCACCGGCGATCGCCGCCCAATGCATGCCGGTTAGATTCTTGTCCGACTTGATCCCGACTTGCTCTGACGTCATGCACACGTGGGCAATGATAATCTCACGAGACCAAGGCGGCCGCAGTTCTGAGACGCAGGTAGCGCAGTTGCTTTTCATCAACTGCAAGAGCCAGGCGGACGCAGGCGGACCCAGTGCATGCTGGGAAACGCCGGCCTCTCAGCTGATCGAACAGCTGATTGGTTCAGAATCGACTCAACATGATGACGTTTTATATAAACTTTTTATTGATTTCTGAATCAGAGGGATTTTAACTGCAATTTGTCTGATTTAAAAGCTTATTCTGTACAGAACACCTGTTGTGTGGCTGATAGTTACGTTTAGAAGTCAGAGAGACTAAATCTGTTCAGATTACGGATCTGATTACAGTCTGTTGTTAATTAAAATCAGATCGCATGTAGAGCATTTTGACAGCTACTCTGTCATAATAAAATCAACTGGAGACTGTGTAGGAGCTGATATATGGGTCTGATAACATTTTATTAAATCGGAATCGGACCACAGTGTTTGTGTCACTTGTCGACTTGAGAGCGGACTTTTGTCACTGCCCCCCGCTGCTGCCGCCTTCTCTCGTCCGCTTTACAGGTGAGGCGCAGTTCATCTCGAACGAGCCTAATGTGTGTGAATGAGCAGTGATTGACATGCAGTTCGACACGCCCCCAGGCCCTGATTGGTGCATCTGAACAGGGAGCGGTGGATTTTTGCAAATCACACTGCAGGCTGTAGGTGGTGCCAGAGGAGCCGGATTTTTTTTATTTTTATTACCTGCTTCATGTAGTTCTACTGGAACATAGTGTCAGTTTCAGCAAATATGACAGAAAGTTAGTTTTATAAGGCTTACCTACTGCAAATCCACTCTTGATCCAGAAGTCCTATCCAACTATAGGCCCATCTCCAATCTCCCTTTCATATCAAAAGTACTTGAGAAAGCAGTTGCCATCCACCTTCAGGATCACCTCAAACATAATAACCTCTTTGAAAAATTCCAGTCAGGCTTCCGCACTGCCCACAGCACAGAGACTGCCCTCATCAGAGTCACAAATGACCTCCTCATATCATCTGATGCTGGCGCTCCCTCTCTCCTCATACTCCTGGACCTTTCTGCTGCATTTGATACTGTTGACCATGACATTCTTTTAAACCGGCTACACCTCACCACTGGACTAAATGACACTGCTCTCAGCTGGTTCAAATCATACCTCACAAACCGGACAGAATACGTCTCCCTGGGCCACTCCAAATCAAATCCACACACAGTTACTTGCGGTGTCCCCCAGGGGTCAGTCCTTGGCCCCATCCTCTTCATTCTCTACCTCACCCCCCTTGGCCAAATCATCAACCGTCACAAAATTTTATTCCACTGCTATGCCGATGACACACAGCTCTATGTAAATGCCACAACTGAAACCCCACAGTCACAGTCATCCCCATCAAATCTCACCACCTGTCTGGAGGAGATAAAGGTATGGATGGAGCACAACTTCCTTCAACTCAACAGCTCCAAAACCGAAGCCATCCTGGTTGGCACTCCTCACCAGACCAAATCATCATCCATAACCAGCATCACCTTTTCTGGTTCCAACATCCCCCTCCCATCAACAGTCACAAATCTTGGTGTAAAAATTGACTCCCAACTCACTTTTGAAGCCCATATAAATCACCTATGCAAGACCTCCTTCTACCACCTCCGTAACATCTCCAAACTTCGCCCCATTCTCTCCCTCTCAGATGCCGAAAAGCTGGTTCATGCCTTTGTCTCCTCCAGACTGGACTACTGTAACGCACTGCTCATTGGGATTCCTGGAAAGAGCCTGCAGAGGCTTCAGTACATACAAAACTCTGCAGCTAGGATCCTGATGAGAGTGCGGAAACATGAGCACATTACCCCCATTCTCCACTCACTCCACTGGCTTCCCGTCTCCACCAGGATTGAATACAAGGTTTCCCTCCTCACACATCAATCATCCATGGACATGTCCCTCCCTACCTCAAAGAACTTATCAACCCTCAAAACACTACACGCTCCCTCCGCTCCACTCACTCAAACCTCCTCCACATACCCAGAACCAGACTCAGGACTATTGGAGATAGGGCCTTCTGTGCTGCTGCCCCACGTCTGTGGAATGCCCTCCCTGACACCTTGAGGGCACCTCAACCCACTGACTGTTTTAAGAAAGGCCTTAAGACATTTCTCTTTTGCAAAGCTTTTGGTCCATTTTAGATGTTTTATTTTTATTTTTTTTTATTCTTGTATTTTAAACTACTTATCTTTTTTGTTTTTTTATCGTTTTTATCTCTAACCTGTAGCACTTTGAGATCGCTGATGAAAAGTGCATTATAAATTAAATGTATTATTATTATTATTATTATTATTATTATATACCTTTAAACTCCGGTGGATTTCTGAGGACTATGGTTAACTGCTCCTCAGATCTCTGCAAGGTAAATCCAGACAGCTAGCTAGACTATCTGTCCAATCTGAGTTTTCTGTTGCACGACTAAAACTACTTTTGAACGTACACATGTTCCACCAAAACGTGTTCCTTCCCGAGGCTATTTTGCAGCGGCACCATTATAGAGAGCCGAAGTCCCACCCTTCTACTTCCGGTCCATGGGACCTTAATTCAGAAAAAATATGAACGATAGTCAATGGAGAGATAATAATTATTTTTTGATCCTGTTTGAATTGAGCCATGGATTACAAATGTGATGTTTGTCAATTTTAAATTTTTCAACCGAAGAAAGTCTCCATTTATTGTTAAACTGTTGAAGTATAAGACTGTGAAAATACGAAATTAGAAAGACTACACACTTCATGGGTGACGTCTCGCTGAAGCTACGATGTCTGTGTGTATCGTACCGGGGATGTAACGTTACTCTAATGAGCAGACGATCTCGCTTGTTCTTTTGCTTATCTGCTGAAAACACTTCACTGGATAAAAAACAGCAGTTAAGATAACGTTACATGTGTTGTTTAACCGAGCTAAGCTAGCTAGCTAGCGAGTCAGCCGAGCATCAAGCTAGGTGAGGTAAATTGTGTGAGACGGGAGATGTAGTCCACTGAGCTGTTTCACACAAAGCTAAGCAGTCATATGACAAACCTACGGCTAACTGAGACTTTCTTTGGTTGAAAAATTATCTTTTAAATTGACGAACGTCATATTTGTAATCCATGGCTCAATTCAAACGGGATAAAAAAATAATTTTCCTCTCACCGTTCACTACCGTTCATATTTTTTCAGAGTTAAGGTCCCATGAGGTCCATGGGGCGTGACTTCGACTCTCTATTGCCTCCGGCGCTGAGCACCGCCAAAGATGATTGTGATTGGTTTAAAGAAATGCCAATTAACCAGAGCACGTTTTCCTCCTATCCCAGGAATGCTGTGTGGACTAGCCAGACCCTCCTCCGCAGCGCTGTGGAGGAAGGTCTGGCAAAGCGAGACTAACCACTGTCAAACTGTGATAAACGATTCTGCAACTTTGTGTATCTTTACTGATGAAGCTTTTCTACAGTATGTGTGGCATGACAGAGAGAGACACAGACAGAAAGAGCATGTGGTTTATCGGGAGTTTATCTGTGTGAAGTGTTTTAGGAAATAGTGAAAATGTTGAGGAACAGTTCTATAAATATTTATAGGCTACGGTCAGAGCCGTCGCAGGGGCGGTGCGAGGCCCTGTGCGAACTTAACATGTGAGGCCCTGCTCATTGACATACACCGCAATGCACGCACAAGAGTCACTGTTAACCCGTACGTCGCACTGTCGTTATTCAGACAGCTATATATCCTGTGTGTGTGTGTGTGTGTGTGTGTGTGTGTGTGTGTGTGTGTGTGTGTGTTCTCGTGTACCTTGCTGTGTGTGCATGTGTTAAATGTGGACTCTGTCCATGTTGCATTGCCTTCTATCGGCTATAACCACACTCTGCAAGTTTGCCAGATAGGGTAGCAGATCTGTAGTCCAAATGAGCAACCCGGTCTCACGCCAGGTCGTGTAATAGTTACGTTATTGTAATCTATTAAGTCGTGGACAGGTTACGATTTTGACGTTTTTTTCGTGTATATGCAACGACTTTTGAACGTGTACAGGTCACGCTTTTCGAACCTGCTCTGGGGGACGCGACTACGGGGAAATGAGTCGCCACACGGCGGCCAAAACAACGGCACGGGCCGCCACTCGCGATCGGGGAAATGCTGACGCGACTACGGGGAAATGAGGCGCCACACGCCGGCCAAAACAACGGCACGGGCCGCCACTTGCGATCGGGGAAATGCTGACGCAACTACGTGGAAATGAGGCGCCACACGCCGGCCAAAACAACGGCACGGGCCGCAACTCGCGATCGGGGAAATGCTGACGCGACTACGGGGAAATGAGGCGCCACATGCCGGCCAAAACAACGGCACGGGCCGCCACTCGCGATCGGGGAAATGCTGACGCGACTACTGGGAAATGAGGTGCCACACGCCGGCCAAAACAACGGCACGGGCCGCCACTCGCGATCGGGGAAATGCGGCGCCACACGCCACTCGCAAGACACGGAAATGAAACGCCACAATAACGAGACGGTTGGGGTTAGGAAAAAAAAAGTACGGGGTAAGGAACCGTCACACGCCGACAAAGGAACTGCAACACGCGGGACAAAGGTACTGCCACACGCGGGGTGCGATCCCCGGTCTCCGGCGTGAAAGTCCTGTGTTTTCCTGTGTTTTCTGACCCATCCACCACCCCGACCAACCTCCCTACGCGGACTTTCGCCTTATCAACTACTCGCTACTCGCTTTCGTTCTGGAATCACGAAATATGCTTCCCATTACAATGCATTGCTTTCAATTTCATAATCGCCACACGAAAAAAACGGCATTTACGTAACCTGTCGACGACTTAATAGATTACAATAATGTGACTATATAACGACCTGGCATGAGACTGGGCTGGAATGAGACATACGACAGCTGTAATGGACAATTCCGCTTCCAACCTGTAGGGGGACCGAAGAGGAAAAGTGCCTTGGTGTTGCTTTAAGAGAGATAACGGACTATTTAGCAGTCAGAATAATAGTCCGTCTGACTTACGGCATGGCAGTTCAGCTGCGTGTCACTTTATACTCTTTCTATAGCTTTAGGGCGTTTTCACACCTGTAGTTCGTTGATTTTGGTCTGAATCAGTTGGCGAGTTAGTAAACTTTGAGCGATTTGCCCTTGGTCGGTTTGGTTTGGTTTGGTTTTACACCTGGAAAAATCCAAGCGTACCAAAATGCGTCATTACAAATCAGGCAAGAACGTCCAGCCCTCTTATTGGTCAGATATGTCTGGGGGCAGGAGCAAGAAAGGATGATGTCCTGTGTTCTGGTCTAGTGGTCAAACCAGCTCATTTCATTAAAATGATCAGACATTGTTGCACAAGAGACGTTACTACATCTGCTCTGGTCACCGAGATTTCGCTCTGCTCTGCCAGCGTCTGTCTCCAATTTTAGCGGCAGCTGGTTTGACCGAGGAGATACGAGTGACGGACGGCAAGCTTGACCGCAGTCTATTTCTTTGAGAGAAACACTGCAAGCTGCTACAGTTTGCTGCTCTGCTGCATCGCAGACTGCTGAACACACCTGACTACAGGAGACACTAGCTCAGACTGGAGGAGTACATATAGTCAGTGCGGTTCAAGTATGGATCACGTTCTCACCACAAACAAACCGCTCCAGAGTTGGATTGAAAGTGTACTGAGACCACCTCATCAAGCAGGTCTCGGTACGCTCCTTTGGTCCGCTTTTGGTGCACACCAGAGTTCGATTGCCGCGTTCTCACCTGCCCAAACGAACCGCACCAGCGGGGCAAACAAACTCTAGTTCGATTCCACCGAACTAAAGGCTGTCGGTGTGAAAACGCCCTTATGTAGCGTCCGACTTACAATGCTGAATAAAGTGAAAACTTTCCTTGCCATCTTGCCCGCGAACTTCGCAATAAAGTCTTTGTAGTCGAGTGTTTGTGAAATCGGTCGTGTTCTCTTGTAGCTGACCTTGTTTCTCCCGTCTGCTTCTTCCTCGCTCGCACTCTCGCAGGGCGCGCTGACATAACCATGGTAACGGCGTAACATCATAAATGATTGTTGACGAACCAGAATTTCATTTTACAGCACATCGAGTCAAAAACAAAAATATTGAATCCAAAAAAAAAACTAAAATAATAAGGAGGAAGAGAATGAGAAAAACAAAACTGCATGATTGCAAACCAGGCAGGCGCGAGGCCCCCAAAGACGCGAGGCCCCCAAAGGATGCCAGGCCCTGTGCGCTCGCACAGTTGGCACCACCCATGCAACGGTTCTGGCTAGTAGCAAGAAGTACTGTAATTAAGTACAATTTTGAGGTAGTTGTACTCTACTTGAGTACTTCAATTTCATGCTACCTTTTTGATGCCACTACTTATTGCTACTTTTACTTGAGTAAAACCTTTGCATTGCTTTATATCCTGTATTTCTTTCTTCCTGTCTCTTACGGAGGCCTGGAGTTTGTTGAGTTCAGTCTGGATGTAACTCTCTGCTCTGTGGAGGGGAGTTACGTTGAGAAACACCTCGTCCACTGCACCGCCCATCTGCAGGACACGGATACAGAAGAATAACACCACAAAAATAAAAATAAAGACACTCCAGTAGTTCCTGCCTACCTGGACCGGATGACCAATCATAGATGGCCGGAGAAGGCCGACATGGAATTGCGTAATGCTTAGCCGAGAGTAGAAAAAAACTGTTGAAACCGGAACGTTCAGAACAGTTTGAAATCTGACCGTTTTAGCTCACAGGGGTTTCTCTGAAATACCTCATTATTTGAATTTTGGCCATGTTTAACATGAAAATCTGACATTATAACATTATAGATATGACAGAAAATAGGGAAAAGCATAATAGTTCCACTTTAAGTAGTACTCCCACGAACGCCAGTTCTCTGGCTGAAAGCAGGGTTGTTGGACTTGGGTGGGGGGGGTCAGTACCCAGGGCCCTCATGTAAGGAGGGCCCATAAAGATGCTAGAATGAATAGCTCTGAATGCTGGGAGGGGCCCATAGAGAATGCCTTTCTAGAGGGCCCAGAATGATGTGCTACGCCCCTGGGTGAAAGTCCCTTTTGTGTCCCTTTCCCTGGGACACAAACACCGTTCCACCTCAACCTTACGTCTCCAAGAGTGCTCTTATACAGCAGCATCCAATGTGGTGCATACAGTAATAAATACCTGGAATTGCAGTGCTTTACTTTTCGTAGCAATATGTACGAATGGTTCACGAGAACAGCCTGAAAAATATGGTCAAAGGCAAGTGATGTGGGCTATGATGAACACGGCACCCTCTAGGGCCCAGCAGTGCGGGAGCTAAGAGTGGATTGGGCAGTATAAAAAAGGTGACAGAGACACAGACGGGTAGAGTTACCTGAGCTTGAACATGAACCAGTGGTGCGGCAACAACCATCATAGCCACAAACTCCACGAATATCAGAGCGGAAAACTGGAGGAGATAATCACAGGTTAGCTGTGTGTGTGTCTGTGTGTGTGTGTGTGTGTGTGTCTGTGTGTCTCACCACCAGCAGTAGAGGTTTAAGGTCCAAAGACGCGGCACAGATTCCCAGAACTGACAAAGCCACAGTGATTGGACCGAACACCTGTAGGACCAGTAAGCCGTCGCTACTGGACAACTGGGAGGGAGAGGGAGGGACTGAATTAGAAATTTAGTTAATTTATTGCTTTTTTTTCAATCCGAAAGTGTTAAGCGGACAATAGAAAATAATCCAAAGCTCTGCGCTTTATTAAAATGCACCCCGGGAGAAGTAGTTAACTTCTTCCCTTCAATTTTTATGTCCGCAAGCTTGAAGATATTATTTTATAAAAGCGTAGATTTTTGTACCGTTGTAAATACTTTATGTATGGTGCATAGCTGTATCGTATTTTATAATGAAATGGGCAAATAAAATCAATCAATCAATAAATTATACTGAAGATTCAATCAGAAGAATTTCATGGCTTTATGATGGACAGTTTTTTTTTAAAAGCACCAAAATTGATGCGGCAAAACCAGTGATATCATCTTTTTTATTCTTTTATTATTTATTCTTTTATAGTCTTTTGTTGCTACATACATTTGCCATTACCCACAATGCAGTTCTGCAAGAAAATTCTGTCAGAGATGTGGTGTGCTAATTAGCAGCTAATGTAGGCCTGCAGCAGAGATTAATGGCGGGCTTAAGAGGCCGGGTAAGCTAAAATAGCTAACACTCAAGAATCAATGGATATATAAAGAGACTCTCTGTTTCATCAAAGTCATAACAGTAGCTAAGCCTTGTGTTGTCCTCAGAATCTAATTTGACCCATTTAAAAAACGTTTCTATATCAGAAAATTGGGTTTTCTTTCAACCAAATTGTCAAAACAAAATAACGTGGATGGTTCCATACAACGCTCCTCACAGGTAAAATAAATGATCACTTCACTACTTTCATCAAAGTTGTATTCAATTATTTAGCATGTAAAAAAGAACAGATACAAGAATGTTGAAAAAAGTGACCAAAATATTGGAAAAAGCTTTAAAAATGTGGGGAGAAAAAAAAAAAAGGCCCAGAAAACATATCAACAAAACATCAAAAAAGTGACAAAAACACTTGGAAAGCTTCCAAAACATTGGGAAAAGCAACAAAAGTTGACCAAAACGTTGGGAAAAAAGTTTTTATTTCAAATTTTGACCCAGAAAAGCTAAAAGTTGCATGGTCGACGGAAAGGCAACACAAGAGTTAAGAAAAGCAATATGAATCTGTAAATATTCTGGAGAAACATGTAGAAATTGTCTCAAAGTAAGCATTATATTAAAATGGCAATTCATTGTATCTAATATTTACTTACTGTATGATAATTGTATAGATTATGACTTATATTATAAATAAATGTCCAGGCTGCACCCAAATACAATTAAATCAAATATATATTTATGAATATATATTTGATTAAATATTGCAATGATTTAATAAAGTGGAAATGGACCAAAATAGATTTATTGTTTTGCTTATTCAGTAACTTCATCGTCTACTTTTTTTCTAACTAACTTAATTTAATGAGAGCCATTACTCACACATACTTACTATAATGCTTATTTATTGCCTATTTATTTATTTAATTGTGTCACTCATGTGTTTATTTGTTCATTCAACCAGTGTGTCCCTTTTTTTTCTTTTTTTTTCATCCCTTCTCCATTAAGATAATTATGTTACATCTGGTTTTTGGAATGAAAAATGGTGCTCAAACAACAGACCAACAGGCGGCACACGGCAGTAAAACTTTAATTTGATTTGTTGGGGATAAACACACATACAGACACACACGCACACATGCGCACACACACAAACACACACAAAAACACGCACACATGCACACGCAAACACACACGCATACACATACACACACATACACACACACACGCGGTTACCTGGGCAACCAATATATTGTCTTCGACGGAGGAAAATCCGACGCCTATCATCACCACACCAGACACCTGCAGAGACATAATGAAGTCCGATTAAACTGCAGGAACTGTGCGTGTGTTTGTAGATGTTTCACAGAGCGAGGGAGTCTTTAACAGCAGCAACATTCCTGTGAAACTGTTGTTTTCCCTTCGGAGAGACGCTCATCAGACTCCCATCAGCTGGGAGCTCTGACGTCGTCTGTCTCACAAACATATTCATTTCCCTCAGTTTCCTCCGTTTAAAGTTTCCAGACTACAGCATCAGCTTTAGGGAAATATTGTCACACTGAAACATGTTCTTGCAACAAAGATTTATCTCAACTTTATCAGTTGTTACAGCTATTGTAGGCCTACTTTTAGCTAAGTTATTTATTGTCATAACAATTACAGAGAAGTTGGCAAAGAAAATGTTAGATCTCAGGCTCCGTCCAACAATGCGTACTAAATATGTAAAAGAAAAAAAAACGCAAGTGAAAATGAGAATCTAAGACGTAAAATAATGCAGAAGCTAGAAATACAGTATAGGCCTAAAAAATATAAAAGAAAAATATATTTGTGTGAACAGAAATGTAGTAAATGTTTATGCTGAGGTAATAAATATAAATACAGAGGTGTAAACAGGTTGTGAAATGGTAAGTAAAAGTGTATGAAGGTAAATGATGCAACAGGGACTAAAAATGGTAATATGATTAGATTTTCAATTGTAGTTATGCTGTCATGAACGTCAAACACATAACCAAAATATCTGCAAAACGAACAACACCGACACAATCCATAGTGAACATGTGAAGACAAACATATGAAATGTAATGACACAAAAACAAACCTAATGCATACATAAAACAAACTATAGCATGTAACAGAAACATCAAACCTTTCAAAAAGAGAAGTGAAAGTCTTACTGTTGGGTTGAACTAATTACTATAATCAGATGATAAAAAGTAAACAACAACGCAGGAGTCAAAACAGGAAGCATGAAAACAGAAGCCAGTAAACAGAAATCTCCACCATGGAATATCCCCAGTGTTTGTTTGTTACTAAAATGAAAATATTAGAATTGAAAAGCTGTTTACCAGATAGTTATAATAATATTGATAAAACGTCATGATGATTTTACTAGATTATCATTTGAAAAACAAATTAAAACCACAAAATTAAACACAAATAATCAGAATTTACCAAAGACCAAAAAAAATAAAAGTTTGAGAAGGAGCAGGAAGAAGCATACAGCTTATTAACAAATAGATATGCAAATACAGTAAAAAATTTCTTTCAGGTCTTACAATAACTTACAACAATATACAACAATACCTTTACATTACAATTCCATTCCCATGTTTGATACTCATACTTTGAATATTTTATTATTATTGTGAAAAGGGAATGAGTGGATGGAGGAAAGGAAACAGTGAGGGGGAAAGGTTTGGAAATTATCCACCTAAACAAACACTAACCAATTACTAACTAATTACAAAACCAAGCACAAATTATCATGTAATTTTATATTCTAGTTTAACAAAAACAGTTAACAGTTTCAAAAATAAACTTGTCAGCTCTCTCTGCTGGACAATCTATGTACAGTAATAAATAATATGTTGTGGAGCTGATAGGCCTAATTAGCTTTGTATCAACTCCTCTGGCAATGGCTTGAATGTAACGGACGTTCATTCATATAACATTGTTGTGCACTATAGCTTCAATGCAATTTAAAGTGCTTTACTTTGCTTTTACTTTGTTGGAAATTTGATTTATCTATAGTACAGTAGGCTACATTGGACACTGCTTTTCCAAAGGTTTCTCTGTTCTTGATCCTTACAAATAAACTAATACATAAAAATCATAATCATGCATTTGACTGTCAAACTAATAATTAGATCACACAAACATAAACAATTGGAGACTAATGAGCATTAAAGTTCAAGTTCAAGTTCATTTATTTATATAGCACATTTAAACAGCCGTTAGACAGACCAAAGTGCTTTACAGTGCAATCATATAAAAACATAAAACCAGCAAGACAAAGCATAAAACACAAAATAAAAAACAACAATGCTAAGAGCAGCCTTAGAACACTGACTCAAATATACAAAAGAAGGACCAATCAAAGAGGAAAATCAATACGCTAACGAGAATAAGTAGGTTTTTTACCAACGACTTGAAGGTAGCAAGGTTGGGGAGCTGTTTCTAATCTTTAAAGGCAGGGAGTTCCACAGACGAGGCCCTGCCACCGCAAACGCGCGCTCCCCTCTCCGCTTTAGTCTGGCACGAGGGGCTACCAGCAGAACCTGGTCGTGTGATCTTAGGCTTCTGGAAGGAGTGTACGGATGAATGAGTTCGGATAGGTAAACGGGAGCCAAGTTATTTAAAGATTTGAAGACAAAGAGAAGGATTTTGAAATCTATTCTCTGTCGAACGGGCAGCCAGTGTAGAGATTTAAGAATAGGGGTGATATGGTCATATTTGCGACAGTTAAAGATAAGTCTGGCCGCAGCATTTTGGACTAACTGAAGACGGGCAATTTGAGAGCTAGATATACCACAGTAAAGTGAATTGCAATAATCTAGCCGGCATGTGATGAATGCATGAACCGCCATTTCCAGCGTTCTCGGGGTGAGGAAGCCTTTGATTTTAGACATTAGACGAAGTTGGAAAAAACCGGAGCTGATTACCGATGAAATATGTTTATCAAATTTGAAGGACTGGTCCACAAGAACACCCAGGTTCCGCACTCCTGCAGATCTAAAAACAGTAAGACTTCCCAAGTCTAGGTTTGTACATTGGGACCTTTCACTCGGGCTAAAAACAATGACCTCGGTCTTGTCGTCATTTAAAAAGAGGAAATTTTGAGCCAGCCATGCCTTCACCTCCTCTAAACATAGCAGGAGAGAGTTTAATGCGGCCGGATTATTTCTACTGATTGGCATGTAAATTTGGGTGTCGTCTGCGTAAAAATGAAATGATACATCATATTTCCTTAAAATAGCGCCCAAAGGCAGCATGTAAAGAGAAAATAGAGAGGGAGCCAGAATGGAGCCCTGCGGAAGACCGCAGGACAGAGGTGCCATAGAGCTGGAGAAATTGCCCATCTTTACGGAGAACCTTCTATCAGAAATTTAAATATTAAAATAGAAATTATAAAAACAGTAAAAGCCAATAAGAGAGAAGAGTTTAAAGACAAAACATTTAAAACAAGGGAGCATTATAAATAATATACAAATACAAATATTATATAATATTAAATACAATGTGTTTATAAATAGCGAGGTAAAGAGGTTTAAAATGTATTTATTTTCTGCACTCAAATCTAAAATGCATATAAAAAGAGAATCTGTTTGTCCTGAGTCATCAGCAGACGCAGTCACATAAAGCTGTCTGTCATTAGCATACATATATTAAAATGTAGAGGCCCTAAAATCGATCCTTGAGGAACCCCACAAGTTATTTTGTGAAACAATTGAGGTAAAGGACTTCTTACATAAAGATGTTCCTTCAGTCTCTTGAGAATAATTCAGTAATCAACTTTATGAAAAGCAACTTTCAGATCAAGTCAAACCTAGTCTATATCCACAACGTCTTTTCACTGATGTCCATTTCCTCCGCTTTCTTTGTGTTGGCACTCCAGTCAGGTTAACTGCACCTCAGATCTCTGCAGGGTAAATCTAGACAGCTAGCTAGAAATCTGTCCAATCTGAGTTTTCTCTCGCACGACTAAAACAACCATTGAACGTACACGTTCCACCAAAACAAGTTCCTTCTTGAGGCTATTTGGCAGTGGCTCCTTGCAGATTGTGATTGGTTTAAAGAAATGCCAATAAACCAGAGCACGTTTCTCTCCCATCTTGGATTTCTGGGTGGACCTTCCTCCACAGCGAGACTAATGCGAACCAAACCCTAAAGTTTATTGGCATCTAAATTTGGCATGTTAATATTATCAACTACTTTTACTTATTGTTTGTGTTAAAGATAATTCTGTTCTTGCATTAAGACAAGTTTTTTTTAAGTTTTATAAAGTATACAAGTTATCAATAAAATGTGTCAGAAGAATGCCCTTATTAATCAGACTTAATTGATATTTTTCCCTCCAGCATAAAAATCTTCTATTTTTAGCTATAGATCCATTGCAATTAAAATGAAAAGACAGAGCTGCGTTAGGCTACATAAAAGTTAAACCAAAAACCTACATTTCTTTTCCTTATCCAATCAATCTCCAAGTTTCCAGCTGCTCATCATCATCACATCACATTCACATACACTAACACGCAGTTAGCAGTTAGCTGTTAGCTTACCAGTAGCAGCACAGTGACACAGATGGCGAGTCCTCGTAAGTAACTCCTGCAGCGAGCCATGACTGCTGTCTGAGAGAGCCGAGCTAAAATAGAAACAGAGCAAAGACCAGAGCCGACTCTATGTGTGTGTGTGTGTGTGTGTGTGTGTGTGTGTGTGTGTGTGTGTGGGTGTGTGTGTGTGTGTGTGTGTGTGTGTGTGTGTGAGAGAGTGAGAGAGATGGATGTTGTTTAAAGCTCAGGAGTGTTTGGCTGCAGTGCGAAGAACATGACCAAGTTTGGAAAATCAGCTGGAGAAGAGAGAGAGGAGAGGAAACGAGAGTGGAGAGGACCCAAGAGAGGAGAGGAAACAAGAGAGGAGAGGAGACAAAATAAGTGAGGAGGGGAGAGGGGAAAGGGAAACGAGAGGAGATGAAACAAGGAGGGCAAAGGAAACAAGAGAGGAGAGGAAACAAGGAGGGTAGAGGAAACAACAGAGGAGAGGAGGAGAAGAGGTTACTCCGGGTAACAATTAAATCTAGGCCTAATTGAAAGAAAAGGGTGATTGAGAAGTAGATATGAAGGGAAGGAAGAAAAACAGGAAGAAGGGAGGGACGCAATAAAGAGGGACAACAAAGAAAGGGAAAGTATGATGAAGATGAAAGAAGCAACAAGAGTAAAGGAAGGGTGGATATCCTTAATACTTTATAATAACAGTTTATAAAAAGTGTTGTATAAATAAATAAAGTGCTTTATGGAACAGAAAACAGGTTGAAACTGCCCGGCAGCTATTTTGCAATCAGCAGCAGACTCAACAAAGCGCCTCCTCATTGACTACTTCCTCCAGCTGTTACTGGTCTCCTCAACTGACTCCTTTTAATTTAGAGCATCTTACAGCTGTCACAGCTTCTCATCTGAGGAGAGGAAACAAGGAGAGGAAACAAGAGAGGAAACAACAGAGGGGAGAGAGGAAAGCAAGGAGTAGAAACAAGGAGTGGAAACAAGAGAGAAGAGTAAAGAAGGAGAGGATATAAGAGAGGAAACAACAGGGGAGAGATAGGAAACAAGGAGAGGATATAAGAGAGGAAACAACCGAGGAGAGGAAACAAGTAGAGGCAATAAGAGAGGAAACAATAGAGGAGAGAGAGAAAACGAGGAGTATAAGAGGAAACAAGAGAGAAAAGGAGAGGAAAGGAGTGGGCAGGAGAGGAAACAAGAGAGGAAAGGAGAGGAAACAAGAGAAGACAGGTGAGGAAACATGGAGTAGAAACAAGGAGAGGAAACAAGTGAGGAGAGGAGGAAAGAAGGTGTAAAAACAAGATAGAAGAGGCAAGGAGGAAACACGGAGAGGAAACAAGAAGAGGAAACAAGCAGAGAAAACCAGGAGAGGAAACGAGAGAGGAAAGGAGGAAACAAAGAGAAGAAACAAGGGGAGGAAACAAGAGAGGAGCTTTTATACGCATATGGCTGTCTTCTCTTGCTCAGTTTGTGACCTTCTAATATAGTCGGGTAATGAACACTGAGTTTTCTCCATCTGCTGAGGAAGACCGTGAGATGCAGTTGAAAGCTTCAGGTGAAGCTAGTAAGTAAACCTTGAGTTAAGATTTTTTGGTTTTGGTTTTACTGCTTCTAACTATTTACTTGAGTTAGTTAGCGGACCGAGTTGAACCTTTCAAATCTTTTGAGTTTAAATACTTTTTTCAAAATACGGCGCCAGTTTCTCTGTGAAAAATCTATTATAGTACATGCATGTATTATAATACACAATATAATAGGCTTACAACACTTCACTTCAATGCAATACCAGTCATCAAGTATAAATTTACATTAATATTAAAGCTGCTCTAAGCGATGTTGGGTGACGTCACTTCTTGTTGACGTTCGAAGTATTGACGGAGGCCAGCTCGCCCCTTCTTCCTCCTCATCCCGTCCCCTCCTCTTCCCTTTGGCGCACTAACCCCACCCCTCCACACCCCCACCCCCAAATCTTTCTTGTCGGTTATGGGCTGGAACACTGTTTTTTATGTTTCGTGGTGCAGGTTGACCAGTTTGTTTTTGTTGCCGTTTGTGCCGACAGAGACCGCGTTTTTTTTTACAGTGTGTTCAGGGGACAGGCAGCTAACAGATAGTGAGGAGATGTTTTTTACAGTGTGTTCAGGGGACAGGCAGCTAGCAGATAGTGAGGAGATGTTTTTTACAGTGTGTTCAGGGGACAGGCAGCTAACAGATAGTGAGGAGATGTTTTTTACAGTGTGTTCAGGGGACAGGCAGCTAGCAGATAGTGAGATGTTTTTTACAGTGTGTTCAGAGGACATGCAGCTAGCAGATAGTGAGGAGATGTTTTTTACAGTGTGTTCAGGGGACAGGCAGCTAGCAGATAGTGAGATGTTTTTTACAGTGTGTTCAGGGGACAGGCAGCTAACAGATAGTGAGGAGATGTTTTTTACAGTGTGTTCAGGGGACAAGCAGCTAGCAGATAGTGAGATGTTTTTTACAGTGTGTTCAGAGGACATGCAGCTAGCAGATAGTGAGGAGATGTTTGCTGTATGTAACAAAAAATGTTGTAGCCTAAAAAACGCGTGACATCACTTAGAGCACATTTAATTAAGATAAAATAGTGCATTGATTCAGAGACCGATTCTCTCAGTCTTGTTTAGCCAGTAGCTGCCAGGCTCGTTTCGGGTCGAGTTTACACAATAATTCCCGCTCATTCATTGGTTGTCCCGCCTCCTATGTTTTGCGCGACTGCACCACGGTAGAAGGCAGAGCATGTGAGCGAGCGGGAGGATTTTAGATGGAGTGCGAAGCAGATTTTTTAAATGTTGGAGCTTTGTCTTCTCCCCCGCTCGAATTAAGCTGCGGTACTGCTTACACCATGAGTTTGAAGCATGGCCGTGCCCATCTCTGTGTTACTGCGGCACCTCCCACTCCACGCCACCGGTGCCTGTCATCCGGCTAGTCTATATCGACGGCGTTCCACTTCCGGAATAGTTCCGGTGCCGCCAGAAATTCTGCTGGATGTCACTGTATTCCTCCTACTCATACTGTCCGTCCAATCTGAGTTTTCTGTTTTTGTTTAAAGAAATGCCAATAAACTAGAGCACGTTTTTCCTCCCATCCCAGAATGCTGTGTGGACTAGCCAGACCCTCTGAATATCATCAAGAATATCATCTGGCAGACTTTTTGCTGTTGGACCTCCAAGAAGGCAGGGTGAGAAACGTTCATCTGAAAAATACAAAATGTGGGAAAAGTCGACAGGCTGACCCAGTTTATAACGGACACTAAAAAAAGTCGTTTGAGAAGATTGGTTCGTTCATTTTGGCCCATCGCTACTTTATTTGTACCAATGATACCTCAAACTGAGCCTTCATTTTTTTTTTTACAAAAAATCATGTAAAATACTGACTTCATTATATGTTATATTGTCATGTCATATATTTATATTTTAAAGCAACATGTGAAACATCGTGCCAGTAGAGCTCGTTGGATATATAAAATAGAAAAGAAAAGGAATTCAGTGGCGTCATTAAGCTCAGCGCTGTGTTGACATTGGACTAAAAATAACTAAAGGGGATGGACTGACTGTGTGTGTGTGTGTGTGTGTGTTTATGTCCATACGTGTGTGTATTCCCGCTCTCAGCTGGCTTCTCGGCAGACACTGGGTGTTTCCATAACCTGTAAATACCCTTACATAGTGATAATGATGAAGAACAATGACAGACACTTCAGCTGCTCCCCACAGTCACTCAGATGGAACATTTCCATCCATCACTCCCCATTGTACGCAGCATAAACATCCATTAGAGTAGGGTTTTTTGTGTAGTTAACATTGCAGGCTCAAGAGGGTGCTATCAGGACTTCATGCTGTTTATGGGAATTTTAGTCTATATCCACGATGTTCCACTTCAGGGATTGGTCCGTTGCTGCTGGAAATTCCATTGGAGTCACTCTTTTCGGCTGGATGTCCATTAGCTTCAGCTTTTTCTTTGTGTTGGCATTTTAAACTGCGGTGGATTTATCAGGACTATGGTTAACTGCTCCTCAGATCTCTGCAGGGTAAGACAGTTAGCCACACTATCTGTCCAATCTGAGTTTTCTGTTGCAAAACTAAAACAACCTTTGAACGTACACACATTCCACCAAAACAAGTTCCTTCTCAAGGCTATTTTGCAGCAGCACCAGGGCTCCGTCCATCCAGCGCTTAGCACCACCCAAGATGATTGTGATTGGTTTAACCCTCATGCTGTCCTCGGGTCAAATTTGACCCGTTTTCAACGTTTTTTTATATCAGAAATATTGGACGATGAAATAAGCGCCTACAACTTTGGGAAAAGCGCCAAAAATTTTGGGAAAAAGCAGGCAAAAACGACGAAAAAAACTTCAAAAACTTCAAAAACACCAGAACAAAGTGTCAAAAAGTTGGAAAAAATGTCAAAAACGCCGGCAATAGCTACAAAATGTCCCAAAAAAGTGATAAAAACATCAGACAAAGCTATATAAATGTAGGAAAAGAATTACCAAAACACACAAAAAAGACAAAAAAATTTAAAAAGCAACAAAAACTTTGAGATAGGGACAATAAAATGACATCACAAGGGTTAAAGAAATGCCAATAAACAAGAGCATGTTTTCCTCCCATCCCAGAATGCTGTGTGGACTAGCCAGATCCTCCTTTGCAGTGCTGTGGAGGAAGGTCTGGCAAAGCGAGACTATGGGTATTTAGACAGGCAGTGTCAAACTGTTACAACCTTTACTCAAGAAAAGTACTAAAACCACACTGTTACAGTTAAAGTCATGCACTGAAAATAATACTTATAGATAAGATATAATACGTAAAATTTTAAGATTAAAATGTCTATAAATGACTAGACCTATGTTATATATTTAGTTGGGTTGTGTACTTATCCCAAATGTTTCCAACAATGTTCAAACCCAGAGAAAGCTGTCATTTTATCCAAGGTAACAGTCACATTCGTTCGCCTGTCGATGGCATCATATCCCCTTTGTGCATTCGTCAGCGCTGTGGTTGTTCTATGCCAGAAGCTGTCATAAATTGACTTATTATCCAGTTTTAAGCCACATTTTCCGACACACTTTTTAGATCTTTTTTTTTTTTTACTGGAATGAATTCACCGGCTGTCTGGATTCTCAGAGAAAAAAAAGCTGATCAAAAGATAGTGGCAGCGACTTGGAGGAGGACTGAGTTCCTTCTAGACTGCTCCACTCGACGTCAGTCTCTCTTCCTGTATTTCTTTTAATTTGTTTATGTACTTATTTATTTTTATCTTTTGGATGTTGTATGTCCTCAGTGGTGTGTGTGGCGTATTTGTGTGCGTGGGTTGGTTTGCGGGTCGGTAAGGGACTTAAGGGGAATTGACATACTCCTCATTTATTGTGAAATTCAAATAAAAAGAGTTGGGAGAAAAAAATATAAAAAAAAGATCCCACGCTACTTTACAACCTCACCAAACTCCCTCTTTTGTTATTGTTTTGATGTAGAGACCCCTAGTGGCAGAACATTACATGATTCATGTTTAAATTACAGTAGCCTATGTAAGTATTAGCAGAAAATCGTACATACATGTATTAATAGCTACGTATACTATTACATAATATATAAAATAGATTATTATCACCATGCATTGATGTAGAAGCAGGATTTTACTGTTGTAGTTGGTTGAGCTGGAGCTCATTTGAACTATTTACTAATGATTATTTTTCCTTATGGATTCATCTGCTGATTATTTTCTCCGTTAATCGATTGATTGGTGTGTAAAATAGGGTACGAAATGTTTTGTTCACCCAACAGTCCAAACCTCAACACTATTAGGTTATAGCCTACATTAAAGGGCCCATATTATGCTCATTTTCAGGTTCATAATTGTATTTTGAGGTTATATCAGAATAGGTTTACATGGTTTAATTTTCAAAAAACACCATATTTTTGTTGTACTGCACATTGCTGCAGCTCCTCTCTTCACCCTGTGTGTTGAGCTATCTGTTTTAGCTACAGAGTGAGGCATCGCACTTCTATCCCATTTTAGTTGGGAGTCGCACATGTGCAGTAGCTAAGGACTACTAGCTAGAAGCTAGCGGTTAGCCACATTGTTCTCAATGGCAAAACACTGCTACAACATAGAGCCAGTCCCACAATGAGCTTTCCTTAGTATGTGCCATTTTTGTGTCTGTAACTATTGAGGAGGAGAGGGGGGGGGGCATGGTGGAGGGTGGGGGTGTGGCCTTGACCAACTGCCACTTTGCTCGTTTGAAAGCCATGATGTCTCTCTCTCTCACTCATGGGTGGGCGAAATTCTCTGGGCGGGCAAAGCAGAGAAAGGGGAGGTAACCTTGCTCCTTATGACCTCATAAGGAGAAGATTCCTGATTGGCCCATCTGAGCTTTTTATTTTCTCAAAGGCAGAGCAGGATACCCAGGGCTCGGTTTACACCTATCACCATTTCTAGCCACTGGGGGACCATAGGCAGGCTGGAGGAACACATGTTAATGTTAAAAAACCTCATAAAGTGAAATTTTCATGCCATGGGACCTTTAACTTTTGTTGAACGGAGTATGTGACAAAATAATCTAAGCTAAAAGGTCCATTTAGGAGAGGGGTGTCAAACTCAATCTCACTAAGGGCCACACTAGAAAATGAGAATCACATCAGGGGCCAGACATTATTGACATGCTTTTATTAATCGAAAAAGTCAAATATTTTTGACTTCACGTTTCACATACTTTAACATTTGGCCCACATAAAGCCCTAAAAGTGTCAGCAAAAATGTTCCTTAGCCATGATAGAATTTAGTCAACAATGCATTCTGATGGGCGCCCAGATAGCTCAGTTGGCAGAGCGGGCGGCCATATATAGAGGTTTACTCTTCGGCGCAGTGGGCCTGGGTTTGAGTCCAACCTGCGGCCCTTTGCTGCATGTCATCCCCCCCCCCCTCTCTCCCCCTTTCATTTCTTCAGCTGTCCTGTCAATAAAGGCCTAAAAATGGCCAAACAAATTATCTTTAAAAAAACAATGCATTCTGATTACATTTTTAAAAGTAGGCTACCCGACTCACACCAATCTGTTTCACAGGCCTGAATATGGGTGGGAATTTCTCAAAGTCTCAATGATGCCTGCATGATGCCTCTAACCCTTAAACTTGGTGCTGCGACTGGCTTCTGGTTGCTGCTCATAAATCGGCGTCCTTTCTCCAAAAACTAGTAAGTAGACCTTTGAGCGTGAGTTCATTTTTTCTCTACACACCGTTGAAAAGTTATGAATTGATGTTTTTCTTTTTTCCTTAAATGATAACAATTTGAAAGGAGATATAAAAAGAGTTCAGACACCAGATGTTTTAATTACGTTTGAAATAGTTTGGCCCCAAAAGTAAAAGAATAAAATCAAAGTTCATTCCAACTTCCATTTGGGGGATGTCCCCACAGAGTTGCATGATGGGAGAATACTGTTGGAACTTGAATGATGAAGTAGTTTCCCAGTCCCGAAAAGCGTAAGTGACCCTCGATCAGTATTGATGCCAAATGGCGCTGTTATGCTCTAAATTAGGGCTGCACGATATGAGGAGAATATGCGATTACGTTGAATATCGCAATAACAAAATTACTTGGGATAAATAAACAGCTCTGCATTTCTGCTGCTCTCAGTATTCTGCGAAAATACAACAACTCACTTGTTGAATTTAAATTGTAAAACCTATGAAAGGAAATCATTTCCAACATTCTTTAATTGAACGAATTGAACATTGAATAGAATATAAATCCACTAAAAATGAATAACCGCTACATTTTAAAGTGCAGTTTCTACTGATATTTTGTTTCAACTAGTCTCGCTTTGCCAGACCCTCCTCCAAAGCGTGCTGAAGGAGGGTCTGGCTACTGCACATGGCATTTGGGGATAGGAGGAAAACATGATCTGGTTTGATGGCATTTTCTTTAAACCAATCAGAATCGTCATGGGCGGTGCTAAACTCTGCACGGATCTGCTGCAAAAATAGTCGTGCAACAGAAAACTCAGATTGGACAGATAGTCTAGCTAGCTGTCTGGATTTACCCTGCAGAGATCTGAGGAGCAGTTAACCATAGTCCTCACGAATCCACCGAATTTAAAATTCCAACACAAAGAAAGCGGAAGGAAACGGAAAATACATACATCCGGCAGAATTTCCTGCAGCACCGGAGCAATCCCAGAAGTGGAACGCGAAGGATATAGACTAGTTTCACAAAAAAGTGTCTTTCGCGATTTGTCGCAGCCTTTCGCCCTGTGTTCATTGCGCCCAGTTGAAAAAAACGATATATAGTGCTAAATATTGAGTTGTTGGGTGTTTCTTTGGGCCCTCTGCAGTCTACACAGTGGTTAGATTGAAAAGGTTTAAACTGTGATTCGTCAGTCCATAGTGATATAGTGATATTCCAACAACCATTACATTGCTAACCTTAATTCCGTTTCGGGGTCAGCCCTATGTTCCCACATTTTTAAAAATTTCTTTTTCACTGAAAATTAGGCCCTATGTTGCCACAGCACTATGTTCCCACAGCTGTATGTTAGGGTTCGGGGGTTAGGGTTAGTGTTAATGTGGGAACATAGGGCTGTGAGAACATAGGGCCTAATTTCAGTGAAAAACTAATTCTTAGAAATGTGGGAAAATAGGGCTGTGAGAACATAGGCACACTCCCTCTGTTTCTATGAAGTTTGAAGCAGAGCTTAGGTAAAGGTTAAGTCCAGCTTGTTGTAGGCTGCATTATTGTGCACTTGACACTGAAACAGGAACTTGTTCCTGTTTTGATGCTAAGCCTTCATCCTTTATTTTACCAATGACTGCTGATTTATTCTCTTCTTATTCAGCTGTTGCTCAGAGGGATCTTCGTCTCTTTCAGTTGTCGGTACGGTTGAACCGTTGTACAGCGTTTTGTTCTCCATGTACAAAACTACATGATATCTATTTGTAAAGAGTACTTTCCACAAGATAAAGGCATCAAAGAGCATTCAGTCAAACATTCAGTCCTCTGAAAAGTTGAACTTTATGTACTTGAGAGTTTTTATCCCTGTAATTAAAGAGCAGTTTGGATTCATCTGAAAGAGGAAGGAAACAGAGTCCTGGCATTTATCAGAAATTCAACATCAATCCACTTCACCTGCGACACAGACAGGAAGCCAGACAGCTGAACTTCCTGTCATCATTTATTGTATTTATACATCTGGAGAGGTGATAAAAAACCATTTTAGACAGCAGGCTGCGGCACAGGAACACATCTGCTTCAGTGTGTCAAGACTGCAAACACACTACAGTAAAAAAAAACCTGACTGTCCTCTTCTTCCTCTTCAGTAGTGTCAAAGGGCCAGAGCGACCAGGAACCAGTGGGGTGTCCCATCATGCATTGCTCTGCCGTTAGCCAAAAAAAAAGTAGCTCAACATTTGTACTTAAGAGCAGTACCTAAGTAAATGTACTTAGTTACATTCCACCACTTAATACCACACTGTTACGGTAAAAGTCATGCATGGAAAATGTTACTTAAAGGTATAATATGTAACATTTCAGCATTAGACCTATGTTATATATTTATATATATATATAAATTTACTTTTTATCCAGTTTTAAAGGCATACTATGCAAGATGTGTACCTTAATGTAACAGCGTTGAAGTAATTTCGATGGTAAACAAACTCGTAGTAGGGTAAATCATCCCGATAGCAAAGCAGGGAGGGGGGAGGTCGCTGGCAAAACCAGCAATGCAGGTTTGAGAGGTGGCGCCCCGCCAAATCTCGCGAGAATCACGACTTGCCTTACGGCACAACGTCACATACATCAACAAAGAAGCAGCCTCTAAGACACTAGCACGCATTTAAGACGTGAATCATGGCAGAGTCGACAAAGAAAACAAAGAAAGCGCGGTCTGAAGAGTCAAGGAAAAGAAAACGAGGAACTGACTGCGTGAGGAACTCTATATTTTAACCAGATGAAGGATTTTAGTCACCGGACGTCTATATCTTAAAGTGCTCATATTATGTTCATTTTCAGGTTCATAATTGTATTTAGAGGTTATATCAGAATAGGTTTACATGGTTTTATTTTCAAAAAACACAATATTTTTGTTGTACTGCACATTGCTGCAGCTCCTCTTTTCACCCTGTGTGTTGAGCTCTCTGTTTTAGCTACAGAGTGAGACATCACACTTCTGTTCCATCTTTGTTGGGAGTCGCACATGCGCAGTACCTAGGTAAGGACTACTAGCCAGTCAGAAGCAGAGTATGAGGGCGTGCCTTGACAGTACCTAGGTAAGGACTACTAGCCAGTCAAAAGCAGAGTATGAGGGCGTGCCATGCTAGCATCTAGGCAAGCATTGTAACATGTGTTACAAAGCGACGAGCGTTCGTCACGGAAGTAAAGGCTGGACTACAATAGAGCTGTTTGGAGCAGTTTGTGAACAGTGGTAAGTCCCTCCCTCTCAGAGAGAAACAAGCGGAGGAAACGTTAGCGGCAGCTCGGCTCACAGAAAACGCTGATTTTACCGTGGAACTGCTTTATTCTGTGTTTTTACCGGTTTGAGTCAGCGGTTTTGGAGACGGGGGAGACCTCTGCGGATAAAAACCTCCTAAACGATACGAACACTGAAGGAATCCTAACCGGGAGAAGCTGACTGGTGAAGACAACAACTCCCATGATCCCACAGCCACAGGTGAAGGTGTACTGTGTCTCCCAGAACAAACGGGGGAGCTCTTCCTGGCTCTGGTCCCCAGCTCTGGAGCCCATGCCCAAATTATGTAAGGAGAAGGGAGGATGTTCTCTCACCCACTTTTTGTTTTACGATGCTTCTACACAGGGGCGTAGGTTTTGGTTTCATCATTGGGGGGCAGATTAGATTGTAATAACTGTAACATCATTGATAATATCATACCAACAAGGTATTATGCACTATAAAGGTATGTATAAAGGCTTTATGCAGCCCTACACATTATTGTAGGCTCAGTTTAGTTGTATATAATATGTAGTAGGGGTCCCTGCTCCATCTCAATGTCAGTTAAGGGGTCCTTGGCTTAAATAACGTTGAAGAACCCTGCTGTAGGGTATTGCAGAACTTTTTTCTCTTCCTGGGCACGTTCAGTGTTCATCGCCATCAATGACGCTGTGGCTGCAGCGTGCTCAGTCCAGTTTATCATCACTTACCCCCCCCCCCCAACCCCTCCCACCCACCCCCTCCTTCCCAGATTCACAAAGGGAATGATTGTTGATTTTATAGTGTCACAGTCTAACAGAGAGATTCCTCATGACATGTTTACATCTTGTATTTTTTATTTTTTTTTACTGATCATGTTCATTAACGTGCTCTGTCCCTCCGTTGAATACAAATAAATAAATAATTATTTCATTTGCATGTATTTGTTTTCCTCAGAGCTTTAAAGGCGAGTTAATGACTGCTTAACTAACTTGAGGCAAGGCTGCCCTCTGGTGGTCAAAGTTTATTTTTGTGTGAGGACGCTTCAGATGGGGAAAACATACCACTGTTATCACGGGTGAAATTGACAGTAAAAAAAAGTTCTGAATGTGTAATAAACTTGTCATGCCACCTGTTATCTCCGTCTGATAACCTTAAAGTGTCAAAGAGAAGAATGTTCTGTTATCTCTCAGCTGGTGGTGAAGAGCTTACCCAGTGTCTTCAGAGAAAATCCCCAAAAGGTGGCAGTACAGATTAACGAACTAAGATTGTGTGTGTGTGTGTGTGTGTGTGTGTGTGTGTGTGTGTGTGTGTGTGTGTGTGTGTGTGTGTGTGTGTGTGTGTGTGTGTTTTCTTGTTTAACTATATTCGTGGGGTCCAAAAACCAGGAATACAGTATACTTGCGGGGTCTGGACAGCTTTGTGGGGCCAAAAATGCTGGACCCCACAACTTTAAAGGGCTGTTTGAGGGTTAAGACTTGGTTTTAGGATTAGGGTTAGAAGGGTTATGTTAGGGTTAAGGTTAGGGTTAAGGTTAGGCATTTAGTTGTTGTGATGGTTATGGTTAGGTTTAGGGGCTAGGGAATGCATTATGTCAATGACGTGTCCCCACAAAGAAAGTGAGACGCACTGTGTGTGTGTGTGTGTGTGTGTGTGTGTGTGTGTGTGTGTGTGTGTGTGTGTGTGTGTGTGCCTTTTTACTTCTATCTTTTATTTTTTTTGTACACAAACTTACAGAAGACAGAACCATACAAAACCCTTTATGTTTTCTTTTTTCCCTTCTCCGCTTTTTTTTCCTTCTTTTATACAAATGCTCTCGTCAGTATAGCAGAAATATTTACCTTAATCTAGTCAAGAAATGGTTTCTATATTCTTTCAAAAGCATCAATTTTGTAGTGCAGAAGACAGGTGAGGAAATCCAGAGGTATGTATTCCATTATTGTCCTATGCCATCCCACCACTGAGGGGGCCTTATCTGAGATCCAGTGCAGAAGAATATTTTTCCTGGCACAGAATGTCATAACATTATACATTTTTTTCTGATATATATCAGTTACACGATCACTGGGAAGACCCAGAAGGAGGGAAACCGGGTCGAGTTCAAGCTCCTTCTTCAGAACCTTCTGTATTTCAAACAGGACATCACTCCAAAATTTGTTTGTATTTTAACACAGGACCAGAAACCGTGATTAAGATTGCCAAATTCTGTCTTACACTTAGGACAAAATGGAGAAACATCCTTTCTGTATTTGGAGAGACGGTTTGGACCAACATGTGCTCTATGCGGTATCTCAAACTGCATCGCTCTTCTCCGGTTACAGACAGTTATTTTCCTTCCGTTTACTTCTATCTTTGAGAGGACCCATTTAACTTTTAGACCTACAGAGGGAGGAAAATGAAAAACGTGATTGAGAGTAAGGACTTGTTGTCCGATAGTGAGTGTTTCTTAAAGATCCAGTGTGTAGGAATTGAGATCATATATCGCAATCAACTCTCTCGAACCACGCAGTTCAAAGTAGGTATTACAGCTACGGTGGCCTTCACGCTTCAAAAAGCCGGTCTCTTGCTCTTTTCAATATCCTTTTGCTTTTTCTGGGCGAAGAAGAAGAAGACTCCTGTTCCTGAAATTTGGATTTTGAATACGTGTGTAAGGATATTTTGGAACATGAGACTTGCACTTTGAGGGCCCTATCTTGCACCCAGCGCAATTGCCTTTGTACACCGACGCATGTATCATTCCTATTTTGCACCCGACGCACAGCGGACTTTTCCCTCCACAGACGCACGTCGGTAAAATAGGGAATGTATTTGCGCTCCTGGGGGCGGTTCAGCGAAAAGAGGAGGCGTGTTCCGGCGCAAACGTTGCTTTGTGCTATTCTGCAGTTTCAGAAAACAATTCCGCCACTGACCAGGAAAAACCTGGTCTAAAGTCAGTAGCGCGTTATTCAGATGGTATTTTAGGGGCGCATGCTTGGCCATAATGTAGTGTGGGCACAACGCGCATACACTTCTCTCATCTAAACGGACGCAGCAGTTCCCATTTTTGCAAACCATACATAATTACATGGAAAAATATTAATGAAAATGCGCTTCAGGTGTTTGGATAGATCAGGAGGCACTTTACAGTACAGTCCTCAAAAAGTCGCAGCATTCTTTGTAGCTTGTTGTGTTTTACACAACATTTCCATGAATCATGGATGTGTTGATGACATAAATGAGGAAATGTTAGAGGAGTTAAGGAGACGTGATGTTGAACTCCGGCGGGATCTGGTCCGGGAGTAATGCGCAATGTGCTCCTGATGGAGCGGGTGGACGGAGATGGAGTGGGGGGAGGAGGAAGGGGCACAACAGGAGCAGGTGGTGCGTTTGGAGCCTCCACGGCTGCAGCAATCCTCTCCAGACTTGAGGAGATGCGCCCGAGTGGCCGCAGCAACATTGCCACCCGGCCAAGACGGGCATTTATTACTTTGCCGCATCTCGCATCGGCAGCTCCCGCTGGCGTGCGCCAGGCAAATCCGCCGTCATAATAGCAATCCGCCATGGAACAAGCGCCCTGCTCTTAAAGGGAATGTGAGATGACGCTCTGATTGGTTTATTGCACGTTACGCCCAAACCACACCTAGCTACTTCAGACCAACCCATTTTAGATTTGCGTCGGGCGCAAGAGTCATTTATCCCGCCTGCATAATAGCAACGCCCGAGATCGCCCGAGATCCGCCCACAAAGCTACTTGCATTTTGCGTTTCATACTTGCGTTTCAGATCATTAAAATAGGGCCCTGAGACTTTCGGAAAATGTGGACATTCATTGGAAATTGGGACATTTTTGGCTTTGGAAAACCTTTGTTAGTCATGGCGAGGCTCTAGGGATGGCAATGTCGGCCTGTCGGTCTGTGTGACCGCCACTGTGGTTCAGGGTGAATTATCTCATCAACGACTGGATGGATTTTCATGAAATTTGGTTCTCCCTCAGGATGAATTGTAATCTGTTTGGCAATCCTCTGACACATCAGGTCAACATTTCAATTGGTCCAGTCCTTTGTTTTATGACCAAATACCTACAAAATGCATTAACATTCCCATCAGCCTCAGCTGTCTTTGTGATTAGTGTTGATTAAGATAGATAGATAAACAGACAGACAGACGGATAGAGGGATGGGTGGATGGATAGATAGATAGATAGATAGATAGATAGATAGATAGATAGATAGATAGATAAATAGATTGATAGATAGATACTTTATTTAACTCTGGAGATAAGATATACTTTATTGTCCCTGAAGGGAAATTTGTTTTGGACTCTGTCCATTCTGCAGCGTTACAAAGACAACACTCAATACAGAAAAGACAACACCAAATACAGAAAAAACAACCCAAAATACAGAAAGACAACACAAAAAACAAGTATCTCTCAACACATACTCTCATGCAACACAAACATGCTTCCATATACATATAGTAATTACATTAACTACTCCTTTCATTGGCACTTCCTGCTGAACAACCCCGTCGGCTGTATTATCCGCAATAAGTCTGGCACAGCCCCCGCACATTGCACAGCTAACATATTGCCCAACCCCAATGGCCAACATATTGCTGAAATTACACAATGTACACAATGTACTGACATATTCGCACAACCCCAATAGCCTACGTATCGCACAAATTACACAATGCACTGCCAATGCACAACCTCAATAGACTACATATTGGACAAATGAGAAAATGCACAACCAAATAGCCTATGTATTGCACAAGTAACATATTGCACAATCCCCAATAGCCTAACGTATTGCACAATGACATAATGCCCAACCCAAAATAGCCTACGTATTGCACAACTAACATATTGCACATATTGGAGGAAACTTCACAAGAGAGAACATTTTGTCTGCTCCTCAGATCTTGAAAGGGCTGTCACACTTGATTTTAGGTTTAAGCTTCGAGTTGCGTTTTGGTTTCATGTTGCACGGAGTTGGGATGGTTAAACTTAATGTCCGAAGCCAGAGAGAAATAAAAAGCTCCACGACAGTAAGGGTCCTCCCAAACGGTTGTGTGTTCTGGAGGGAGGAATGGTCCCCACTTCCTGTTCTGGGGCGGCACGTCGGTCAAACACTTCCCTCAGGACAGAGCTTTCTCACGCTGTAGAGTATAACAACACACACATACACACACACACACACACACACAAACACAAACATCACATGGATGCAGGACACATAAACACTTAAAGAAAACGGATTTATGGACACAAAGGTTAATTTAATATCAGAAGTGCTGATGTATTCGTTGGGCTTTAAAATATATTCATTGCAATCACAACCGCTTTCGCAGCCAGCAGTCGGACAAAAAGGGGAATTCAAACTGTATCGCAGGAGTTGCGTCAATCCAGATCATTTCTGCCAATTTAAAACTGTTATTTTTTTATTATTGTTATCCCCGTCTTCCCTCCGTCATCCGGCTCCCTGGGTGTCACAGTGGGTCTTCCTGTGACGATGGATCACACAAGTGCTACTTCCTCCTCTGGTGACATAAAAGCCAAAGGTGAAAGTTGAACAGCTGTCTGATTTTTTCCCATTCTTTTTGTTCTGCTGCATGTGAGTGTGTGTCTGAGTGTGTAGGAATAGAGGAAGAGAGGGTGAGTGGGAGTATTTTTCAGCCCCGGGGGGAGATTACAGGTTATGGGGGTATAGCACTTTGCGTGTGTGTGTGTGTGTGTGTGTGTGTGTTTTGCGTGTATGTAGGGGACAGAGGTCAAGTTCTTCCCTTAAGAGTTTCTTGGGAAACACTAGTGGGAATCTCCTTACACTATCCCCTAGCTGTGATGTAAACACACACACACACACACACACACACATCACCCTTGACAGACACACACACACTGCTGGGAGGTCAGCAAGTGGAGTCCCAGGCTCCACATCCAAGATCCATAACCAATGTTAAATTGTGCATAAACAAAAATAAAAACACAAAATAAAGATTGCGTGTCATAACCATGGGGTCACAAGTTACAGTCCTTTTGAGGGTTTGTAGGATAATTATTGTGACTTTAAGAGACATCTTTCTCAGGTATAAATGTATACTTTATGATCCATATATGTTTTATTTTAAGAAAACAAATGACAATATCATGTGTTTGTAGAAGAAAAGAGTGATGAAACACATATTTGCAACAAAGCCAATTTTTATTTTTAAAGGCCAGTTATTTCATGGATCCAGGATACTATGCATCCTGATAAAGTTCCCTCTGCCTTTGGAATTAAAATAGCCCCCCCACATCATCACATACCCTTCACCATACCTAGAGATTGGCATGGGGTACTTTCCATAAGATCATCTCTCAATGCAAATCAAACCAGCTATTAGGCTAACTGAAATAAAACCATGCCAATCTCTAGGTATGGTGTGATGATGATGTGGGGGGGGGGTATTTTAATTCCAAAGGCCAAGGGAACTTTATCAGGATGCATAGTATCCTGAATCCATGAAATAACTGGACTTTAAAAATAAAAATCTGCCTGCCTCTATGGGAATTTAACATAGGGGTGTACTTACTTATGCCCCCTGTATTTTAAGGAAGAACATTTATTTATTTACGATACATTATTCATTCACAAAGAAAATTGGTGTCCTTAAAGGTTGGATTCTTCCTCATTTTTTTAATTAAGGCATTAATATCAATTTCCAAAAGATGTTTTTTTATTCCTCTTTTTAGTCAACTTTAGCATGAGTGTCCTAGTTTTTCCACATGACTGTATTTCCTTCCACATTGTGTGACCTGGGCAGGTGATGTGTTCAACAGACTTGTTTTCATATATATATTTTTTCTTCTAATAAACCCACCCTGTAGGCTAACAATAGTAAAGCCTACTCAAGACTTTCCCCCCTGTAGAAAGCAGTGGTGTAGTCTATGTGATACACAGGTATACACAGTATACCTACTAAGAAATCTCCAGGATTTCCATTTACCCACTTAAAAAATGTGCAATGATAGGCAACAACATTATGACAGCACTTTCACTTCAGGTATTTGTATCCACAAATACAGGGTCGAGTAATGTGACAGCAAACTAAACTAACACTGCTGAACATGCAGAGAGACTTATAGGTCCCTGATGTGAAAGCCCCCCTTACTGCTTTATATTCAATTCTATATTTGTAGGCTATTTTGAATGTCATCTGTGTTTTCCTTCTCATATAGGTTAAACAAAGGTATTCCCACAATAAACTGGTGCATAAAAGTGTATCAGAAAAAAGTAAATTAAGTCTTTGACGCTCAAAATAACCCTGGGGGAGGACACCCAGACCACCACCATATATATATATATATATATATATATATATATATATATATATATATATATATATATATATATATATACAAACACACATGTGGTACAGTATAAGCCCTTTGTTCAGATCCTCAACTATGTGCACTGGTTGTGGATGTCAACACGCTCCTTTTACATTGGCTGCGAGCTTAAAAACAACACGTTTTGACACTAGACTGCCGACTCATTTGTGTTATGCTTATTCGGCTTTGACCTACATTTGCCCATGATGTTGTCATGCATTATGAGACATTTTTAAGTGGAGAAAAGCCCCCATATTTGTCAGTGTGTGTTTCTGCCGTGCAGCTCGGACGTAACGCATCTGAGCGGACACGACAGTAAATGTAACCTGCCTAGGCATTTCCTGTCCCCGTGCCTTCAGTAGGCTAAAACCGCAATATTATAAGACGTCGCACCACGGGAATTAAGATCCGGGAAAGGGACGCTTTGACCCCGGTGCGAGCCCCACGAACCTGCGTCAGAGGCCGGGTAAGTGTTGGCGTAAGGCTTTCCTATTTCATCCTTCTGTTATTCACAACCAGATGTCACCATCCTCAGCCTGGTGTAACACGACGTCTTCAGTTTAGAGAGATACTTGCGCGTTTGATCAATGGGAAAGACATTTTGCACATACCAGACTACATTGACTAATCCTACAGTTTAAAGCCACTCTGCCTCTCAACCGAAATCTGTGCATTGTAAATACAAGTAAACATAATACCTAAAGCAATAGTAGACACATCTTAATTTCGGCATTCATATAATCCACTAACAAAAGAAATATTGCTTGATTCACGCTGGTCTTTCTTCCTGCTCACCATGGAGTAGGGTACTTATGGTGGAAGGGCGCTGAGGGAATCGCAGACGGGACAGTTCAAAAAGTTGAAATAAGAATTAAATAAATAAATGATCCTACATGCTTTTATGCATGCCGAATATAAGAGTGAGTCCCACTGAAACCAGAAACTCACATTAAACTCCCTTTTACCGTAATTAAAAGTGTCTATTTGCATACAACGTTAAATCGATTGAGTATTGAATGGAGGTTTGGTTATCGTAGGAGGGATGATTGAAACACATTGTAGATCACGCCGCACGACACGCAAAAGACACCAGATTGGTTTATTATTGCTCCACTGATATTTCATGTAATATCAGCGTGCATGAATTGCATCTTGCTGTTCTGAATTCAGCAGCTTACATTTTAATGTCAATTCAGTCGACAGCAGGGGGTTATTGTCTCAGAGCGCTCTGACCGGATTCAAGGTCTTCAACATTTGAATGCCAAACAAAGCGGCTTTCTCATATGAATCCTCTCCGATTCAGTGAGGTTTTAAATTCAGCTTACGATCATTTCATGGCAAACTGCCTTGGATGCATCCAGTGAAAATCAGATCATACATTTGACACTAATTATTACATTTAAGTAGCCTATAACATATGGTGTTTAAAAGTATTTACTTGGAAATGTGTGGTTTGTATTAAAAATTATTTAAGCAATGTTTTCTTAAAGATTGATACTATTACAGCCAGATGATTGAAATTTGTCCTTTTAGGCTATCATGTTAGACTGTTATTTAATGTGTTTTTTCTTTGTCATTTTAATGCTAAAAGAGATTTATGTCCATGGAAACCCAGCAACACTGATGACAAACAAATGTTCCGGTTTTAAATATCTGAAACACCGGCTAACAGTTTTTTTTGGGGTTGTAGATATTTAAATCAAGTTCATGGCTAGGCCTATACCTGCAAATGTAAGAAAACTATATGCCAATATGCCAGAACTGTAGCCAATGAGGTGATATAACTTCATAATAAACTGTCTGTGTTACTGACATGTCAGTGGGCTGTTTCAGATCCCATAATGAACCTCTTCTCACCGCTAAACTGCTTCAAGTTTGGAAATATGATAGGGGGGGAACGTAGCATCAAGTTCACTAAAGTGAAGTACACTTATACTGGAATTTACAAGTTCAACCTTTCAAAATAAAGACAGTTTCATCACGAGGGAAAAAGGAAACTTAAGTGTTCTCTTTGGAGAAATTGATGCACGTCAAGGAGAAAACAAAAATGAAAGAATAAACAATAAAAGAAAAAAAAATAACAAAGAAATATGTAAAGTGGAATAATTGAATTGGGGATACATAAGGTGAAGATAAGTAAACCACATAAAACGATTGCGTAATAACCCTATTTTACAGTCTATGGGAAAAACACTGCCTAACATAAACAACACATATATAAAGTTCATCTTAATAAATGAGAATATGTTGGAATATAGGCTATATACAAAAAAATAAGGACAATACAAGCTCATGCAATAATGCGATGTGCAATGATGTGCAAATTGTAGGCTACGTCACAACACAGGTCAAAACCAGCCAAGGCGATTACAAAATGGGTAAACTACCCTAACCCTCAGGGGCCCCAAAGCACTCAGGGCCCCTGTGGGGTAATTAGTTGATGGTTTCATTGATTACTTAAAAGGAAATGACTTTATACATTTGCATTTACACTAAGTATGGAATGACATCTCTCTTTTAACTTGCTTGTGGGTTAAGTTGGCCATGCCAGTGAAAGGATAATTTTGTAATGTTTTTGTATTTCTTAAAGATCTTGGAATATGTCATAGCAGTTACACCAATAATACTTATTATGTATAATTCCTAATCTGTAAATCAAACAAATCCGTTATCATTTTAACGTTAGATTTTGATTGCTTTATTTTGAAGGGCACTACCGGAAGCCCTGCGTCGTATTCCGTGTAACTTGACACCTTTGGCGGAGACAGGCAGCAGTAACATGCATAGCAGCTGATGCTGTGCGGGGGCTAAAAATAATCAACTTTTTACTCTCCAACTCTCGCTGTATTGTGTTTCTTTTCCTCTTCTTTCTTTCTTCTGTTTGTTTTCTTTCTTTTTAAAAATCAAGACGCCTGGAATGAAACGGCGTCAGTAAGGAATTTTAGTTACTTTTCTTCGAGGTAAGACACTTTCGTATTTAAATTAAGCCAGCTTAATTGACGTAACGTAACGTGTGAAAATTAGCTTTTTGATGTCTTTCGAAGCTGTATTTAATTTTAAGTGAATATGGTTTGATAAACGGGGCTGTAGTAACATGTGTGTTTTTGGTAAAAGCTTGTGGTTTATTTAATTCTATGTCAGCTAAGATTTAAATGGTTTGCTTGATATTTTAGCACTGTAGGCTAGTTATTTAGGGGTGCCAACTGTCCTGGCTAACCAGCCAACTGCACTTTCATTATGGTCTTTGCTATGTCAGTGAGCCCAATTAATTACAGTTAAAGGGGCATTCATGTGGTTAAAAAAACCAAAACAAACTAAACATTTCAAAACAATTTGGTCAGAAATTTGAAGTAGACTAAGACTCAGGAAATGTGTGGTTTTCTCATTGTGGAGAACAGCACCTGTAGTTTGGTGCTGGTTTTGAATGTTTGACAAAAAGTATCAACACTTCAATAGAAACATCTCAAACCGCCTCCGATATAAATGTCTCTGCTATGTCTGTATTAGAGGTCGACCGATAGTGGATTTTACCGATACCGATAGTTAGGTTGGGCCGTATTTGCCGATAACCGATTAATCGACCGATAGTATTTAGAATTAATACTGGATAAAACAGTTGACAAAATACATACATTTTTTCAAAAAAAAGACGCTTTTGCCAATAATCAAAATAATAATGTCATATTTATTGATATTACACCCACAGCAATGCTACATAAGCATGTGTGTTGTCTAAAACAGTTCTCCTACATATTTGGAGTCATCCAGTGCAGAAATAAACATAATGAGCATTATAATTCATATAAAAAGGACAAACTATTTACATTTCTTCAAAAAAGGCCCAAATGTATGCCAAATCTCAAAACAGTGACGTCATTCTTCTCTGTAGAACGGTTTAGACCTAGCCTGATGAGGTCCTACTCAGATTCTAGTCAGAATGTGAGTCTGAAACATAGACAGTATATAAGGCATAAGGTCTGAAACCGCTCCATTGGGCTGTGATTATGGAAAAAAATGCCTCTGCATTCATTGGATAGACCTACAACCAATCAGAGCAACGGAACTCAACACTTGTATCGTCTCCATAACAACCACTCTTTGCACAATGCATTCATTCTAACTTCCGACTTTTAGATTTTTTGAAGCTGGATATATCATTTGTTGCGTGTAAATATAAATGTGGATAACGTTAGTGATAGTGACATGCTCGCTACAGTCGCATTTCTAGAGATGAATCAGCGAAAACACGTTTTATATCTCTGATTCACGGCTTTGTTCTAGCGCCGGCGGTCCCTCTCTTCAGTCTCTCTCTATGTCTCTCCACCTAATAACGCTCTCTCTCTTCAGTCTCTCACTATGTCTCTCCACCATATAACGCTCTCTCTCTCCAGTCGCTTTCTATGTCTCTCTCCACCATATAACGCTGGCTCTCTCCAGTCGCTCTCTATGTCTCTCCACCATATAACGCTCGCTCTCTCCAGTCTTTCTCTAGCTATCTCGCTCTACCAACCATATGACGCTAGTACCGTACTTTCGGGCAGTTGTTGATGCATTAAAAGGAATGCGCTGTCGATTCTACACATCTCAATTCTCCAGCGGCAGACACTAGACGCATCGTGGACAAGGGCGTAAATCCCAGGGGGGTCGGGGGGGTCACGACCCCCCCCATCTAAGGGTTGTCCCCTCCTAGAAATATCATTAAAACAATGCTGAGTATTGTAAATAACATAATGATGTACACGTAAATCTCTCTTATCTGTGTAAGCAGTAAAACAATACAAACCCCAAAAAGTGCTTTTTAAGTTTAGAAACATTTTGAGTCCCCCCTCCCTTGCCTCAGAGTGGTTTGGTCCACTGCATGCTTTAGGATCTGCCAGAGCCATAGAGATATAAGAGTTGCGACACTCGTTGAACTCGCTAGCTGGGTGGTCACGTGGTTCATGTAAGCCTGTATAGTTCCAAACACACGCAGCGCTGTCATGTTCCCCTATGGGACTGACAGCAGCGATTGCGATATTGAATCGTAAATATTAATAAAAACCCATACCCATGTACTTGATTGTTATTGCATATTTGTAAATGTCAGTTTTACATTTGGAATGGGGTGACAATATGTTTTTTAAGTTTTGGAGGGAAAGCTTCACGTTCGTGTTAGCATGATAGCACTAGGCTACTTTCCTGTATTGTCCTTCGCATCACGGGGACTTTAGTTTATTTACATTTTGTGTTAGCCTGTCCAAACGTGTTTGTTCTGACATGTCTGGGACACCCCCCCACCCCCTGTGCCGGTTCACGTTAAATGACATCACATAGTACGCGAGGGTCACCGGGGACCTGAAGCTCAACGCCAGGCCAATGCAAAAACGTCAAAAAATAAACTAAGTCCCGGGGACCCGAAGGACAACACAAGGGTTAACCTTACTACGTCTTTTTGAGATCAAAGATGATTCAAGATGTTCTTTTTTGCACATCTGGACTATTGTATTTTCCTTGATGTTGCTTGTAATTCCAATTCACTTACCCGTGGTCAGAGAGCGATTGAGAAAGCAGAGTAGCAACAGTCCATTCAGCATTTAGTGTCCAGCCCACTTCTTCTGATGAGGCACGAGTTGACCACACAGCCATGATCATTTTAAGACAAAGCCATACACCAAGTATCACATATATTAAAAAATAACAACTGTGTGTATGTGTGTGTATGTATGAACAACCATGATCATTTTAAGACTAAGCCATACACCAAGTATCACATATATTAAAGAATAAAAACTCAATACACTTGGATAAATACATTTTTCATTTTTATTAAACAATGAGTGACACAAGAACAAGTACAGAAAAAATTAATACGGTGGGGAAAGGAGACAATTAAAAAAAAGCAATACAACTAAGATTCACAGCTGGCACCTTGGTTATAAAACCCTTCAGCAAAAGCAGATTCTACTGCCTAACATCTGCACGCTGCAAAGGAGGATACAGCATGTAAATCTGGAGCCAGAAGTTTTGGGAGTTAGTGTTTGAGATGCTGAGTGTTTAATTAAAACAAATCCTCTCCACATATATCAGGCTGAGGTTTGTGGGACAAAAAACAAGTGGGAAGTATGAATAAGAGCAACAAAGTAGAGCCAGGAATATGGGGAATAGTATAAGTGATTAATTAACAAAAAATATCCTCCACATATATCAGGCTGAGGTTAAGGATTCAATCATAGTGCATCAGGGTAAACAGCCGTGATAAGGGGTACCTTGGCAGCAAGAGTCAGACTAAGAAGGCATTTCAACACAGCAGACTTCCTCACATAAGGTCATAACATCTAGTCCACTGCCAGTCCACTGCCAAACACCTTACTGGCCGCCATGGATGTATTTGGCCTCTCCATCCCCGGCACACCGTCCGCAGCCTCCAGTCTCCTCTTATTTCAGCAGCCACCACCAGCAGCCGTCGCCAGCACCAGTAGGGCTGCTGGAATATGGAAAGAAATATGATCATAATTATTTCGGTCAATATTGAAATCACGATAATTTAACACGATTACTTGTTGACTTCTGGAAAGATGTTGAAATCATTGAACTTAAAAAAACAGTGGAAAACGTTAAATAAAATCAACAGTGAAATTTGCCTTAATACTTTTTCATATTTAAAATTATGTCATTGTCATATGTCACTTACTGATATTTTGCATGTGGAATAACTTTTATTCATACATGAAATCCAACAGCCCTTTCAAGGGTATAATTAAACAAACGCAGCTTATTTCTAGACACACAGTAGGCTACTCAGCTGACTAAGCTAACACCGTCAGGTTCAGTAGATAAAACCTAAATAAAACCCGTCCTTAATCAACCTTAATGATCTTAGTAATACAACATCAATAACTAACTAAATCAAAGGTGTCATAGATTCACTACTGAACTTCGTAATTGTTGGTGTAGCTAACGATAACTTCACAGCTGGCGAAGTCAAGCTAACAAACGAGCTAACAAACTAGCAGGCAATCGGTCGGCTACCAAGATAAAAAAATATATAATCACGCTGTGCACACATACAAATAAAGATCAGTATATGCATCATAAAGGGCCTCTGATAAAATATAGACAGTTGACAATTCAAAAGAGGTAGCTATTTAATCAACTTACCTCAGAAGTTACTCGACGGCCAGCAATGAAAGTGAATGATGTCCCGACGCCGTGAAGGGATTGTTTGGAACTATGCGAGGCTGCATACCCCGGAAGTAGGCGGGAAAAAGCGTACAACGGAGTCCAATGGGAGTGTCGCCACTCTGTCTTTCTCTATCACTCTGGGATCTGCGCTACACTTAGGGTGACAGTCACATCGGTAGTGACAGGAATGTAGTAAGTAGACGTTCAAAGCTGTCTTATTCACATTAAACATCAGATTAAGTTTTTCTTTTCTCATATAGAAATGATGCTGAGTAATTAATGAATTAGTCATGACAAAAAAGTTCACTATGTTAGTGTAATATAGTGTAACGTTACCTAGCTTGTTGGAGAGAAATGCACTCACTACAACTAACGTTACCACGGCGATAAGCCTTACGTTGTGTGTGAACTTATATTAGGGTTAATTTTGGAGATCTACAGTTGTTTTTTGCTCAATATGAAATTAAGTGGCTGATCACTTAAGTATATATCCTCTGTCCCAGACATAACCTAATATTTATGTGGAGGATGCAAGATCTTTTTTATTGAATCACGAGAAACAGTGAAAAGAAGGATAATGGTACAGTCTCCATGCTACACTAATGATAGTATTAAGGCTTTCCTCTGTGGACGCATGTCTTCTACGAGTATAATTGTGGCTGTATTATATGTGTCCCCTTCAAAAATTGCTCTTCAGAAATTTTATGTTTATTGTCCCCCCCTACTGTTAGATCAGATTTACGCCCTTGATCGTGGACGATTTGGGTCGGACTTGCGTTAATTTTTGTCAGTGTTTTAACCGCTTGAGGTTAGTTAGCCTACTGCTAATGTTTAGCTTCATCTCAGCCAAAGCAAACAAACAAACATACTGTTCTGCTGTTCTTTCTCTACTAATGCAGCATATATTCAACAAATGAATAACTTTATAATGATATAACAAAACTTGTTGCTGTCGATGCTTTGAACGCGCATCTGATGTCAGCCTTCTCCGCACAGCATGTGCTCCGTGCAGCGCGCAGTAACACGTGTCGAAAATAAACAACATGAGGCATCAGTGATAGTTTTTATTTCCCCTCTAGAGGCCGCTATTGTAATGCATGATGCCAGCAGACCCTTCTCAGCTCTGTGTACTGTGTAATGAATGACAGCATGCGCTTCTCAGCCGCTCCAGCAACGGACGCAACCAGGAAAAACTATCGGCATGGATTTTTGCCGATAACGATAGTTCCACCAATCAACTATCGGTGCCGATTAATCGGCAAAACCGATGAATCGGTCGACCTCTAGTCAGACCCGTCGCCAGACCTCAGTCTTAAGGGGGGCACATGAAATACATGGGGGGGCACAATTATTATTAGCGTATAGTATGTATATTTAAAATAATCATATACTCTTGTTATACTATTCGCACGTAATCATCACGTTAAACATAACCAACAGCAATATGACCAGGTAGCCTATATAGCCTACAACACATTACATAGAAGCAATGTTATGAATATCCATAAAACACTTGACTATACAACATATTAGATGTAACACCAGAAGCATCTCTCAAACATTGCATTTTAAAGCAGTCAACAGAAGGATATGCATTGCTATGCATGTGCCATGAGACACACACGCACGCACGCACGCACGCACACACTCACACACACACGCACAGAGACTTTGAACCTACCGGTACTTTGAGTGGAGGCAGCCTGTCCTCTCTCCAGTCCCTCCTGTCATTTGAAGCTGCATGCTTATTTAAGCCCTTGTCTGTAAATCTTAAACCCCTTAATGAAGAAGGTCGCGTCCGATGATACAGATGTGAATTTCCTTTTCCACCGAGTAGCCTACGCAAGCCAGTCCCTGTTCAAATACCAGCTAGAGGAAAATGATCGTTTTTTTTTTAACCAAACATTTTGACTGGATATTTCTTCAACACAACCTGTTTGGGTTTGTCCGTCACACCCCCTGATTCAACAGTTAGTTGTGGCCCAAATGCTGCCCCAGTCGCAGTTGCACTTGGGACTGCAGGTCCTGCCAGGCCCAGGGTCGGGCTCTACGGAGCAACTAGCATCAGGCTCAGACTGTCGTCCAGGGGTTCCTTCTCCAGCTACAACATCAGGAGGCGTCGGTGTCGTATCCAATTTGGCAGAGGAGAATGTTGGTGGGATTTTCAACCAGTTACGGATATCCATGACGAACTGACGCGAGTAAAAGCCGGTGAAAACCTTATATACTGTCTATGGTGAAAACTCATCCAGCTTTCAAAAATGTGCGGTAACTGTTGAGCTGACGTAGGCTACGTCACGTCGTAGCCTAACTTTCTTTTTAGTAAGGCCGTGATAGGCTGTTGCAGTGTAGCTAGATTCCCATCAATCAAACAAAAATCACACCATTGTTTATTTATATTTTTTATGTTTTAATGATAAAGAATGCAACATTAATGCAACACAAAATTAGCAACTATTATAATATAAAATTAAAGTAATGTTTTTAAGAGGTCTGTGCCTCAAGTGGGGGGGCACAAGCATTTTTGGGGGCGGGCCCGGCCCCCTATGGCCCGCTCATAGTGACGGGTGTGCCTCTAGTCTGTATGCCCAGTTTGTCCAAAATAGTTATAATTTCTCCACAACGAGGCACCACAATAGAAGCCCTAGTTCCAATACCCAGTCTAACATACTGTATAGTAAGCTGTGTCACAAAAAGATTTAGTATAGTAGGTCAGTGTAAAAATACTACCAGGATGTGCGACTTCATCCGGTCATATGTCGCAGTATGCAAGCCAGCATACTTTTCTGGCTATTATGACCCACAATCTTTTGCGTAGAATATATATGAGCAAGAGGGTCAAAGTTCAATGCTATGAAGAAGTAGTAAGTAAGTAATATGCATACTACATGCAACGGTACATACTTTGTAAAGGCCGCTGTGGTAGGTTACATCCTAAAAGTCAAAAGAAAAAAGTTTGCCATTTGGAACTCCGCAAAGATGTGCCTCTTGTTTTTAAACAAAGATGCCCCGCCAGATGCAGCTTTGGGTGGCCATCTTTGTTTATCGGTTTGTAATGGAGACCAGCGCTGCATCCATAGACATATAGAAACTGGACCAACAGATCCCGTTGTTCTGGACGGAGACCAGTGAAGGATATTAGAAGCACTTTTCTAGTGATGGCTGAGCGTACTGCGCAGCCTCCGACTGAGAGAAACAACGTAAATGTTTAGCGCTGGGCAATATATCGAAATTATATTGATATTGTGATATGAGACTAGATATCGTCTTAGATTTTGGATATCGTAATATCGTAATATGGCATAAGTGTTGTCTTTTCCTGGTTTTAAAGTTTTAAAGTTGGAAGTCTTCTGGTAGCTGTGTCAAGAGAAATCTCAATCATTCCCATTCTTACAGAGGCGGAGAGTGTAGGTATATGTAAGGAGATAACATGGGCACAGGCTAATTACTGCTAACTAACATGCTAGTTAACATTAGTGATTAAACTTAACGGGCTAATGTGAGTCGAAACTGCCTGCGAGCTTCCCCTGTACTATACGGTAATTCTTCTACTGTGTGACAGTAAGTCTCGTGGTTATGACCCAATCGTTAGCCTATTTTTATAAAAGTGTCTGCTATGGAGCCATAACGTGAGATACAAGGTAATGGAGCCTTTTATACATTGTCGTGTTTTTTTTTAAATAAACAATGGACAAATCGAGTCTTTGAACGCTTCAGATGTAAAGTTATTCGCTGTCAAAGTGGCGCCAAAATGAATGGAAGTCAATGGAATGCTAACGGCAGGTGATGGCTTGCTAGCGTCAAAATGGCGCCATAGGAGCTACGCGTTCCGGGGAGAGGCTTACCACCTTGGCTGCATCTCATGTTGCTTGAATTACCTCCTTGAGTCTAGGGCTGCACGATATTAGGAAAAAATTATCATTGAATGGAACTGAGCTATCGTTAAGTTAATCAATTTCAGCAGTGCTTTCCCTACTATGACAAGTCAAAATTTCTGCTGTGAAAAAAAGGTCCATTGCTATACATATCAGAGGTTGCACACCTCTGGAGCTACTATGGGTTAAGTGTCTTGCTCAGGGACACATTGGTTGATTTATCGCAGTGGGATTCGAACCCAGAACCCCCCAACCGAAGGCATATTACACTGCCCCATCACCATACGGCGTCTCGTCACATTGGTGCAAACTGGCAGGTTTTAGAACGCTGCAGACCGGTGCGTTGCAAGGAGCTGCAGGTTTCCACTCGTCTTGCCGCGATTCTTTGATCGGAACTGGGCTTTACATGGCGAAAGAGATGTCTGTTAATTAGTGAATACATATTTTTGAGCGTCACCACCTAAGGCAGGGCGATATGGAGAAAATCAGATATCGTGATATTCTTGTCCTAATACCTCAATGTCGATATTGTGGCGATATTATAGGGTTGACAATTTGTGCTTTAACAAAATATCTTCACACTTAGATTTTAGATAAATAATCTAGTAATAGTCTGGTAACAGAAAATTACATCACTTTACTGTAATGCAGCTTTTGAAACCAGGAAAAGACAACATTTAAGCCACTTACGAAACTCTAAGACGATATCTAGTCTCATATCACAATATCAATATAATATCGATAAATTGCCCAGCCCTATCACCACCCCCATCCATCCCGTTGATCCATTCGATCCGATAACATTTGGAACGTTTAGAAGAGCGACATGATTGAATAATTTTATCCCCATTCAAATTAGCGGAGCGCTAAACTGGAAGTAGCCAGCTTGGCTGGCGGAGGTCTCTAGTGCGCCTGCTCTATGGGTCACACAATGCAGAAGTAGCGCCCCACCAATTAGTCCCAAAATGTCCATAGTAAATATATTCTTTGTAAATCTTTACAGTAATTTCCAGAAAGAACCAAGCAGGCCTGCCTTATAGACCTTTTTAACGGCAGACATGTTGACATGTCATAGTAGGAAAAGCACGGGTGTATTCAAAACCATTACTGATGGCTGCATTCCACTTAGGAGAGGCCCAGGTATTGTGCATGCTGACTCACTGAAATATCTTACTGGGACACTTTATGGAACTGAGCCATCGTTAAGATTATCAATTTCAGCAGTGCTTTCCCTACTATGACAAGTCAAAATGTCTGCTGTGAAAAAGGTCCTCAGACAATCTAAATTTTCTTCAAAACTTGCCATTTTCAGCTTGTAGCTTTCTAGCTCCAAGTTTGTTGTTGTTTCCCGTGACGAGTTTGAGAACGGCAAGTGAGCGCAATTATCCTGGAAATGTACTTGTACTGAGACTATTGCACTTGTAACATTATAGAGTCCTATTTTAAGAACGTTTAAACACATTGTATGAAAGATAACAGTAACTAACACAACTCTAAACAGTTAAAAAAGGAACGACTAGAGTCTCCTGAAACTTTTGTCATGGTTTAATGACAACTTTTAATGACACTTCCAACATGTTCCAACACTTACATTCATTTAACAGTAGTCTGGATCCACGACAATTCATTTACCTGATAATCCGGCAGCGTTCGTTTCGGGAAATAGCAACAAACTTCGAGCTAGCAAGCTATTTGGTCCTGCTTGGTTCTTTCAGGGAATGATTCTAAAGACCTACAAAGAATATTTTTACAGCATTTACTATCTAACTGGGACGTTTTGGGACTGAATGGCAGGGATTTGCTATGGACAAAATACACAAGGCGATACGCTGGTAAGAGCAAATTACGTTTAACCATGTACCGAGCTAATAAATCTAGCTCATGTTATTGTATACTGAATAGTTAAAGGTCCTATGACGTGCTGCTTTTTGGATGCTTTTATATAGACCTTAGTGGTCCCCTAATACTGTATCTGAAGTCTCTTTTATATAGACCTTAGTGGTCCCCTAATACTGTATCTGAAGTCTCTTTTATATAGACCTTAGTGGTCCCCTAATACTGTATCTGAAGTCTCTTTTATATAGACCTTAGTGGTCCCCTATACTGTATCTGAAGTCTCTTTTATATAGACCTTAGTGGTCCCCTAATACTGTATCTGAAGTCTCTTTTATATAGACCTTAGTGGTCCCCTAATACTGTATCTGAAGTCTCTTTTATATAGACCTTAGTGGTCCCCTAATACTGTATCTAAAGTCTCTTTCCCAAAATTCAGCCTTGGTGCAGAATTACAGCCACTAGAGCCATGCGCGGAGTTTGCGGGGGGGGGGGAAGCACTGCCCCCCCCTGGTAGCTGAAACGGATAATTGCATTGTTTCAAAAATGAGTGGAATAATTACTTCTGGCATAACCAGATATTTTAGAAATAACACAAAACAACTAAATGGTGATAGGTAATACATCTGATTTCATATACTGCTTTAGTAAAACTAATATTTTTTTAGGGCTCTGGCTCTCACCTGAGACCATTGTCGACGCATATGCAGGACGACAAAAAATGATAATTACTGTTGCACTAGTCTGGACATCTTACCGTGCCCATGTTGCAATAAATGTTACCTAAATGTCATGTATATAAATTTGCTGTCAGCGCGTTTTGTGTTGATTTGGACTTTTATACGTTTTATTCCACTTTGTTTAAACGGCGAAGTTCACCTCGTTCACCTGTTTGGAGCTGACTGGTGAATGTGACACGCGTAGTACAGGCCTTACTGGATACACCGTGACTCTGTTTGTGGATCTACTGATCGCTGTGGATTGCTTTTTTCTTTTGTCATTGGATTATGGCAAAATACTGATCTTTTTTCTTAATGTTTTATGGTGTGATTGCGCTTGGTTTCTGTGTTTGGAGAGGCATCTCAAAACATTTTAGGTCCAACACTGATTGTTCACTGTTACATTTTAGTTGAATTTAAGTGTCGGGGAATTCCGCCACCGTCTGTCTATTGTGCTCCAACACAGCCGTGCCGCTATTGGATTTCATCAGGGCGAATTGTTAAATTGTTACAATGTAATTTCAAATCTGCTTTAAAAAATAAACATATGTTTATTTAGCATGTTTGATTTGTCCATATGTGCTCGTGCTGTGTTCCCAGGTCTCAGCTGCTACCATGAGTTTTTTTTTTTTTGCCCCCCCTGGCTCGAAAGTCAAACTCCGCCTATGACTAGAGCCAGTCCCACAATGAGCTTTCCTTCCTTCCATTTCTGTGTCTGTAGTTTTAAATGCTATTGAGGAGGAGAGATGGGGGGGGCAAGGTGGAGGCTGGGGGTGTGGCCTTTACCAACTGCCATGCTTCACTTGTTTGCAAGCCATGATGTCTCTCTTTCTCTTGGGCGGGCCAAATTCTCTGGGCGGGCAAAGCAGAGAAAGGGGAGGTAACCTTTTCCCTTATGACGTCATAAGGAGAAGAATCCAGATCGGCCCATCTGAGCTTTCATTTTCTCAAAGGCAGAGCAGGATACCCAGGGCTCGGTTTACACCTATCACCATTTCTAGCCACTGGGGGACCATAGGCAGGCTCAAAGTGAAATTTTCATGTCATGGGATGGGAGCATTAACTTCATTTAAAAATGTGGCATTTTCTTTCAACACAGTTTTTTGCTCCTATCCAGGAGTGTTTGTTTGGAAGTGCCAGACCTTAATTTAATACATTGAATGCACCTTGCACAACCTTGCACAATAGGTTTATCTACATCCTATCATTACTAGTGAAACAGTTGTACATTTTTGCTCCCCAACTTGCACATTAAGTTTATTTATATCTATTGAAACAGTTGTACATTTTATTTCCAAATTTTATATATTTTAAATATTGCTCGTGTAGCATTCAATTATTATTTCATGTATATTGTTTCCTATTATTTAATGTATACTCTGTATGTGTGCTGTGTGTCTGATATTTTGCTGCTGCAACACCGTTATTTTCCATTTTTTTGGGATCAATAAAAATCTGTCTGTCTATCTAATAGTAATGCACCGTATGCCAGGGGGCATTTAGCTGGCCATTGCCCCTGAAATAGCTCTTATAAACTGACACCTGCCTGCATTTGTGTTTCTGTGTGAGTAAGTGTGAGTGCACTTGAATGTGTGACATGCCAAGAAAATTTCTGACCAAGCCTCCAAAGGTCAAGCCAAAGCCCCTCTAGTGACCCAGATGGCTATTGGTTAAGTTGTGGAAGGATTCATGGAAACCCTTAAGATTATATAACGCATTAGGGCTGCACTATATGAAGAAAGTATGCGATAATGTTGTTGAATATCGCGATAATGATATTACTAGTGATAAATAAACGGATAATAAAGTGTACTCAGTTGTGCAGTTCTGCTGCTTTCAGTATTCTGCTAAAATACAACAAATTGCTTGTTGAATTTAAAAAAATAAATAATTTCCAACATTCTTTTAGTGAAGAAATTGAACACTGAATTAAATATAAAAGGCACCACTAAAAAGCAATGACAGTTACATTTTAAAGTGCAGTTTTCTACAGATTTATTGCACCAGTTGACATCGCAATGAGAATTAAGGAAAAAAAATATTGTGCAGCCCTATAACACACAATGCAGTTTATATTCACTGATTTTGGCATTCTTTATGTTTGTTTTTTGGTTTTGATAGATCGACTCAAGGCTTGTGTCGAGCAGCTGGGTGGTGGCATGGCCTTGTCGTTTTGCGGCAGCGACAACGGCACCAATTCCTACAGCGTGAACGCGGGCGTGCTGAACAATGGCTGCTTCGTGGACGCCCTCAACTTGGTTCCCCATGTCTTCCTGCTCTTCATCACCTTCCCCATCCTCTTTATTGGTAGGTGATGGAAGTTGACACGCACACATATACATATGCTACATTAAAACCACACGGAAAAAACTTTTTCATTTGAACCCAGGGATGCTCCGAATCCAGGATTCGGCTTTGGCCGAATATTGGGCTTTTTGACGGGGTTCGGTTTCTGCCGAACCTTAGAATTTTTTTCCACCGAATCGAACCATACGCTTGCACTACGCTGGTCGACGTAATGACGCCGCTGTTGATTACGGGAAGGTGGGTACGTAGGTGGAGCGTTGAATGCGGTAGGCTGTGAGAAAGTGCAAATGGAACTCGTGAGCAGAAAAAGTTGGTGTTTGGCAGAAATTTCAGTTAAAAGAAGGCCATTCAAGTCCAGCTACATGTTCAATTTGCAATGCCGGTTTGTCTTGTGGTGGCGAGGACCCTAAACAATACGCAACATGGCCACTGTTACAACATTTGCATATGAAACATTCGAAAGGATACGAGTTCTGCATGAAGGAATCTGAAGACAGCAGCCAAAATGCAGCAACGTCAGATACGGCAAAGGAAGGACAATTAAAAAACAGCTAAAAACTGGTGTTAACCAGACAGTGCTGTGGATGTTGTTTACTTTGTTAATGAGTTTACTGTGTTAATGGACTGAGGATGGGACTAGGATTCGGTTTGGATTCGGCAGAATCTTAACCAGTGGATTCGGTATTTGGCCGAATCCCAAAAATCTGGATTCGGTGCATCCCTATTTGAACCATCAGGCTGTGCCAACATATTTTTCTGTGTGACATGAACGCAGCATTTGTACAAACACAAACATAGTTCCACTGGTCATTTGTGAGGACATTGTATTGACCTGAAAGGTGTACCCAAACCTTAAACATGCCTACACCCAAGTAACCTTTCACTTATCATAAACCATGAAAGTGAAAACTCACCGGGCGCGTAAGTCGCGTAGCGCAGCTATTTTTATTTCGGCGCACATGTTACCCAATCTGTCTGTTCATACCGGGTGTGTTCCAAAGGCCCATTCTGTTTACTAATCTGATATCATTTTAAAAGGCTAACCGAAAAAAACATTGTAGAACCCTTTTAAAATTATGTAAGCACATAATGTAATCTGAAAACTGCTGCCCTGGTTAAAAAAAACAATGCAACTTATCTCAGCTGGTACTCTGTCTGTAATGGAGTGGAATGGAAATTTCTAAGTGACCCCAAACTTTTGACCGGTAGTGTATATTAATAATGAAACAATGAGATAATGGCTTGCAATATAATTTCCCATCCCTCTCAATAGGGGTGTAATGAATCACCAAACTTACGGATCGGATCACGATTTTGAGTCACGGATCGGATAAATTTTCAGATCAACACAAAAAAATGTAATAAAAATAAGTTTTAACAATAACGCGACAGGAGAAAGACGTCGCTAAGCTGGCCTGGCCCTCGGCGAGCCAGCCTTCTTTGAGAATTCTTTATCAATCTTTCTCCCTCCCTTTTGTAGAATTTCTTGTTGTGACTTCAAATATAGGCTACCTAAGTAATAACAATAATTTAATATAAATTAATTTAGTGAGTTTGTGATTATTTGGCTAAAGATTTCTATTTTTTTCTATCTCCCTGCTAACACAGCCACTAAGCTTTATGCTAATTAATGCGTAATGACGTCACACATATGCAAACGAGTGTATGACATCATCTAGGGCTTTTAGCGACTTTTGGAGCTGGTGTTGGCTACTTTCATTGAAAAGAGTTGGCCACACTGGTAAACGCAACATTTAGTCCCGTCTGTGTTGTTTCTCCGACAACAGTGACCATAGTATTTTAGCTCGTAGCTTTAGTGGCCGACGGTTGTAATTCCCGCTTTCACATCTGGTGAAATAAAGTCACACTTTTACACCGTTTAGCAAATATTGCACAGGTGGTTGCACAAAGGGGCAACCAGAGGCCACGAAAAAGGTTGCCAATTGACTCAATCTGGTTGCCAAGGGCAACCGGGGAACCATCACTATCGAGCCCTGTCTGACATGAGGACTTGTGCTGGGTTCCCCACTGAGCTGTATTACATAATCTATTCTCAAGCGTCGCTCCATGTCATCTGGCAGGCAGAGCAGATGTGTTAGTGATATTAACTTTCCCTCTTACACACACACACACAGACACACACACAGTGCTAAACCCCCTCTATGGTGCAGTTAACTAAGTCAGAACAACATGAGATTACCATTTCTGACACGCATACTTTAAGTCACTTTCTTGTCACCAGTGTGAACAGCAGCAAAAAACAGACAAACTGTCAATATTAAAAATGTAATATTATTAATATTGAGTGTTTATGTTAGCAGTTATTTTTCTCAGTTCGTTTTTTGTTTTGGTTAATTCTTTCCCAATAAAAACAAATGTTATAACATGTATATTCAGGAGAAAAATATAAAGGATGAAAAGGGAGGGAGCATATGACAGAAAAAAAGAGGAGTAAAGGAAAGAAGGTGGGAAAAAGGAAGGACTCTTCTGTTCTTCATTACTCTGCAGAGCACAGGCCTAACGTTCACTGAACGCATGGCTGGTTATATGGTTTGTGTGTGTGTGTGGGAATAGTTCTGAACAGAAGCCCTCAGCCTGTCCCCTGAGGGACTCACTAATTGAAGCTTCCTGGATCTAGGTTTTTATGGTCCGCGTCCCCTGAGCCTCCCAAATGGCTGCGGTCGATTTAGTTAAGAGCAGAAACAAACCTCATAAGAAACTAATAAAACCCTGCGGTGCTGAGCTCACAAGGGTTGTGTAAGAGTTGCTAAAGCATCGAGACTTCAATTTTACGTATATTGCATTTAGAACTGCAAAGATTATTTGATTAACATAAAAAATAAATATCTGGAACTGTTTTTTATAATCGATTAAGACCATGATCACACTTGGCGTCTTTTTGACAAGAAAAAGTTGACTAGGATGCTTTTGTAGTAAAAGTAAAAAGGAGCTGGCAGCGTTTTGGTTCCAAAAAGCAGCCTAGAGTGTCTTTTGTTGCTAAAATAAATGAATGAATGAATAAATGAAATCTTTATTTTGAACGATTTTAATATATATAAAATGTAGAAAAAAAACAACTAAAATTGAAAAAACTAAATTTCAATGTAACAGTTTCCTGCTATGTGGAGCGGTGCTACTAACGTTAGATAAAACAAAGCGGTGGAGCGAGCTAGGGAAAGAACAGAGAGAGGGAGCGGTGCTACTAACGTTAGATAAAACAAAGCAAGTTCCCCCAACCGTCATTCCCTGAACCAGCTCATACCGTATAACTCGCTGTGCCCTGACTCCATTTTTTCTTGATGTTATAAAAATTACAGGTTTCGCTACTCCGCTTGTCATTGGTCGGCTGTCAAAAAAGAAATTGACATGGGCAGGTTTTCTTTTTTTTTTTTTGAAAAGTTTAGACACTCCGAACTGCTGAACAAACGTCGGGGGTGGCGTTTAAAAAAGCGCTCAGGTTGTTTTTTGAAAACTCCACGAAATTCTAATGTAAAACAGATGCTGGCAGCTTAAAAAAAGACGCCAAGTGTGAACATAGCCTAAGTCGATTTTTAAGCAAAATCACCAAAACTTTGATGGTTCCAACTTGCCAAATGTGAGTGATTTGCTGCCTACCACCTTCTCTTTTTTTGCTGGTCTTCCTTTCCCTCCCGTTTCCCTTTTTCAAACAGGTTGCACTTTTCAGAAAAAGGCATATTTAGATTGATCATATCATGCTTCACTCTTTCTGTCTCTGTTTGTATCTGTCTGTCTGCCTGTCTGTCTGTCAGGCTGGGGAAGTCAGAGCTCCAAAGTCCAGATCCATCATAACACTTGGCTCCATTTCCCGGGCCACAACATGAGATGGATCCTCACCTTCTCTCTGCTGTTTGTCCATGTCTGCGAGTTCGCCGAGGGCATCGTCTCCAACAAGTGAGACCTCAGATAGACATCTTATCACATTATCACAAAAAATGCTAGTTTTGTAAATGTACTAATTATATTTTGTATTTGCCTCTTGCTGTAGAGGGATGCAGACCAACCACCTCCATCTCTTCATACCAGCCTTCATGGGTTTCATAGCAGCCACGACATCAGTGGTTTACTACCACAACATAGAGACATCCAACTTCCCCAAACTGCTGCTTGGTAAGACTCAACGCTGGGGGGAGGGGGGGGGGGGGGGGGGGACTGGGCTGGTTAAGCCTCATCTTTCTTTTTAGCTTACGCTTTTATCCATCCTGTACGAATCGGTACATAATTCCCAGCTTTTGACTCCCAATGATTTAGCATTGCACCCACAGACTATTGTTGGAATCACGATGGAGAGTTTTAAAAAAAAGGATCAAAATCCAACCAGAGATATCATCTTTTTCATATCACCCAATTTTCTTCCCTGTCAAAAACCTGGCACCCACATTACCCACAGTGCAACTCGGCAAGCGTCAGTTTGAATGCAGAGATGAGCAGATGGTTTCTTCACTGGAACGGTACCCTAGAGTGACATCAATTAAACGGGTTTCATGCTTCTTGTGGTCAGCAGGGTCGGGGATGGGCTAGAAGGGGGGCACAGGGTGCCACCAGCCCCCCCCGCCCCCCTGAAATCCACTGGGCTAGAGTGCTGTCAGTCTGACTGTTGTGATTTCCATTGGATCAGAGTTCTGTCACTTGGCTGCCTGTTCTGCCAATCTTCCCAGCCCTTTTCACGTGACCAAATAATGTTATCCAAAATTCTGATACCATGGAACCAGCACTGGAATTGTTTTTTAAGAAAGTGGCAGACTGAGATTATAGAAAATGTGTATTGTATTCGGATATAGGCTTTTTTTTTTTTATGAAAACGAGTAAAAAGAATAATGAATGTGATATTTTATTTAACAGTATTACATTGTGTTGTTTTATCCTATCGAATATTTCTTGTATTTCTAAGCAGATTTTCTATGCTGTATTCTGATAAAATGTCTGCCAGGCCGCACTTGCGTCATATCGCCGTCCACACCGCGCCAACCGTGCTGACGGCAAGACGCATGAAACACATTTTAAGTACATTTATCAGACTTTGCACAGCTTCCTCTGGAGACTCTAAAGGCATTGTACTACCTTTTATGACATACAAACCTGAAAACACACTTTGATGTGTTAAATTAGTAGAGTTCACCTTTTAATTATAGTTTATGAATAAAATTCAATGCTGGAACTAAAAGTGGCTACAGTAGAGGCACACCACAGAGGATACCAAGGGGAATGTTAACGAAGGATTTGCAGCCCTTGCATGGGCTCATGAAATATGCATTTTAACAATATACATCCAATCAACATCAATCAAAATGAAAAAGCAGCAATGTAACTGTCCATTTGTATTCCACTACATCATTTCTACTTCCGCACAGTCCTGTTCATCTACTGGGTGTTGGCGTTCATTACCAAGTCCATTAAGCTGTGGAAGTTTGCAGAGTACCATGTTGGACCACAGCACCTGAGGTTCTGCATCACTGCCCTGCTAGTCCTCCTGTATGGACTGCTGATGGCCGTGGAGATCAATGTCATAAGAGTCCGAGTGAGTAATCATGTTTCATCCAACATCAGTTAAGTCATGTGTTTAATCCAGAAAGAAGGGTGGAACAAAAAAACGCATATATTCTTTTCTAATAATTTTATTAAAAAATTGGACTTTTTTTCTTCTTAGCTTTTTTCTACATCTCATCTTCTGTCTGTTTATTTGATAATGTGTGTGTGTGTGGCATCAATATTGTTTTGATTTCAATATTTTTTTACTAACATATCTTTTTTTGTTTTTTCTTCATGTATTTCTCCCTGTAGAAGTACGTGTTCTTTGCCAACCCTCAAAAGGTGAAACCACCGGAGGATTTACAGGATTTGGGGGTTCGCTTTCTGCAGCCGTTTGTCAACCTGCTGTCCAAGGTAGATATATACCATATATATATATATATATATATATATATATATATATATATATATATATAAATTAATTTCTGTGGGTCATCATGATTAGGTAACAGGAAGGGCGAAACAACAACAATGGAAAAAAAACTATTTCAGAAATTCATTGATTATACCGACCCACCACTACCAACCCCCCTCCCTTCCCCCAACCCACCCTACCATCCGCCCACCTCTCCCACCCCCGCCCCCCATTTACCCGCACATTGCTGGTCCTCATTCAAGACAGGTCCCACATACACACACACACACAAAAAAATTATAATAATAATAAGGTAGATATCATTTTCTTTTTCTACTTTTCAAAACAATTATTGATACCATCCGGATAGTCTGAAATACAAGTAAAAATGTACCCATTTCACATATTTAGGCCACCAAAAAGCTCAATGTTTAGGTCTCTTAATCAATATCTAATGTTACTGGAGCAAAAAGTGGCAGTAGTAAATGGTACAAATTCTTGGCACATTTTTAGGCAACATACTGGTGGATGAATCCTCTCATCATTGGAGCCCATAAGAGGCCCATAGAGCTGAAGAAGATCGGCAAGCTGCCCATCGCCATGAGAGCCCTCACCAACTACCTTCGGCTCAAAGACGCCTACGAGGATCAAAGGGTGAGCAGATGGACGTCCTAACTGATTTCACGCAAATGCGATGCGGTTTTCCGACTGTTCAGATGTAAAATGCATCTATCTTCCCTCCCTAAACTCTCACTCCACACAGACAGCGGAGGATCCGAACCGCGCCCCGTCAATCTGGCGCTCCATGTATCGAGCGTTTGGCCGCCCCATCCTGCTCAGCAGCACCTTGCGCTACCTGGCTGACTTGCTGAGCTTCGCCGGGCCGCTCTGCATCTCTGGCATCGTAAAGTACCTGGACAAGACTAGCAGTGCCACACCGCCAAACAACATCAAGGGTGTATGTATGAGCCTGTGCAAAGATTCTGGTGTTTGGTGTTTTAAGCCCCCAACTTCGCCTTCCAGGCATCGCTGCCTGGCAGGCACAAGGCAATGGTTAATGAATGTTGAAGAAACTAATTTTGTTAGGGCGTTTGCGCACGTTAGTTGAAGTTAGTTTATCTGTGTTGCCAGATCTCGGAAGATTTTGCTCCTTTGACAGAAACACTTCTCAAACAAAATGTTCTCCTGATTTGTCGGTCTGAAAAATGCCATTCTAGTGTCTCTGTGTGTGTGTGTCTGTTTGTGTGTGTGTGTGTGTTCTTGTACTTCTATCTCTGTGAGTACCATTTGTGAGTGACATTTTGAAAGGTGAGGAAATTCTTTGCGTGTGCAATACCACTTCAGGACTTGCACATCATGACGTTACAATCATATCATCACGTCAGACACAGCGTTGTCCACACACTTAGACATGCAGTCACACACGTACTGGTGGTGACACGATGACTGCGACCCACGCCTCGCTGAGGTCACACTGGAGAGTGAGTCATTTATTGGTTGGCTGGACCACCCAGCACCACTGACACACAGTGACACAATTTGTGTCTATGTGTGCGTGTGTGTGTGTGAAGTGTGGACGACCCACAATGATGCACTAATATGCACTCAACATCTAATAAAATGATCTTATGTAAACACTTAAACCAGACTTTGGTCCCGTTGACGGCTTGACTAACATCAGCCCAAACACGGGTGTACATTTCCACAGTGATTTCTCTGAAGGGAAATGAATGACGCTTAACTTTTCACGTTGTCATCTTACTCACAGTCTGTGTTAATCACCGGCTGTTCAGTTGTGACTCTCCTCTGGTGCCGGGTCCATTCATTTCTGAACCCGTGTCTGAGTCAAAGCAGTGATTTTAGATGTCAGCTGTCAGGGTCAAACCCTTAGGGGAAAATGCTTTATTTATACAAAATAGTTCTTTCAGCTTTACTATTGTTTTGAACTAGTTTGTTTGAGAAGATGAGCTTTACTTTGAGTGTTTATAGCTTTACATCGGTTTACCCACACTAAAGCTGCAGTGGGTAGAAAGCAATAAAAACACCCGAATTCAAAGTAGAGTGACACCTCATCCTGCAACTCTCTGTCGCAGGGCAATGCACAGAACAGCCAATAGGAACGCTCTATCTCTCTGAAACAACCTGTGATTGGCCAAAGTCACGGCTAGATCACCTAAAGCCTAAATACAAAGCCAAGAGGAGGTGCACAATTCTAGTTTATTCTCTGATTACTTAAATTACAATATGCTGTACAGCCGCTCAGTGATCAGGAAAGCCAACCTGATCACAGAGGACCCCTCCATCACTCCTTCCAGCTATTACCATCAGGCAGGCGTTTTAAGGTACCACTGGCCCGAAAAAAACATCTACAAGAAATCCTTCATCCCCTCTGCAATAGCCAAATTGATCAGCACAAAATGAACACCACAGTCAGCTGATAACTTAACACCCCCATGTCTTGTTTTTATATGTCCATGTGAATGTCTCTTTGTGACTGGAGCCTTGTCAAAGACAATTTTCTGGAACCGTTGTGTAACAGACAATAAAGTATTATCTTATCTTATTATTATGGAATTTTTGCCCACTGATGCCAAAAATAAATTGCCTATTTGAGATTATAATAGTGTTTTGTAGGCTATCTTTCAGGAAGCAGTAGGAATCAAGTAGTTAGTTTTGAGGTCAAACGACCCATAGATATTTAATTATTGACAAGGAGAAAAGCAGCAAATCTTTGAAAAGCAACAGTATGTCACTTTTGCTTATCAAATAATTTCAATGAAGGATCAGAATTGTTGTTGATTCTTTTGTTGTTGTTGATAGACAAGTCAGTGAATCAACCATTTGTTCCAGCACTTCATTGAATATACAGTTTGCAGAAACTATTGACTTCATTCCAGATGTATCAGGATCTGCGCCAGTGTTATAAATCAATATCAGCTGGACCAAACCTGTAACTATTCCACTGCAATAACACAAAACATTAGTATCTTCCCATGACAACACAATGTAGAGGGCGCAGCAGACAGAGAGAACGCAGACAGTTTTACAGACGGCGCGGCTGGCAGAAAAGGGGGGGTTGGCAGAGCTGATCAAAGACATCGACTCCTTTTAAATCCATCTCAGCCTATTATGACCAAAAGGTTATAGTACAGACAGAATTGGTCGGAGAGGCAGAGCAGATGCTTCTGTGATGGAAGTATATTTTCATTCAGTCCATTTGGCTGGATGTTGTTAGTGTTGATGTTGAAGGTGAGATGTTGTCGGGCCCGTGCCTGCCTATTAAAGTGGGTATAATGGACAGCTGCGATAAAGAGCAGAGCAGAGCTGGGCTGCATTTCTGAGTGACATGGAAAGTTCCCCAATCACCTCACACTTTAATACAGAGGAGAGGTCTGCTGAGCATCAGACTGAGCTTTTTGCTACTTGTGTGTGTGTGTGTGTGTGTGTGTGTGTGTGTGTGTGTGTGTGTGTGTGTGTGTGTGTGTGTGTGTGTGTGTAGTGTGTGTGTGTGTGTGTGTGTGTTTCCATCTTGTTTTATTCCTACACTGGTATATACTGTATGTGTATGAAAAATCATACATATTCATTCACAGTGCTAGGAGTCGGCTATACAGTATGGATACAATCCTCCCATGTATGTATGTTTACATCGTAATATTGATGTATCATTTTCTGAAAATTATCAATATAGAAAAATAAATAACCAAACACATGAATGTCTTTTTGGGATAATCCAGCAAATTAAACATCTTACAAACCAACGTTCTTCATCACGTTGATGCAAAATAGCATAGAGCATAAATTATAGGGCTGTACCAATTTTTAATTATTTGTTTTTATATTCAAAGCTTCTATGGAGAAATTTCCCCATAGTTTCAGCTGGGAGATGTGTTTGAGCGGCAAGTTTGCTACGTTCCACCTGCCCTCTTAGCTTTTTTAGTTTAACAAATACCAAACTAAACTCATAAAATGGCAAGAAAGTAAATATTCTTACATCTATTTTTCTTCTTGTCTCTTTATGTCAAGTTCAAGTTACTTAATTTGTCTCCCAATGGGGCAATTTGTTTTGCAGCAGATAGTGTGGTACAAATCACACACAATCATACACACAAAATTCTGAGATTGCCTACCTTGCAGGCATAGTTAAAAACAATAAAAACTAGTAAGTCAATACGTTATCTATGGTTCTTTTATATAATTAAGAAGTAGAATGGCTGCAGGTACAAAAGATTGTTTGTTTGTTTATATCTGTTGGTTCCAAGTTTTGGGAGTTTAAAGCGTGATCCAGATGGCAACATCTAAAATTCAGCCTGTAAGGGATGAGAACTATCTGACAGGATAGATTCAACCTTTCTTAGCATCTGCTTCTGATAAAGTTCCTCCAGGCCTTTCTGCGTAGAACCTGTGATGCAGATGCTCACCTTAATTAACCTGGAAAGGGAGGTTTTTTTTGCATTCTTTGTGAGAGCCCCTGCTCAGCGCAGTTCGTTCTTCAGAGGCAGAACATTAAATTAGCAAAATAAAATGACAAAAAAACGGTGTAAAAAAACAACCAACCACTGATATTGAATAGCGTCAGTACCGTTTTGTGGTTCTTATTGTGGCATTGCTGTCCATAGTTTAAATTTAATCGAATCGAGACCTTAAAGGTCCCATGGCATTCAAATTTCACTTTATGAGGTTTTTTAACATTAATATGCGTTCCCCCAGCCTGCCTATGGTCCCCCAGTAGCTAGAAATGGTGATAGGTGTAAACCGAGCCCTGGGTATCCTGCTCTGCCTTTGAGAAAATGAAAGCTCAGATGGGCCGATCTGGAATCTTCTCCTTATGAGGTCATAAGGAGCAAGGTTACCTCCCCTTTCTCTGCTTTGCCCGCCCAGAGAATTTGGCCCGCCCATGAGAGAGAGAGAGAGACATCATGGCTTTCAAACGAGCAAAGTGGCAGTTGGTCAGGCAGGCCACACCCCCACCCTCCACCTTCAATGTGCACACGGAAGAGACAAGAGATGTGACACCTGATACAAGTTTGGCCTGCGTGCAACCTTTAAGAAGAACTAGATGTTAATGTATTTCTTGTGTGTGTGTGTGTGTGTGTGTGTGTGTGTGTGTGTGTTTGTGTGCTCTGTTGTAGGAGCTATATTTAGGCGTGTACTTCATGTCTACCACTGAGCTTCTGCAGAACACCTCAGTCCTTGCTGTGCTTCTCTTCCTGGCTTTGGTCCTCCAGAGGACTTTCCTGCAGGCCTCGTACTACGTCACCATAGAAACGGGCATCAACCTGCGTGGAGCCCTGCTGGTGAGTGAAACATCATATGAATGTAACTTTTGTTTCCACACTCAGTAGGGGTGTGAATCTTCACTGGTCTCACGATTCGATTACGATTATCCTGTCAACGATTCAAATCGATTCCATATCACATGGTTTTCATCACCAAATTCAAGCAGTCAGATATATATATGAACTCCCCTTTTTTATTAGCCTGACGTCGTCATACTCAGATTCTAGTCAAGAATATGAGTCTGATACTGCTCCATTGGGCTGTGATTATGGGGCGTGTTTCAACCGAAAATGCACTCAATTGGATAGACCTACAACCAATCAGAGCAACGGAGGGGTCGGGCAACAGGGTTTTCATTGCCCCCCTATCTTCTTAGCGACCATCGGGGCCAGCTGATAAATTAAACTTCTGCCGAATCCCGTAGGAAGGACGGCAGAACCATCTTTGATGGACAAATGCCTTGATCGCGGTTCTCTGTTCCTCTTTTAAAATGAATGCGCTGTCGATATCTTCTATAACAGATGTGATGGCAGAATCTACACATCTCAATTCTCCAGCGGCAGCCATCTTTGTTGTAAACAAATTCAACCCAAGTGCTCTTTGGTGACGTGGTTGATTACGTTACTATTGATCATCTGTCCATCATCGTATAAAGCCCGTTCTGACAATTTGATTGGTCCAAACAGCTCTAATTCGAGCATAGTTGCTCCACGACGGATCAAGTCCAGACCAAACTTCCCAAATGTTGTGGGCGGGGCTAAGTTCAGCTGGCATCCAGGCTACTTTTTTATTGTATGTTCTTTTAAAAAAGACAATCCCTAAATGTATCGGAGTCTGAACACAACGGACAGCATAATTTCAGAGTCCAAGACACATTTAGTTAAAATGTTTTTTATTATATCCCGAGGACAGACTTTGTTTATTAGGTGAGCTGGCTGACATTTTGTTTTATTGTTTTATGAGGACATAAGGGATGTACTTCTTTGCTAAAATTACCTCTGTTTATGATGATTTCTTCTGGCTTTATGATTATGGAAAATTTAGTTGGGCTTCAAGGAAGGACCTTTTTTGTAGGAGATTTTCATAATCTGTTGCTAATGAAATACAGCTCACATTTCTGGTAGATTACTTTGCAACGGGAATGCGGTGTCCTCTCCATCATGACAGCTATATATATATATATATATATATTGCCTTTTCGTTAAGTGTTATTGTTGACATGTCTGTTTCATTAACTAGGCGATGATTTACAACAAAATCCTGCGTCTGTCCACCTCCAACATGTCCATGGGGGAGATGACGCTAGGCCAGATCAACAACCTGGTTGCTATAGAGACCAACCAGCTGATGTGGTTCCTCTTCCTCTGCCCCAACCTGTGGGCCATGCCTGTACAGGTACGTTGAACTGGATCTCCATTACCGTTCCTTGCCACATTTAATCTTCTATAGTGATGTCTCGTCCCGTCTCTTTTTGTGTTTTAATTTGCAGATCGTGATGGGAGTGATCCTGCTCTACTATTTGTTGGGCTGCAGTGCCTTGGTTGGAGCATCTGTCATAGTTCTGCTGGCTCCAGTCCAGTACCGAATAGCTACAAAGCTGGCAGACACACAAAAAAGCACACTAGTAAGCAGTTTACCTTTATCGTTTGTTTCCTCCAGATTTCTTTGCAGGTTTTATTTTAATTTTTTGGGGGGGGGAAATCACAGAACTTCATGATGTAAATCTATTATTTTACAGCAGTTGGTAACTATTATGTCTTATTCTTATTCTTTATTTTATAATGGACAACACACATTAATAAACATTTCTGTAAATGTGCCAGTGTTAGCCAGCCAGCTAATTTTCAACGGTGGCCAGATGATTTTAGACCAGAGCAACAGGAAACAGCGAGACATTAGTACAGGTTAACTGTAAAGACAGAAGTCAACAAGACACCATACAGACAGCTAGAGCAATAAATAAGCTTTCTCAATAAGCCATGCAGAGCTACAGGAAGCAGCAAGACATTAGCGCAGTTACACATCAACAGTATCCCTATTCAGTATAAGAAGCCAAAACACAGCCAAGCAACACAGACCCGAGCCATCTTCCTGCGCCGTTCAACCACCTTTATTACAGCACAAGTTAATAAGATGGTAAAATAGTTTAAATACAATGTCTAGTTATGTGAGTTGATTATAGGAAAGGTTAACACAATTTTGCCCCGTCTCTCGTTCAGGAACACTCTACAGATCGTCTGAAAAAGACCACAGAGATCCTAAAGGGCATCAAGTTGCTGAAGCTGTATGCCTGGGAGAATATCTTCTGCGACAGCGTGGAGGACACCAGAGGCAAAGAGCTCAAGAGCCTCAAGACCTTCGCCTTCTATACATCAATGTCTAGTAGGATAGAAACTAAATCTATGCCCTGAATTATGTCATTTTCATTTGTGTGTGATTGCAGTCAAGTAGATTCCTTTTTTCTTTATCAGGATTGCTAAAAAAAAAAAAACTTGTCCTCATTTTTTTATTATTATATAATGGTTTCTGCTTTCATTAGCACAGTCAAATGAAAGCTGCTTTCTCTCTCTGTGCAGTCTTCATGAATGCTGCTATTCCCATTGCTGCCGTTCTTGCGGTAAGACACTTTTACCACAATTTTACCAAGACAATAATTTACAAATTTAAGTCCTTTAAATTCTTCTATTTGCTTTTTTGTTGTTGTTGCTTTCTTTAACTATAATATGATTGGTCATTTCAAAACTGACCTAACCAATCCACCAAAATTGACCTTCGCCAAAGATCAGTTAGGGTTACTGAACTCAAAATGTTGTCTCGTAGACGTTTGTGGTGCGTCACTTCTTCGCTGAAACCGGTCCCAATCCTTCGGAGGCCTTCGCAGCGCTGGCGTTGTTCCACATCCTGGTCACCCCTCTCTTCCTGCTCTCCACTGTGGTCAGATTTGCTGTCAAGGCGCTGGTCAGGTGAGTGTCTGTGAAAAATGGTTCTTCTACTGTGCTTTACGTCGTGTTCATTCTCAATTAGGGCAGGGTACCGCATGCAACGCTGTCTAGGCACCGACCGAATTGCCTATAAAGTACAAAGATGCCACGTCATTCAATACCCAATTTCAGTACCTAAGTAGTAAATCTCATCAGTGTCAGTGAGCCAGTAAGCATGCAGCATGCTTCTAACAAACAAGGAAGACATCCTGGAGATGCGGTGCCCCAAACTAGATATATATAGCTAGATAGATATAGATATATATAGATATGGTTCCTCTGGTAAATCTAATTAATAGAACATGGAGGAAACCTGACAGCAGTGAAGAGAAACTCTAAACTCCTGAGAGATTACTGCTATTGGTACCGTCAGAATCACACTTACTCATGGGATGTGTGTGTGTGTGTGTGTGTGTGTGTGTGTGTGTGTGTGTGTGTGTGTGTGTTTTTTCACAGTGTCCAGAAGCTCAGCGAGTTTCTTCAGAGTGACGAAATTGGAGACGACAGCTGGAGAAATGGAGACACGTCTGTTTCCATGGAAGCAGGAAAGAAACACCTGGGGGTGGTAAGTGTTAATGAAACCATATTATTCAACTAAACTGAGCATTACCAGGGCAATGTACCATTAGTTTCATTTCATAGCTAGGCAGGATTTTACAGGAAAACTGTGGCTACTGTGGTGATTGAAACCATAAACCATGAAAATGAGACCCAGGAAGTCAAAAAGGCCAAATTTCTTGAAATGTATAATACAATTCCAGTGCCCATGGTGCTACAGAAGGGACAAGGAATGGGACCATTTGTTAAAGGGGTGATAGAATGATTATATAAGGTATTTTACACTGTTCCTTAAGGTCTCCTAATGGGGTATGTAACATTGGTTGGGCTGAAAATTGCCCGAATGATATTTTATTAGGCCCTTAACTACCCTGTGAATATGGCTCTATTTGGAACAAGAGCTTTTCTTCCAAATATGGTATGCTCATGAATATTTAGAATGAGCTACGCGCTGATTGGTTTGAGCAAACTACGTAGAAAGACATGGGAGACTCTCATATTTCAGACACTGCAAAGTTATACATTGTTTATTGGGCTATTTCGTTATTAAATTCACTTCTGATACTTTTTTAAGCGAGAAATCAACTATATAAAACTCAAATATGGGCCGTTTTACGAAAATGTATGGCTAATTGCAAATTTGGTAAGACTGTGTGTCAGAGTTCAGCCGCCGGTGCTGCCTCGCCGCCCGGCCTGCCTTCCTTCACAGACCCCGGCCTGCTACGAAGTACTTGGTGCTCGGTCACGGCTCGTAGCCCACAGCAGGGACTACCAACACCGCTGCCCTGACAGAGCTCCAGGGCCTTCAACTCTCCTCTTCCTGCTAGCTAAATGGCCCGTTGTGTGAGAGTGAGAGCGCCGTCAGCGAGCTTGTTACACCAGCAATCTGTTACCACATGTTACACACATGTCACGCCACTTATACAAAATCTAACTAAAGGTCTTATAAAGCTAACAACGGTGTCCGATTTCAAGTTAATGAATATTTGTGAAGACAAAGTGTTTCGTTAGCTGCGACTGTCCCTTCAATCCTAGCTATGTGTAGCTACAAACCACGGATAGTTAGCTTCCTTTTCGCCTTAATTCCATTATATTTAGTTTGAATTTCGTCACGCCACTTACACAACATCTAACTATATGTCTTATAAAGCTAACAACGGTGTCCGATTTCAAGTTAATGAATATTTGTGAAGACAAAGTGTTTCGTTAGCTGCGACTGTCCCTTCAATCCTAGCTATGTGTAGCTACAAACCACAGATAGTTAGCTTCCTTTTCGCCTTAATTCCATTATATTTACAGTTTGAATTTCGTCACGCCACTTACACAACATCTAACTATATGTCTTATAAACCTAACAACGGTGTCCGATTTCAAGTTAATGAATATTTGTGAAGACTAGGTGTTTCGTTAGTTGTGACTGTCCCTTCAATCCTAGCTACAAACCACGGATAGTTAGCTTCCTTTTTGCCTTAATTTGAGTATATTTACAGTTTGAATTTCGTCACGCCACTTTTACAACATCTAACTAAAAGGTCTTATAAAGCTAACAACGGTGTCCGATTTCAAGTTAATGAATATTTGTGATTCCAGAGGAATTCTAAGAGAAGGCTAGCTAGGTCTCATTGATAGAGCTACATCCAGCCGCAGGCTCTATCAATGAGACTCGCGGACAAGCGGCGTTTATTTCCCCAATCGTTATTTTAAATAACTCAACACATTATAATTACACACATTAAAAGATTAACTGGAACCTGTGGTAACAGATTGCTGGCGTAACAAGCTTGCTGACCGTGCTCTCACTCACACACACCGGGCATTTAGCTAGCAGGAAGAGGGGAGCTGCAGGCCCTGGAGCTCTGTCAGAGCACCAGTGTTTAGTAGTCCATTATCCAAAAAACCGGTGACTTTGCGCGGGTATGAAGGGCTGTCGGCTGCCAGTCGTGACTGAGCTCCAAGTACCTCAGAGCAGGCCGGGTGTGTGAGCCTTACATAGTTGATTTCTCGCATAAAAAAGTTTCAGAAGTGAATTTTGTAATGGAATAGCAGAGATCTGCGCGACCTCTAGATTTGGAAGACTACCTGATCTCAGGTCAGTTGTGTAGCCTATGTAAATGTTGGGGCGTGACCGTTCTCTTAATACACCCATGGGCTGACAAAGGTTCCGGTTTTTGGGAGGTTGACGTCAACTTCCAGCTTTGTTGGGATTCGACCGTTTTAAGCGGCAGATTCAAAATATGAGATTTTCATAGTAAAGGGGTGTCAGTGGGACTTTGAGCTTCTATGTATGTCCTATTTACCCACCGAACTGTCGTTATTCAACTATGACAGGGTAAAATCGGTTTTGCATTCTATCACCCCTTTAAAAATCGGCATCTGTTCGTCTGCAGACAGGAAGTCAGACTTTGTTTCAAAGAGCAGAACACATACAGCCTAGAAATCTAGACGCACCCTAGCGGCAGCAAATGTAATTTGTAGCCAGGGTCAGTCTAGCAACTCTCTGTTGGCTTGTGAGCTGGATAAAACCAAACTCTAGTCAGGCCAATCACATTGTGTATAGAGTCGGTGGGCGGGCTTAACATAATGACGGCAGAGTTGCGACGGTTCTGCGTGAATTCCCTGCTACTTGAAAACAAAGAAGATGGCTGCTGCTACTAGCAAACAGTGGTCGTTGAAATGGGCTTTGGCCGCGACTCTGGAAGACTAGGGAGTTAAGCACTGAAGTCATTCTTAAAAAAGGAAGATGTGTTCGGAGTTTTGCCGACCGGATTTAATCTATCAACTAGCGTTGCTCTGGTTGGCTATGAGTGCAGAGGGAATTTGAAAGACAACCGTTTATCCCGCCCCTTGGATTGAGCCTTGCCAATGGTGAGTTCTGGCTTGTCAGGCTAGAACACATACATATATTATAATCTGTGACCTGACGTCAGTTGTTGAACCTGCTGCAAAGACTGTCTTCAATTTAGGTCGGAGGCACATGAAATTTACAGACGTCACATTAAATGACTTGTAAGCAATGAAGAGCTTTAAACTGCAAACAAAATCCAAACTTGTATCTTGTATTAAAAACAGATGGCGTTAACTAAAGCACACTGAGAGGGCCAACAAATAGCTTTAATGTGCTGAATTTAACAGCCAGAGTTTCCTCGTGGACAGGGGGTTCGGATCAATGAGGCGTGCCAGACAACACGGCACACATTCCTTCTCATGTTACTCCAGGTAACGTGTGTCTTTTCCGCTTTGGAAGACAGGTTGCTTTAACAGGGTGTTAAGGGACGTTGGATAACATAATCTCTGCCGCCGACTCCTGCTGGAGCGAGAGCCTAATGAGCAATGAGCAGATCTTCCAAGGGATCTTCACATATCTAGACAGCGATGTGCAACAACACACAATTCCTATGACTGGCAGCATGGCATTGAGTTCATTCGTATAAGTGAATTTTTTGAAATGAGAAAAAATTAAACCCAATTGGCGTTTAAAAAAAAACCAACGTGGCTTATTTATACTTAGGTTAATAAAAAGCTTTTAATAGAAAAATGTTTCTGATGGCGCAGTCAAGACAATCAAGACAAGAAAGAGATTCCATAACACATACATAAGTCACTGGTACTTGCCTACAGTGCTGCCAATGGCTCAGGTCCCTCCTACATCCAGGACATGGACAATCCTTAAGGCCAATTTATGATTCTGCGTTAAATCGATGCCGTACACACATAGGTACATGGAGATACCGACCCTACGCCGTAAGCGTGATTTATGGTTCTGCGGAGGCTCCACGCAGAGCTTTCACTGTAGCCTACGTGGGTGGCCAAGTTTATACTTGTTATACGTTGGCGTGTGCGTCAATCTCTTTAAAAGAATAGTAGGGCCGGCGTGTGCGTGTGTGTGTGTGTGTGTGTGTGTGTGTGTGGAGAGTGTGTGGTAGAGCGAGTGAGAGAGTGACATTATCAGCTTCGAGCGAGTAGCGACTCTAGAGGCATAGTGGGAGAAACAAAGTGTCTCGTCCGTGCGTTCTGACCACGGTCAGAAATCTGTAGCTGGAAAAGTTAACCCTCTCCCTGATTTCATGTTGTTTTATGGAGAAGGAGAACCCGAAAATGAGTAGGGGGAAATGCGACTCTACCAAGCCACAGCTGAGCGATGTGCAGGTACATTTTTGAGAGGTGCACGTCAGGCTACGGCGTAGGGTCCGGCTTAGGGTCCTGCGTAGGGTCCGTGTCTCCACGTACCTACATACGATTTAACGCGGAAGCATAAATCACTGACGTGCACCTCTCAAAACATGGAACTACAGTCGCAACACACGCACTCGGTATTGAGAAACACCCTATGTTTTAGCGTTAGCCGGGCGCCATCTTGGATAGTGACGCCTTGACTGACAGCTGGCTCCACCAATCACATGAAGTCAGCATTGCTACACAAGAAGACCAGGGGCACGTTCAATCTCAAAAACATTTCGGTGAATCATGGATGTGTTGATGACATAAATGAGGAAATATTAGAGGACTTAAGGAGACGTGATGTTGAACTACGGCGGGATTGGACACTCTGGCGGGATCTGGTCCGGGAGTGGCAATGCGCGATGTGCTCCTGGTGGAGCGGGTGGACGGAGATGGAGTGGGGGGAGGATGAAGGGGCACAACAGGAGCAGGTGGTGCGTTTGGAGGCCCACGCTCCATGGCTGCAGCAATCCTCTCCAGACTTGAGGCGATGCGCCCGAGAGGCCGCAGCAACATTGCCACCCGGCCAAGAAGGGCATTTATTACTTTGCCGCATCCCGGACAGCTCCCGCTGGCAGTGCGCCAGGCAAATCCGCCGTTATAATAGCAATCCGCCATGGAATAAACGCGCCTGCTCTTAAAGGGAATGTGAGATGACGCTCTGATTGGTTTATTGCACGTTACGCCCAAACCACACCTAGCTACTTAAGACTAACCCATTTTAGATTTGCGTCGGGCGCAAGAGTCATTTATCCCGCCGGCATAATAGCAACAGCGCCCGAGATCCGCCCACAAAGCTACTTGCGTTTCACATTTGATACTTGCGTTTCAGATCGTTAAAATAGGGCCCTAAGTGTTACTTTACTCATAGTATATGTCATGTTATTTTCTCAGGACTGATTGTTATGTTTCTAAGGCAGCGGGGGGGGTCTTACAGAACATCACCACCCAGTGAACTACAGCCCTGACTTTGTTAATCTTGTGGCTGTCTGAGGTTTCAGCCGACTGAGTCACATGGCGGCTATTATGTTGCAGAGGAATTGACACTTGTGTCTGAACTAGACAGTCAGACCACAGAGCTCTGTAGAGGTTTATTGGTTTTCAAAATTGAAGGCATTATTACAAAACACAACATATTTATAATGGATTATTTCTTTAAATTCAGTTGTAATCATAGTGTCAAATCATAACGGAAATTATCTTGGGAAACTTTACCGAGTAGGGCTAGACCAAACTATAATTTACAGAGACCCAACAGTTTCCACAAGAGCATGTGTTTGGTGTGACAGCGGCGAGGGAAAACTTCATTTTAACAGGCAGAAACCTCGGACAGACCCTGGCTCTTGGTGGGTGTGACCGGTTGGGAGAGAGGGAGAGAGAGAGAGAGATACAGAAATGTATTCATTATTTAGTATGCTTAAATGCAAACGGTAATATTGGCCTTGGTTTTTTCTGGTTGTCATTTTCATCATTTTATTACTTCTACTCAACATGAAAGCTCCTTTTGCAGCTGCTTTATGTTTCCTTTATGAAGCCATTACAAACTCAAAGTGGTAATTTCAAGACTTACATTTTTAAAATTAAAATTTTAAAGAGCTAAGTGGCCACTGCTGTGTTGTTATTGGACTGTGCTCTCCATAATATTACAAAATCAATCAATCAAACAGTAATGAGACTTTCTGTAACCTAATGTTTTCATAGGTACAGCTATCAGTACCCATTTCACCCATTTATCCCCAAATCAAGTGGAAATGTAAAAGCACCACTTCCTGTATTAATGCTCCAGAAAAGCAGCAATTTAATTACATCTGGCTGCCGTACCCTGATGTATAGTTAATTAGGGCTGCACAATATATCGTTTTTATATCGTCTTCGCGATATCAACTGCCGCAATATACACATTGCGAAAGACACTCAGAGATTTCTTTTGTTAGTTGAAAGAAAATATCAGTAGAGAACTGCACTTTATAATGTAGTAGTGTTGCCCTTTATTTTCAATTCAATGTTCAATTTGTTCAATAAAAGAATGGCAGAAATGATTTCCTTTTCATTTAAATTCAACAAGCATTTGTTGTATTTTAGCAGAATACTGAAAGCAACAGAAAGGCAGAACTGAGCACACTTTAAGATCTGTTTATCTATCGCAAGTAATATTCTACAACTTTATTGCGTATTTTCCTCATAACGTGCAGCCCTATGCTTCATGGTTTTGATAATGTGGCAAGTGACATGAATATACACAATGTAGCCTTTAGCCTTGCTACTTATAACAAATGTACAGCTGACACACAACGAAGATAACAGGACAGAGAGCCCAATGTACAGTGTGTTTGTACAGTCGTGAAAAAATTAGGATACCCATGCTAAAGTTAAACTTAAAAAAAAGGAATTAAAAAATCATCTTTTGGAAATTGGTCTTAATGTCTTAATTAAAAAAAGGAAGAAAAATCCAACCTTTAAGCACACCAATTTTCTTTGTGAATGAATAATGTATTGTAACTAAATAAATGTTCTTCCTTAAATTACAGGGGGCTTATTTCATGGATCCAGGATACTATGCATCCTGATAAAGTTCCCTTGACCTTTGGAATTAAAGTAGCTCCACATCATCACATACCCTTCACCATACCTAGAGATTGGCATGGTTTTATTTCAGTTAGCCTAATAGCTGGTTTGATTTGCATTGAGAGATGATCTTATGGAAAGTACCCCATGCCAATCTCTAGGTATGGTGAAGGGTATGTATGTGATGATGGGGGGCTATTTTAATTCCAAAGGCCAAGGGAACTTTATCAGGATGCATAGTATCCTGGATCCATGAAATAACTGGCCTTTAAAAATTAAAATCTGCCTGCCTCTATGGGAATTTAAGGAAGAACATTTACATACATGACTGTGTGTGTGGCGTGTCTGGATAAGAAGAACAGTATAATGTGCTCGCAGTGGGAATTGAACCCTTTGGGGCAACATCATCCTTCAGGCTTATATCAGAGGGAACCCCCGCACTTCTTCTTCTCCCCAAGGAACTGAAGCGGATGCAGCAGAGTCTTGAGTTTATTTGAATGCTAACTTCAAATCTGTCTCTTTTTCATATCCCCCTAAAGACCAAAGCAATCAACAGGAAGCAGCCAATGCGCTACCAGATGGACAACTATGAGCAGCCAACCCGGCGACAGATGAGACCCACGGAGACGGAGGATGTTGCTGTAAAGGTCAGGGTCAGAGTTTACGTGTTGGGGAAATGGTTGCTCGGGGGGTAAGGACGGAAAAAGATTATGAACTGTCAAAGACCCCAAGAACGTAACTACCAGTGTCCAAGGTTAAAGAAATATAAGATTTTTAAGTGCTCATATTATGCTTTTTCCCTTTCCTTTACAGTGTTAAATATCTTTTTTTTTTTTGTGCACGTAGTAGGTTTACAAAGTGAAAAAGCCCAAAGTCCCCCCCCAAAGGGACTTACCATCTCCAACAGATAACACTGTTCACAAACTGCTCCAAACAGCTCTATTGTAGTCCAGCCTTTACTTCAGAGACCAACGTGGGTCACTTTGTAACACACGTTATAATGCTCGCCTAGCTGCTAGCGTGGCATGCCCTCATGCTTCTGACTGGGTAGTAGTCCTTACCTAGGTACTGTACTGTCAGGGCACGCCCTCATTCTCTGCTTCTGACTGGCTGGTAGTCCTTACCTAGGTACTGAGCATGTGTGAGTCCCAACAAAGATAGTGCAGAAGTGAGATGCCTCACTCTGTAGCTAAACAGAGAGCTCAACAGTGTGCAATACAACAGAAATATGTTTATTTTTTATTTTTTATTAAACCATGTAAACCTAATCTGGTACAACCTCTAAATACAATTATGAACCTGAAAATTAGCAGAATATGAGCACTTTAAGGGCCATCCACACCAAGAACGATAACTATATGTATGATGATGAACGTCCAAAGCACAAGATTCACTCTTAGTGGTTTCTGTGACATGCCGTGCCATGTTGTAAACTCAGATGGATTTGATTGGCTGTCGGTGTTTCTATCGTTCACCACTGTCCACTGACTCCACCATCCACTTGAGTTAGAACGATTTTTAAAACTATATATTTATAGTTATTGTTATAGTTATTGTTCTAGGTGTGGACGGCCCTTTAGACGTCTTTGTTTTAAGTGTTTAGAAAAGAATTTTGGATACGAGAGATCAGAATCAGCTCTATAAACGAATCGTAGAAAACTTGGTCTTGATGTCAGACTGATTGACGTCCAAGAGGCTTTTCTATGTCGGACGCTGAGAGAGGCGGCTAGAGGCAGCACATTCAGAAGCGATGAACTCAGCTTTCCAGACTGCTGCCTGGCACTTCTCGGGCCTTGGGGGATAGACAAGTTCAGTATACAGAGGGATGGGTTTGATAGAAGTGGAGATTGAAAGAGGGTAATAAATAAAAGGAAAGAAAACATGAGAATGTAAAAGCAAGATCGGAACGTGGCTTATCTTTTTCATTTGTTACTGGTTTTTAACAAAGAATACCAGATTTTCTAAAAGGAGCAGGTTGGTTTGAATTGATTTTCATCTTGATATTTTGTGCCCACGCACTCAAGTTATTCAAGAAGACAATGACAAGTACATAGTGGTTGCGTTCCAATTTTTTTTAGATGTTTTAAAACATGAACATGATTTGCTGCCATTTTTTATTATCTTTTAATCTTTTTTTGTAACAGTAAAAAGCTAAATGAATGAGCCCAGACAAGGTTCCATTGACAACATAATGAAAACACCTTGTGATAAAGATCATTACATTTTGATGCAACTAAATCGGCCTGATTCACAGGCCACGTCATGTCGACAACATGATTAGTTTACCCACTTTCAAAGAAGTCTGACAATCACACTTTCGGATGTGTTTTGGACGAGTTAATAAGAGATATACAAAGCAACGTCTCATTAAACAACATGGATTGGTATTGATCTGACGGTACAGATCATTCATTCTACTGACATATCTGTATGTATTGCATCAAGTGTTTTATCCATATGAGGAGGTCCTTAGCACTCACGCATACATAGACACGTACCAGCTGCTCCCTAATACCATCATTTATTTAACTCTGTCAACATCTGTTTCATATCTTGGCTTGGTTTGTACATCCATGGGTCATTGGTGGGTGCGTGGAATCATACGTGTGTGTGTGTGTCTGTGTGTGTGCGTGTGTACTGTCTGTCTTCTCAGGATGTGTAGGATTCACACGAGAATTCGTTGCCCCTTAAAGGGCCTTGTGAATGTGTCCAACATTTTCTCAGCCCCTCTGTGAAGGCTGCCCTTCCTGTCTCATCCCTGCGGAGTGACGCTACCGACCAGACGGCGGTCCGCTAATTAAAGAGAGAGAGAGAGAGAGAGAGAGAGTTGGGTGTTCCATGCTAAACAAAGTCTTTGTTGCCTGGGTAGGATGCATCAGCTCATCAATTTAAGTATTTAATAAAAAAAAAAACTTTTCTTATACACCACATGGGCAAAAGTATGTGGACATGTGGCTCTGTGCAGCCCGATCATCAAGTTCTTCCACTCCAGAAATACTAAACAGGAAAAGGTCAAGTCACTTTTATTTATAAAGCCCAATATCACATTACATTGTTAAGGAAACACTATGGAGCAGCACAGCTCATTCACATACATCAAGAAGGTTCGGGAGACTTAGGACTTACACAGAAGCATTTAATGAACGCTCAAATGAGGAGACAATTAAGCAGGCAGTACAGTTTATTGTGCAGTGCCGTCCCAACTCTCTGAGGTTCCTGTCTTCCTGAAGGTGTATTTAAACTCATGCTGGAGGCGTTACGTTTAGCTGAACCTTAAACAAAGATATTGCAGGCACCGTTAACACAGATACTAAATCGTGTGGCTGGCCCACCGACCTCCAAAAGGAGACAGCCCTGAGACAAAACATTCCCTAATCAAGTAGCTGCCTACGCAGATTCCCTGACTCTGCAGATAGACAAACCATTATACATGAAGAGGTTTGGTTGTTAGAGACTGGCCGAATATTCTCGTCCCCTGACCTGTGACCTATGAATGACCTGATGTTGTCATGTAAGCCTTCCCTTACCGTGCAGATCCACCTGGCCGTGCGACGCTTCTGTCGCGCTCCGCTCCCACTTTATTCCTATGGGTGACGTCAAGATACTTTAACGCGCCCGCAAAGCATCCCGGGAAGGCGGTGCTGCATTTGAAAAAATGCTGCGCTTCAAAAAGCTGGCCGATGCCCATCTTTATGCAAATGAATCCGTTGAACGCAACGCGACTATCCAATAGAAGTAGACGAAAATCTTTCAAACTGACCTTTGTCGATCTGAAATGAAGACAGATTCACCAACTGCACAGCCTATTTCTCGCTTAAAATTTTTTCAGAAACACGTTTCAGTGAACTATTTTCGTAAAATACGAGATCGTATTCTCAACGAGCCGCCATTATGGTCGTTTTTAAATTCGGGAGGAGCCAGACCCACATGACTCCTTCGTCCAATCAGCTGCCGGTCAAGGGTGTGGAGCATCAACCATGGATTTATTACGTCGCGACACCACACTTCAGTCGTGTTGCCAAAGTGGATCCGCACAGTAAGTCTCATCATACCACAACATGACGTTTGCGGAAGATCCACCACACACATCACAAAGGGTTTGCCTCAAAGGGTTTAACAGTCAGAATATGACACCCTCTGTTAGGGCTGAGCGATATGGAGAAAATCAAATATCACGACATTTTTGACCAAATACCTCAATATCGATACCGCAACGATATTGTAGTGTTGATTATTGGTGCTTTCACAAAATATTTACACAATGAGATTTTAGATAAATAATCATCAGTAAAGTGGCTATAGTGACTAAGTGGGTAGCAAATAATCGAACAGTTACAACAGTCTGGTAAGAAAATGACATCACTTTACTATAATGTAGCCTTTAAAACCAGGAAAAGACACCACTTATGCCATATTACGATATCCAAAATCAAAGACGATATCTAGTCTCATATCACAATATCGATATAATATGGATATATTGCCCAGCTCTACCCTCTGTCATTAGTTCCTCGATTCAGATGAGGAAAAAATCCCCCCCAAAAAAACGGGAAACAATGGAAGAAACCTCACAGCAACTGAGTAAGGATCCCTCTCTTTGGCCAGACGGACATGCGATAGATGGCGTCTGTACAGAATAGGCCGACATTGTGAAATGACAGCAAGGACAATCAGGATGACAACATTAAAGATAGATAGACTTCCAAATGCAGCCACACAGTTAGGACCTGAACCACATGATGCCCAAACCAGGAAAATCGGGCCAGACTCCAAAGTACACAAACGTATATGGACATGTGTGACAACATGCTTTTGCCACATAGTGTATTATTGGCACCATGCAAATATATCCATAAAGGTTTTCTCCAATGGCCATGGAATTTTAGGCTACTACATTTCTCCCAATGTGGATTTGGGTGACGTCTTGTATCCACCGCGGGTTTAGATAAGGGTTCATAAGCCGGGTTGCCATAAACAAGTTTTTGTTTTTACATTTTGAAGTATCGCATTGGAAAAGCTGTATGGAAACGGCAAAATTCGATAAAACTTTCTCAATTGCGCGAAATGTTGTTTTTTTTACACTAGGTTTTTGTCCTTGTGGGAAAAAAGTGATGGTCTTACTGGAATATGAAAAGTTCAGTTCAGTCACTTTATTATCCCAAATGGGAAACTTGATATGCAGTCAGGAGTGCTAAATAAATAAATAAAAATATTAAAAAACACATTCAAACAACATACAAATAAACAAGACAACAATACAAAGACATGAGTACAAAAATGTTTCCTGTACGAAATACATGCAAAACAATTTTACACCAGAGGATCAATCTCTAAAAAATTCTACATTACATGAGAAAATGCCACTGTCACATAAGTTCTGATGTAGCAAACATTTATCTCACATGACTGTTCGGGTGTTTCCGCTGTTGGCGTCTTCCAGGATATTCCCGTAACGCGCAAAACCATGTCTGGTAGTAGCAACAACAGGTACGCGTGGACGGTCGCGCCCTACCTCCAACAAACATCACATTAAAACTTGCCCAATTAAACCAAATTACTAAAGACCTCTCTCCATTTTTTCTCCCGTGGATGGTTAGATAATTGCTAATGCTTGCTCTTGAGGGAATTACTGGAATTGTTGGGGCTTTGTAAATTATAGCGTGTGGTCTAGACCTACTCTATCTGTAAAGTGTCTCGAGATAACTCTTGTTATGATTTGATACTATGAATAAAATTGAATTGAATTAGATGGCCAAGGGGAGTTGTTTTGTCTCCGGTTAGCAACCTCTACTTCTTCTACTCTGTTTATTGGCCCGTAGTGCGAACTTCTGACCAAACTTTGCTGTAGCCTCGTTTATTCGCTCCAAACCAGTTGATGGAAACGCATCGAATATCTTTTGTGAAATATTTCATAAATTGGCTTAAAATTAGCTTCTTCTTTTTTCTTAAGATTATTTTTTTGGGCATTTCCTGCCTTTATTTTGATAGGACAGCTGAAGACATGAAAGGGGAGAGAGAGGGGGGGAATGACATGCAGCAAAGGGCCGCAGGTCAAGTTGAACCCGAAGTCGAGGAGTAAACCTCTGCATATGGGCGCGCGCTCCACCAACTGAGCTATCCAGGCACCCTAAAATTAGCTTTTTAACAGTTGAGTGGAAACTGTTTATTGAACTGTGACCATGAAGGCTTTAAAATAGATTGTCTGTTGCATGTTGTGGTTATTTCATATGGGAATCTGTTTTTCATCTTAAGTGGTATTAAAAGTAGCTTGTGAACACAACTATTCGGGGCCATTTCCTGCAGCTTCTTAAACGTTGTATTAGATAATTGGTCTTTGATCACCCCACATGTAACCCCATATTTATAGTAACTTATTTTAATGTTTCACTCCCTATTTTACATTATCTCCTCTCCACTTCCATTCTCTTTCCCTCCCGTCTTTTTTTGTGGTTGATAGCATCAGATCTTGCTTTCTGTTTTTGTACCTCGTCCTGCTTTTGACAAACTTTTGTCAGTAACCATGGCCCTGATCTTCATTTTCCCACGTGTTTGTTTATCAGTTGTTTTAAGTATGATGATGGCAACTGGTACCTTTTCTCAGGGAACTTCGACATTTTCAGATGTACCTGAAAATATCTTACGAGATAATGATTTTGATCTCTAATGTCCAAACCACCAAAAACAACTTGAAATGTGGGTTTTTGTTGAATATTTGCTTACAAAGGAACAAAGATGTTTTTTTTTTGTTTTTTTATCTCAAAGATGCCTTTTGGGATCTGTGTCATGGGGAGAAGGGAACAGTGGAGAAAAGGCTGGGGGATTGTCAGATAAAATAAACATAAAATAAACAAATAAAAGCAACAGATGGGAGGAATGTAAACAGGGTCCTAGCAGGAAGCAGGGTGATAGATCACTGAACAGGGATTAGATATGAGGGCCTGTTACAAGTCTCTCGGCTCCACTACATTCATCTGACAGCCTTAGTTACTTTACAAATGAAGATCTTTGCACACACAACACCTAGCTTATCACATCTTTTATTTATTATTTATTTTATTATAAATTAAGCTACCCAACAATTTTAACAGCCTACAAGTCCACCTGAAATAATAAGATGATTAAACACTTATTTGTGTGTCACTGTTTGGATCATTGAGTACTTTTACTTTTTTTTTTTAAGCCTTTATTTGACAGGAAAGATGAAGACATGAAAGGGGAGAGAGAGGGGGAATGACATGCAGCAAAGGGCCGCAGGTCAGAGTCGAACCCTGCACCACTGCATCGAGGACTAAACCGCTATATACTGTATATGTGCGCACGCTCTACCAACTGAGCTATCTTGGTGCACAGATTACTTTTACTTTTCATACTTTAACTACATTTTCCTGATGATACTTACATACTCTTACTTAAGTAACATTTTCAGTGCAGGACTTTTACTTCTAACAGAGTATTTTCAGTGTAGTATTATAGTACTTAATGCTTTGGCTCTTGACACAGTGACAGTGCTAACGTTACCCGGTTTAGCTGAGATAACTTCTGTTAGGATTTGAAACTATCAACACCACATTTTTTATTGGGAAAGGCAAAAGATTAACAACATTGTACATTACAATTTTAGCCCTTTCTTTTCCTTTCTTTTTTGTAAGCCCCCCCTATCGCTTAACACACAAATTCATAACTAAAACCAAAAAGTGTACCCCTCAACCCCACTCGAGCTGCATCCTTGTGATTTTTACTTTGCAACCATCTTGTTAAGAAATTTAACAAAAAAACAGGACACAACAACTTCCCAGTTGCGCTGAGGTACACTTTTACAGGATCTTGTTAGTGCAAACTAACATTTTAGTGACATGTAGAATAAAGTCATTTTAATGAAACATTACTATTATAAGCTTACCTGCTTTCCTGAACCGAAAACGTCCGTCACACATGATTTGTTTAAGGACTGTTTTTGACAATTTGACAATCCAACGATAATGTCTGTTTTGACAATTTCTGGCTATAATAAATGGTGTAAGTTTGGCGATTAAAACAAAAACAAACATGCAGTTCAAACCCACCAGCGACCAGCGAGTTGTGGGGTTCAGAGGGTTGAAACAACAACAGTGAGCTGGAAAGGGATTTGGGGATGTTAAATCAGATTGGTCCTTACAGATTTCACAGGATTTTGTCCTTTGTCCGAATTGAGGGTCTAAAGCTACAGGGCGTTGTGTACACTGTACAGTTTGTAAGGCTCTTTTTGATTTTTGACTTTATAAATAAAATGGACTTCATTTGGCTGAAGGATATTTTATTCTATTATTATTCAACCGTTGAACCTCTAATGTAGGGGTCTTCAAAGTTTTTAGGCCAAGGACCCCTCAGCTGTAAAAGAGACTGATACATTACATTATACATGATATATAGTAAGGGGTCCCTGCCCTTACTATATATAATCTATAGAGTTGAGCTGCATATTAAACTGGGCCTACAATAACGTGTAGGGTGGCCTAGAGCCTTCAGATATACCTTTTATTTTGCATACAGTACTAAGCAGCCTGGTCGCACAGAATTCCGTGAAATGATCACGAATCGTTAACAGCTCATTACGTGGTGGTGGCACGGAATGTGTGAAAAATCCATGTGGCCACCACGGAAAACAATGCCAATGTAAAGTCAATGAGAAGATGACGTAGCATTAAGAGCAACTACGGATAGATGTGTAGGCCGAAATTCCTCGTAAGGAGGTTGGTTGGGGGGGTGGATGGGTCAAACAACACAGGACTTTCACCCAACACAGGACTTTCACCCAGGAGACCAGGGTTCGTGTCCCGCGTGTTTCCTAAAGTTGCTTTCTTCATTTCCGTCCCGTTCTTCCCACGTGTCACGGAACCGTAATCCCACCCACTACCTTTTCCTTAACTTAAGGTAAATATCTATGAACTTAAGAGGCCGGGTCGGAATTTTCGGCAATCCGTGTTCAATTCACGGAATTATTCCGTGGGCCCATCATGTTTTAATGTTAAAATGTGGAACAGTGAATACTTAAGCTTTACTGTATCTGTGGATGGCTACCTTACCTATGGGCCAGTAAGTCTATCATCAATGTTGTGTAAATTAAAAAAGATTTATCTTTACAAATAATATGTTAGATTCATGTTAATGTATATTTTCAGACACACATATATATACAGTATATATTTAAACTATCAGACAATAATTTGGAGACCCCCTGCAGCAACTATGGGGACCCCCTAAGGGTCCCAGACCCCCTGTGGAAGATCTCTGCTCCTATGAATACAGAACTGAGCATTAATTAAGGCTTTGGTGGGGGTCCTCAGACAGCCTCTCCTTAAAAAACAAAAAGGAAAAAAAACGATGCTGCACTTGTCCCTCTTAATTAATGTTTTTTTATTTGTCAGTGTACATTCAAATGAACTTTCCAGAACCTGAGAAAATGCGTCACGGGATGACGTTTGGAATCAGTCCCACGTACCATGAGCACAGTGTGTGTCCTTCATTGTGTAATTCAGTTATCACAGCAGCGTTCACACCAATGAACTCAGAGCGAGGAACTCTGGGTCAGGACATAAACTGGGTCATTTGCTCGACTCTGGTGGCTCTACTCACGACAAGAAAACAGCACGTAGTCATGTGTTGCACAGTGAAAGAGAAATCCACTGCAAATAATAAATGACTCCACAATATGAGTAGTATTAGTAGTTTTTGTTTATTTCATCTTTCCTGAGTCAAGTCTTGTGTAAAGCTTCTGTGCTTTAGCAGAGACATTTTGACATTTTAATTGCTCTCTGTGTTTTTTTGTTTAGGTGAGCAATGGATTCTTCACCTGGGGAAGTAACCTGTCCACGCTGTCCGACATCAACATCTGCATCCCCACAGGTAGGACTAACCCTTCCACCAGACAAAACGTCACTTACAGCCAAGCTTAGACTCAGTACTTCATCAGAATTTAGTTCACATCTATCAGTCATTAAAACAATTAATATTACCACCTGATTAGAGATGGCCCGAATATTAGCAATGAGGACACAGCTCGTCTAAAATAAGGGGGGCTGTGGCTCAGGTGGTAGAGTGGTAGCCTACCAATCGGACGGTTGGTGGTTCGATCCCTGTCCCTGCTCCCTGATTTGCGCCATCGGAGTGTAAATGTGTGTGAATGTTTATCTGATGAGCAGGTGGCACCTTGTACGGCAGCCTCAGCCACACTGTGTGAATGGTTCCTGTACAAAGCACTTTGAGTAGTTGTTACGAAAGCCCTATATAAATCAGGCTATTTACTTAATTTAAACAATTTGTAGGCACGTTTTGCAAAGCAGGCATTGTCAATGTTAAATGTTTTAATATAATTTGCACAATATCCAGATAGCACAAATATGGGTTACACTACAGTAGAAGCATGACAAAAAAAGATCAGGTGTGAGGTTGTGTAATGGAGAAAACCTCATCATGGAATGTAAAGAACTTAATGAAAATACTGTTGTATTTAGAATAAGGTCAATGGTTGGATTAGAGCAGTAAACAGCGTAATTGCGTCCAAAGTGTTGTAATTTCAGAAGCAGAATCAGCTTTTCAGACTCCTGCTGCCTTATGCATTAGCTATAAGCACCATGCTCTCAGGTTTGAAGAATTGGTTTTATATGTTATCATTTTGGAGGTAAAATTCAGTTTCTACTCTGTCACTGAGCTAATGGGTGAAATTCACGGTGTTCAAATGTGAATGAAACGTGCAGACCTGCTGTTCCACTAATGATGCAGCGATGTCACTGAAATACCAAGTCTCAGGAGGCCAGGTCGTGTTAAGGAGGCGGTCAACAGATTGACCGTGCAGAATATCACACACTCGCATCTTCCCCTGGGAAGTGACTTGCTTGCTATCCCCGTCATGCTACTGCTAAGACAAACAGGATTTGCTGTTCTGCCAAGTTCTGGTGCAGTGTTATTTTGTGTGTGTGTGTGTGTGTGTGTGTGTGGGGGGGTGGGTTGTAGGGTGTCTCTCTCTCTCTCTCTATCCTCACATCTTCAAGGGACCATTTTATACTTTTGTTAGACTTGAGAGCTTCAAAGATTAATCGATTAGATGTCAACTATTAAATTAGTCGGCAACTATTTTGATAATCAATTACAATTAATCGGTTTGAGTCATTGTTTATGAATAAAAGAAAGAAATTCCCTGATTCCAGCCTCTTAAATGTGAATATTTTCTAGTTCCTTCTCTCCTCTGTGACAGTAAACTGAATATTTTTGAGTTGTGGACAAAACAAGACATTTGAGGACGTTGTCTTGGGCTTTGGGAAACACTGATCCACATTTTTCTGAGATTTTAGACTCAACTAATCGATTAAACAAGAAAATAATCCACATATTAATTGACAGTGAAAATAATCCTAACTTGCGGCCCTATTAGACTTAGAGGAAGGGTTAGGTTTAGGGTTGACTTCAGGCATGCAGTGCTGATAAATTAAATTTAAGGGATAAGGAATGAGTGAAGTCATTGGTGGGATAGAAGTGTGTTTGGTTTTTTTAAAACCAACATCAGCACTCTGTTTGAGCTCTGCTCTTGTGTGTGTCAAGTAAAAAACAGATGTTCATTTTTCACCTTAAACTTTTATTATTTTCATCAGAGATTGGTCAGCGTTGTGTTGTTGTAGAGCATCGTTACTCATTGCGCGGCTCGCCAAGCTTTAGTTTGTGGCTCACATGGCAGTATATAATACAGTGATATGATCATGCAGTCAATACATCTGCTCTATTACAAATGATTTATATTTAAAAAATACCCAAAACGGTGGCATTACAAGATGGAAATATATAATCTCTATTTTAACTTGCTCTGCCCTTCCGTCCATAACTCTGACTCACTGCAGACTTTTCAGTTTGGGCGGTCTATCCAGCTCTTAACACCAAATGTGCTCTGGGATGGTTAGATACATGAAAATGTAGAAAGAATTGCATATTGTATGTTCAGTTATTAAACATTGATAAGCATCGGCACTTCTCTGCCGTGTGACTCCACTTTTAGGTCTCAAAATTCTCACGACCCCAACGTGCATTTGTCAAGTTATCGCGTGAACAATATAACATTATAAGACGTAATCGTGTATTCTGTTTTTGCAAGCATGGATGCAATATGTACAAATAACAATATCATCAGCTTTTAAAATAAATTACTAAAATCTATATATTCTTAATAATTAATAAGTCAAATTTGAGTGCGCTGTCTTAGACTTAAATATCTGCGACCCAATCAAGTGACCCCACGTAGGATCCAACCCAACCCAAAAGTTGAGAAATATATATTACAGGAGGACAACACCCGCGATAACACTCCCCACCTTTTCTTTGTGTTCAGGCCAGCTGACAATGATTGTGGGCCAGGTGGGTTGTGGGAAGTCTTCCCTGCTGCTGGCCATGCTTGGCGAGATGCAGACCCTCGGCGGAAGTGTCTACTGGAGCAAGTAAGACCTCACAACAACACTTTATGGATCACAGTGTGTCATGACGTATGCAAGGACGTGCTCTGGTCTTATTTAGCATCTAAACCAGTAGTTCTAGCTGCACTTTAGGTAGTGATACTTTGCTTTACTCCTGAAGGACGATTGAAGATGGGGAATACACATGTACAATGTCGCTTTACGGTTTAAGTCTTTTATCCAGTGACTTCTTTATCCTTTTGTGAAACAGTCTATCTTAAAAAGTACTGTGACATTTGCCGTTTCTCAGATATACTGTAGCATTCCTTTTTCGTCAGAGTTTCCATTACTATACAATGTTGGACAAGGCCTTCTTCTTTTTTAATAATAATACATACATATACTCATTGTTTCTCCTTTTCAGTATTCTATCTGAACTGTTTCTGTTTCTATTTATCTTTTTATATCTTTCTATTTTATTTGTGCCAATTTATCCAACATGACAACATGCATTGTATTTAATTACTTTTCTTTTATTTCAGTGTTTTCAAAGATACATTTTATTACACACATCTGGGTACACACAGTACATCTTTTTTTAATTAGAAGTGATTTGCTAGATAAGGGACGAGGCTTAGTAATAACTGTATATGGGATGATATTACTTATATTATTGTCTTGTTTGTGCACAAGTGTAAGACTCTCAGTTTGAGAAATACTGCCAGGAACTAATTATTTGCCCATTAGCATCACCAAGTGTCCAAGAACAGTTTTCTGTATGATTTAATTGTTCTGCTCTGATGGTTAGAACAAGATTAAATGACAGTGTGGGTGATTGACTCTATTAGCTTCCTCACTGAAAGGACTTTTAATCTATAAAGTCATAGTATAGTCATATTTCATGCCATATCTTTATGTTCTCAGTTGAATGGAACTGCTGTCAGGATATTGAATTATACTAAATAGGCTTTTATTATAAAATGATCACATCATTGTAATTATAAGTATCATTATTTGTTTGTGTCTGGTTCCATTGCAGCAGACACATTAACTGTCAAATGACCTACAGTCTCACACATAAGCACGCTATGACAGTTTATTAAGCCTGTTTTATGGTTCTGCGGAGGCTCCGCGCAGAGCTTTCGCCCCAGCCTACGTAAGTGGCCTGATGTTTATACTTGTGCGCTGGTGTGTGTGTGTGCTAGCCGGCGTGTGTGTGTGTGGGTGGGGAGTGGGTGATAGAGCGAGGGAGAAGCGAGAGAGTAGCGAGAGAGTGACGGCGATTATCTAGAGACACAAAGTGTCTCCCCTGTTCTTTCAGATCACGGTGGGAAATCTGGAGCAGGAAAAGTTAACCCTCTCCTTGATTTCACGTTCTTTATGGAGAAGGAGAACCAGGAAATGAGTCGGGGGGGAAATGCAACGCTACCAAGCCACGGCTGAAAGACGTGCATCGCTGTGGCGTTTAGTTACTGTTTTCGAGAGGCGCGCGTCAGGCTACGGCGTAGGGTCCGGCGTAGACGCAGAGGGGTCTGCGGGGGTACGCCGTCAATTCGACGCAGAAGCATAAAACGGCCTTTAGAGTCATTAAATCAATATTGACTTGAGAAGATGTGAAAATATTCACAGAATAATTTAGTCCTTTGGTAATTTTTTTCTGATGGACAGCAGCTAGCCGTCTTAAACGACTGCTACTACCACTTTAGGACACATTAATATCTATATTGTTGCACTGAACTAGACATTTATTTACAGTGACATTGTGTTGTTCAATCCAATCCACTTTATGTATATAGCACGATTTTAACAAACACAAGGTTTCCAAAGTGCTGCACAAAAAGATAAAACAGAATAGATAACACATTAAAAGCACAGAGGTACCCAATATAAAGATAAATGCAATAAAAATTAAAATAAAATTAAATCAGTAGAATAAATAAAAACTAAAATGCACTGTCCGCACACAATTAAAATAAGCAAGTATACACTTGCCAATTTATCTGTAAAGACCACTGAACTTAACTGTCATGTGACCGGTCGCCACGTGACCGACCGGCGTCACAGTAATTCCGTCTGGATATTGAATTATACTAAAGAGGCTTTTATTATGAAATGATCACATCATTATCAGTATAATTTATTATTTGTTTGTTTCCATTGCAACAGACACATTAGCTGTCAAATGACCTACTGTCTCACACATCAGCACACTATGACTTATGTTTGTTAGAGTCATTAAATCAATATTAACTTGAGAAGATATGAAAATATTCTCAGACTAATTGATTCTGTTAGTAATGTTATTGTGATGGACAGCAGCGAGCCGTCTAAAACGATTGACAACCTCCTGCTTTTGCTGTCTCATATACCACAGCGAGACATCGGAACTTGAAGGCTACTTGCATAAACCTGGTTCTAAGTAAGATGTCTGATTATGGGATACGCCCCCTTATGCTTAGTTCACACTACACGACTTGAGCCCTGATTTTTCCACTACCAGATCAGAGGCAAATTGGTCTTGGCCCGGCGCTCGCAAATTGGCGGCTCGTTTGGAATACGATCTCTTATTTTACGAAAATAGTTCACCGAAACGAGTTTCTGAAAACATTTTAAGCAAGAATGATGAGTCTTCATGTCGAGCCGAGCCGGCCGCTCCTCACATGCATGAAGTTGCCTGGATTTAACTTTATGCCAATGAGGAGCAGGCGACTCAACGCCCCATTACGTGTGTTTTTGTGACAGCGAGTAGTTTGGAGCCCAGACATACTGATCAGGGATTCCTCCTAGGGAAAGATCTTGTAGTGGGTGAGGCCCTGTGGCCGCTCAGTCATGTAGTGTGAAAACCAGACTCCCGATTACAAAACAGAAAGTGGTGTAGTGTGAACAGCACAGCGATCTGATGACTTTGAAAATCCTGTAGTGTGTGTGAACTTAGATTAAACAGAGACAGCGAAAGCAAGAAATTGGTAGTGCATTAAGATTACTGCTGTGTCAGAAAACTGTTAGAAATTAACTGGTCCTGGTCATACAACCCTGGTGTGTTTTTGCCCCTTTTTCATGGAATTTTTAGCTAATACAGCAAAATATTATCTCAAATAATTAAGTTAGCTAGCAACTTATTTTTCAATTTTAGGGTTAGGGTCTTTTTTTTCATGGCTGAAACTGAACTGAATGTTTCTGAGGATTGACAGCTTGTTATTGTAAAGGTAGTATATGTTTTTTAAAGTGTATGTGGCCTTTTGCATATAGCTGCGTTTCAGAAACCTCTGGGCTAAGACAAGTTTTCTTCCTGGTCATCAGCTTCTGTTGCATTTCTTTTTTTTTTTACATGACAATTGGATCTTTATCATAAATCTGTGCTTTATCTGTTGTTTGTATTCCATGCTTAAAAATCCTATATCACAATACCTGTAATTAGTCTTGCACATCTGTATCATAAGAGAATATGTAGCCTCCAGGGCTGCACACTAACCTTTGCAGTGTGTGTGTGTGTGTGTGTGTGTGTGTGTGTGTGTGTGTGTGTGTGTGTGTGTGTGTGTGTGTGTGTGTTTGCACATATGCACCTCTGTTCATGTGACTACATGTATATATGAATATATGTGTGCGTGTGTGTGTGTGGTTTCTTTCTCTTTACCTCCTGCCTTCTTACCATATCAGGCTGCCTGATAATGAGACGGTCCACGAGGGGAACATAAGGTACTTTCTCTGTGGTCCCTTCTTTCTAAAACATAATCATTTACACAGTCTGTAAACATTCATACTTCATACATTCATAATTAATCTGCTTTGTCTGGTTTACAATGATGTATATCAAGTTGAAGTAGCTTAAACCACTTGTGTTGCCCAGTAGTGAAGTGCCAGAAGTCCCAGAGCAGATGGAAAGAACAAACTCACCTGACAAACCCCTGATGAACTAAAAGCATTAAAGGGATAGGTTGGATCTTTTGAAGTGTAACATGTGTAACACTGAACCAATCAGTGTCTGGTGAGGAACTACTGACCGCTATGGGCGTGGTTTAGGTGTTTGTAGTCTATATCGACGAAGTTTTATTTCCTGGAAGTGCCGTCGGAAATTCCGCCGTATGTCTCTCTTTTTCCGCCGGATGTCCGTTGCCTTCCACTTTCTTTGTGTTGGAATTTTAACCTCCGGTGGATTTATGAGGACTATGGTTAACTGCTCCTCAGATCTCTGCATGGTAAATCCAGACAGCTAGCTAGACTATCTGTCCAATCTGAGTCTTCTGTTGCACAACTAAAACAACCTTTGAACGTGCACATGTTCCATCAAAAAAAGTTCCTTCCCGAGGCTATTTTGCAGAGGCACCGTGTCCCGCTCTAAGCACCGCCCAAGACGATTATGATTGGTTTAAAGAAATTGTCAATAAACCAGAGCACGTTTTTCTCCCATCCCAGAATGCTGTGTAGGCTAGCCAGACCCTCCTTTGCAGCGCTGTGGAGGAAGGTCTGGCAATACCAGACTGAGGTGTCTGTGACAGCCGCGACTGTTCGTTCAAAACAACAATGGCAGACGTGATAGACAGATGGTTCGTACAATCACCTGTCATCTTTTTAAGTGCCTGCCCTTTTCCCAACAGTTTCCAAAACGGCTTCTCTGACGGTTCTGTGTAAACGAAATAAAAAATTAAAAAACATCCGGCGCTTTGGTGTTTGAAAGGGTTGGTTCGGATTCACTAACAGTCCCACAATAACACAAACTAACTAACTGATCAAGGCAGCGGTAGACCAGCGACTCCCGTGTTCTGCGATGGAAAATTGGTGTTTTTTGTCAATGAAGTCTGGTGGTTTTGAAGAGAGCATAGATGGATATAACTGCATTAGTTTTCTGCCATAAAGGCGCTATTTAACAGTAGGGTAAGACTGAAATTATTAATTTAGCGTACACTTAAACTGATATCTCCGTGAACCATCACCTTATCGTGGTGGAGAGGTTTGGGTGTCTCTGTGAACCTGAGGGCTGTGTTGTCTGGAGCTTTGTGCTCCTGGTAGGGTCTCCCAAGGCAAAGTGGTCTCAGGTGAGGGGCCAGACAAAGAATGGTTCAAAAACCCCATGACAGAACGAGGAAGGGATAGAGTGACCCTGCCCGGAGGAAGCCCGGGGCCCCCCGTCTGGAGCCAGGCCCAGACGGAGGGCTCTTCGGCGCGCCTGGTGGCCGGGTTTGCCACGGAGCCCGGCCGGGCACAGCCCGAACAAGCTACGTGGCACCTCTGTCTCCATCCCATGGGCCCACCACCTGTGGGAGGAACCGCTGGGGTCGGGTGCGCTGCCACATGGGTGGCAGTGAAGGTCAGGGGCCTCGACGGACCAGACCCGGGCAGCAGACGCTGGCTTTGGGGGACGTGGAACGTCACCTCTCTGTGGGGGAAGGAGCCGGAACTGGTGCGGGAGGTGGAGCGCTACCGGTTAGATCTGGTGGGGGCTTACCTCTACGCATAGTCTCGGTTCTGGAACCGTACTCCTGGATAGGGGTTGGACTCTTTTCTTCTCCGGAGTTGCTCAGGGTGTGCGGCGCCGGGCGGGTGTGGGGATACTAACAAGCCCCCCGGCTAAGCGCCGCTACGTTGGAGTTTACCCCGGTGGGACGAGAGGGTCGCCTCCCTACGCCTGCGGGTGGTGGGGGGGAAAAACTCTGACTGTTGTTTGTGCATATGCACCAAACAGGAGTTCGGAGTATTCGGCCTTCTTGGAGACCTTGAGTGGAGTCCTGCATGGGGGCGCCAGTGGGGGACTCCATTGTTCTGCTGGGGGGACTTCAACGCGCACGTGGGCAATGATGGAGACACATGGAGGCGTGATTGGGAGGAACGGCCTCCCTGATCTAAACCAGAGTGGTTGTTTGTTGTTGGACTTCTGTGCTAGTCATGGATTGGCTATAACAAACACCATGTTCGAGCTATAGGGATGCTCATAAGTGTACCTGGTACCAGAGCACCCTAGGCCGAAGGTCAATGATCGATTTTATAATCGTTTCATCTGATCTGAGGCCGTATGTTTTGGACACTCGGGTGAAGAGAGGGGCAGAGCTGTCAACCGATCACCATCTGGTGGTGAGTTGGGTCAGGGGGTGGGGGAAGACTCTGGACAGACCTGGTAAGCCCAAACGTGTAGTGCGGGTAAATTGGGAACGTCTGGAGGAGGCCCCTGTCCAACGGACTTTCAACTCGCACCTCCAGCGGAGCTTTTCGTGCATCCCTGTGGAGGCTGGGGGGCATTGAACCCGAGTGGACAATGTTCAAAGTTTCCATTGCTGAAGCTGCGGCGGGGAGCTGTGGTCTTAGGGTCTTAGGTGCCTCAAGGGGCGGTAACCCACGAACACCGTGGTGGACACCGGTGGTCAGGGAAGCCGTCCAACTGAAGAAGGAGTCTTTCCGGGATATGTTATCCCAGAGGACTCCGGAGGCAGTTGCAGGGTACCGAAGGGCCCCGAAGGGCTGCAGCCTCTGCCGTGAAAGAGGCAAAGCAGCGGGTGTGGGAGAAGTTCGGAGAAGACATGGAGAAGGACTTTCGGTCGGCACCAAAGTGCTTCTGGAAAACTGTTCGCCACCTCAGGAGGGGAAGCGGGGAACCATCCAAGCTGTGTACAGTAAGGATGGGACACTGTTGACCTCAACTGAGGAGGTAATAGGGCGGTGGAAGGAGCACTTTGAGGAACTCCTGAATCGGACTAATACGCCCTCTATGTTAGAGGCAGAGCTGTAGGATGACTGGTGGATTTTCGTCGATTTCCCAAGCGGAGGTCACTGATGTAGTCAAACAACTACACAGTGGCAAAGCCCCTGGGATTGATGAGATCCGTCCGGAAATGCTCAAGGCTCTGGGTGTGGAGGGGCTGTCCTGGTTGACACGTCTCTTCAACATTGCGTGGAAGTCTGGAACAGTGCCAAAGGAGGGGCAGACTGGGGTGGTGGTTCCCCCTTTTTTAAAAAGGGGGGATCAGAGGGTGTGTGCCAATTACAGGGGGATCACACTTCTCAGCCTCCCTGGTAAAGTCTACTCCAAGGTGCTGGAAAGGAGGGTTCGGCCGATAGTCGAACCTCAGATTGAAGAGGAACAATGCGGATTCCGTCCTGGTCGTGGCACAACGGACCAGCTCTTCACTCTCGCAAGGATCCTGGAGGGGGGCCTGGGAGTATGCCCAACCGGTCTACATGTGTTTTGTGGATTTGGAGAAGGCGTATGACCGGGTCCCCCGGGGAGATACTGTGGGAGGTGCTGCGGGAGTATGGGGGTGAGGGGGTCTCTACTCAGGGCCATCCAATCTCTGTACGACCAAAGTGAGAGTTGTGTCCGGGTTCTCGGCAGTAAGTCGGGACGTATTTCGGGTGAGGGTTGGCCTCCGCCAGGGCTGCGCTTTGTCACCAATCCTGTTTGTAATATTTATGGACAGGATATCGGCGTAGTCGGGATGGGGGAGGGGTTGCAGTTCGGTGGGCTGGGGATCTCATCGCTGCTCTTTGCAGATGATGTGGTCCTGATGGCATCATCGGCCTGTGACCTTCAGCACTCACTGGATCGGTTCGCAGCCGAGTGTGAAGCGGTTGGGATGAGGATCAGCACCTCTAAATCGGAGGCCATGGTTCTCAGCAGGAAACCGATGGAATGCCTTCTCCAGGTAGGGAATGAGTCCTTACCCCAAGTGAAGGAGTTCAAGTACCTTGGGGTTTTGTTCGCGAGTGAGGGGACAATGGAGCGGGAGATTGGTCGGAGAATCGGCGCAGCGGGTGCGGTATTACATTCCATCTATCGCACCGTTGTGACGAAAAGAGAGCTGAGCCAGAAGGCAAAGCTCTCGATCTACGGTCAGTTTTGTTCCTACCCTCACCTATGGTCATGAAGGCTGGGTCATGACCGAAAGAGCGAGATCCAGGGTACAAGCGGCCGAAATGGGTTTCCTCAGGAGGGTGGCTGGCGTCTCCCTTAGAGATAGGGTGAGAAGCTCAGTCATCCGTGAGGAGCTCGGAGTAGAGCCGCTGCTCCTTTGCGTCGAAAGGAGCCAGTTGAGGTGGTTCGGGCATCTGGTAAGGATGCCCCCTGGGCGCCTCCCTAGGGAGGTGTTCCAGGCACGTCCAGCTGGGCGGAGGCCTCGGGGAAGACCCAGGACTAGGTGGAGGGATTATATCTCTAACCTGGCCTGGGAACGCCTCGGGATCCCCCAGTCGGAGCTGGTTAATGTTGCTCGGGAAAGGGAAGTTTGGGGCCCCCTGCTGGAGCTGCTCCCCCCGCGACCCGACACCGGATAAGCGGACGAAGATGGATGGATTAAACTGATATCGATTTCTTTTTTAAGTGTCTAAAATAGGTTTTGTTGTGTTGCCCTGTCTGTTTCTTCAAACTTAGGGTGTGCTGACCGCCATCTACTGTAGGATATGCACCTCATAAAACCACCCTTCAAAAGATCCAAACTATCCCTTTGAGTAATAGCATTTGTTGAGGGCATAATAGTCAGCCAAAGACGTTTTAATAGTCAGGAATACACCCAGATGTTTACATAAGTTCTGAGCCAGTTGGTGATGACAGCATAGACATTTACAGTGTGTCATTTATAGTTCATACTGTATATATATATATAGTTACGTTTACACATTCTTCATATAATCTGGTCATTTGAAGGAAAAAAAAAGGAAGCCACCAGAGCTGCGCACCATATATGTTTGTAATTTCCGATGAGGTCTACAGGTGTTACCTTAAACATCTCAAAACTCTGTAGGCCTCCTGAATATACTTAATCCTTTAACCCAGGACATAATTATTACACACACATCGTCATGCTCATAAGATATGAGACATTGTCGTAGAAGCCACAAAACCTAATTATCTCAGACAGACAATGACCGCATCACTTACATGGCTTGTCTTCTCTGGGTGGAGAGGTTAATTCGATCAACAGTTGGCAGGCTAACATCATGTCTTCACTGTCTGGGGCTTGGCGTGAAAACACGTCTGTCTCTCCCATTTTTTTGTGTCCGTCTTCCTCTCTCTGTTCTCTGTTTCACCAGAAAAGTTGCTCTCAGCTGTCTCTGTCTCTTTCTCGTTTTGCCATCTTTTATCGCATATTTTCACTCATACACATACAGTTGATTACAGTCGACTCATTCTGACACAATGGCGTGACTTTGACAGTTGGTCAGAGACAGAAGAGTCTGGCGAAGACATCAGGAGGTAGACGTTCTTCGCTGTGTCTTCTGAAGTTACCCTTTAATCCCTCCTTTCCCTTTTTGCTGTCTTCTAATTTAATTCAATTTTTTTCTGCCTCTCAGAAGAAAGTACTGTTTTCCACTGCAGTATTCCAGGCTGTGTGTTGTTCCTGGACACATACATACGGACCATATTAGTTTGATAGATTTCTTATAGGATAGTATAGTTTATTCTTAAGTCCTAGTCTTTTTTTCTTTCCTTTTTAAGTTATTTGTTTATAGTGCAATACAAGTGATCAACATGAAAACACATATGACGCGATTCAAGAAAAATGTGGAAACTAGATAGGCAAAAAAAAGCACACGAAAGACAAAAGATCAAAAGATGGGGGCATAATGTTTAGCTTAGGTGATGTTATTGTAATACGCCTTAAGTCTTAGTCTTAATTTGTAGTTACTTTTTGAAGCTTTGTAATACTGATAATAGGATATGCATGTATATATTGATGTGCAATATAATAATCTTTATTTAAATGGCACCTTTCATACACAAAATGCAGCTCAAAGTGGTTTACAAAAAAAAAGAGTAGTCAATTTAAACAACAGTTGAAATATACATTTCAAAAGAGGAAGGAAGTACAAAATTAAAGAGTCAAAAATAGTTTTTTCAGTCTTTACTTTATGAAGAGTGTAACTATGTTTATCAGCATTATGCATTATGTTAATATGTGTTCAGGAACGACTGTATCAGCCTTTAGAGTGTGCTGTCTTCTTCATTGTGTTGCTCTTCTCCCATTGAGATGATTATTAGTTTTGTGCCATCTGATCCCGGTATGGTTTGTGCTTTTAATGCTGGGAGTCAAATTGTCCTTACTCGAACAAACAAACTCGCTCTGCTTATATAGATGTTTTATTTATACACACTTAGGCATATATATATACACACACATCAGATCGCTTTTTCAAATGTAACACTTCAAAGTTTATTTAAATGTTTATCAGTTACTTTTCCAGATATTTATTTTTATTCTACTTTGCGAAGTCCACATGAAACATCTTTAAATTGGTATAAATAAGATCCACGGCAAAGGCTATTTTTTAAAATAGTCTGGTTCAGTTCTCACTCAGCACTAAATGGGGCTACATTGCATCATTTCCAGAAAACTTCTTGGAGAACAATGAGACCAAAACAGCATCGCCGATCTGTTTTGACCCTCTGAGGACGAAAGACGCCGCATCCAAAACAGTGTTTGACCAAACTCGCACTCAAAAAGGGATATTACAAAATTTCATTTCAGACATTTATTTACTATTTTAATCATATATAACCCAAGACTTTGGTTAAACTCATTTCAAGCACCGAAACAATTTGTGCAACACATCTTGAGTTAAGGTTTGTTTTCAAAAGAGATTTGAGGACTTTCAAAAAGCGGACATCAACGTTTCAGCTTTAGCGCCAAATTATCTCTTTATACATTGCTCTAGAAAAAATGTGGGCCCCACTAAACTAAAACTAAAGCGCAGTCTGGTCTGAACATTTTGATATTAAACACATGGGGATCAGTTACATGTGAACTAACCACAGACAGTTGCCTTCGTTCATGGACTCACTGCACTGCGTCGCTGCAGAAAAAATACATGGTAACAATGTTAACGAAAAATGAAAAATTAGGTATAACTTCAAACAAACAACAAAAAACGTGACAAAAACATTGCAAAAAAGTGTCAACAAAAGGGACAAAAAAAGTCGAAAAAAGCATCAAAGTGTTTTTGACCCGAGAGGACATGGTCGGTGGGAAGACCACACAAGGGTTAACAAGTTGTAAACTTTACATATTTTTTATGTAAGTTACAAAAAAAGGTCTGATTTCATATTAAAGGGAAATGTCATCAAGTCTGTTCTAACAGGATACAAAACAACTATGTAACAGTAAGTTTGCATAACGATCCCATTGTACATGTTAGAATACTTTCAGAGACGTTTATTTGAATTTCTCTCTGTTTTTGACAGAGTCGCACTTCGACTCCCAGCAGCTGTTGTTGTTGTGTTGTTGGTCTTGTTGATGTTTTTATATATGTTGCTGTAGCTGGTGTTATCAGTGATTTTGCCGTTGTTGGTGATTTGCAGCTCATTATTAACCCAATTCATGATCCATTTTGATCTCTCACTTCTGACCAAATAATTGTCATGTTGCGGTGGAGTTTGACATAATCTTCCCTCTCGTCCTCCTTTTCTTTCAATGTCTGGGTGTCGCATGTATGAAGCTGGTTAGAACAGGAGTACTGATCTGATAACAGCTTTCCTCCTTAATAGTTTTAGATAGATAGATAGATAGATAGATAGATAGATAGATAGATAGATAGATACTTTATTGATCCCCAAGGGGAAATTCAAGGTCCCAGTAGCTTAAAGACATCACACACAACATACACATACATCATAAACAGGATGATAAAATAACAAATCCACATGAATAATATGGACAATAAAATAAAAGATACTAAATAAAAAATCCACATGAATGTACTAAGGGATATATAAGCATGAGAGGCTTACAGTGACAGGGCAGGGACTGACCCTGTGATTCAGTATGCATGGTCAAATTTTCGGCACAGCTCTCAAGCAAGAGATGGAAGTTGTAGCCGTTAGCTGAAATTGCTAATTTGCATGAAGTATAAAATCGATGTGATGACAACGTATTCATTTGTGTTAACTTGTGTCCACCAGCATTAAAGGGACACTCAGAGGGCACATCAAAAATTAACCAGTTTAACAACATATTTTGCAAGTTTCATATATGCAATGGTAGAGAGTTTATAGACTTTAAAATGCAAATCATTGCATCTTATTCACTCTAAAGTCTCAATTATCGTTCAGATTTGCATTTTAATGTGCTACTGAAGTGACATTTTCTCATAGAAACAATCATTTTTTTGCATTTCCAGCACACATGAAGTCATTTAGCTATTTATAACTTGTTTAATAAACTCATTATCCAGTAGACGTTATCGAAAATCGACCCTTCTCATTATATATTTGTGTTTACCACCTTGTCACGTTAAGAATGAATTGTGCACTAAAGTAAAACAATTAAACTGTGGCTCACGGATTAGCCAAACAGAGGAAATGGGGTCTTGCTCTTAAAAGACTGATTCCATCTTGTGTAGAAAATAGAAAATGAAAGCTTCTTTCACCTGAAATTAAACCTGTATTTTATAATTACATCATTATTTAAAATGTAATCACAAATTCATTGGTTAGCTTTAGTCACAGTGATTGCTGTTTCAATAAAGAAACAAATTTAGTAAATGAGCAACCATTAAAAAGTAAATATCAGAGGAAGGAAACAACTGTATGTAGATCGGTACTCCTGCTCTTTAAAGCTTTAGGAATACAGGACTTGTAGTTCTTACTTGCCTGTTTTCCTTCTGTTTCCCATGATGCAACCCAGCAAGAACAGATACTCTGTGGCCTACGCTACCCAGAAGTCCTGGCTGCTCAATGCTACGGTGGAGGAGAACATCACATTTGGCAGCCCGTTCAATAAACAGAGGTAAAAAAAAAAATCACAAATTACACAGCACACAATTACAGCTAATTTCGGGAGTGCTGAGTTTGTTTTTTTGTTTGCTTTTATAACTTTGTAATGTAACAAAATGAAGTTGTAACTACTGTTCTTGTCTACTGCAGTTTCAAGAAACTCACCTTCCAAGCTAATAATAATAATACATTTTATTTGGAGGCGCCTTTCAAAAAAACCCATAATAAAACAGCAAGACAGGCAATAACAAAGACAAAACACCACGGAGCAAGAGACAAATGTGACACAATATTAGTAAAATATCTAATTGTGACTATTTCGACTGATATTGTCATTGCGATATGATACAGGATATTGGAGGGAATGATCACTTTTGTATCATTATTCTCATTTTCATAAAAAAAAATATGAAAATTCCAAAAATTTAAATGACTTTGGCGAGGAACTGTAACCAATAAAGAATTTTCCTTTAGTCTGTGGATAGGATTTGTAGGCCAGGCATCGATACATTAAATACAAAATCCAATACATTCAGAATGGTTTGACACATGTTTTGCCTTTAACAAATATTGCTTCCCCTCTGAAGTTCATCTAGCCTAGAAATCTAGACGTACTCTAGCGGCAGCAAATGTAATTTCCAGCCAGGGTCAGTCTAGCAACTCTCCGTTGGCTTGCGAGCTGGAAAAAACAAACTCTAGTCAGGCCAATCATATCGTGTATAGAGTTGGTGGGCGGGGCTTAACATAATGACGGCAGAGTTGCGACGGTTCCACGTGAATTCCCTGCTACTTGAAAACAAAGAAGATGGCTGCTGCTGCTGGCGAACAGCGGCCTTTTAAATCAGCTTTGGCCGCTGGAAGACTTGGGAGTTAAGCTTTTCTTTGAGAAAAGAACAAAGAACGGCACCGAAGTCATTCTTAAAAAAGGAAGATGTGTTCGGAGTTTAATAAAAGTTTAATCTATCAACTAGCGTTGCTCTGCCTGGTTGTAGTGCTATCCTATTGCATGCAGAAGGAATTTGAAAGACAACCGTTTATCCCGCCCCTCGGATTGAGCCCTGCCAATGGTGTGTTCCCAGACCCAACATCTGGATGTGGGTCTGACTTGTCAGGCTAAAGTTCCTCTGTGATCATGGCGTATATGTTGTGTTTTTCAGGTACAAGACCGTGATAGACGCCTGCTCTCTGCAGCCAGACATTGACCTGCTGCCATTTGGAGACCAAACTGAGATCGGAGAGAGGGTGTGCACCTTTTGTTTTTTATTCATTATTAAAGCTATAGTGCGTAGTTTCTGTCGCCCCCATGAAGAATTCTAAGTAACGACAACAACACTGTTGTTGGATCCACATGATGCAAGCCCACTGTGATCGCACCCCCACCCTTCCTCCACGCAGCTGCTAACACGAAGGATTAAAGAAAGAGGGGGGTGTTTTGGTAAATGGACTGGATAGTCTCGCTGTTTCACTTCCTGCCCGGCTGTCCTAATGGCCCGCGGCTCGCGTGAAAATAGACCTGGTCTCCAAAAGCTAAACGCTGCCGTTGTCCTTTCTCAACAGTAATGTAAAACACATGACTTGAGCTGCAGTGCACGAATGTCGCCAGACGACACCATTTTGTAAACTTTTGTAGCCATACTGAACAATACAGAGAGAGTTTTGTGGAACTGAAAGGCTTAATTAACTTTGTATTTAACTAATTTGACAATGGCTTGAATGTAATGGACGTTCATTCATATAAAATTGTTCCGCACTGTAGCTTTAATACACATTTAGCATGATTCAGTTAATTTACAGTGTCTTTCAAATCAACCCTGAGAAGTTGGTGTCTTTGAATACTCTGCAAAGATGGGACATTTTGGATCTTTCAGTGACCTTTTTACTTATTTCTCGGTATCATACTGATGATGTTTTGTGTTGCTGTGATTCAGGGCATCAACCTGAGTGGAGGTCAGAGACAGAGAATCTGCGTGGCCAGAGCTCTCTACCAGAACACCAACATCGTCTTCCTGGTGAGCTAAACCTTAAAAAACAAACCCAAAGATTGGAGATACTGCTGTGTTTCTCTCTAATGAATGTGCAATAACACATATTCAGTTTTTTTTTCCCCATTTCACATTGCAGTGAAGGAATCTTCAGCGATAACGATGATTTTTATGATTTTCTAAACACATTTTAACATCAAATGCTTTATGTATTACAACGGTTTGAATAGCGGAATTAGATTAAAGTCTACCAGAAGGTAACACCCATTCTTCATACCCTAACGCTGCGTTTCTTTATGATTGATTGTATGATACAGCACATAGTACGTGTTGGCCTTTGGGACGAGGAGGTGTCTCTCTCCTACTCTCTCCGCTGTGCCGTCATGTGTTTATCTTTCCGAGTAGTTGCATCATTTCCTGTTGCCACCACAAGCTTTAATTGGTTATCGAGCATACCTTCCACATTAAAAGCTATCTGTGTCATTCTTTTATACGCGCATCACACTCACTGTAATGTCTGGAGTGGTCATTTGTTAAAAACTGTAACGTATAATGAGGAGGGAATGTTTTCTTTAAATAATATCATTTCACTATGCAAGTGCAGCTGCTTGGACTTCTCATATCTGATCTCAGGATAGAATTATGCTGCGTCATAAACTACATCAAGGAATCAACTCTATTAGCACTCGATCAGGACCCAAGGAATACTAGAGGCACACGTGCGTGCTTCAGTGGGGATCCTTAAGTAAACTAAACTATAGCACCGACCCCCCCCCCCCAGCAAGACAGACATTAAAAGAACGAAACAGATTTACACGTTCACGAGTATGTCAACATCATATCATCAAGTGAATATGAACAGTTGGAGGAATTCTAATTATTCCATTTTACCGCTTGAACGAGGGTCTTTTCATAAAACTGGGCTGTCCACGTATGCACTTGAATGGCGCACACATTTTGGAAATTGGTTCTTCGTGACCAGAGAAAACAGAGCAAATGCACTGTGGTATTACCTTTCGCTCAAAAGGTAGGACCAAGAAACGCTCCCGCTGGTGGGCAACAAAATGCAAGCTCGTCCGCATTGACACAGAAAGGCGGCCAGCTGGTAACATACAATCTCGTATAACAGTGGTAAGTTGAAATATGTTTCTGAAAACATTTTAGGCGAGACATAGGCAATGCAGTAACAGAATCTTGGTTCATATTTGCTCAGCGCTGCTTAGTCTGAGTTTGAGAGAGAGAAGGGTGGCTCTCTCTGTCAATTCTGTCAATTATTTACTCTTTTTGTCCGTATGCGGAAGTACAATCTGTAGTTCGAGCAGACACGGTTGATAACGTATATACAACTCAGAGTCATTTCCTGTATCTGTGTCATGTGGGTTCTGCCACTGCCACACCTCTTCAGGAGACTAGCAGCAGGTCCTGGGTGTATTGATTCCAACGGGAGAAGTGAACGTGCACACAGGTTATGAGCAATTCTTTCGCCCCATCGTCACCAAAGTAAACATTGGCTCCGTTCTTCACAAGCCACATATCTCCAGAACAATCTGACACTTAAATAGCATTATTCAGATGGACACATCAGGAAAAAATTAACTTTGTTTGAGACCTATTTCTGTCTCAGTACCAAACTCTAGCGAGATCTGGCAACACAGATAAGCTAACATCAACTAATGTTCGTGAACACCCTAACAGAACTTAACTCCGTAATGCTTAATATGTCTTTTAGCTGTGTGAATATCTAATGTTAGCAAAATAAAATATTAATAAATTATACAAATATAACTTTTCATCCATCCACACAACATTTACTACTTTCAAACAAGGCCACGCCCATTAAGGAGACAGAATGTGCATACTGTTTCATACCATTGGCGCTGCTTAGAATCTCTAGTATAGAGGATCTTTGGTTCGAGCAAACCTTCAAGTGATGCCAAAAAGTAGCTGTTGCTGAGGTAAGAACCAATGGGGGTCCAAATGGATAATAAACAATGACAAGACAATGTTTTGATCCACTTCTGGGTTTTCAATCCAAGTACCTGATGATTACTGTCAGGGATTCACCCCCAACAACATTTGGTGAAATTCCAGGGGTTGGACATCTGCCACTGTTCAGAACAACAACACAACAAAACAAAAAGGGCTAGACAGCAACATTATGTAACAAAAAAAAGTTTGATCAATTGTTTCCATCGTACATTCTTTATCTGTATCAGTTGCGATGATCTATCTCCGTCTTGTGTCTCGCAGGACGATCCCTTCTCAGCGCTGGACATCCACCTCAGTGATCACCTCATGCAGGAAGGAATCCTCAAGTTTCTGCAGGATGACAAACGGACTGTAGTCCTGGTCACCCATAAACTGCAGTACCTCATACATGCAGACTGGGTAAGAATCTTAAACCCATATCACAATACCCAAAATAAATGACTATACAGCCAATCACAGTGTTTGTTTACAATAACGTCCGGGTAGAAAAGTCCTGCACACAAAATGTACATACAATTTAACGGCTCTGAGCAAACGGGGACGAGGAACAACTGGATACACTCTCATCTCCTTTGTCTGAAATGCATGTTTAATGCTTTCATATGTCAACACGTTGACTAACGTTGGGTTGGAGACTTCATTTACCTGTTGGGCCACAGACTAAAGAAAAAGACACCACCCAAACTAGCAGTCGCTAGTGAGATGGCGGTGAGATGTTGCTGTTCGTAACGTATCAAAAACGCTAGCAAAGCATCACAGTAGAGAACATAAGCACAGAAGGAACAACAAAAAGGTCAGACCTCCGTGTTTAACTATATATCTTTAAACGTGACTGTAACCGCAGAAAATCTAATAAACAAGTTTGCCGTTTTCACATATCTCTGCAATGGCTATTTGTCTACCCAGAAGTGATTTTTGTCACGGTGATTCGGTCTATACTATTCTATGGGACGTGTACAGCAGTTTTAAGCTACATTTACATTACTAAGTTTTGGTTTTTAAGCGAAAGAGTGAAGAGTTTTGAGCCAAAAGCGTTCTCTGTGCACACAAGTGTTTTTAGCTCCATTAGAAGAACTAATCTGCGTTTATCTCATCAACATTCTCGTATACTGGGCATGTTTGTGCCGGGGTAAACAGGAAGCAGCATGTGTACTCCGCCCGTTGGTAGTAGTTGCCGTGGTAACGGTAGTAGCTTAGTCTCAGAAAACGAGATGGCATGACTCAATCACGCGGCAAAACATTGGTGTTGACAAAAGGTCTCCGTTTGCAGCCGTTCAGACTGCAACACAAACCAAAACGTGTTTTCAAATGTCTCTGGTTAAGGGGCTCTGAGACGCCAGAGCAGTGTGAATGTGAGGTGTAAACGTAGAAAAAGATATTTGTTTTTAAACCAAAACGTAGCAATGTAAATGTAGCCTTAATACATTTAGGGAGCAATATTTATTTCAGTCAAGCCTCAGCTTCCTTTTTTTGTGTCTTGTCCAGATTATAGCAATGAAGGATGGCTCTGTGCTGAGAGAGGGAACTCTGAAGGACATTCAGACTCATGACATCGAGCTTTATGATCACTGGAAGACCCTGATGAACCGACAAGACCACGGCCTGGAGAAGGTATGTGACATGGTTTCAATTTCGGATGCAGATAACAGCATCTCCTCAAATCTGGTCAATCTAAACATTACCCAAATACAACCACCAGCAGTCTACATTCATATGAAAAAACACACCAAACATACAATTTGCATCATGAACATGTTCCCCCCCCTTTTTCAAACGGCGCCACTCTAGCCATCTCACAAGCCCACTCCTGGATTAACGACACCCCTTCATTAATCCATCCTCTTAAAATGGAGATCTTCAACAGGGGGTCCCGGGACCCCTACAGGGTCTTCAGAGTTGCTGCAGGGAGGCCGCCAAGTTATTGTTCCATGGTTTAAATTATTTTTTAAATATGTCTGAAAATATACATTAACATATAATTAGTGAAGATAATTTGTACACAACATTGATGATAGTCCTACTGGCCTACAGCAAAGGTAGCCATCCCCAGATTGAGTTTTTTTTTTTTAAGATTTTTGGCATTTTAGGCATTCATTAGATAGGACAGCTTAGACATGAAAGGGGAGAGAGAGGGGGAATGACATGCAGCAAAGGGCCACAGGTCGGAACCAAACACGCGGCCGCTGTGGTGACCACTGAGCCTCTGTATATGGGCGCACGCCCTTCCAGGTGAGCTACCCAGGCACCCTACTGTACCACATTTTAACATAAAAACATGATGTATAAATATATGAATATACCAACAATTTTTTGTTTAAAGCTTAGTATTATTTGCACCATAAAAACATTTATGTGTAAAGGCTTTAGGCTGGCATACACGTTATTGTAGGTTTAATATACATACATTTTATACGATATATGTAGTAGGGGGTCCATGCTACGTCTCTTTTTCAGCTAAGGGGTCCTTGGCCTTAAAAACATTGAGGACCCCTGTCTTAAAATAATCTGTCTGGCTATCATTGAACTATCAAACCAGTGTTTTAACCACACAGTGTGAGACTATTTAATGACACAAGCAGCCTAAAGCTTTATTCTGTTACTAATGAAATGTCTGTCTCATGTCTCTACATTCAGGACGTACAGCAGGACAGCCAAACAACACTCGAGAGGAAAACACTGAGGAGAGCTTTCTACTCCAGAGAGGCCAAGAACCAAATAGACGATGAGGACGAAGGTAATGGATCAGCACTTTTTTTAAAGTTGTTCTTTGAGCCTAAATCAATGACTCGCTCTAATATTTAGTCATAGGTTGTCAACGTAACTTGAGAAGGTAAAACCTGTTAAAAAAATGAGAACGGTTAAATTTTGTTTTTGTGTAATGTTTGATGGAATCATACTGTATGTCATATCTACTACCTGTTTTTTGATCCTACCAGAGGAAGAAGAGGAGGAGGAAGATGATGACAACATGTCCACAACCACTAACAGAAGATCTAAGATCCCATGGAGGGTAATCCATCCGTACAGCCGCACACTAACTCTTCATACAAAGTAGGGATGCACCGAATCCACTGGTTAAGATTCTGCGGAATCCGAAACCGAATACCGAATCCTAGTCCCATCCTCACTCCATTAACACAGTAAACACATTAATGAAGTAAACAACGTCCACAGCCTCTAAAATAGTTAAATGTAACAACTTAATGTTGAATTCACACGCTCTTTTCACATCGTAGGATGCGCCAGACAATTTTGGGTGGGTGAAATTAGAAAGCTAACGTTAGCTAATGAGCAGTTCGGTCGCCCCGCTCCCACTGTAGGGAGACTCATTTGCCGAGAGAACTGCTGACAGCCTGGGAGAGGCAGTGTCTGGTTAACACCAGTTTTAAGCTGTGACTGTCCTTCTTTTGCCGTACCTGAAGTTGCTGCGTTTTGGCTGCTGTCTGTAGATTCCTTCATGCACAACTCATATTATTTCCGATGTTTCATATGCAAATGTTTTAACAGCGGCGATGTTGTTTATTGTTTAGGGTCCTCGCCACCATGAGAAAAACCAGAATTGAACATGTAGCTGGTCATTACGTCGACCAGCGTAGCGCAAGCGTATGGTTCGGTTTGGTGGAAAAAAATTCTAAGGTTCGGCAGAAACCGAACCCCGTCAAAAAGCCCAATATTCGGCCGAATCCTGGTTTCAGTGCATCCCTGATACAAAGTTAGATAGTTTGAAAGATCCATAGATATAACCTTTATTGTCATTTTACAAGTGCATAATGAGACTTTGTCTGGCTTTCTTCTCGGAGGGGAACTAAAACAACAAACTATATATATTATATATAATAATAATATTTATGGAACAAAATTTTGAATCTGCCCTCCGTTGGTCAATCTGTTGTAAAGCTTCCTTCATCTCCTCAGGTGTGCTGGTGTTACATGTCCTCCGGTGGGTTCTTTATGGCCTTCCTGATGGTCTCCTCCAAACTTCTCAAACACTCTGTCATTGTTGCCATTGACTACTGGTTGGCCATCTGGACTTCCGCCAAAACCAACCAGAGTGTGGGAGCAGGAGCAGACATGTTTAATGGATCCAGCCTGGCTGACGGTATCGGCGCCAACTCCACGCTTGGTACTCCGCAGGCTGAGGTAGACAATTTCTAACATGGGTTTTCTGATACAGGTTTTTAAATGTTAAGGCCAATGTTTGTAGATTGAAATCGCCATTATTTACTTAAAGCTCTAGCGCGTAACTTTTTGATAGTAATGAACTTCCGTTACGTTCAAGCCATTGCCATATTAGTTGCTACAAGCCAATTAAGACTATTAGCTCCACACAACTCTCTCTGGATTTCTCAGTATGGCTGTGCTCAGAAGATCGTGGCGTCCGGCGACTTTCGCGCGCAGAAACTCGAGTGAAGATAATAACTTCTTCTGAAGAGTCCATCATGTTTTTTTAATCCTCCATGTCCTCCTTGGCTACTAGCAACTGCGTGGAGGAAGGGGGGGGTGTGTGCAATCACTGAAGGCTTGTATCATGTGGACGCGCTGAAAGTTTTGTTGTCATTACTTACAGAAACTGCGCACTAAAGCTTTAATATTTTTGTGGAATTTTAAAAGCGAAAAAAAAAAAAAAGAATTATGATGGAATTTACATACTTTACCTGCTCACCCCACCTGCTCTAAACATGCAAGATAGATTTCTACATAGCTACCGTATCAAAATAGCACAGGGTTGCATTATATCACATATTATAAAAGCAATAAAAAACAATTATTTATCACCTTTTTAACCATTAGAAAAAAAGACACAACATAAATTATATATAAAATGGAAACCTAAGAGCATGTAATCCTGTGCCATTAACAATTAAACAAATAGGTTTGGATTTCAGCACTATGAGGAATTGTGAAATAATGTTGAGACAAAATTAAATATAGTGGATTATGTAATTTGGGATGAATTTAAAGGGAATAGAGTTGTTATGTTAGTACTTTTCCAGCTAATGAATTCCACTTATTTGAGTCTTTTACTCAGTACATACAATCACACAAATGTGGAGAATAAAGTTTAAATATGAGTTTAAATGGAGTTAATTTCCTTATATTTAGCAAACAATTACATAATTTTATTTCAGGAAGAAATTTGGAAATGAATGTGTGTGTGTGTGTGTGTGTGTGTGTGTGTGTGTGTGTGTGTGTGTGTGTGTGTGTGTGTGTGTGTGTGTGTTATTCAGAAACTCTCTGATTATTACTGATCAACAAAACCCTAAAATCTGAATATTATTGCCGTAAACGTAACTTACAGCTCCTTTACTTGACATTTTTAAATCGTAATAATCCCCTTAAATTTGTCCTTAAAATTGAAACTTCTTTACTCGTGTGTGTGTGTCCGTCCAGCAGGACGACTCCTACTACCTGCGAGTGTTCATCATCCTGTGTGCGGCTGGAATCACGTTGTGCCTCATCACCTCTCTCACCGTGGAGTTTTTGGGTCTTTCTGCAGCCACCAACCTGCACCACAACCTGCTCAACAAGATCATCCACGCGCCCATCAGGTACACAAACACACACACACACACACACACACACACACTCACACAGCTAGCCCAACTTAATCCACACTTGAAGCTCTGCATCTTATCTGGTTATGTTTTGGTACAAAAGTGTTGGGGTAAATTATTGACACAGATAGAAGGATAAAAAAGGGTAAAAAGGATAAAAGACAAATAGCACTTCAAACACAAGTCCTCTCTCCAAGGAAACACTTGTGAGTTTCCTCTAGAGCTGGGCAATATGAAGAAGCAAAGAAAATGACAATATTTTAACCAACTACATAGTTTTTGATATTGCAACAATATTGTAAAGTTGAATTGGTGCTTTCACAAAATATTTACTCAATGAGATTATAAATAATCATCAGTAATGTGGATATAATGACTATATGGGTAAAGGCAAATAATAGAACTGCCAGAACAGTCTGATAAGCTCAGAAAATTTTACTTATTTCACTTTACTGTAATGCAGCCTTTAAAACCAGGAAAAGACAACACTTGTGTCATATCACGATATTATAATCCCACATTTAAAACGGTATCTAGCCTCATATACCGATATCAATATAATATTGATATATAGAAGTGCCTCCCCTTCCAGTGGACCTCACGGAACCTTAATTCGGAAAAAATATGCATGGTGCTGAACGGGGAGAGGCAAATAATTTTTTGATCCCGTTTGAATTGAGCGATGAATTACAAATATCGTAGCTTCAGCGATGAGTTATCCATGCGTCTTTGAAGTGCGTAGTCTTTCTAATTACATATACTTCAACAGTTTAACAATAAACTGACACTTTCTTGACATGCAAAAACTGACGTACATCAGATTTGTTATTCATGGCTCACGTCAAATGGGATCAAAACATTATTTGTCTTTCCCCATTAACTACAGTTATTATATTATATCATATTCTTTTCCGAATTAAGGTCCCATTGCGATCCACCGGAAGGGGAGGGACTTTGCCTCTCTATTGCCAAGCCCTAGTTTCCTTTTAGTGAGTCTGTTCTCCTTCACAGTCTCTGTGCGTACTCTTTCTGATGCTTTTAATAAGTAATGACAGTCAACTAAGTACAGAAGCTACAGCAGTGTAGTCTCTTCCTGTCTGTCTAACCTCTCTTCTTTTTTTTGGGGGGGGAAAGGTCAGATACAGTAGTTGGTTACATAACCTATTTTTTTTTAAAAATGTCAGAGTAAATGTCAAAATCCCAACTGTGTAATTTAGGTGTTCTTTGATGCATTTCTTACCCTTTTCCTCAGGTTCTTTGACATCACTCCCCTGGGGCAGATCCTCAACAGATTCTCAGCTGATACCAACATCATAGATCAGGTGAGGAGATGATTTTAGAGTGGACATATTATGCTTTTCCGTAGTTTCTGTCATATCTACAATGTTATAATGTCGGATTTTCATGTTAAACATGGCCAAAACTCAAATAATTAGGTAAACGTATCTTCAAACATTTTTTCTACTTTCAGCTAAGTGTTACGCAACTCTAAGCCGGCCTTCTATGATTGGTCATCTGCTCCAGGCAGGCAGGAACTACTGAAGTGATTTTTTTTTAAGCTACTGCGGTGTTAACATTGTCGCATGTAGCTACATGCTAACATCAGTAAAATGTCATCTAGGTTGCCAGTGTTGTTAAATTCTCTTAAATTCTCAATTACTGGTTATGTAGTATTTTGGTTAAAAAGCCTTTATCTGCTATTTTTGACTGTGGAAAGTGCTGCTATATTCAATTTGTGTCCACTGCTTACTAAAGTAGCTACATGCTAACGGCAGTAATATGTAATCTTCGCCGCCAATTTCTTAAATTCTCCCCAATTTCGGGTCGCATTACTGGTGAAACATGTCCGATTGGGTAGTGTTTGGTTCAGAAGCATTTATCTGCGATTTATGACAGTAGAAAGTGCTGCTTCGTTCCATTGCAATCTAACGTTAGCCTAGTGCTAAATATTAAGTAGCTAGCTGCATGCTAACCCCAGATGGCTGTAATCTTGGCGGCCAATGCTGGTCATTTCTCCCCAGTTTTGGGTCACATTACTGCTGGGTCCTAAATGTCCGGTTGTGTAGTATTTGGTTTAAAAGCATTTATTGGGGATTTTTTTTTAACATTAAAGCATGTTAATATGTTCTAGTACAAACACAAAATACAAATATTATCCCGAAATGCTATATAATAGTTGCCCTTTAAGGTCTTATTTTGTAGTTGCACTGAAATGTCAACGCATTTTAAATATTTCCTAAATATACCGTTATCTGTAAACCAAAAGAAGAAGCCAAACAATCAAACAAGCAATCCTCTCACTTTGTCATCTCTTTTTCTCTCAGCATATTCCTCCAACACTGGAGTCTTTGACGAGATCCACCTTGCTGTGTTTGTCGGCCATCGGGGTCATATCCTCCATCACTCCAGCTTTCCTGATCGCCTTGGTTCCCCTGGCTGTGGCCTTCTACTTCATCCAGAAGTATTTCCGGGTGGCCTCTAAGTGAGTCCACAGTGTTTTTGTTGTAGACAGAGTGCATTGCTTTTGTTCTTTATATTCAAACAAATCCGAGAATTTAGTTAGAAGCAGTGAATACCATCTTCTTGCTGCAAGAAACATGAACTCTTGGATTTATGGGCACGTTAAATCTGTTTAAACTTATCAACTCCTAGTTAGAAAGTCTTCTTAGGGAAGGAAGACATTCAGGAAGACATAACATTGGAGGATTGGAGTAGCATTTGTATTAAGGCTCAGAAACAGACCGTGAATGCAGCGCCTAAAGGGTAACTACCATTATTTCTATTTTCCTATGGTTTTGTGTCTAAGTGACCGATGAGAACAACAATCTTTGACATTGGTCCAGTATTAAGCGAGATCGCTGCAGGTAGCAGCCGCGAAACAAGCTACAATATAAGTTAATAGGGCAATTGTCCAGCTTGTATTTACCTTCACAAAAGTGCTTGTTTTGCCACTGACAGGCTCGGATTAATATTCTAAGTGTCTGACAACATTATGGAAAGGATCCTTTCAGCGATAGACCTTTAAAACCTCTTTGAGTTAGCTCAGTTCGTAGAGCGGGCACCCATATGTAGAGGGTTTACTCCTTGACGCAGCAGGCCCGGGTTCGACTCCAACCTACAGCCCTTTGCTGCATGTCATTTACGCCCTCTCGCTCCCCTTTCATGTCTTCAGCTGTCCTGTCAAATAAAGGCCTAAAATGCCCAAAAAATAATCTTAATTTATTTATTTTTTTAAACCCTCTTTGAGACCTTTCTGTTTAACCAGAAACAGCTCTGTATTTTATGATGCTAAAATTACTGTTTATTTACATGGAGTCTGGTAGGTTTAGCGAACACAATTTTGCAGCTGTTTTTATGTTTAAAAAAAGGCTCTTTCAAATTGTGTCTGTAAATTTGCCTCTCTGTCCCAAAGTATTTATCCTAGGGTTGTACCCAATGGATCCTAATTTAAAAAAGATGTAAAAATACATAGACGTGTTTATTGCAAGCAAAACAGTTGATTTATCTCACTTGGAAAAGTGTGAACAGGCCTAGTATTGGTCAGTGGCTTAGAGAAATGTCTTCTTGCCTAACATTGGAAAAAATAACATATATGGTTAAGGAAATTGTCAACCCTAATATCGCCGCATTATCAATATCGAGGTATTTGGTCAAAAATATCGTGATATCTGATTTTCTCCCTATCGCCCAGGCCTAATTAAGTCTTTATAATGTGTGTGTTTTTTATTTCATTTAATTTTATATAAAGGTTTTTCTTGCATTTGTATTTTTTGTCTGTTGCTGTAATTGTTGTCATTTGTTGGGTTTTTACTACAGTTGTTTTTCAGGCTATGTCCTCATTTCTGGATGTCTTGCATAAAATGAAAATCAAAACTGTATTGTTTAAAAAAAAAAGAGAGATCCTTCTTCATTAGAAACCAAAAATATTGAACCTTATTTGTATGCTAGGGTTCTGAACATCCCAGCTCTCTATTCACACAGAAAACAGCATTCATGTGTGTGTGTGTGTGAATGGCATCAGGAAGTTATTAAGTGTGTAATACATGTGAATACATATGTAAGTGCATATACACTTTAATTCATAAGAAATGTGTCAATATGATATGATATACATATTGTGAATACACACTTTCTGTCTCTCCCAGGGACCTCCAGGACCTCGACGACTCCACACAGCTTCCTCTGCTCTGTCACTTCTCTGAGACAGCTGAAGGTCTCACCACTATAAGAGCATTCAGGTACAACATTAACACACACACACACACACACACACACACACACACACACACACACACACACACACACACACACGCACACCAGGGACGTCGTTAGGCCTATTTTAGGGGGGCTGAAGCTACCCCAAAATGTTCCTAAGCCCCCCTAAATAATAAGAACAATTCGATTTATCCTCATTCATATTTAGATGCAACAAATGATATATCCAGCTACAATAAACAAAGCCGAAAAGTCGGAAGTGAGATGATGCACCGCACCGCATAGACGCACTGGAGGTACCGCAGCCCCCCTTGTTTGCAAACTGTGATCAAACCCGGATTACCCAATGGGCATTAATCATTATGGTGATAATTATCCAATCAGAATAAAATAAAAGTTGTTTACAAAAAATGAAGTCTCGTGATTGTGTGTTTTATAAGTCAGTATGATGACTGGCCGCATGCACTGTGTAGATTGGCTAATAATAAAGGTGGGTGGGCATAGAGCAGGTTGTTTACATCGTACTGATTCAAGATCAGCTTTCTAAGAAGAACGAGTTGAGATTGAAAGAGTGGAATTAATTAGTAACTGATGCCCGGTCAGATTGGGTTGTATCAGCGAGTGAAAGTGTGGAAAAGGGAGAGAAAGAAGCAGCTGCTATAAAAAATGTCCCGCGAATAAAAAGCTTTTTTAAAAGAGCTGTGAATGACGAAGAGGGGGATGTCGAGGAGCTAGCCGTCGTTAGCTTGGAAGAATCGCTGCCTTCTACCAGCTACACTCAGCCACAGCTAACGTTAACTTTAGCGAAGTTGTTGTGGAAAAAGACAGAGATGAGGCCGGTCATCAGCATTACAGAACAAGGTAATGGCCCCTCAGGTACCATCATCTCTGAAGACCCTGCACTACGGGGACCGATTACAGAGACCGTCCGGGAGGAAGTTATACCCAGAGGGGGGACGAGGCTGGCGGCAGAAAGACCCGCTCTTTCACTAACGAGGCACTGACCCGACACCTTCACAACGGTGAAACGGTACCACGGGAGTGGATTCTATATTCACTGTCCACCGGAGACATTTGTTGCGTTGCCTGTAAAGTGCTACCAACACACAGCAGCGCATGTGTAGTAGGGTTTAGCGAGCTGCTGAGGGAGCTTGACTTTGAGGATTTGATCTGCGACTTTGCAAAGAAAAAGACAAGAAATTAGAACTTCTAAAGGTAAGAGCTATTATGCTATCTGTAAATTGACTAGGCTAATATAACCTTTTGTGACCGTGTGACCAGATAATGTACATATTTTGTTTAGTTTATTGAAAAGCCATGCATATCAGACGTATTGCATCATAATTTTGTGATGCTGCTATAGGCCTGTGTGAGACTTAGTGGTCAAGTGCAGTAGCCTATATGTTGGCTTTTGCAGTTTGTGAAGTAGCAGCTGACTAAGTGACTGTTATTTTGCAACCTGCACTCAGCTGTGTTGTGTGATGGCATTGTTGTATCTTCAGTCAATCACGTTTCAGAATTACTATTGTGCTTTCTGCTTGGGTGCTTTTTATTGAATACTATATTGCCATAGTCTTGAGCCATACAATGCTTTGGTATGATATAATTCATTGTAACATTGTCTTGTGATGGGTGAGTCAGATGGCAGTACTTTGAACTGGAAAGGCAAACTTCTTTTTTGATTATTTTTTATTTAATAGTGACAGTGGATAAACAGGAAAGGGGGAGAGAAAGAGAGGGAATGACAAGCAGCAAAGGGCCGCAGGTCGGATTCAAATCCGGGCCGCGCAGCCTAGCCTACATGGGGAGAACGCTCTTACTGAGGCCGCCCCTATTCATTAATGTTTTGACCAGTAGTGATTTGGCATGGGATTTATGTATGCCTATTATAAAGAAACAAATAGGCTAATCTGTAACTTTAGAATTTGTCACATACTTCGCTGTTCTGTACCGTAACATGTAGTCTACTACTGTGTAGTCTACTACTGTGTAGTAGACTACACAGTAGTAGACTACATATTACCCCACTGATACACATTTGAAAATGAAATGAAAGCAGTCCTACATACAGTCAATACAGTATATACAGTAATCATTACTCCAAATATTTTATTCCTTCCGCCATCAGGTTATTGTATTTAGACAGTAGCCACTTTAAATAGGATCCGTATTAATATCTTACATGATAAAGTATGCAGTGATGACTATTCTTTTTCTTGTACTGCTATTTTTAATATTTGTTTAACTTACCAACTTATTAGCTATTTGGCCTCTGTCAGTTTTTGGACATTTTGGATGTTGTTTCATGTGACCACTTTGCATTTCGAAGTCATGAAATTAGCATTAGGGTTTAGTTTTATCTTAAAGGATAAGACAGAAGGAACTGAGTAGAAATGTTTGACTTGTTAACATCTTGGTTTCTTGACTGGTGGTTGACATATGTGTAGCTCTAATACAGTAACGAAAGATGTGAGTGCAAAGATTTTGCCAACACAAGTTACACATACCCTGGGGGCTAAGCCCCCCCTTTCTTTCAATCCTAGTGACGTCCCTGACGCACACAAATAATCTCACACACATTCAGATCCTGTCTGCACTGGACGTATTTAAGCTGTAGACACTTTTATGTTGTTTTTTTGTGCGTAACTGCAAAACCAAAGCACATTTATATGCTTTGGGTCTATTTTCCTCCACCTTCCACATGTCACTACACAGGAAGTAACTTGTAAGATGTTACATTCAGTCCCTGTAGGCTTATTGTATGCAAGCATGACCCCTGCATTCCCTCGACCCTTTTACCCTAAAAACCTAAGCTTTAAGCTTATTTACCTTCGCCAAGAAAGTTAGTTAATTATTTTTCAATTTTGTTAACATTGCGATTTGTGCTGCATTCATGTGGTGTCGGAAAAACCCGAAAAATCTGTTCCAGACCAGTAACATTTTACACTGCATTAACGTTGTGAGATTGTGCATGAACATTGGCAGATGACTGCGCTCTCAGAGGGCTCTTCTAGTTCTTAATGTAACCAAAACCTTAACCCTAAAATAAACCTATCAGGCTTTCTTTCCACAATGTGACTGTTTAAAGAGATCTGTATACACAGTCATGAATTGCGTTCATTGCATGGTTGGTGGTCCAGTCCCTATAGCTCCTCCTGTCCACATTTCAAATAGTCCTCGAGCAAACCACTGAACCACATTTGTTCCTGATGGTCAGGTCAACGCCTTACAGTAAATGGCTCCCCTAAATGCAGTCCGTAATAAAGATAAGGATGATAATTAATAATACATTATATGCATATGTAGAAGTGGAAGTAGCAGTAGTAGTAGTGTCACACTCATCGTATCCTCTTTACACTGGCTTTCTATCAAGGACATTTTAAGGTTCTTGTTCTGAGAAACAATCCAATCCTGTAAAGACACTGTTGATGTTGGACGTATAGTATATTATAATTTAGGACATGTACTAATGCCCAGTATTTCAGTGTGATCAAATAACTGCCTTTTTTGTATTAACCAGAGGTGGAAAGAGTACAAAAAGTACTATTACTTTGATGAACTTTTACTTAAAGTACAAGCAAAATGACCGGTACAAAAATTTACTCAAGTAAAAGTAAAAAAGTAGCTCATTTTAAAATGTACTCAGTCAAAGTTACTTAGTTACTTTGGTAACACCTTACTTGAAGGTATCTACATAAGAGTGACATGACACGGTCATGAACACATGAACCCTAACCCTAACTCATCATGACAAAAAAACGAATGACACTTACTAAGAGAAACGTTACGTCATGAACGTTTATGACTTGTTCATAATGTTTATGACACGTTCATGACAGTGTCATGTCACTCTTATGTAGATACCTTCAAGTAAAGTGTAACCGTTACTTTTTCACAGCGAGTGGAGATATGCTTTTTTTATTTATACCTATTATACTTATTTAATTAAATCACAGTTGTTTGCAATTTGTTAAGGGCACATAGCCAAAAAAGTTTAAAATAAAGCGACAAAAAAGCAAAAAAAAAAAAAATACATTTTGATTTGAGTTTGTTGACAGATATTTTGCCAGAACAACGTTAGAGAACTTTTTTATTTCTTTTTTACTCTGTAATGGATTTGATTTAAAGGTCCCATGGCATGAAAAATTCACTTAATGAGGTTTTTTAACATTAATATGCGTTCCCCCAGCCTGCCTATGGTCCCCCAGTGGCTAGAAATGGTGATAGGTGTAAACCGAGTCTCCTATATAAAAGAGACTTCAGATACAGTATTAGGGGACCACTAAGGTCTATATAAAAGAGACTTCAGATACAGTATTAGGGGACCTCTAAGGTCTATATAAAAGAGACTTCAGATACAGTATTAGGGGACCACTAAGGCCTATATAAAAGAGACTTCAGATACAGTATTAGGGGACCTCTAAGGCCTATATAAAAGAGACTTCAGATACAGTATTAGGGGACCACTAAGGTCTATATAAAAGAGACTTCAGATACAGTATTAGGGGACCACTAAGGTCTATATAAAAGAGACTTCAGATACAGTATTAGGGGACCTCTAAGGCCTATATAAAAGAGACTTCAGATACAGTATTAGGGGACCACTAAGGTCTATATAAAAGAGACTTCAGATACAGTATTAGGGGACCACTAAGGTCTATATAAAAGAGACTTCAGATACAGTATTAGGGGGACCTCTAAGGCCTATATAAAAGAGACTTCAGATACAGTATTAGGGGGACCACTAAGGTCTATATAAAAGAGACTTCAGATACAGTATTAGGGGGACCACTAAGGTCTATATAAAAGAGACTTCAGATACAGTATTAGGGGACCTCTAAGGCCTATATAAAAGAGACTTCAGATACAGTATTAGGGGACCACTAAGGTCTATATAAAAGAGACTTCAGATACAGTATTAGGGGACCACTAAGGCCTATATAAAAGAGACTTCAGATACAGTATTAGGGGACCACTAAGGTCTATATAAAAGAGACTTCAGATACAGTATTAGGGGACCACTAAGGCCTATATAAAAGAGACTTCAGATACAGTATTAATGTACCACTAAGGTCTATATAAAAGAGACTTCAGATACAGTATTAGGGGACCACTAAGGCCTATATAAAAGAGACTTCAGATACAGTATTAGGGGACAACTAAGGTCTATATAAAAGAGACTTCAGATACAGTATTAGGGGACCACTAAGGTCTATGTAAAAGAGACTTCAGATACAGTATTAGGCGACCACTAAGGTCTATATAAAAGAGACTTCAGATACAGTATTAGGGGACCACTAAGGCCTATATAAAAGAGACTTCAGATACAGTATTAGGCGACCACTAAGGTCTATATAAAAGCATACAAAGAGCAGCATGTCATAGGACCTTTAGAATGTAGCAAATACTTCAGTAGCCTGAGAAAACCCTGACGGACTTCTGGCAAATTTGAGATTTGCTCTGCAAGTCAGTCTGGCCAAGAGCCCATTCAAGCCCATTTCCAATTTTTCCAAATCGAGGCACCAATCACAACCGCTGAGGCGGGCTTTACACGATGACGATAGCGCAGCGACGGCGTGCAGCTTTTTGTTTACCTTCAACATGACAGCCACCGAAGCGCAGCAACCCGTTGATAAGTATATAATACTGTTTTTATTATACAGTTTTATTGCTTTTTTTTAGTTTTAGGTTATATTCTTCACTGTTTCATGTTACTAGATGTAACCATGATAACCCGGACTACGGCGGAATATTAACCGATTGTTAGCCCAACAGCATGCGTTTACAACAGCACATTGACATATATATAATGGACCAATAGACCCCGTTGCTCTGGACGGAGACCAGTGAAGGCTATTAGAAGCACTTTTCCGGTGATCTCTTGCTTTACTGCGCAGCCTCCAACTGACAGAGACAACGTAAATGTGACGTGAGCAACGTGTCTGAAAGTTGTAAGCCCTTTGTGGCTTTGTTCAGTAAAAGGTGCTATATTGAATAAACTTATATTTGGGTATAGGGTTATATAGGGCTCTTGACAGAAGGAGTTGTAGCCTGTGTTGTAGTTCTTTTGGTGAAAGCAGCAGCAGCAGCAGCAGTACCTCTTTGTATTTCTGTCTTCACCCTCTTTCCCATCGTCAGCATAGTCCAACATTAAACAGCTCTCACGCTGTTTTTCTCCTCTCCTCCCTGAGGACTTCCTCTCACACACACTCACTCTCACACACACACACACACACACACACACACACACACACACACACACACAAATATGCAAACACTGAGAGACTCACACAAGCACATATCACGCACACACAGACACACACAATGTACACAAATTTACACACACAAATATATAAACACTGAGAGACTCACACAAGCACATATTACACACACACACACACACACACACACAGAGAGACACAGTGAATCTGGTGTTGAGACAGATTCTTGGCAATCATGGGATAGTTCCCATTATCATCATCATCCACTGGTCTCCCTCCAAACCCAGTCTGGTTTAGATGGCAGTGACTTACTACTGAACACAGACCATGATAAAACCATGAGATTTTATAGACCGAATAACAGTACAACTGTTTTATTCTTTTATTTGAACATTTCTTTGGCATGTTTTTCTTCTGTAGACATTTTCTTATTTCCTTTTAGCACCTGTATTCACTGTCGTATTTAATATATGTACTTATAACCAGCGGTGGAAGAAGTATTCAGATCTTTTACTTAAGTAAAAGTACTTATACCACACTGTAAAAATACTCTGTTGAAAGTAAAAGTCCTGCATTGAAAATTTTACTTAAAGGTATTGTGTAGGATTTTCCTGAATTTTAGAAAAGAACCGCCCTCTGTACTTTTTGAAAAAATGCACATGCGCAACACTCTGCCTGCTCCCGAGAGGGAACGCCTATTAAACGTGTGCACGAGAGTGCACTGTTTACAAGTTGCTGTCGGCATGGCTCATACAAGCCTACTTTCCATAAGAAGATTTGCACTTTTTCACAAATTGAGATGTTTACCGTGTGTGCGCGGTGCGTGACTTGTGCCAGGGCTGGAAACACGGTGAGAACGGCGAGCTTCCATGAACGGCTGAAACCGTAGCTCACCACACATATACACCTGAAAGTGCTCATGCGCAGAAAGCGAAGACTACCTAGCGACGAGCACGTACGACGGCCTTACATATACATAGCACCAGACTGATTGACAACTAGGAGGACCAATTATTTTGATGATCCACCCGGAAAAAGAAAATCCTACTCAATACCTTTAAGTAAAAGTATGTAGGTATCATCAGGAAAATGTACTTAAAGTATTAAAAGTAAAAATACTCAATGCAGAAAAATCCTCACATTTTAGAAACTGGAAACGATCCAAACAGTTCTGTCAATCAACTTAGTGTTTAATGGTCTAATAATTTCAGCTGGACTAGTCGGCTGTTATTTTGTTGGGTAGTTTAATTAATAATTAAACATTGTATGTATGCAAACATCTTAATTTGTAAAGTAACTAGTAAGTAAGTAGCTCAAATTTGAACTTAAGTACAGTACTTGAGTACATTTACTTAGTTACATTCCACCACTGCTTATTTTTATTTTTTTTTAGTTTATTTATCAAGGACAATGCAGCGCACATTATTACATACAATTATCATAGTAAATCCATAACAATGTGAGTAGATGTGTTGCATAAAAAGGTTTCTAGCCAATTGGCTAATTTGCAACCCCAGTCCTTGGTCAAGCCTTTCTAAAAATTTATCCAATTATAATTTTTAAAAGAACTACATAGTGTGAGTTACACAATCATGCAGCTAATAAGTTGTATCATGCAGCTAATAAGTTGTATACTAATACATTAACATCAACATTTCGCAGAGTCGTGACCACATTACACAGAACAGCATATCCCGTAACAACACAAACCCCGGACACTCACACTCACTCACCTATACCCTAACCGTAACCTTGGCAGCCATATACGATGCAGCCATGCATCCACAGATAATACATTACTACAACACAGCTGACTCAATGGTTACATTTTTGATTTTCTTTCAGCCAGTATTTCACCATTGTATTGAATGATTTCAGTTCAGTTTGTGTTTTTATTTCGATTGGTAATTTATTCCACAAATTGTAGGTTAAAACTGCCAACTCCAACACGATAACAAATTTATTAAAAAAAAAATATTTTTTTGACCAAGGTCACACAATAACACAAACTAACCGATGGAGGCAGCGGTAGAGCAGCAACTCCCGTGCTCTGCGACGTAAAAAGGAGTCTGGTGGCTTTGAAGAGAGCAGAGATAACGGCTTCAGTTCCCCGTCGTAAAGGGCTGTCTGACAGCAAGGGAAAACTGTGAAAATATTCTAAATATGGTGTTAACTTAAACTGATATTGATTATTTTTAAGTGTCTAAATGCAGTGCATCGCTTAGCTTTTGTGTGGGTACTCCTGCCTGCTTCTCCAACCTGGGGGGCGCTCAGACCGCCATCTACTGTAGAAGACCACTTCAAAAGATCCAAACCATCCCTTAAAACAGGGATCTCCAACAGGGGGCCCGGGCTCCCTTGGGGGTCCTCACAGTCAATGAAGGGGGGCCTCCAATTTATTGTTAATTTTTGAACTTTAAAAAAAAATTAAAAAGTCTTAACATGAATCCAACCTATTATTAGCAAATACAGTATAAGTCCCCACTGCTTACTGGCCTATAGGTAAGGTGGTCTCTAAGGCCATCTGCAGACACAGATAATCCTAAAGATTAACTGTGCCACATGTATGTTTATCACTAAAACATGATTTATAAAATCATGCTAACAATTATTAGGCTGTTTAAATAGCTTAGTATTCTGTGCACTAAAAAAATATGTATGAAGGCTTTAGTCTGCCCTACAAGTTATTGTAGGGCAGTTTAATTTGCAACTTCATTTTGCAGCAATACCGTAGTGATATTGAAGAAAAGCATTTGTTCTAATGAATTGAAGCGTTTGAGAAAACCCCCCAAAAACAATGAGTAGTTTAAAATATTGATGTTGACATCATGGATTATGCTGACTAATCGCAGCAGCCCTAATGTATTGTGTATCTCAAGTGTGCATTAAAATGTTTGTTTCAGACACGAGGCTCGTTTTAAACAGCGTATGCTGGAGCTGACCGACACCAATAACACGGCCTACCTGTTTCTGTCTGCTGCCAACCGCTGGCTGGAGGTCCGAACGGTGAGAATCAATTTCATGATACGTTCTCTCACAGATACTGTAGAAGCAGATAATTGTATACAGTAAGTCACTACTGTACATATTTAAATATGGTTGGACAAATATAAGGAGAGCACATTCACGCTTAAATGTTATGTTGTTGAGACTCGTGCAGCTCTTTAGGTTATTGGTGGACCTAGAGCTGTAACAATTACAAATTTGACTATACAATTGTCTCAGTAAGAATTGCGATTAACAATATAATTGTCTCTTTCCATCAAATTTAAACACATTTATTTATTTATAACTTTTTCAAACAAATAAAGTTTGGAATGAATCCTAGGACACATCTTGTGGTTATATCACTGTTATGTGACCCAGATAATATAACAACACTGGTACACAGCCTATGAAGTAAAACACGCCTCTTTTTTAATCGTAAAACATGTATAACATGTAAAACATGTGTTTTTTTTCTTAAATGAACACAAAATTGACCATTACCACCAACAGTCATATCCCTTAGGACCTTAGCTAATCCTAGGCCTGTAACAATTACTACATAATTGTTACAGGCCTAGGTGGACCCACATTCAAAACGCAGCTTAGATTTCATTTTGTATGATTATGTTCCGTGGGTAAACCTTTCTTCTTCTTCTCTCCTTCTCTGTGCAGGACTACCTCGGAGCAGTGATAGTGCTGACAGCAGCAGGAGCCGCCATATGGAGTTTACGCTACGGTCTGCATTCTGGAGGCCTGGTGGGCCTCGGACTCACCTACGCCCTCACTGTGAGTTTTTATCTTTTAGGGTTCTCTGGTTTTATCACACTGTCTTCAGTCAATCTGTCTGCCTACTTAAGTACCTGGCCTCTTTCAGTCTGTTCTGTGTTGTTTTGAGTGAGCAATTGTTTTAGACAAATGGTATTTAAAGGTACAATATGTAACTTTTCTGCATTGAGATGTCTAAAAACGACCATACCTACGTTATATATTTTTTGGAGTTGTGTAGTTACACTATCCCAAATGTTTCCATCAAATGGCAAACCCAGAGAAATCTGTTATTTTATTTTCAGACACGTCACGTTTCATTTAGTCGTTTATGCTTCACGTCCACATTACTACCAGGAAGCTTTGTGCTGGGGAGATGTGTATGATGGGCTTATGGTGTTGTCATTTATACATATGTTTATTTGGTTTATAATGTGTCTATTGTGTTATTATCTTGCTGTATGGTCTTGAATATTGTAGTTACCGTGCCATCTTTTCTTGATTTTAGTCTGGGTAAAAAAACAATAGTACTTTCAAAAATAATGTAATAACATTAAATGTTTACACGGGTAGAATCAGAAAAGGTTGGATTCAAGAAATAATACTGTATATTTTAAGCTTCTATGTGTGCTTGATGGGTACCTCAAAGTGACAGAGGGCTCATTAGTAGGTTTACACTGTAGACATAAACATTATCCTAACAATGGAAACGTAATCCAGTCTCTTTGGATGTGACTGCTTAGGTCACCAACTACCTGAACTGGGTTGTGCGGAACCTGGCAGACCTGGAGGTCCAGATGGCAGCGGTGAAGAAGGTCAACAGCTTCCTCGGCACAGAGTCAGAGAACTACGAGGGATCCATGGGTAAACTGACGTACACTGACATTAATCCAGTCTTACAAATTACACACACACACACACACACACACACATAGCTGGGCGTAAATCCCGATGACATCTCAGGCAGATAATCCAACATTGCACAGCTTGTGAAATGATGCATCTCACTGGGTTTTGACATTTATAACGACCGCGATAAGAAGAGAACCATCTCTGGTGCTTATTTTAAAGATGATGTTTTTTGTAGGGCTTTAATTATGTTTATGATAGAGTTAGCTGGAGAACGACAGGAAAGGGGGGCTAGAGAGGGGATGACACGCAGCAAAGGGCAAACACTTTATATATTATATATATCTTTGGATATCTCAGCAGCAACACAAAGACTACATGTTGGGAAGGATCTCATTCCTGCATGTCCAAATATAATTTTTCGTGCGTGCATTTTTGCGTGCATGCATTTTTGCGTGTGTGCGTGCTGGAGTCCACAGTTTAATCTTTTGCTTAAGAGTCCAGAAGCTGTGTTTTGGGTTTATGGGATGTGCTGTTGCTATGGTGGAATACAAATGCTGCTGGAATGTTTTTCTGGCAGGACAGATAACAAAACATCGAGACTTTTCATTATTTGACTTTAACTTAATCGGAGTAGTGCCAATGAGATAACTGATATCTAACCGAACCAAACCTTTGCAAATCTTGAACAAAAAAAGGAAAACTGCCAAAAGGATCTTTCATCAAGACAGAGCAGCTATTTCGGGAAACATAACCAAAACAATTCGAGTTTGAAGGATAGCTGGAAGAAAAGCAAGTAAAAAGAAACCAAGAAAGTAAAAGAAAGACTAGCTTTTTCCCCCAGATTGAAATATTAGAAAAGTTAAGAGCGAAAGTGAAAAAGTTTCCATCTCTGTGTCTCATATAAGGGCTATTTGTCTCATTGACTTTTCCTCTCAACCTTGTGCTTTACAGTAAATTATCTCAAGACGCCAGACTGATAGATAACAGAAGGATTCTTCCTCTCTGACATCATGGAAGCTTCCAGCAAATTGATACATTGTCAGTGTAGTAATATGAATAATGTGGCGGTTTCTACAGAGCAGGGATACTCCTCCGCCTTGAAAACTGAAATTTGCTGAAACAACGTCACTTGAGTTTGGAGATTACACATTTTTAACGGAAAGCCTGTGTTACAAACTGGAGTGTGACGTACATTTGCATTTACAAGGCACAGAGACTGTAACAAAAGATGGTATATAGTTGCATTATGGGAAGTGTAGCATCCACAGTAAAATATCCCCAAAACTTGGAATTTTGGTTCATACATTCATGCTAACAAACTGAACTAAGATGGTGAGCGAACTTAATAAACATTATACAGTACCTGCTAAACAGCTAGCATTTTAGCATTTTCATTTTGAGTGTTTTAGCATGCTGATTTAAGCATTTAGCTCAAAACCCCACTGTGCCTAAGTACAGCCTCACAGAGCGGCGGACATAGCTGCAGACTCTTATACCCCTTTCACACCGAGGGTTGACTTTGTGTTTGAAAGGGTTGACCCGCGTTGACCGACTCGGTTTTGCGACCCAGGTTGAGAGGTTGATCGGTTTGAATGTGAATTGCAAATGACGAGGGTCGCAAACAATCGGTGCGGGAAAAACTATGTCATTGGTTGGAAAAAGGGGCGCGCAGTGGTCACAAGTCAGAGCATACTGTTTTACAAGTTGTATTTCTCTCATTTGCAGCACCACATCTCTCTCTCTCTCTCTCTCTCTCTCTCTCTCTCTCTCTCTCTCTCTCTCAAATTCAAAGGGGCTCTAATCCAATCCAATGTAATATAACTGAGAAGAAGCTCATCTAATCAATCAAGCCAAATCCGGTCCAGAATCTGTAACTGGCCCTACAGTTAATAATCAGGACAAAAAAAAGTTATGACTCGTGTTCTGATATGTTCATAAAACATTTGTTGTTATCAAAGTAAATGTTAGGGCTGTCCTCTGTTAAATAAATGAGTTGCCTAACACTCACTACATTTTATCGACTAATCGATTAGTTCATTTAATCAACAGATCTGTAAAACTGAGTTTCTCCACAAAGAATCATGCAAAAGCAACACTTTACTATAGTGCATAGTTTCTGTCGCCCCTATGAGGAATTTTAAGTAATAACAACAAAACTGTCAGCGCACCGTCCCCACCCGTCCTCTAGACAGTAGCCAAGAAGGACACGGAGGATCAACAAAACATGATGGACTCTTCAGAAGAGATAATTATCTTCACTTGAGTTTCTGGAAAAGTCGCCGGAGTCTAGGAATCTTGGTTGACGTAAGACCAAAACTACCGAAGATTAGTCGACTACATGACAAACCTAATAAATGTGCCAGTTAATTGCGGTATAGCTTTTAAGTTGTCCAGCCCTGTGCTAAAGTGTGGAGACTTTAAAGGTTTAAATATCACACTTAAGTGATGTGTGACTGTATGCTTGTGATGTCAGTGGAAACTCTATATCTGCATTGTTATGACTTGGTCCATACAGTGTATATGCTCATGTTTACAACAGCCAGGACTGTAACATAGACAACTGGTACACTGTTAGTGGTCTGAGACTCCAGACAGCATTTCCCAGTGTTTTCTGCACCAGTGTCTTTCAGAAATCACCCCTCCTGTGTTTCTCTCCGTGCAGATGCCTCTCAGGTGCCTGAGAATTGGCCCCAGAACGGCGAGATAAAGATCCAGGAGCTGAGCGTGCGCTACGATCCCATGCTCAAACCAGTGCTCAAACACGTCAACATGTTCATCGAACCAGGCCAGAAGGTAATTCCCGGGAAGCTTTAAAACCACAAACTAGAGTCCTAGGGCTTTCAGAGGATGTATTGATTTCTTAGGTATATTGACAATAAGGGGGTTTCTGAGCAGTTCCCAGAGCAGAAGTGCTCGCAATCCAATCACCAAATTTTTTTTTTGACATTTTTCTGTAATTTGAGATCACTCAACAACAGCAGTTCACACAGTCATCTTTAAATGCTTTTCCAGAGTGATCCATCTTTTCATCCATCCATCTCCGTCCGCTTATTGCGGGGGCAGCAGCTCCGGCAGGGGACCCCAAACTCGTTTTCAGCTTTTCACAAAGTAATTATAGAGGAGAACATGGGGTGTTTAACATTTGAGATAATAGTAATAGCAGTACAATAACATTAATAATAAATGAGTTAAATAAACAAATTTAAACAAAGGAAGGGCGTTTCAGGGAAATAAACTGTACATTTTCCACTTCTCCCAAATTTAATTTCCTGAAGCCTCATGGAGAAGGTGATTCTTTCCATTACAAAGATTTCATAGATGATGTCATACCCATCCTCTATAGATGGGGTGTCTGGTTTAAGCCATTTCTTTGTAATTGATTTTCTTGCAGCTACACTCAGTATTCCATATAGGTATTTTCTTTTCATATTTTGTGGATGTTGACGGTAGTAGCCCAAAAAGGAGTTTGACACAATGAAAAGTAGTTTTCGTCCCAAATATAGTCTCTAATTCTGTATAAATCTTACACCAAAAAGTATTTACTTTTGGACGGGCGCAAAACACGTGGTAGTGGTTGGCTTTCTGGGAATCACATTTCCTCCAGCAGCTGAAACCAGCGTGAGTGGTGCGACTTCTGAGCAGGTGTCACAACATGGATTTTTCCACGTGTTCCTCAAGGTCATAGGCTCATAGGCAAACATAGGCTTTATTATTTTTTATTATCATAAAAAAATTCAAACTGTATGCCCGCCTTTGTCATTTTTGTTGCTGTGACCGTGTATAGGGTCAAATGCCAACAGTTAGTATAGCTTTAGCTCAACAGTCTGACCAATAATTACTTATATAATTACAATTTGGCACATCCAAATCATACCCCTTAAGACATTAGCCAATGTTAGCAATTAATTGCGGCTAAACAAGGAAACTGCGATAACGTCAATAATTTCTGCGATTATGTTATAATTGTTACAGGCCTACGCCAAACCAAAACACAATATTTATATGTAGAAAACTTGGCATGCAGTGCTGGGCCAGCTTTCAGATGATGTACACCACTTCTATGTGGTATCTACGGGTGACCTGCTATCTCCCCCTAAAGACGCCCTGTCCCGCCATAAAAAAAAGACCAAAATGGGTCTATGGTGGGTCTCTACGGGTTAAATGTGGGCTTTTCCTTTGAAGTCACAGCCATGTGTCTCCATTAATACTTGGTGAGCAAACTCCATCCACACGCAGCACGTAGCTGCCACTCTGTTATCACACAGGTGTCTGATGTCTCACAGCCGTGTCACAGTGAAACTTATTGCCTGCCTCTGCTCTCTTTACCCTCAGGTGGGAATCTGCGGTCGCACTGGCAGCGGGAAGTCTTCTCTGTCCTTGGCCTTTTTCAACATGGTGGATATTTTCGAAGGTGTGTCCGCCTGCTGTCACACTATTAACAGGGGTGTAACGATACATCGATCTGGATCAATATATCGATTCAATCCTCACTTTATATTTAATTTTTTTTTTATTAAAAAGAGTAGTTTGTTTTTAATTTCACCCTCTGAGGTCTACAACTCACTTTTTACATTTCTTTTTAAATTTTAAGGATATTTGCGTATAACCTGATGCCCAGTGTGTTTCATATCAAAATATTCAGAACAAACTCAGCTTTCTGTCCAGTGAGGCCCAAATGTGTGTCCAGATTAATGTGTAAAGAGATAATTTGGCCCTAAAGCTGAAAAGTTGATGTTTGCTTTTTGATATTTCTCATATCTCTTGTGAAAACATACCTACACTCAATAGTTTTGGTGCTTGACTGGGTTTAAAGGTCTTGGGTTCACAAAAGTAGTGTAGTATATCAATAAAACCGTAAATAAATGTCTAAAAGAGCTTACTAATGAAATTATCAAATCATATTTTAGCTGCTTTTTAAAAAAAATATATCCTCTCGTATCGATCGCAGGCCCCTGAGTTGAATCAAATCAAAATCGTATCTTGGAAGACTTTGTGATATCAGAAAATATGGTCTTGTTGTCCTAAGAATCGATATAATATCGCAGCGTGATAAAACGTGCAATTTACACCCCCAACTGTTAACAGAGAAAGAGAGAGAGAGAGTTTACGTTGCTTCCACTTCTTTCATCTTTGCTTCAGCTTTAGTCTCTCTTATCTTCCTTTTGTCTTGCTGTCTTTCACTGGTGGAGTGTGTTTACTTTACCCAAAGAACAGCTCCGTCAGTCCCTCGTTTTGTCTTTGATCGCCATGCTCTTCTTGGCCATTTCCTCTGATCCACTTATAAGATAAAGAGGATACTTCAAAATAAATTGCTGTTAGACAGGCGGGTACTTAATACCTTCTAAAATGATAATAAATTGTTAAATTTATGTAAGACAGGTTCATCGTTTGTTTTTGTAAAGGGCTGAATGGGGTGTCGCTTTAAGTGTTGCCGCTGCAGGGAATTGCGGGCGGCATCGTCTTTCGGGCTGAAACTAACAATTATGTTTCATCGTCAACTAATCTGTCGATTATTTTCCCGATTAATGGAGTAGTTGTTTGGTCTATAAAATGTCATAAATGGTGAAAAATGTGGGTCAATGTTCCCCAAAGCCCAAGACGACATCATCAAATGTCTTGTTTCGTCCACAACTCAAAGATATTCAGTTTACTGTCACAGAGGAGAGAAGGAACTAAGCTAAGCTAAGATAGACTTTATTAATCCCACACTGGGGAAATCCCTGTGCTACAGCAGCTCAAAAGAAAAATGTACACACATCAGAACAACACAAATACACATTAATTAGAAATAGGAGCAAAGATATACATAAACTATAGGAAATGGAAAAATAGAATATAATTAGCTATAATAATATTAATAAAACAACCGTATTTACACTATAAACAACCTTATATAAACAGACAGTATATAAACACAGATATACAGATGAGGAAGGTGCGAATGAATAGAGATGACATATTGCACAGTTGGAGGTGACACAGAGTAATAAATAGATAAATGTGCATAGTGCAGAATATTGTTCAGTAGAACTACAACATATTCACATTTAACAAAAGAGTTTTCAGAGAGCTTTTATTCTTTTATATTACTCATTACTCATCGATTATCAAAATAGTGAATCGATTAATCTTTAAGGATGTGTCCAGTGTGTCCTTTGCTAAAGGCAACAAGAAAGGAAGCATTAAAGCACCTCAGACGCTTCGATACTTCCAGGTCATTTCACTCAGGAAGGAACCTTCCTTCCTTCTATTTTAGGAGATCTGTCGACAATACGAAAAAGCAAGAAAAACATCAGCCTTATCTTTAAAGGACCAGGAGCCAAAAGGGTTGGGAAACACTGTTTTACATCACCAGAGCCGATCATCCTAAATGTGGAGACAATCTGCTCTAAAGTTTATCCTCTGAAGCCTAAACCCAAACACAGTCAGTCATAGGTTGAGGTGATTTATTGGCAGATTTATCTTTATTGGTTTTGGTAAAACTAAAGCACTACCGGAGGTAAATAAGTCATCTAGATTCCCTCCGCGTTCACCATCCATCCTGTAGTATAGTAGTAGTTGTTTATGTTGGAGAAAATATTTATTTAACCGTCCCTCTTTTTTCAGCTCTTTTTTTAAACACTTGTGCAGGTCTCTCTCTGTGAGAATCCAAAGGTCTTTTTGTTCTTCGTGTGTGTCGCTTTTAAACTTTTAAATACCTGACAAGAGGACCTTAAGTAGACTCTTCTATCAGAGGATTACAATTAGGTCATGACAAAAGATGTGGCCCATTTTCAGGCTCTGGGTCAAATTTCCTCAAGACGGCAGTCACAAAGTCTTAAAACTGTCTTTTTTTGTACTTATTGGATTTGGAAAGCAAATCTTCACTGTAACTGTATCTTCTTGTATTTTTTTGTTCTGGATGAAGATGACTTGACAGATTATTTGGACAAAGATGAGATTACACAGTCACTTTTTACACACACACACACACACACACACACACACACACAGCTGGGCAAACAGTAAATAAAGACGTGTGTGTGTGTGTGTGTGTGTGTGTGTGTGTGTGTGTGTGTGTGTGTGTGTGTGTGTGTGAGAGCAGCATTCCCTTATAAAGCAGTGAAATAAAACCAGAGCGGCGTCCTGGTGATAGCTCTCCTGACTGAACTGTACAGAACATTCTGGATTATTTCATTACCCCAAAAATATAACATTGTATTTGACAGAAGAAAAATATTTATTGAAGACGTTGCAATGCGTTTACAAGTTTACATTTTTAGGGACACATTTAAGAGGACTATTACAGTTTAAGAAATGTCAAATAAAGGAGCTGTAAGTTACGTTTACGACCACAATATTCTGTTTTTGGGGGGTTTTGGTGATCAGTAATAATCAGTCAGTTATTACTTGACTCGGTGATGAGAGTTTCTGAACCTCACAAGCACACACACACACACAGTCACATGTATTTTAGCTGTGAAGGCAATAAATTGTGAATCCAAGGCCTAAAGGACTTGCGTGCATGTAACAGGGATTTGAGATGTGAGCATTATGGCTGTGTATTGGCAAGAATCTGGCGATACGATACATATCACGATACATGGGTCATGATTCAATATATTGCAATATATTTCAATACTGTGCGTAAGGCGATATATTGGGATTTTTTTTAAGTATAATTTTAGAAAAACTAATATTTAAAAAAAGACATGATGTGCATAAAAGTCAAAGAAGTTTACGTTAGGTAAACAATTCAGTACACAGAAAATCAAACTGGCAGTTTGGGATCGTGGTTCACAGGTTCTTAGTGAGCACATTTTGATATGCTAAAGTAGGCCAAAGTTCAGCCATAGCTACATTGTTAGCTTCTAGCAAAAAGTCAGGCACTGCTAGGCACTGTTAGGCAAGGACACTAGTGGTGTGTCTCAGCATGGCCATCTAGCGGTAGGGGGTTTAAACACAACATAAACGTGAACCACTGTCTTACATGAATATTTTTGAACGTAAAATAATAATAATAAAAAATAAAAAAATTATTTTAAAAAATCAATATTGCATTTTTGAAAATCGGTACAGTATTGCAAAATAAAATATCGCGATATTCAAGTGTATAGATTTTTTCTTACACCCCTAGTGAGCATATGTTTGCTTCTTTGCAGGGAAGATCGTCATCGATGGGATCGACATCTGTAAGCTTCCTCTGCAGACACTCAGGTCGCGGCTCTCCATCATCCTCCAGGATCCCGTGTTGTTTAGTGGATCAATAAGGTACGCAAACACACACTCAGACAAAGCTTCAGTATATCGTTTTCAGGAAACCCCAACGTTGGTGAAGTAACCTCACCAACATACAGTCTTAAGATCGGGTTCTTCTTTATGTTTTCTTTGTCATGGACTTCTCACCATCGCGGCTAACAACTTCCTGTCTCTATTTGTATTCTCGTGTCACCAGCCGCATCGCTGGCACAAGAATTGTAAATTGTGTTGACAGGACTCCCACATAATAATAAACCCCTGAGGTTTCTGCATAGCCCGACTCGATTCGTTCAACCTTTATTTAAACTCGTAAGATCATTGAGGGGCGGCCCGCATTTACAATGACATTAAGTCATTACAAAAACAACAACAAAACGAGAGATTACATTGCTGGAGAGGAAGCGACGTCAGAACTTTGCCTCTTGAAAGCCGCTATAGCTAGGTGTCACACTGTTGTATTAGTGAACGTGAACACATATTATGACCGCTTCCTTCGCCCCACAGTCACCAAAGTAAATATCGGACATTCTGACACTTAAATCGGCATTTATCAGACGGACACATCAGGAGCAAATTGAATTTGTTTGAGACTGTCTCAGGAACAAACTCTCACGAGATCTGCCAACACAGTTAAGCTAACGTCGGCTAACGTTCGCAAACGCCCTAAACATTTTTTCCATAATGCTAAATATGTCTTTCAGCTGTGTAAATACTCATACTCACAAGGTTCATTACATTTTCAAACAAGGCCACGCCCATTTAGGAGACGGGAAGTGTGTACCGTTTCATACCATTGGCACAGCGTGTAACGGGCCAGAATCTTTGACCAAACTCATTTTTGGAAAATATAGTGCTGAAACACAGCATTACGGTTATTGGTCTCTCCCCCATCTATCAGTCAGTTTAAGGCTTTGATAAATAATTTCTATGTATCTTCTTGTGTCTGATTTACCTCATTGTTAACACTTTTTTATCTGTTGTAATTTAAATGTTGTTGTAATTTTTATTATAATGCAATTTGCTGAAATGCATGCTGTGCACTCGGCCCCATTGAAAATGAGGGTCTCCCTCGCTGGGCCCCGAGTTTTAAATAAAGGTTTCAAATGAAATGAAATGATGAGCGCTCAAAGCTAATAAAAACAAGTCGTATCCAGCAAAGCCCAAACTGCAGCAACGAGTGAACAACTAACTAAAAGGAAAACCGATTTGTGCCGAAAGAGATTTGTCACACGACGACACAAAGTCCCAGCTGCGGGGTTAGTAGTTGAAACCACAGTGGGAACTCTGGCATGGACCTAATCTGACTTTTGTCACAGACGTCATGGACTGAGGAGGTCGTTCTCTGCCTCCTTCTTCTTCTTCTTCTTCTTCTTCTTTTTCTTCTTCTTCTCTGTCACACACACTCACAACCTCTGTGTGTTTGTGTTACCAGACGATACAGTGACTCTGTGTTTGTTATAAAAGACAAAGAGCATGTGCTATTTGTTTGGACAGATATGCCGCTCTAGATAATTGTGTGTGTGTGTGAGAGAGACGGAGAGTGTGTATGTGTGTCTTGGCGTTTCCACCGGCTCTTGTTTATGTGAACGTAAGCCTGGGGTGAATGGTCGACAGTAACTGTTTCACACTGTTATCTTAGATGTTCTGACACTCGCTTTGACTCTGCCACGCAGAATTAAGAGTAGTGTAATGTTGGGGATAAACAAGGAATTAGTTAAGTGCTACATTAACAACAATAAAATTAATTGTATGACACAAAAGATACACAGACGCATAAGAATAAAACTGTTTCTGTTTCATTCTTCATTTGAAGGCCTGCGTTGGGTCGTCCGACGGTCCGGCAAAAACGCAGGTCTTTCCATTCATTTTAAATAGAGGGGTTAGTACGTTTAGGCTGCGGCCGGGGTCGCCGAACGGGGGAGACTCAAAAAAGCGTATCGGGCCTGCGGCGAAAAGTTGAGGCCGACTCAACTTTTGGAGAAACGCAACCCCACGTCACGCTGCGGTGGCCAATCATGTAGCCGGAGATCAGACCTGACGATGTCCCCTTGTTGCAGGTTCAACCTGGATCCAGAGAGGACGTGCACTGATGACCGACTCTGGGAAGCGCTAGAGATCGCTCAGTTGAAGAACATGGTGAAATCGCTGCCCGGAGGACTAGGTACTCAAATACCTCTTTTTCACTTCCGGGATTGCTTAGGTGCCGCCAGTAATTCTGCCGAATGTCCCTCTTTTTAGGCCGGATGTCCGTTACCTTCCGCTTTCTTTGTGTTTTTAAATTTTAAACTCTGGTGGATTTATGAGGACTATGGTTAACTGCTCCTCATATCTCTGCAGGGTAAATCCAGACAGCCAGCTAGACTATCTATCCAATCGGAGTTTTCTGTTGCACGACTAAAATGACTTTTGAACGTACACACGTTCCACCAAAACAAGAGGCTGTTTTACAGAGGCACCGTCATTGTCTCTGGGGCTTAGCGCCGCCCAAGACGACTGTGATTGGTTTAAAGAAATGCCACTTAACCAGAGCATGTTTTTCTCCCATCCCGTAATGCTGTGTGGAATAGCCAACTAACCAATCGCAATCTTCCTGGGCGGCGCTAAGTAACGGACATTGGCGAAAGACATGCATCCGCGGAATTTCCCGTGGCACCGGAGCAATCCCGGAAGTAGAACGTCGTGGATATAGACTAGCCAATGCCACAGACTAGTTTTATTGCACCAAAAGTCTGTTTTGAAGTCCTGCAGGATACATTGATTTGCATGAAGACTCAAATACTTCTGTTTGATTAAATGTGTGCCGTTTGCAGATGCGGTTGTGACTGAAGGCGGAGAGAACTTCAGCGTCGGTCAGAGGCAGCTCTTCTGTCTGGCCCGGGCTTTTGTCAGAAAGAGCAGCATCCTCATCATGGACGAAGCCACAGCATCGATAGACATGGCCACGGTGCGTTTCTGTGTGTGATATCAGGTCATGTCCAATTCTCAATGATGTGAGAATCATAGACCACTTCCAGAAGCTTCTTCCTTAATAGATCCATATGCAGGGTTTTCCCTACCATTATAAGGTTTAGGTGCAGCACCCAAGCTGTTTTGGGCACCACCTAAGCCATATGAATGGAACTAAATGACTTTTCTCAGCTCTAATGATTGTAGTTTGTCCCCAGTGGACTTCTTCAGCAAGTTTTATCTTTGAGCTTTGTGAGGGTTTATTATCTGCAGTTTTAGACACAGATATCATAATAATAATAGTCCAAAATGATGTGAAATTGCATATTTCTTTTATTAAATAACTATTTAATAATTTTTTTGAGAAAGGACCTATTAACCCCCCGCCAATTACGTGCACCGAAGTCTTTCCCAAACCTAGGAAAAACACTGATATGTGTCTTTGGGCTTGTATAATCTCATCCAGTTCACTAATGTAGGGCTGCACAATTAATCGCAATTTTATCGAAATCACAGTATGGACTGTGCAATATCCAAATCGCAGTTTTGTTATAGGCAAAATATGTGTCAAACCATTGTAAATGAAGTATTGTGGTGCTGCAGAGATGTCCCAGCCTACAAATCCTGTCCTACAGACTAAAGGAAAATGTTTTTGTTTTGTACAGCTCCTCGCCAAAAATCACTCCATAATCATTTAAAAATGTTTACTTTTAAGATATATTTAAAATGAAAATCAGAGTAATGAAAAAAAAAAGCTCATTCCCTCCAGTATCGTGAATCATATCGCATGACAGTCAAAAATAATCGCAATTACATATTTTCCTCATATCGTGCAGCCCCATTACTAATTCATATATACTAATTTCTCAGTTATAGACACGGGTGGAACGTAACCAAGTAACAATTTACTCAGGTAGTATTGTGTACTTATGTACACATTTGAGCTACTTGTACTTGACTTGAATATTTGCATTTTCTGCTAGTTCATACTTTTACTCCCATTCATTTATCTGACAGCTTTAGTTACTTGTTACTTTGCAGACTTAAGATTTTATGTGCAAAACATAAAAGGAATTTACAAAACATGAAAACACTACATCATCTTTTATAAGTCCATTATATGTTTTGTGCATACAATATATTATGCTATCCAACAGTATAAAAAAATAGTCCAACTACAGCAGTAAAATGCTACTTAGACATTAATGCACGAGTAATAATAATACAGTAATACAATATATAATAATTAAACACAACAAAAAGGGGTCATTTTACATTATATAAGTACTTTTGCATTTTACTTTTAAGTACATTTAGCTGATAATACTTACATACTTGGTCTAGTATTGCTATTTTTACTTTAGTAAAAGCATCTGAATACTTCTTCCACCACTGGTTGTAGAATTAAATTCAAGAAAAGTTAAATGAAAAAAAACTCAAATAGAAAGTTTTTTTTTTTTTAAAGAACATTACAAATCTGAAATTACACTGACACCATAAAAACATATGAAACGTGCTTTTAGCAAATAGAAATAGAAAAGAAATTTCTTTCTTTCTATAACCAACAAATGTATTCTTCCATTTCAAAATAAAAAAAACTCCAACATCTCTTTTCTTCCCTGTAGGAGAACATCTTACAGAAAGTTGTGATGACTGCATTTGCAGACCGGACAGTCGTTACAATCGCAGTAAGTCCGTCCATCCGTCTGTCATTCTCTTGTTGATTTTGTTGTTGAAAGTCGAACCACAAGGTTTATTTGAACCGTTGGCCTACATTTGGACTATCAACAAACGGCTAGCTGCAGATCACGGTTTGCTCAGTGCTGATGGCTGCAGTAATGGGGCTCCTTTTCTTTGAGCTTCATGTGCATCTATTACATCATATTTTCCTCGAGGACGCCTTTCCTGACCCCTTTCATTTTTCACACTAAGTGATTTTCCACACAGTATCTAATATAGTTAATATCAGTAGTCTTTGATGTGAAGTCAGTCCTTTTTGCCTTTGCCTCTTTCACTTATCTTGCTTTCCTTTTCTCCCTCTGTGATACTGTCTTGTCCTCTGGCTTTATGCTTTCTCCCACCCACCATACTCCCTCCTATCCTTTTCCTTCTCAACCATTTCCCTTCACTTTTATTTCTATATTTATTATTTTCTCTTTTTATTTGTCTTGCACATCTATTCCTCTTCATCCTCACTTCTTCTCCTCACCTTTTTTTACTCATCTTTTCCTTTTCTGCCCTTCTACACTTTTTCTTTCTCTCCTATCCTCCCTTCCTCTCCCCCCCCAATCATCCTCTCTGCCCCCCTCCATCCTGACACCAGCATCGCGTGTCCTCCATCTTGGACGCCGAGCAGGTGTTGGTCTTCTCCTCTGGGATATTGGTGGAAAGTGACTCGGGTCCCAACCTGCTAGCGCAGGACGATAGCCTCTTCAGTGTGCTAGTGAGGACTCACAAGTAGACCTGGATCAGCACAAACCACTTTGGCTCTGCCTGGTTCTTCTCTCTTTCTTCCATTTTTTTCCCCACCTGTTCCTGAATTGTCCTCCTTTTCCTGGCTGAGTCAGAGCTGGAGTCTGGGTCTGCTGAAGCCTTTCTGCCACTGACAGCCTGGTTGGTATCAAAATCAAAACTACTGCACGCTCTTTTCATAGACGTTTAATGGACATGAAGTGCAATTTGGCCACGCCCTGCAGTGTTGCGACATCGCTTTCAGTGTTATTAAGATTTAAAACAACCTTCAGTGCTTTCAGTACTCAGAGCATGTGATAATTAGTACCATTGCATCCATCATCATGCCACTTGTTTGGGTTAAGGTGCAAGACCACGTTATAAATTACTGATCCTCGTCCCAGCAGTGTTAAACTGAAGCTGTTTTCTCATAGGAACAGTGTCGGACAAATCATGACCGGACATTGTCCAGATTTTCCCTTTTCTCACACGTAGCACACAACAGGAGATTGTCCATGTCAGATGCATTCTCACTTACTGGAAATACACGGTTTGGTTTAGACGAGGGGTGGCGCCCAGGTAGAGCATGCAGGAGGCAGGACATGACGCGGATTACACCACATTCACGTAGCCCGCTCATAATGTTGTCATGAATTACTCCATGTCTTGCCATTTTTTGGATGTTTGTTTTCTTTCCCTTTCGCACAGCACAATGACCTGCTATGTTAACACATGGGCTCTATCGGACATTACACAGACTTTGTACTAGGAAGCTAGCGAAGTGAAGTCAGTTTAATGTCCGGTCCTACTACTTCGGACATTTGCATTCACCCATATAGCATTATGGTCCTGCGGAGGCCTCACGCAGAGCTTTCGCCGTAGCATGCGTAAGTGGCCTGAATTTTATACTTGTGCGTTGGTGTATGCATCGATCTCTTTAGCAGGGCCGGCTAGGTGTGTGTGTCATGGGGAGTGTGTGGTAGAGCGAGTGAGAGAGTGACGGCGACTAGCTTTGGAGTGAGTAGTGACTCTAGAGTCATAGTGAGAGAAACAAAGTGTCTCCCCTGTTCTTTCTGACCACGGTGGGGAATCTGTAGCAGGAAAAGTTAACCCTCTCCTTGATTTCATGTTGTTTATGGAGAAGGAGAACCAGGAAATGAGTCGGGGGGGAAATGCAACGCTACCAAGCCATGGCCGAATGACGTGCGTCGCCGCGACATGTAGTTAAATTGTTCGAGAGGTGCACGTCAGGCTACAGCGTAAGGTTTGTATCTCCACGTACCTACAGTACGTAGCCACGGCGTCGATTTAACTCAGAAGCATAAATCACACTTTATGGGTAGATAAGTTTGGGGTTGCAGCGCATATTTGAAAGGGGCTTTAACCTCAAATCACCAGTCTCATGAAGCATAAAGGGCAACATCATCTGCAAACAAACAGAGATCCCATCCTAATATCATTTATCTGGACAGTTTTTTTACCTCTAATTACTCTACAGTATTTCAGTTTTTATTTTAATTGCAGCATATTTAGAAGGCAGCTTCAGTAAGCACTAGCTGTATGACACACCTGTATAACGTCTGTTTAAAAGGCACTGTCTACCAAGTCATTCAATTTGATCATTTGTTTTTTTTATTTTTAGGAACTGTAAAAATATGCATACTACTACTGAAAACCACCAACATCAAATCAATGTACAAAGCTTTAAGAGTTGAAGAATCAATTAGTGTAATAAGTTTCTTGACATTACCACTTTTCCAGAACCTAACTGGCATCGTTGCTTTGTGTTTCCAGCACCGCGTCCACACCATCCTAACAGCCGATCTGGTCATCGTGATGAAGCGAGGAAACATTTTGGAGTACGACAAACCCGAGACTCTTTTGGAGCAGGAGGACGGGATGTTCGCTTCCTTCGTCAGGGCTGACATGTAGAAACACAAGTCAGTCAGCCAACGCCCGGCAACTGACAGACCGATCAGTTGGTTGGATCTGCTCCTTTTAGTTGTTTTCTTAACGAGCCGGACAGCGCTCTGTGACACTACAACACTCCAGTGAAGCCAATCATGTTTGTCTTTAACGAGCAGCAACTTCTCTGTGTATTTTACAGAAAAACCTGATCCAGACACACTATCGATCACCAGATGATATATATATTTGAAAAATTGTACTTGAATCATTCAGTCAGTCAGCCATTTAAAATACTGCATTTATTTTTATTTTATTTTTTTTTATGTAGAAACACCATATATAGTTTAAATGATAAACCAATTACCAAGTAAATCAATCACTTGATCCGATTATTAGAATGGAAATTAGCAACTACACATATCCGTAAACGTTTTCACTACGTTAAACAGCTTAGATATGAAATGTAATTTATTAAAGGTTCAGTTACTTACACACACACACACACACACATATATACTGTTTACCACTACTTGTTAGTAGATACATATGCTGTTGGTTTGGCTCTTTTCATGGGATTTGTTGAGAATTAGAAACATACAGAACATCTCCAGACTTGTGATTTAAGTTCCGGGACTTCGATCGATAAGCATATCATTTGAAAATCAATCACAGGTGTGTTAAGTCATTGGGCGATTGAGCTTTAACTCTCCAGTCTCCGTTGACCAGATGTGTTAAATATAAAGTAAATGTTGAGAGAAGAAGCAATTTAGTTTTTATTTTAGGCGTTTCAAGGCAGTGAACAGTGCAGAGTTTAGAATGAATCACTGTATCTGTATGGACTTGGTCATTTATACTGAAGAGTTGTTTATCAGATTTAGATTTAGCTGTTTAGGTTTTTTTAAGGATCAATTTAAATGGATCGAATTTCAAAAGCCTTAAATAATCTTAAAAGTATTTGTTACATTTATTTTAAATATATGCACATCACGTATCGGTTTTATTCCTTGTATTATGCAATAATAAGGAGTGAGAAATTTGTATTTAAAAACCTTCTTTTTCTTTCTTTTTTTTTAATATCTGAATGTTGGCTTTGGCCAGTTGTTCCTGTGCTCTGCGTGCATGAATGCATTGTGCAATCTCTCACTGTAAAGACTTCACAATGTCTTCGTCCTTCTTGGAGTTTCCTACCAGGAGGTCGATCTGTGTGTCTTTTCCCAATTTTGGCAAACATTTCCTTGGGACGAGATAGGCAGACGTCTTTGATGCAGCAGCAAAGCTGCCACGATCAGAAGGAACATCGTGAGTGTGTGCGGCCAGTCGGCAACCAACTTTGGTGTAAAGAGGGCGGAAACATACCAGAAACCAATCCAACGTTTGCTTTTTCACACAGACGAAAAGCTTGATTTGAACTTCCCAATGATTAGATTCAATTCAATTCAGTTTATATATGAAAGGGGACAGTGCAAAAGAAAAAGAAAGACAACACAAGCAAAGTTGAACTTAGCACAAAACAAGACACAACACAGAAGCAAAAAGATTAGATAATAAACTTTGTTACAATGTTTTTTTACTTTATTACATTTAGAAAAAGCACAACCCAAACTGGCTCTTCATCAGGTACAGAGTTAGCAAAGTGACTGACAAATGTCTTGATTTGAAATCATCCATTTTCAGGATAAATCAGTCTAGAGATAAACTTGTCAAAGTCGGTTAGATTTGTGCATTTATACGACTTTGCGAGCAATGACAGCAGCAACACACCATGTCCATTTAACCAAACTTTGAATGTTTAATTTGGATTTCGAAATTATATTAGAACCCACCCTATAATCAAAACTGGGCTTTTTCCGAAGTTTTTGTTCCTTTTCGATGTTTTTGCTGCATTTTTGTCGCCTTTTTCAAGGTTTTTTGACAATTTCTTCGCCTTGGTTTTGAAAGGAATGTCGCTTTTTTAGGCATTTGTCACCTTTTTTCAACACGTTTTCAATGTTTTTTTCTTTTTTTTTCTTTTTAAATGCAGCCCCAGGACCTCCCTAGATTGTTGGAGATCTAAACAATCCCCCCCCCCCAAAGAAAAAAAATTGAAACCAAAGTTACGCCACTATCCCTAATAAACACCTAGAGTAAAAAAAATACCTTTAATGTTAGTAAATCTGAGTTGAAAAGCAATTTAAATTAGTAAAAGTTGGATATTTATTTGTGGTATACTTCCACCTTTCCTCGATCAGTTGTATTTCTCTACCTACACTAGTACAAACACTGTAGGGTGTCACGGATCAGGCTGAAGCCGGTGAACCCGCTGTCTGTCTGCGGTCATGCTTTGCTGAACATATTATCCTCTGGGACAATAGACGTCCAACCTGAGCTCCCATCGACTGCAGAGATGTGTAATGGTTTATTGTTCTGAAATACTGAAGAGTTGCAGTTGAAAATGTCTGAATAGATTCAGAATCAAACAATCCAAAGGGTTCTCAAACATAAATCTGCATTAAAGAATATTGCTAATTCTGACAATGAATCAAAAGGTTACATATAGATTCAGATGTATCCACAGAGAATTATTACCAACTCTTAAAGTTATTTTAGTTCATGTTTCTTTTGTGTTCCAGCCCACAAACTCTTCAATCTTGTTTCCAGATAGACCAAAGTTAGCAACTAGCTAGGAAGCTAAGAAAGTGGAGCATTTAGAAGCTAAAGGAGCCAGAGTCCAGACAAAAACTGATCTAACAACCCCTTTCATTCTCCCAACTCGTAAAATATGGACGCTTGGTCAGTTGCTCTCAGCGTCAGATACCGAACGTACATTTTATAACCCCAACCACCATCTTCTCCTAAACTTAACTGTCCCGTTCTTCTTTCCCTAAACCCAACTGTCCCGTTCGTGTCCCGCATGTCACGGAAACGTAACTTTTATAAGCCCACCTACGATCTTTCCCTAGACTTAACTGTCCCGTTCTTGTGCCACATGCCAGTTACACCTACGTCCCGACCCAGAGCGTCAAAAAGTGACGCCAATAGTCCCAACCCAGCATGTTTAGATAAAGCACGTTTAGATATGACACTAAAGGAGACTTTTAGCATCAATAACAAACGCCAAAGGCACCTGACCAAGCGTCGGTATTTTTACGCGATGGGAGTGAGAATGTATTGGATCTAACAGAGGGCAGAATAATGGACTTTAGGGGGCCACAAACACGACTCCACAGTCGTCATGGTCTGACTCACCGGATGTAGACTGCGGGTAAAAGCCTGCAATTGGCTGCATATTTCACGAGGCATCCTCCTCCCCTTTCCCTTATCTAGCGTTTTAACGTTTTCAAAATCCTTGTCGCTACGGGAAACAACAAAAACAACTTCCGAGATAGCAACCTACACGCTGAAAATGGCAGGTTTTGACAAAGATTTAGATTGTGCCATAAAACGATTAACGGTAACGATTGTAAAGATAAACAAATAAACCTATATAATAGGGGCAGGAAATTGGCAGGAATTGTTTGTATTGTGATTTTTTTTTTTTACCTATGATCAATATTTTTTATATAATTTCCCACATATAATCAATATTTCTATTTATTTAGCATACCAATGATTCACCTAAATATTTTCTTTTTGTACAGTACTGCCATAAAGAGACGAAAAGCAGTAAATGCAGAAAATCCATGTTATGTACTTCCTAGTCTCGCTTTGCCAGCCCCTCCTCCAAAGCGCGCTGAAGGAGGGTCTGGCTACTCCACATGGCATTCGGGGATGGGAGGAAAACATGCTCTGGTTTAATGGCATTTCTTTAAACCAATCAGAATCGACATGGGCGGTGCTAAACTCCGCACAGAGCCGCTGCAAAATAATTGTGCGAGAGAAAACTCAGATTGGACAGATAGTCTAGCTAGCTGTCTGGATTTACCCTGCAGAGATCTGAGGAGCAGTTAACCAATCCACCGAATTTAAAATGCCAACACAAAGAGAGAGGAAACAGAAAATACAAGCAGCCGGAGCAATCCCAGAAGTGGAACGCGAAGGATATAGACTAGTTCTTTACAGATGAAATAAATGTCAGAATTCTTCTTACGTAACAATCAGTTTTTAGAAATATCTCTAGAAGTGTATTATTCTTTTGTTTTTGTTAAAGAAGGAAAAGAAAATAGCAATACTCAATACTGTTGAACCGCAATACTTCTAGAATCGCGATAAATGAAAATCGGAAAACAAATCCAATCGGTGCCCATGTATTGTGAAAAGACTTGATACAGGAGCATACTGTCCCGTCCCTATATCTTTTGTGGGGATTTAGCCATTTTATTTTTTTGGGGCTTTTCCCTTTATTACATAGTGACAGTGGATAGGCATGACAGGGGGAGAGTGATGTGGGACGACACGCAGCAAAGGGCAGCAGGTCGGATTCCAACCTGCGCCGCTGCAGGACTCAGCCAACATGGGGCGAACGCTCTCACTGGGTGAGCTAGAGGCCGCCCCGGGATTTAGCCATGTTAATGCCAGGGCTCGCCTCCCAGCCCAGTCTCATGCCAGGTCGTTATATACTCACGTTATTGAAATCTATTAAGTCGTGGACAGGTTACGTAAATGCCGTTTTTTTCGTGTGGCAATTACGAAATTGAAAGCAATGCATTTTAATGGGAAGCATATTTCGTGATTCCAGAACGAAAGCGAGTAGCGAGTAGTTGATAAGGCGAAAGTCCGCGTAGGGAGGTTGGTCGGGGTGGTGGTTGGGTCATAAAACACCAGGACTTTCACGCCGGAGACCGGGGTTCGCGCCCCGCGTGTGGCAGTACCTTTGTCCCGCGTGTTGCAGTTCCTTTGTCGGCGTGTCCCGCGTGTGACGGTTCCTTTCCCAGTTCTTTTTTTTTCCTAACCCCAACCGTCTCGTTATTGTGGCGTTTCATTTCCCGTGTCCTGCGAGTGGCGGCCCGCGAGTGCCGTTGTTTTGGCCGGCATGTGGCGCCGCATTTCCCCGATCGCGAGTGGCGGCCCGTGCCGTTGTTTTGGCCGGCGTGTGGCGCCTCATTTCCCCGTAGTCGCGTCAGCATTTCCCCGATCGCGAGTGGCGGCCCGTGCCGTTGTTTTGGCCGGCTTGTGGCGCCTTTTGGCCGGCTTGTGGCGCCTCATTTCCCCGTTCAAAAGTCGTTGCATATACACGAAAAAAACGTCAAAATCGTAACCTGTCCACGACTTAATAGATTACAATAACGTAACTATTACACAACCTGGCGTGAGACCGGGTTGCGCCTCCTCACGTGCAAATGTTCCACCAAACCAAGTTCCCCTGCCAACACTATTTAACAGTGGCACCGTCGCTGTCTCCGGGGCTTAGTGCTGTCCAAGATGATTGGGATTGGTTAAAAAATTTACAAACAAGCCCGAGCGTTCTTTCTCCGTTAGCAGAATGACAACAGTAGCAGCCAGACTTAGCGTTGTGGAGATAGGTCTGGATTTGCGAGACTACCGTCACCATAACAACTTTTAATGATAACATGTCAGATGTTGTGTGTTCAGCTTGTTTCCCCCACCCCCCAAGGGGCCAAAAAAAATCAGATAACAGATGTTAAAGCTCACTGATTGGATCATTTTTTACTGCAGTGTTCCCTGGGAACTGATGATACAATTGGGAGGGTTTTTATTCCCTACCAAGTGCTGGGAGTCGTCTATGCAAACAGTTAACAGCATGTTGACTTCCATAACTCATATTGGGATTATAATCACATTACAAAAACATAGAGGTCATTATTCCTTTAAAGCAATAGTTTGACATTTTGGAAAATACACTTTTTTTTTTTTCCCTCTCTGGCGGATAGATGATACCACTCTCATATTGGAAGCTACAGCTAACGTCTGATTAGCTTAGCTTAGCATAAAGACTGGCTACAGGTAGAAACTGCGAGCCTGCCTCCGTGCCACAGTAACAAAAACTGACCTTTAAAGCTCTCCGATTAATCCGCGATATCTTGTTTTTGTAATCTGTTCAAAAATCAAAGTTTATAAACGACAATGCCGTTAATGTACCAGACTCATAAGCGTAAGTTACTGTAAATTTAGCCAATAATCAAAACTGGCCAGTGCAACCCACCCAAAAAAAAACTATTATAATTTCATTTGCATAAATAAAGACATTTGCAACATAACTTGATGTAGAAAAGGAGCAAATTGTTGCAGAAAAATTCACCAGAATGCAGAAAATTAAGTGTTTGATGACCAAAATTTCAATTTTGCTCAAAGGTGGAGATCTCAAACCCCCCCCCAATGTTGAAAAGTTACGCCTGTGACAGACTATTATGTAATAAATGTATATTCCCAGTTTATGTTTTTATAAAGAGTCGACCGCAGCCTCTGGCTAAGATTAGTTTACAGCGTGCTGCATTCAACAAATGTTTGTGCTTCTGAACAAAATAATGAGAAAACTGCAATTAAAAAAATATATATGTATTTCCATTTCACATTTTATAGACTCGCAGTTCAGCCTGTTGATGTCGGAGTTTTTCTAGAATCACTCGTCCTGTCTCTGAGGGAGCGGTGCTATTGTCCCTTTTCGTATTATTGTGATTCATTATACTCACTTTTAAATGAGATTCATAATGGCATTGTACTGTACAGTCTAAATGCCAAATAGATTCTTTTGCAAGAATTTCAGCATTTGATTTTGTTCTTTTTTATTTGTTTTGAGATATTGTACTCGCAGATGTTTCATCTCAAGAGGTTGCCACTTGACACAAACTCATTCTTTAACGTGTTTTCACTCGTATGTCTTCTGTCTCTGCAGTTACTCCTACGCCTCCTCCTCCACCTTCTCTCTTAAAGGGTATTATCGTTTTTTTATCAACCTGGACCCTATGTTCCTATGTTTCTGTGTGTAATTAACTGATAGGAACAACAATCTTTGACATTGGTCAAGTACTAAGTGAGAACACTGTAACCGGCAGCCATGAACTGGGCTGAAATGTAACCCTATGGGGCAAATGTGCATCGTCAATTTTGCCCACTAAAAGTGCTGCTTTTGCCACTGACAGGCTCTGATTAATATTCTAAGTGTCTGACAACGTTATGGAAAGGATCCCTTCAGAGATATATCTTTAAAACCTCTTTGAGACCTTTCTGTTTAACCAGAAACAGCTCTGAGATCGCTAGCTCTAAACCCACCAGACTCCATTAAAAGAAATTATAGCATGTATAGAGCCAACATATTTTCACATGTAAATCGGTAAACTGTGTTTATTTCAACCAAAACTAGAGTTGTGATGGTTGGAAAAGTGGAACGACGACCCAAAACGGCTTTTCACAGTTCTATTTTGTTTCTGTCGACTTTGAATGAAGTGTATTTTACGATGCTAAAATTACTGTTTATTTACATGTCCGAGTCCGAACGCAATTTTGCGGACGTTTTTATGTTTTAAAAAAAAGGATCTTACCCTTTAACAGAAAGGTCGACCTTAGAAATCCTTTCCATAATGATGGCAGACACTTCGAATATTAATCTGAGCCTGTCAGCAGCAAAACGAGCCCTTTTGTGAACGCAAATACAAGCTTCACAATTCAATTCAATTTTATTTATAGTATCAAGAGTTATCTCAAGACACTTTACAGATAGAGTAGGTCTAGACCTTCCTCTATAATTTACAAAGACCCAACAATTCCAGTAATTCCACATTAATTAACAATTGCCCTATTGTAGCTTATTTCGCCGTTGCCGACTGCAGCGATCTCGCTTAATACTGGACCAATGTCAAAGATTGTTGTTCCCATCAGTCACTTAGACACAAACACATAAGAAAATAGTTACCCTTTAATGACTGAGTGTTCTTTGATCCTCATTCAGCTCAGCCACACAAGCACGTTTCATAAATCTTTTGTGTTTAGTTTTTACTGTGTGTGCGTGTGTGCGTGGGCGTGCGTATCTGGACTTGAAGCTGACAGACCACTGCCTTGTTAAATTCTTCGCAACCCAAACCATAATTTGTCTTTGAGACAATGTCGGTGCAAAAACAGACAAATAGATGCAAAGACAAGTTATTTACTTTTATACCGTGTTGGGGCACAGAGGAGACAGATTTAGCTATTCTAGTGAACACATTTGTCAGTATAATTGTTTCATCTTACAGTTTTTTAACATTTTAAAGAAAGTTAATGCTTCATATTTGAAATACAGCACAAATGTGGGTTGATTTAGGGTTGACTGTCTATCTGCATGTAACACAGAGTGAACATTACGCACACATATTATCAGACTGCTCTCATAAATGCACATTTGACTGTTAAAGTGCAGGTTTTTTAAAATTCTAAATGTATGTAGGCCTAAGTGTACATTCTGTATATCCACAACTTTTTTAAACCCATCGCAAAGTATTATTATGTGTGCCTATCTTTTTCTTTTTTTTTACACTTGAAATGATAATAAAATGGTTTTGAGTGAAGTGAGCCTTTTGTTTTTCTCGGTAAACCTGCAGTACATGAACCCTCAACACATTGGCTAACAGGCAATATGTTGCTAAATGGCTCCTCTTGGTGGCTCCGTCTCACATTTCTAGATATTAGTTCTACTCCGTTTAGAGTTTAACCCTCTGAGGTCTAAGGGCATTTTCACATATCTTCTTAAATTCTCCTTTATCCTATATATAAAAATATGATTTACCTTTATTTATTCAGGGAAGGTTCACTGAGAGGAAGCTGCCCAGTACAACCACAGTCTGATCTGCTGGCCAGTGAGCAGCTCCACCGGAGTGGTTGGAGGTTAATGGCCTTGCTCAAGGGTACCTCAGTAGTGGTAATGAGGGAGGGACAAACATTCACTTTACCCACCCAGATTTCATCCTGTCGGTCTGGGGATTGAACCGACGACCTCCCAGTCACAAGCTTGCTTCTCTAACCTTTTGCCCCCCCCTGCACATAACCTGATACCAATGTGCTTCATATGAAAATGTTCAGAACAAACTCAGCTTTCGGTCCAGTGAAGCCCAAATGTGTTCCAGATTAATGTGTGAAGAGATAATTTGGCCCTAATGCTGAAAAGTTGATGTTGACTTTTTGAAATTTCTCCAATCTCTTGTGAACACATACCTACACTCGATGTCTACACCTGGTGCTCAAAATGAGTAAAGAATAAGTATTGTGTTCACAAAAGCAGCGTAATATAGGAATAAAACAGTAAATAAATGTCTAAAATGAAATTTTGGGTAACACTTTATTTTATTATAACCACGTTTATTTCACACGTCATCAATGTATCATGTCATGAAATGTCATCAAAGGTAAACGTTTATTTTTGTGTGTCTTTGTCATGACAACTTGACATTAAATTTCTTTAGAGTGTCCTTATTAAGACAAGTTGACATTAAACAGGATGACATTATGTCAAGTAGTCATGACAAAGACAACTTCTGGTAATGTCACTTTGATTAATGTCAAGTTGTCATAATCAAGACAACCCAAACAATGTCAACTTGTCATGACAAAAACTGAATGACACACAATGACAGAAGTCATAAACGTTCATGACACGTTTATAACGTTTCTGACACATACATGACAGTGTCATGTCATAGTTATGACAGTGTCATGTAACGATTATGTCGATACCTTCAAATAAAGTGTTACCAAATTTTGTAATTGCGCTTTTTGTGTTGTCAAACATCGCTTGGACTCGCTGGTGCCTCTTTTGTCCTTTTTTCCTCAGAGCGATAAAATCAGGAAATAAAAAAATTAAACATGCTCCAGTTTGTGCCAAAAAGTGCCATTATTTTTTTCAGGCTGTTATATTTCTTTTTCTAACACCAGACAGCAGAATTAGAAACTGCTCTTCATTTAACCCCCTTTTCTGTGTTCTCAGTCAATATGTATAATTGTATAACATGGTCCTTTATTTGTTTTAAAGTGTTTTTATTTGAGTGGGCTAACATGTAGCTAGTCTGGAAACTATTTCCATATCTTGTGTAATTTTGAAATCATTCTGCATTAATTGCCCAGTTTCTATTTAAGAATATTGTTCTGAATGATCTGACACACTTTGAGAAAGAGGAAAAAACTGACTTCAAAATAATATTCAGAGTAAACCTAGCCCATATAGCTTGATTGCAGCTGTGAATTAAAATGGAAAAAAGTAAAGTTTAAGTCATTAATTCATATTTCATAGGCCAGAAAAAGTTGTTGTAGGTCCATTAGCTCTGCTATGGGACCATTAACTACATCCTGTATGCCTTGAGACAACAGAAAGGAAAACTTGGTTCATTTTTTGACACAAAATAGCGAATTAAACTATGATAATAGAACATAACAGAGTCCAAATGTGCTCTCATGATTGTGATAGACTAACAGGATCCTTTATTTTTCCACAACTTAAGACAATTTAAAGTGTATTGTGACATTAATGTGGAAATATGTGTTAAAGTAGTCATTTTGAAATCTAAAAGAACCGGATTGGATCATCTGGCATTCATAATGAAGGGGTTTAATGAATGTTTAAACTTAAAGTGATGTGCATTGGGTTCAGACATGAATACATTTTTATTGGGGATCGTTTGACTTCAAATATCTACAGACATCTAACCATCCGCCAGAAAGAAATAGGCGTATTTCCCAAAATGTAGAACTATTCCTTTAACTACAGTGGTTGCACTCCAGATGTATCTAATGCAGATGGGTCGAATATACAACTGTTACTAACAATGACGACAATTCATGAAATGTATGACGTCGAAAAAAGTCATAGTATGTCTAAAAAAATAATAAAAAAAGTCAAAGTATAGTAGGTCGAAAAAGGTTTTTTAAAATAGTCATAGTATAGTATGTCGAAAAAAGTTATAAAAAAATTAATAAAAAAAGTCAAAGTATAGTAAGTAAACAACGTTTTAAAAAAAGTCATAATATAGCATGTCGAAAAAAGTAAAAAAAAAAGAAAAAAAAGTCATAGTATAGTAAATAAAAAAGGTTTTAAAGAAGTCATAGTATAGTATGTCGAAAAAAATAAAAAAGTCAAAGTATAGTAGGTCGAAAAAAGTTTAAAAAAAGTCATAGTATAGTAAGTAAAAAACTTTTTAAAAAAAGTCATAATATAGCATGTCGAAAAAAGTAATTAAAAAAAAATCAAAGTATAGAAGGCTAAGTCGAAAAAAGTTAAAAAAAAGAAAAAAAAAGTCATAGTATAGTAAGTAAAAAAAAGTTTTAAAGAAGTCATAGTATAGCATGTCGAAAAAAGTATTTTAAAAAAATAATAATAAAAAAGTCATGGTATAGTAAGTAAAAAAAGTTTTAAAAAAGTCATAGTATAGTCATATATACATTTATGACAAAGTATTTTCATTTTCAGTACAGAAAACTCAGTAGTAATGTCGTGTTTTCCGACGGTCCCTGAGCTGTCCCTGAAGGCAGCAGCAGCCGCAGCCTGGTCTGAGCGGGTCTGGACTCTAGAAGTTGGACTACGTCAACAGGAGAGAGGAGAGCGTCCCAGCCCTCAGAGGAGCTGAGCACACAAACGTCCTCTAAATGTCCACACAAGGAGACGAGCTGCTGCGTCTCGGAGCGGGCTGTTCCTACAGGTGGACATGTTTGGTCCGCGCGTAAAGACGCACTGAAGACGGACTAAAAAACTTTGACGCTTCTTCTTTTTTCTTCTTCTTCTTCTTCTTCTTCGATCACCAAAAGAGCATCAGCGGCAGAAAAAAGATGTTGGCGAGGAAAAGCATCATCCCGGAGGAGTTCGGTGTGCCGGGGCTCGCCTCCCGGATGCCCCGCAAGCCGGTGTTCAGGGACCGCGTGAACAAGGCGCGCTTCATAGCCAAAAACGGCTCGTGCAACTTGGCGCACAAGAACATCCGCGAGCAGGGCCGGTTCCTGCAGGACGTCTTCACCACGCTGGTGGACCTGAAATGGCGCTTCACGCTGGTCATCTTCACCACGACGTTCGTCAGCAGCTGGCTGCTGTTCGCCATGAGCTGGTGGCTGGTGGCGTTCGCGCACGGGGACCTGGGCCAGGAACGGGACCGGGAGTTGGATCTGGACCCGGGGAGGCACAACAGGACCGAGTGCGTCACCGGAGTCAAGTAAGACAGACACGGAGCGGTGTCGGTACCTGTTATTAGCGTACTAATTACATGATCGATTTTAGATTATTAAAGTGTGTTTGACGCGACTTGTTGTTGTTGTTGTTACTAAAACTCTCTCTCTCTCTCTCTCTCTCTCTCTCTCTCTCTCTCTCTCTCTCTCTCTCTCTCTCTCTCTCTCTCTCTCTCTCTCTCTCTCTCTCTGTCTCTCTCTCTCTGTCTTTCTGTCTCTTCCTCTCTCTCTCTCTCTCTCTCTCTCTCTCTCTCTCTCTCTCTCTCTCTCTCTCTGTCTCACTCTCTGTCTGTCTCTGTCTCTCTCTCTCTCTCCCTCCCTCGCGCTCTCTCTCTGTCTCTCTGTCTCACTCTCTGTCTGTCTGTCTGTCTCTCTCTCTCTCTCTTTCTCTTTCCATCCATCCACCCTTTATTTCATCCAAACCTCCCACCCTCCTCTTCACTTTCCTTTCTTCTTCCATTTTTTTGTATTCGATAGAAGAGGAGGAGAAGGAGGGAGAGGAGGAGAGGGAGAAAAAGATATCAACTATGACAGGAAGTCAGGCAACTTTTGCTCTCATTTCAGTGGAAATAAAGTAATGATTGCAGGAGGGGAGAGGGTTTGGCACCTCCCTCTTACTGTAGTTCACCAAGTCCTTCCTTCCTTCCTTCCTCTATCTCTCCTTTCCATTCTTGGTCAGTAACTCATTTCTTTGTCCTCTCCCCAGCACTGGTGGGAAAAGTACATTTACTTATTCAACACAAATGTTGAGGTACTTGTACTTCAGTAGTAGCTTGAGTTTTTCTTTCCTTTCTTTCCTTCCTTCTGTCTTACTTCTTTCTTTCTTTCTTCTTTTTTCTCTTTCTTTCTTTCCTTTCTTCCTTTCCTTCCTTTCTGTCTTTCTTTCTTTCTTTCCTTTTTCCTTCCTTCTTTCCTTTTTCTTTCTTTCTGTCCTTCCTTCCTTTCTGTCTTTTTTTCTCTCCTTCCTTCCTTCCTTCCTCCCCCTATCTATCCTTAGTCACCTCTCCTACCAGCTAACTCCCTTCTCTGTCCACTCCCCAACACTGGTGGGAAAAGTACATTTCCTTCCTTCCATTGTAATACTTCTACTTCACTACGTTTCAGAGGGAAATATGAATCCTTTTGTTTAAAAGCTATAAATACTTTTCAGATTAAGACTTTACATTAAAATGTGATGAACCTATCAAATGAAAATGCAAGAATAAAACATAACCTCTTTTTATTTTTGCGACCCCCCCTCACAGAGAAGAAGAAGCAGCGTGTCATGTTTTAAACTCCTGGGAGTTTTTAAGAGACAGTCCCCGTCTAAACTTGTCACGTGTTGTTGTTTAAGTAACGGTTCGAGGCCCAAAGGCAAGGCCCGATCATTCTGACACAAGGCCATTCAAGTGGTCAGGGGCGTCGGACTGGGGGCTGGGGGGTAGGGGGACTGAGTACCCAGGGCCCTCATGTGAGATGCTAGAATGAATAGCTGTGGATGCGGGGGGAGAGGCCCAGAGAAAATGCCTTTCTACAGGGCCCAGAATTTTGTGCTACGCCCCTGCAAGTGGTTTATAAATACATAAACATTAAACGCTAAGAAACTATTTTAAATGCTAAGAAAGGCATTTAAAAGACAATAAAAACACCTTAAGATTATTTTGATTCTAATACTTTTGTTAAGTAAAATTGTATTGCAGGACTGTTACTTGTAGAATATTTCTACACTCTTGTATTGCTACTACTTTTTCCCTACCTTAAGAGATCAAAGAGTACTTCTTCAAAAAAAAAGACAGTAACATGTATCTAATTTATTAGAAAGCCACAGTAAACAATAATGTTTTAAGCCCTAGTTCAAATGAGGTGACAGTTTTCGCAAAGCGATAAAAGTTTCCAATATTTCATAAAAAAATCAAGCCCCCAAGATCAGAGAAAAAGTCCAAAAACTGAAAACAGATTTGTGCATCAGAACTTGGTGTTTTTTCTTCGCTCCCATTAATCAGCTCAAGACCCCTCAGATTTGGATCTGGTGACCCCAAGGAAGGGAACCGACCTCTAGGCTGGGAACCACTGGACTAAACTGAATATAAAGTTAAAAACACACACACACCCACCCACACACACACACATGTCTTTTTAAAGATTTTTTGGGGGAATTTTTTACCTTTTTTTGAAATGGGGGAGAGAGGGGTACGACATGCAGCTAAAATGTCTATGGAGTAGTTTGTACATTGTTGTATTGGTACTATCCCCCCCTTTCTCTTTTCCATCGCTTCCATTGAAAACCATGAATATTGCACATAATCAGTGGAAATATGTTTCTTATTCTTTTAACCCAATACAAACAAAGTCCAATGGGAGTGACTGTCCTTAAAGGTCCCATGACATGCTGATCTTTGGATGCTTTTATATAGGCCTTAGTGGTCCCCTAATACTGTATCTGAAGTCTCTTTTATATAGACCTTAGTGGTCCCCTAATACTGTATCTGAAGTCTCTTTTATATAGACCTTAGTGGTCCCCTAATACTGTATCTGAAGTCTCTTTTATATAGACCTTAGTGGTCCCCTAATACTGTATCTGAAGTCTCTTTTATATAGACCTTAGTGGTCCCCCTAATACTGTATCTGAAGTCTCTTTTATATAGACCTTAGTGGTCCCCTAATACTGTATCTGAAGTCTCTTTTATATAGACCTTAGTGGTCCCCTAATACTGTATCTGAAGTCTCTTTTATATAGGCCTTAGTGGTCCCCTAATACTGTATCTGAAGTCTCTTTTATATAGACCTTAGTGGTCACCTAATACTGTATCTGAAGTCTCTTTTATATAGACCTTAGTGGTCCCCTAATACTGTATCTGAAGTCTCTTTCCCGAAATTCAGCCTTGGTGCAGAATTACAGCCACTAGAGCCAGTCCCACAATGAGCTTTCCTTATTATGTGCCATTTCTGTGTCTGTAGCTATTGAGGAGGAGAGAGAGAGCAAGGTTTGACCAACTGCCACTTTGCTCGTTTGAAAGCCATGATGTCTCTCTCTCATGGGTGGGCCAAATTCTCTGGGCGGGCAAAGCAGAGAAAGGGGAGGTAACCTTGCTCCTTATGACCTCATAAGGAGAAGATTCCAGATCAGCCCATCTGAGCTTTCATTTTCTCAAAGTCAGAGCAGGATACCCAGGGCTCGGTTTACACCTATCACCATTTCTAGCCACTGGGGGACCATAGGCAGGCTGGGGGAACGCACATTAATGTTAAAAAACCTCATAAAGTGAAATTTTCATGCCATGGGACCTTTAAGAAAAAGGATCAGACTGATTTAAAGTGCGTAGTTTCGGTCTCCCCCACAAGGAATTCTACGTAATGACAACAACACTGTCGTCGCGTCTACGTGATACAAGCTTTCCCTGATCCGATATCTCCGATATCTCTCTCCTCAGGTCGTTCACGTCAGCCTTCCTGTTCTCCATCGAGGTTCAGGTGACCATCGGCTTCGGAGGACGTATGATAACAGAGCACTGTCCGACCGCCATCACCGTCCTCATCATGCAGAACATCATCGGGCTCATCATCAACGCTGTCATGCTGGGTAAGAGACTCACAAAGGGTTGCCAGCGGTGGAAGAAGTACTCAGATCTTCCACTTACGTAAAAGTAAAAATACTACAGTGTAAACATTAGGGCTGGGGGATGATATGCTTTTCTCCCGATTTGACTCTTTCACGATACATGGGTGCCGATTCGATTTGTATCACGATTTTCATTTATTCCAATTCTAGAAGTATTGTGATTCAATAGTATGGAGCAGCTTTAAATGAACTGTTTTAATCACCAGCCAACATTGCTAGTACCCTGGAAACCCAGAGTTCTCGCGAGAGCACAATTTAAATATGCTCAGCGAGTCACTCTGGCACTCAGTAATGATGCTTATTAACTATGCCCTTCTAGCCGAGCTGCACCAATCACATCGGTGTATCCAATATAGGCGGGCCAGAGGCGAGCTAAACAGATGACGACAGCGCTGCGACGTCCAAGTCCTTAGTAAACATTGGAAGATGGCTACGGATGAACACAAGTTGTTAGAAACGGCTTTGGCCGCTACGATGAACGAGTTAGACTTGGCTTTTTATCTAAAAGAGGAACAGAAGACGGCGCTCAAATCGTTCCTTTGAAGAAGGACGTTTTTGCTGTTTAGCCAACCGGATACAGCAAGAGTTTAATCAACCATTTAGCTCCTCTGGTAGCTAAGAGTTTAATCTACCAGTTAGCTCCTCTGGTAGCTAAGAGTTTAATCTACCAGTTAGCTCCGCTGGTAGCTAAGAGTTTAATCTACCAGTTAGCTCCGCTGGTAGCTAAGAGTTTAATCTACCAGTTAGCTCCGCTGGTAGCTAAGAGTTTAATCTACCAGTTAGCTCCTCTGGTAGCTAAGCGTTTAATCTACCAGTTAGCTCCGCTGGTAGCTAAGAGTTTAATCTACCAGTTAGCTCCTCTGGTAGCTAAGCGTTTAATCTACCAGTTAGCTCTGCTAGTAGCTAAGAGTTTAATCTACCAGTTAGCTCCGCTGGTAGCTAAGCGTATGGGGCTCTGGATACGTCACCCCGTGGATTGTTGTGATTGGTCGTGGTGTTATCCAATTGCGTGCAGTGAGATTTTCAAATGCATGCTTGGTGCTGCCCCTCGAGTTGGGCCATTTTCATTACTCAATGCCAGACCCTTAATCTTTCGGATTTGGGTCTGGATTTGCTAGTACATTTTTAAATTACCAATTTTTTACTAATTTCAACAAATTTTAATAACTGAATTACTTAATTTCATCGATACTGCACGCTAGACCCGTAGCCAACGTCACGACATGGTGTTCATGGGAAATGTAGGATTAGTACTACAAGCAGAGTTGCCAGATAAAGATTACATTTCCAAGCCAAACACACACACCAAAGCGCCCAAATTTCTTGGCGGAAAACTGGCAATCTGGCAACATTTCTGCAGCCGGCCGATTCAAACAGACGCACTGTTGTTTGGCTAATAACTTTATAATGCTACCCGCCAAAGTAAACGTTTACCAGCATTTGGCGGGTTGGCCGGTGTCGATTTAAAGTCCTGGTATTGAGTATTGCGATTTTCTTTTCCTTCTTTAACAAAAACAAAAGTTGAATAATGCACTTTTAGAGACAATATATCAGGAGACATTTCTAAAAACTAATTGTTTTCTAAGCAGAATGCACATCACATGTCTGTCAGTCAGTCTGACATTTATTTCATCTGTAAAGAAGAACAGAACATGGATTTTCTGCATTGTCTGCTTTCGGTCTGTTTTGCTGGAAACGGATATGATGTAGTCACCGTCGGTGGTACCGTATGAACAGAAAATATTTAGGTGAATCATTGTTTAATGATTAGTATTTATAAATTCTTTGTTTAAATTATGAATAAAACATATTGATTCTGGGGAAAATAATCTATTTGAAAAAATGTGTCGCACAAAAAAATCACGATAAATACGATTTTCAACACAACAAAACTGTTGGCGCGTCCTGGACGCACCGACAGTTTTGTTGTGTTGAAAATCGTGAACTAGTAATGACAACATAACTGTCGGCTCGTACACATGATACAAGCCTTACATAAACCACCCCCCCACCCCCAAAAGAAACATGATGGACTCTTCAGAAGAGATAATTATCTTCACTTGAGTTTCTGTGCACGAACGTTGCCGGACAATACCAGTTTCTGAACATAGCCATACTGAGAAATACATTAAGAGAGTTGAGTGGAGCTGATAGTCTTAATTGGCTTTGTAGCAACTCCTTTGAATGTAACAACAGACGTTCATTATTATGGAATATGTTAATGTATAATTAAATCAAGTTATTCTTGTTTTTGCACAAAATGGCTTTGACTGTCTCATAGACAAATCGTGTTAGATTACTGACAATGCGTCTTTGTCTCGCCACAGGTTGCATCTTCATGAAGACGGCTCAGTCAAACCGTCGGGCAGAGACGCTGATCTTCAGCCGCCACGCCGTGATCGCCGTCCGAAACAACTGCCTGTGTTTTATGATTCGTATCGGGGATCTCAGGAAGAGCATGATCATAGGAGCCACGGTCAGGTTACAGGTGCTTGTCTACTTTATTATCCCCAGTGAAGAGCGCTCTCCTTTATAGCACCTTTGTGCTGGAGGGAAGGAGAATTACTTAAATCTGCCGTTTATTGAACAGCAGCGTATTATTTTACGTTGCTAGATGGTTTCTTCTTGATGAAAAAGGTTGTCTAAATAGAAGGAACCTACCGTGGCGTATTAGGGCCATTGCAGGTTAAAAAAAATTATGTAGCTGGGGGGAGGAGGGTATATTTCAAGATTAACATGTCACATTTACAAGAGAAAATTTTTTTAAAATAACATGTACATTTTAACCACATCACTTCACCCTGCAAGGTTGGCTCAACCTCTTCAAAATGAAATTATACTTATTTTGGATAATCGGATTTAGCAATAAGGAAAAAAAGGTGCACAAATAAGATTAAAATGAACAGATAATAATCCGGACTGTGTGGCTGCAGGTGGTGAGGAAGACGACCACGCCGGAGGGGGAGGTGATCCCAATCCATCAGATCGACGTCCAGACGGAGACGGCGTTGGCCAGCAACAGCCTGTTCCTCCTCGCCCCGCTCATCATCTGCCACATCATCGACAAAAACAGGTACCAGATTAGATAAGGTGTGTGGAAGACATGGGAAAGGGATCTGAGTATTACACTGGATGATGAGGAGTGGGACAGAATCTGTAGGAATATTAAAGTGTTCATATCATGCTCATTTTCAGGTTCATAATTGTATTTAGAGGTTATATCAGAATAGGTTTACATAGTTTTATTTTCAAAAAACACCATATTTTTTGTTGTACTGCACATTGCTGCAGCTCCTCTTTTCACCCTGTGTGTTGAGCTCTCTGTTTTAGCTACAGAGTGAGACATCACACTTCTGTTCCATCTTTGTTGGGAGTCGCACATGCTCAGTAGCTAGGTAAGGACTACTAGCCAGTCAGAAGCAGAGTATGAGGGTGTGCCCTGACAGTACCTAGGTAAGGACTACTAGCCAGTCAGAAGCAGAGTTCGAGGGTGTGCCACGCTAGCAGCTAGGCGAGCATTATAACGTGTGTTACAAAGTGACCACGTTTGTCTCTGAAGTAAAGGCTGGACTACAATAGAGCTGTTTGGAGCAGTTGGTGAACAGTGTTTTCTGTTGGAGATGGTAAGTCCCTTTGGGGGGGACTTTGGGCTTTTTCACTTTGTAAACCTATAACATGCACAAAAAAGATATATAACACAATAAAGGAAAGGGGAAAAGCCAAAAAGCATAATATGAGCACTTTAAAACTATGTCAAGCGATGTGAGGGTGCACCTCATTCAGTTCAAGATTATATTATATATTGGACTCCCTCCAGATTGTTTAGAATTGGTCTGAAAGACACACCAAATTGTTGAAAATGTAAGATAGAGGACAGCCAATTACTTGATGTCCTACGGTCCTGTGATAAGGTCCAGGATAGGACATAGGATAACCTATGTCGGATCGGAGGGACCCTGGTTCCATTCAGCACGAGATTATTTGTTCTGAGAGATCAGTTTTTTGATTTTGAACACTAACACACACACACACACACACACACACACACACACATACACACACACACACACACACACACACACACACACACATTACTTCATAGGCTGTGTATTTGTGTTACTACATTATCTGGGTCACATGACAATAATATAAAAACCAAACAAACAAAAGATGTATCCTGGAATTCATTCAAAACTTGAATTTGTTTAAAAAAAGCAAAATAATAATAATAATAATTATAATACAGTAATAAATATAAAAAAATATTTTTAAATTTGACAGAAAGAGATAATTATATTGGTAATTGCAATTATTTCTGAGACAATCAATTGTACAGCAAAATTTGGAATTGTTAGAGTTCTACGCACACGCACGCACACACACACACACACACACACATACACACATAGTGTAAAGGTGTGGTTGTGTGTTGTCAGCCCGCTGTACGACCTGTCGGCCATGGAGCTGCAGTGCAGCGACCTGGAGGTGATCGTCATCCTGGAGGGCGTCGTGGAGACGACGGGGATCACCACGCAGGCCCGGACCTCCTACGTCTCCGACGAGATCCAGTGGGGTCACCGCTTCGTTCCCATAGTGACGGAGGAGGAGGGCGTGTACTCTGTGGACTACTCCAAGTTTGGTAATACAGTCAAGGTGAGAGTTCTAACAAACTGATCTTCACCGATTGGTACAGAAAATATTAGCATGAAGTCGTACTGTTAAATTCTTTTAATTTTTAATCTCAGAGAATATCTGAGATTCTTTTTCCGTAAATTTACGACTTTAAACTTTAGAAAGTGTTTTTTTCTCAGAATATTTCCCCTCTCTCCCGTAACATTATTTCTTTTTTTCTACCATGGCCTTAGAACGTTGTCGTAGCAGAAGCAACTTGCTTATACCAACATCAAGCTGCTGGCATGTGGTTAAGATTTGCAAGTGAACAGAAAAAATATATATTTATTGCACTTTAAAATAATGTTGTTCTTTCAGGTAACGACCCCACGCTGCAGCGCCAGAGAACTGGACGAGAAGCCGTCTATCCTAATCCAGACTCTGCAGAAGAGCGAGCTGTCGCACCAGAACTCGCTGAGGAAGCGTAACTCCATGCGGCGCAACAACTCCATGCGTAAAAACGCAGGAGGCAGCGGGGGCCTGCGCAGGAACAACTCGGGGCTCCTGTCACCGAAAGTCCAGTTCTTCACCCCGACCGAGGGAGGCCAGAACCTCAACGCCGTTACCTGACATGAGGCCTGCCTCCCGCTGGCTGTCCTGCTCCTCCTGGTGGCCAGGAGGATTATGGGCGTTGGTGTTTCTCCTCATCTAACGGGACTCCTTCTCTTTCTGTTCCCTGCCTTATCTAGACTCCCGATACTTTTAATGTTACCTCATGTTTACACGCATGGAGTAATCTAGTTCTTATTTTTTAGAATTAACTGTTGCAGTTTATTTCTCCACACTCATAACGCTGCCACAAACCAATCCAGTTTTCTCTCTCTTCATTATCAACAAAGCAATAATAAACTTTGGGCCTTTATGCCTGTTTTACCATTTCTAGGGAGATGTATTTTCTTATTGAATAAAGTCACAGTCTAACTACTTGTAGCGGTAGCTAGTGGCAATCAATCACTGTACTGACCGTGTGTGTTTTTCACTTTATTTTGTCTTTTGTGTTGAGAATAAATGCACTCACTTCATTTGAATATGGTTTCAATATCTGAACTGCTCAAATGATCCCAGCGAGAAAATGTTTTTAGAAAATCAGCACTCAAGCAACTGTGCAAAGAAATCATATTATGTTGAGAAACATATCATATGTCATAGCCTATATATCTTTTTTTTGTGTTTTTGTCTTTGTAACTCGATGCCATTGTAAATGAGGGCTGCTCCTCAGTGATCTCTCCAGTATGAATAAAGGTTGAATGAATGAATCAGTCAATAAAACAAGAAAATATGATAGTACCAAAAATATAGAGTAATTCTGTGTAAATCAACAGATATACAGAAGGGCATGCACATTAAAATAAACAAGCATCTAACCACAATCTAAATTCAAATAAAAACCCAGTTATATTGGGGGAACCTTTAGTTTGCATTATTAATGTAAATGTAGCCTAACGTTTACAATGAATTATTTTATATTTATAATTTTCAAAACGAATAACCCGTTTACAATCAAATTGTTGATATTATTGATTAGTTTTTTTTTTTTTTAATCCAACCTTTATTTAACAAATTCAGGCTATTACAATCTTCGTTTGACAATTAATACATGGAGTACCAAATACAGGTATCCTCGAGTCCTAAAAGTATCCTTTGGACTTTGTGATTAGTCTTACGTTGCCTTACGTGCTTTTGACGTCATCGCACCCGGAAGTGAGAGTGGGAAGGTGAAGCGTACGAGGATAAACATGGCTCGTAGTTTGTTTTGCAGAGCTGTTGGTGTGTTTCAGCTCAGCAGGACTTCACCACTGCTGACAGGGACCCGTTTCTACTCTCAGACGGAACCGGAGCCGCTGACGGTGAGACAGCAAAACAACGGAATAAGGTACAGTAACGAAATGTGTCCTTGAAGCTATTATACAGAACTGCTGTCAGGTAAAGCTTATTTATGGACATAATATAGATTTGAACAACGAACAGCATGTTACAGTGGTACATACAGCACTTCTTTAAACGTGCCAATGTCTTAAGATAAATTCGGCATACATTTCATTCCTGTCAAAACCATATTTTTGTAATAAAAAGCCATTATTTGGATTTCACACTTACTGTTAAATCAACGTTTTCTTTCTCGAGGTCTGGTGTAAATTACTTCCCATACATTAGTACTTCAATTTATAGAACGATATCATTATTAATGCAATGTTGGAAAGTAATTCCGTATATTTACTCAAGTACTAAAATGTTGAGGTACTTTATTTTTCTTTACACTACTACTCCACTGTCATATGATACAATATTGCACTTTTTGGAGTACATTTGCATTGTATTTTGCTATAATTATTTGACAGCTATAATAACCACTTACAGATTAAATTAACAATTAAAAACAAATAATTATAATAACGTGGATTAAAACTAAAAAACCCAAAACTCTAAGTACCAAAAACTTCTTAAAATATATGGAAGTAAATCTGTGCCATCGGCTTTTGTTAGTTAAATAATAATAATAATTTAATAATAAATAGTTAAAATTAGCTCCGTCTTGGCCAGCTACCACATTAAAATATATTTTGTTGATAATACTTCTTCACATGTACTTAATTAAGATTATGAATACAGGTCTTGCTTTTAATAGAGTATCATTACATTTTTAGCCTAGTATTGCAACTTTTTAAGTAAAGAATGAATACCTTTTATATCGCTAAACTTATGAGCTCGTTTTTTGTGTAAATGTAAAATATTTATCTGGTATGCCATCTAGTTACTATGCAGATTTTAGATGTATATGGTTTCTGTCCGTGGTGGAGAGTCATAAGGTCTCACCAGTACAACACAAATTGTTCATCAATGCAGTACTTCAATATTCTCTGTGTGCCTAAAGAAAGTATTCTGTTCAATAATACAAACTCTGAAGTCTTATTGTACCAAGTGTGTATCTTTTTATAAATGACTAGAGGAAATTACTACATTCAATTACTACATTTTTGAATAGAGTTTGGTTTAGATGTAAAGGGAAGTATTGGTAAAACAGGTCATAAAAGTTCCACAGATTGTAAAGTTTCTTTAAAGGAACACGCCGACTTATTGGGAATTTAGCTTATTCACCGTAACCCCCAGAGTAAGACAAGTCGATACATACCCTTCTCATCTCCGTGCGTGCTGTAATGCTGTCTGTAAATTCCCAATGAGTCGGCGTGTTCCTTTAAATCTTTTGACTATACCTGGAATGAATATAATATTCCTCAGGTACAAGCGTCTGTAGTATAGTTTATAACGACTCCGCTGCAGTTCATTCTTATTTTTTTTTCATCTTCTGCGTTTGTTTATTACAGAATCACAGTTGTTTTCTTCTTTATAAGGAAATGCGAAGTTTGGTGACTTTTTGGCCCGCTAACATAACCGCAGATCCCTGTACTACAATACCAGTTTAGTAGACAACTTCTGTAACAAACTGTAGTGCTCAAATACACAAACCACCACTGTAGAATGTAACTACTTCTTCTTTCTCCAGGAGAATAATATTGAACAATCCCAAGAAGAGGAATGCTCTGTCTTTGTCCATGCTGGAATCCCTCAAAGAAAACATCCTTACTGACGTCAACAGGGATGATCTCAGAGTTGTTATCATATCAGGTAGGTACATTATTTATTGTGAGTGTGTGATAGAGAGGGAAAAGATGGTGGTCTAACGTGTGTGTGTGTGTGTGTGTGTGTGTGTGTGTGTGTGTGTGTGTCAGCCAAAGGTCCAGTGTTTTCCTCTGGACACGACCTGAAGGAGCTGACGTCAGCACAGGGCAGAGAATATCACACAAAGGTGTTTCACACCTGTGCAGAGGTTAGTCTCTGTGTTTCTTTCTCCCACCCTTTGTCTTTTTTTTCTTCTCTATCTATCTATCTATCTATCTATCTATCTATCTATCTATCTATCTCCCCCACTTTTTTTATTGTTGATTAATGTAACTAATTTTTTTTTATTAATCAATTCATCATTGATGGAAGATTTAAAGACTTATGACAAATGGGGGCAGCCTCTAGCTCTTCCAGTAGGAGCGTTCACCCCATGTTGGCTGAGTCCTTTGCAGCGGTGCGGGTTCGAATCCGACCTGCTGCCCTTTTCTGCATGTCATCCCCCATCTCTCTCCCCCTTTCCTGTCTATCCACTGTAACTATCTAATATGAATGCTTGCTCTTGGGGAATTACTGGAATTGTTGGGTCTTTGTAAATTATAAAGTGTGGTCTAGACCTACTCTGTCTGTAAAGTGTCTTGAGATAACTCTTGTTATGAATTGATACTATAAATAAAATTGAATTGAATTAAAATGAAAAAGCCCCAAAAAAGAATCTTTAAAAAAAGAATTATGACAAATGCACATTTTATGATAATGTGACAGGATTGCCATGTTCTTTCACTTTATTTCTTTATGTATTATTTATCTATCACACACACACACACACATATACATATGCACACACACACAAATAACTAAAGCTGTAAAGATTAATCGATTACTATTAAATAAATAAATTTATCGTTTTTCTCTGTAAATTATCTGATACCAGCTTGTTAAATGTGAATATTTTCTAGTTTCTTCACACCTCTGTGTCAGTAAACTGAATATCTTTGAGTTGTGGACAAAGCAAGACATTTGAGGACGTCATCTCGGGCTTTGGAAAACACGGAGCGACATTTTATAGACCAAACAAACTAATTGATTAATCGAGAAAATAATTGTTGCAGGCCTACAAATACCTACACTGGCTCTTGTACTTCAGGTAATGACTCTGATACAAGACATACCCGTTCCAGTGATCGCCATGGTAAACGGTGTTGCCACAGCAGCCGGTTGCCAGCTTGTTGCCAGCTGTGACATTGCCGTGGCGACGGAGAAGTCCACCTTCGCCACTCCAGGTGTCAACGTGGGTCTGTTCTGCTCGACGCCTGCGGTGGCCATCGGCAGAGCTGTGCCGAGGAAGGTAAGAGCTGAACTTAAGTGGAAAGACACTCGCCCACTTTAAGTGTGTTTTGAGCTGATGTTTAATTTATTTACATTTGATATTCTCCGTGAACCATCACCTTATCGTGGTGGAGAGGTTTGTGTGTCTCTGTGAACCTGAGGGCTGTGTTGTCTGGAGCTTTGTGCTCCTGGTAGGGTCTCCCAAGGCAAAGTGGTCTCAGGTGAGGGGCCAGACAAAGAATGGTTCAAAAACCCCATGATAGAACGAGGAAGTGATGGAGTGACCCTGCCCGGAGGAAGCCCGGGGCCCCCGTCTGGAGCCAGGCCCAGACGGAGGGCTCGTCGGCGAGCGCCTGGTGGCCGGGTTTGCCACGGAGCCCGGCCGGGCACAGCCCGAACAAGCTACGTGGCACCTCTGTCTCCATCCCATGGGCCCACCACCTGTGGGAGGAACCGCTGGGGTCGGGTGCGCTGCCACATGGGTGGCAGTGAAGGTCAGGGGCCTCGACGGACCAGACCCGGGCAGCAGACGCTGGCTCTGGGGGACGTGGAACGTCACCTCTCTGTGGGGGGAAGGAGCCGGAACTGGTGCGGGGAGGTGGAGCGCTACCGGTTAGATCTGGTGGGGCTTACCTCTACGCATAGTCTCGGTTCTGGAACCGTACTCCTGGATAGGGGTTGGACTCTTTTCTTCTCCGGAGTTGCTCAGGGTGTGCGGCGCCGGGCGGGTGTGGGGATACTAACAAGCCCCCGGCTGAGCGCCGCTACGTTGGAGTTTACCCCAGTGGGCGAGAGGGTCGCCTCCCTACGCCTGCAGGTTGTGGGGGGGAAAACTCTGACTGTTGTTTGTGCATATGCACCAAACAGGAGTTCGGAGTATTCGGCCTTCTTGGAGACCTTGACTGGAGTCCTGCATGGGGCGCCAGTGGGGGACTCCATTGTTCTGCTGGGGGACATCAACGCGCACGTGGGCAATGATGGAGACACCTGGAGAGGCGTGATTGGGAGGAACGGCCTCCCTGATCTAAACCAGAGTGGTTGTTTGTTGTTGGACTTCTGTGCTAGTCATGGATTGTCTATAACGAACACCATGTTCGAACATAGGGATGCTCATAAGTGTACCTGGTACCAGAGCACCCTAGGCCGAAGGTCAATGATCGATTTTATAATCGTTTCATCTGATCTGAGGCCATATGTTTTGGACACTCGGGTGAAGAGAGGGGCAGAGCTGTCAACCGATCACCATCTGGTGGTGAGTTGGGTCAGGGGTGGGGGGAAGACTCTGGACAGACCTGGTAAGCCCAAAGCGTGTAGTGCGGGTAAATTGGGAACGTCTGGAGGAGGCCCCTGTCCAACGGACTTTCAACTCGCACCTCCGGCGGAGCTTTTCGTGCATCCCTGTGGAGGCTGGGGGGCATTGAACCCGAGTGGGACAATGTTCAAAGTTGCCATTGCCGAAGCTGCGGCGAGGAGCGGTGGTCTTAGGGTCTTAGGTGCCTCAAGGGGCGGTAACCCAACGAACACCGTGGTGGACACCGGGTGGTCAGGGAAGCCGTCCGACTGAAGAAGGAGTCTTTCCGGGATATGTTATCCCAGAGGACTCCGGAGGCAGTTGCAGGGTACCGAAGGGCCCGAAGGGCTGCAGCCTCTGCCGTGAAAGAGGCAAAGCAGCGGGTGTGGGAGAAGTTTGGAGAAGACATGGAGAAGGACTTTCGGTCGGCACCAAAGTGCTTCTGGAAAACTGTTCGCCACCTCAGGAGGGGGAAGCGGGGAACCATCCAAGCTGTGTACAGTAAGGATGGGACACTGTTGACCTCAACTGAGGAGGTAATAGGGCGGTGGAAGGAGCACTTTGAGGAACTCCTGAATCCGACTAATCGCCCTCTATGTTAGAGGCAGAGCTGGAGGATGACGGGGGATTGTCGTCGATTTCCCAGGCGGAAGTCACTGATGTAGTCAAACAACTCCACAGTGGCAAAGCCCCTGGGGATTGATGAGATCCGTCAGAAATGCTCAAGGCTCTGGGTGTGGAGGGGCTGTCCTGGTTGACACGTCTCTTCAACATTGCGTGGAAGTCTGGAACAGTGCCAAAGGAGTGGCAGACTGGGGTGGTGGTTCCCCTTTTTAAAAAGGGGGACCAGAGGGTGTGTGCCAATTACAGGGGTATCATTCTCAGCCTCCCTGGTAAAGTCTACTCCAAGGTGCTGGAAAGGAGGGTTCGGCCAATAGTCGAACCTCGGGTTGAGGAGGAACAATGCGGATTCCGTCCTGGTCGTGGAACAACGGACCAGCTCTTCACTCTCGCAAGGATCCTGGAGGGAGCCTGGGAGTATGCCCAACCGGTCTACATGTGTTTTGTGGATTTGGAGAAGGCGTATGACCGGGTCCCCCGGGGAGATACTGTGGGAGGTGCTGCGGGAGTATGGGGTGAGGGGGTCTCTACTCAGGGCCATCCAATCTCTGTACGACCAAAGTGAGAGCTGTGTCCAGGTTCTCGGCAGTAAGTCGGACTCGTTTCGGGTGAGGGTTGGCCTCCGCCAGGGCTGCGCTTTGTCACCAATCCTGTTTGTAATATTTATGGACAGGATATCGAGGCGTAGTCGGGGTGGGGAGGGGTTGCAGTTCGGTGGGCTGGGGATCTCATTGCTGCTCTTTGCAGATGATGTGGTCCTGATGGCATCATCGGCCTGTGACCTTCAGCACTCACTGGATCGGTTCGCAGCCGAGTGTGAAGCAGTTGGGATGAGGATCAGCACCACTAAATCGGAGGCCATGGTTCTCAGCAGGAAACCGATGGACTGCCTTCTCCGGGTAGGGAATGAGTCCTTACCCCAAGTGAAGGAGTTCAAGTACCTTGGGGTTTTGTTCGCGAGTGAGGGGACAATGGAGCGGGAGATTGGTCGGAGAATCGGCGCAGCGGGTGCGGTATTACATTCCATCTAACGCACCGTTGTGACGAAAAGAGAGCTGAGCCAGAAGGCAAAGCTCTCGATCTACCGGTCAGTTTTTGTTCCTACCCTCACCTATGGTCATGAAGGCTGGGTCATGACCGAAAGAACGAGATCCAGGGTACAAGCGGCCGAAATGGGTTTCCTCAGGAGGGTGGCTGGCGTCTCCCTTAGAGATAGGTTGAGAAGCTCAGTCATCCGTGAGGAGCTCGGAGTAGAGCCGCTGCTCCTTTGCGTCGAAAGGAGCCAGTTGAGGTGGTTCGGGCATCTGGTAAGGATGCCCCCTGGGCGCCTCCCTAGGGAGGTGTTCCAGGCACGTCCAGCTGGGAGGAGGCCTCGGGGAAGACCCAGGACTAGGTGGAGGGATTATATCTCCAACCTGGCCTGGGAACGCCTCGGGATCCCCCAGTCGTAGCTGGTTAATGTTGCTCGGGAAAGGGAAGTTTGGGGCCCCCTGCTGGAGCTGCTCCCCCCGCGACCCGACACCGGATAAGCGGACGAAGATGGATGGATGGATGGATTTTCATGCATTAAAAACTTGTCAGGATTAAACAAATCTCTGAGCTTTTAGTCATAATTAGCACAAGTTATTATCTTTGAGTTTTGAACTGTTGGTCAAACAAAACAGGAAATCTAGACATTACTTTGTGCTCTGGGAACTTGTGCTGGCCATTTTCAAAGTAATTGTGAGTTGTAGCCCTACGTTATAGCCATACTTATTTTTTATTTACTGTTCCTGTCAACTTTAATAATAAAATTTATTTTTCAACTGTAAAATATCCTGCCCAAATGTTTTGTGATTATTACAAATTAATAAAGCCTTCTTTTTGACCAGGTTGCCATGGAGATGCTTTTCACAGGAACTCCCATCTCCGCCCATGATGCTTTGCTGCATGGTCTGATCAGTAAGGTGGTGCCAGAAGAACGACTGGAAGAGGAGACGTTAGCCATCGCACAGCGGGTGTGTCAGGCTAGCCGACCTGTTGTAGCCCTCGGCAAGGCCACTTTCCAAAGGTGAGAGTTTTCAGAGTACAGACCAGAACTCTTTTTTTTTTTTTTTACTTTTTTTTAAAGGCCGGTGATCCTTGAGATGATTCATGGTGGTCACACCCAAAACAAGAAAAGGTTGAATTTTCAAAATGATTCTATCAGTGGAAAGACTGTCAGCCTGTAAGTGATGATGGCATCAACATTTTTGGCTATTATGGAAATATAAACTGATTTTTTTTAAATGCTGCACTTTGGCATCTTTAGTTAGCTGGAATTATTAGAGAATATTTTTGGCAAACATTGTTGGTGATGACAGATATAAAAAGTTATGAAGAACTATACATTTTCCCTAATAATCAGCATTCCTCATGTGAAAACATTTGAAACAATATAACATATACATTTCCCTTCACATGTGGTGTTCTGTTCTCCTTTGTTTCATTCAAAGACAAATGGCTCAAGGTCGAGATGCAGCGTATGCCACCGCCTCCAAGGTGATGGTTGACAACCTGGCGCTAAGAGATGGACAGGAGGGGATCCGGGCCTTCATAGAGAAACGCAAGCCAGTGTGGAGCAATAAAGCAGAAAAGGCCCATGACTGATGGACTGTTGACTTTATCACAGGAGACAGTGATTATCCTGACTGGTACATGGGGTCTTCGGTTACTAGTGTGGAAGAATAATTAGCACCAGTCCCAAGTCAATGTATGGGCTACGCTACTTTTAAAATGTAGCTGTGTAATTGGCAAGATCACAGCGATTGAAGTTTGAATTATTGACTTCCTGTTCCCTGAGGATTTCCTGAAGACAAGTAGCTGAGCCATTGTGTGCCTTAAAAGTTGCTTTGTGGAAATAAGAAGGACATGCTTTGTTACCAACCAGAGGACTCCAGATGTTATGAGACATAATGGACGAAGAATGCTGCTCTTTGTATTTGTATAACTGTAAATGCAATTAATAGGGATACACATTGGTAGGAATTATTTCAAATTTCCAGTGTTTTGGAAGGAAATTACTGCATCATTTCTGCATAGACAATATGAGGTGACTTACAGTTTAAGCTCATTAGGACCTATCTGGTTCTTTGATAAAAAAGTAAACGCATGTGTACATGAAGACATAAGAGGAGACATCGCAAGGTGCATTTCGGCATGTAAAGGGATAGCTCGGAATCCAACCACCAAGCATAAAACAGCTGTGTGCACTGCAAATGGTGAACAGAAACTAAATGTTTCCCACGCAGTTTAAATCAGTTTGGGATTCTTGGTCAGTTTTAAATGAATTTTTTATCTATTGGGTAAAGGGTGGTGTTTTAATCCCATTTGCGTCAATGAAGCAATTTCTCAGAAGCAAAGTTGAAATAAATGGATGCCCTAACATAAAGCTATTTTATCATTGAATTATTCATAACATTAATATCCTCAGAAAATTGAGGACATTCAAAGAAAACTATATAATGTAATGTATATAACTTTATAATAAGGTGAAAACTACTCCTGGAGCCAACTGGTTACTTTTACTTTGCAACACAATTGCGGTCCTACAAGGTTGCCATTAAGTAGGGCTATTACTAAAAAACAAATTTCACAATAAAACACTTACCACGAAGTATATGAATATGTTCATGACCAAAATAGTTTATTAATTATTTTTAAATTATTTTATTATCAGGTACATTTATGTTAGTTATTTTCTATCATTTTAAAATGTACGTATTTAATTACTAACATTTTTAGTTTATATATAGATGAGGTCACATCCGTCCGCCATCTTTGTTTTAAGGTAACTTCTGAAAGCAGGTCAGAAACTTACTCGACGGAGTAACTGTTAATAATAGACGAACAGAAGTGACTCTAGAGAGGCTTTCCAACAGCGGTAAGCATTGATGTGTGACCTTTTGTGTTTAGCAAAGTTTTTCAGTGATTTATATTTCAGCACAACCGAGAAGATAGTGCATGGTCGACCTCTTGTCATGCTAAAGTTAGCTAGCTAGCGTTAGCTGTTAGCCCAAACACTACTTGACGGCGAGTTTCCGCCCCCTGGTGTTGTGTCGAAGATTGTTTGCCCACCGAACGTGTCTCCCCTATCTATTTCATACAGTATTTGATCTTAACCTGAATCAAACCTTATGCCGTAACCCCGGAGTGGTCGCTTTCAGTGTAACAGGAGGGAAACCCGATTCTACACAACACCGTGACCGCGGCAACTCATGCACTTTTCTTTTTAACCAGTTTTTAAACTTGCCTCACTGCCGACCGGGGATACACGCTAACTAAGCACCTGCTGCTTGTATTACATGTTTAATGTCTTGCCTCAGTTTCACACGTTTTTTTTTTCTTGCTAAATGTAAGCACGCTTCTGCTGTTGTTTTGTTGTTGGTGCTTGCATATGGTAGCTTACACTTGAGATTAAAGTTGTTATCGGCATTATTGTCTTGCCAGTTGTTGAATGCTTTTGGTTGCTGGGTTTGCTTTATAATGCTCCTGGCTGCATTGAAGGTTTAAATGAATTGTCTTTGGATTACAAACTAATGTTACGTAGCAGCAGGCAATGAAAGCCTAATGGTCATGGTAATGAATATGAATACTCATGTTTATATTGGTTCAATTGTTTTTTGTTGTTGCTTTGTTTTTTTCTTTGGGTGGTCTTGATCTATTAATTACTGATGGTAATTAGTATTAGCTAGCCAATTAATTGATTAGCAAAAAATTAATGGCATGCTTTTTTGAAAATCCAAACACTACTTTACAGAGAGTTTTCCTGTCTGCTGTTGATCAGTGGAAACTCCAGCACTTTTCCGCTGGCTTCCACTTACTGCCGACCTGTGCTGGTGTTCACGTGAATAAATCGTCTCAGTTCTACTGTATGTTTTTCCCACTGAATGTCAGTAGTATTCTGCTGCTGCTGTTGTTGTTGTTGTTAGTGACTTCCAACCTGAGTAACTTCCAGATTCCAGCTTGAGTTATGTTGCACGGTGATATATCATTTATTATCAGCATTGTTGTCAAACGTTGTAAAAAGTACCTATTTTCGAGAAACCAAAGTAATGATTAATTAATGATAAATGACTATTTTGTCCGAAAAACTATATCAGTTTACATATACACATCAAGGAAGCAGTAAATGATCAAATTTTATTTTTGACATAAATGTATAACAAGACGGATTATCAAAATTGAGACAAGGAAGTGGTTTGGTCCACTGCATGCTTTAGGATCTGCGCTACACTCACGGTGACAGTCACATCGGTAGTGACAGGAATGTTGTAAGTAGACGGTTCAAAGCTGTCTTAATCACATTAAACATCATTTTAAGTCTTTTCTCATATAGAAATGATGCTGAGTAATTAATGAATTAGTCATGACAAAAAAGTTCGCTATGTTAGTGTAATATAGTGTAACGTTACCTAGCTTGTTGGATAGAAATGCATCCACTACAACTAACGTTACCACGGCGATTAGCGTTACGTTATGTGTGTGAACTTATATTAGGGTTAATTTTCAAGATCTTTTTTATTGAATCAAGAGAAACAGTGAAAAGAAGGATAATGGTACAGTCTCCATGCTACACTAATGATAGTATTAAGGCTTTCCTCTGTGGACGCATGTCTTCTACGAGTATAATTGTGGCTGTATTATTTGTGTCCCCTTCAAAAATTGCTCTTCAGAAATGTTATGTTTATTGTCCCCCCCTACTGTTAGATCAGATTTATGCCCTTGGATCACGGACATCTGATTGATTTTACTGCACCGTACTTTAGTGAAAGTAGGTCAAGTTGTAAAACCTACCAGCAGGGCACCATTTACAGAGGGCATTTAAATGTATCTCTAATCGTTTCTATGTTAACTGTTGGCCCATAGTAGTAGAAAAAAAAAAACACAGGTTAGAACGATTGGAATAACTATTTTTGCACATTATGTCCATAAGATGGCAAATGTACAACGTTATATACATAACTACTTGTGTAGGCATATTTATTCCAACAATAACATGTCTTTTAAAAGATTTCTACATACCTACACATTACAAAATGAACTAAAGTTGAATGACGAATAGATTACCGCCGCCTGCTGGTATGGAGAGTTATTTCCTCTCACGCAGGCACAGAACGTACGTGGTACTTGGCAGTCGGCTGTAGTCTCTGAGATGTGTCCAGTGCTAATTTTTGGCTCAGACAAGGCCGGCGTGAGGCAACACCACAGTCGGCTGTCCTCTCCACTAGTCCCCGGCTGTCGGCTTGGTGTGTCAGAGCCTTTAGTGACAGGTCTTTACACCACTGACAACAACTATCCTTTGCGGGAACCAGAGGCAGGATTTTGTTGTTCCCCAGAGTTTGCTCATCCGGCAAAGGTCTTGACATGACTTTCAACTGAAACCGTGTTCAACTAATTTATCCAGAAAAATACAAGAACATTCTAATGCATTCAGCAGCATATTCTTTTTTTCAGTATAACTTACTTATTTTTAACAAATTGTTTCTGTACATTTTCTAATCATTTAGATTGTAGCAGGGCTGCACATAACTAGGTCTATTATTTTCATTATTGGTTAGTCTGCCATTTTTTTATTAGTTGGTCTATACAGAAAATACACATTACAGTTTCCTGAAGCCAAATTTGACCTTTAGCTTCAAATAGCTTTTTTTTTTCTCCAAGCAAGCAATTGTCCAACCCCCCAAATGATCGGTTTACAGAAGAAGGGAAGCTGAAAATCCATAGAAGCTGGAACTAGTCAATATTTGGTAGATTTGCTTAAAAAAGTATTTAATCAAAATAGTATTTATCTGTTGTTTGACTGATGGATTATTTCAGAATTGTAAGTAATGACAACAACACTGTCGGCGCGTCCACATGATACAAGTTTTCTGTAATCGCACATTTATCTTGTTTTACTGGGAAAAATAATAATTATGATAATAATAATTGGTTTTAAGATATGGCTGCAACTGAATGATTTTCACTCTAATTTAGCCTGTCAATAATTGGACACGTCGTTTAGAATATAGTGAAAAATGTCCACAACAATTCCCTAATCACCAAAGTTATGTTTTCAAATCGCTTGTTTTAAACCAAAATATATGTAATGTAGAATGACAGAGAAAAGTAGCACATTCTCACATTTGGGAAGCTGGAACCAGGGACATTTTTATCTTAAGACATTATTACATTATTGATTAAATACAAAAAATGTTATAGTCGATTGTTATCTGGATGTGGAAGTTATAATAGAGTATAAACAAAACAAATATTGATTCAATAGGATTAGCCTAAGATAGGTTTGACAGCTGAGAAGGAACTGTTTCTGCCTTTCATTTTTAAGTGCTGGAACCTCAATTACTATTACTAGTTACCAAATCTATCATCCCGGATTCTGCATTTATTGCATCCTAAAAACACTTTCTGCCCTTTTAAAAATACAGCCTATCCTTACCTTTTGGGCTTATATCCTTATGTCCCCACTGGGGGGCAGAGTTTGATTATTAGTAGAAAAGACAAGCAGCAGAAAACCCCCCATTGGAATAAACAGCAAGTCAAAGACAGAGCCAGCGACTCATTTTCACTGACCTCATTTTATTAAGCAAAGTATCAGAATGGTCTGCAATTAGTTGTTTAACAAAGATAACTTAAGGAATGTAATGAACAGTACGGCAATACTGTTAGAGAAATACCTGCTTCAAAACCACGAGTATGAGGAAGAATAATAGGGAATGTGACTGATTAAATGTTGAAATGTGTGACTAACACATTTGTGACACATGTAGTGTGTGAGTGAGTGTGTGCCAGCAGCTGAACAGTAGTTGATATGACAGTGTTGAAAATAATAAGACGTAATGAACTTGCACTGCAACTAGTTCACATCTATCTCTGGCTGCATGTGCTCAAGATGTGGTAACTACAGTTCAGCAATAATGAAAAAACATGTTATTTATGGTTACTATATATATTATTAGCCCTCACAAATTAGCTCTATATTCCTTGAGTCTTTAATCCAAAAACTACACTGGCCTCAAATATGTGTAAATAACCAACTTTACTTCACGTATAAAAGAGCAATTAATTGCACATCAGTTAATCAGGAAGGAATATTATCACTGAAAAGAGACTCGAAAATAAACAACAAACCCTGCCCTTTCTATACTGTAGGCGCTGCAAAATTGAAATCAAAACGTACAGTGTATGTATGTTCATTACTGCTTTCTAATTTTATCATTGGACATAGTATTATTTCTTCTCTTTTAAAAATAACATTCACAAGCATATAGAGTAAATCAATCTCTAATGTAAATATCTGCAAGTAACATAAAAAAATAAAGCTGGAAAATAAATCAGTTTTCCCTTTTCAGGAGAATGTTCCCCTGCTACTGACAACTCAGGCATATTAACAAAAAAATCCACTGTACATACTGTATCAGACTCTAAAAGATATATTCTGTCTCCTCTTGTTAATGCTCTACATCAAAAAATAAAATAAAATCTTCAGTCAGTTATTTTTTTTTTTCTCTTTTTAAAGTGATCAGTAAAAACTTCAAAGGCTGGTGCATCCTGCAACATTACGATGCAGCGTGACAGTCAGAAGGTCAGTACTTCACACATAAAGAACAGAGCAGAAACAACACCAGGCTCCTAACAAAGCTAGGACTACTGCTTGTCTTTACCACAGTGTCAGTGACTACACCTCAGTTTCTTTTTTTTCTTTTTTTTTACAGTGTCTTGCCATTTCTCTATCGTCCAATCACAGCAGCATGGACTCCTGCATGGCAAACGCCTCCTGTGCGTGCCTGTAGTGTGGTCCTCCAAACAGCTGGGGGACCTGTTGCCTTACGACAGGTTGCTGCTCCTGGAACTGTGTCCTGTAGTGAAGCAGGCCGTCTTGGTTGGGGGGGAAAGTAAACTCCTCAACGGGAGACATTTGGGCTCGCTGGAAGCTGGGTGAGCGCGGCATCCCACCTGGGGATTGAAGGGGCAGCCCATCCTCTGGAGCCCACGGGAGCCCGTCTACAGGCCGCCGAGGCCCGCCTTCTGGCAGGTAGTGCGGGTTTGCCTCGCCCCTCCGATGCCCCTCAAACCTGTAGTCCACCGGAGCGTAGACCTGTGCGGTGGAGGTGAGTTGTTGCAGGTAGATGGGGGTGGAGCTCCCCTGGGTTTCCAGCTGCAGGGAGTGCTGCGGGGGAGACCTGGCGTTTCGGGGGTTGTGGGAGGAGCTAGGTGGTGGCTGCCTGCGGTATGTAGCGAAGGAGTTGTTCATAAGGGCCTTCTCTGGGGAGAGGCTGTTGGTCTGGCGCTGGGTGGTGGCGTACGCTCGTTCCCCGTACACCACACTGGAAGGTGGGGTAAATCGGGAGGGGGGCGCATAGAGTCTGTCCTCTCCTCTGTGGTCCAGGCTGACGCTGTACGCGGGGTGGAAGATAGGGACTTCGGTAGTAGTTCTGCCTGGGGAGTGCTGCTGGGGGGGGGTGTGGTACCGGCTTTGGCTGCCAGGGTAGCTGGCCTGGACCCCCCCTGGACAGTTGTGGGAAAATGTAGGAGGAAGAGGGTGTTTGGCCATCCTGGGCCCTGATGCGACGGAGACGACGCTCCCAGCCAGGCTGGGTCCACGACTGGGGCTGCCCTGATGGAGGGACGATGCACCGAACGGTGTCTCACTGCGAGGGATCTTCATTCTGGACGGGGGGCTGTCGAGCTCCAGGATCTCAAAATCCTGCTCCGGCAGCCCTGGTACATTGTCATACTGGGAGGCGTTGGAGCCGCGGTTGGCGTCGGGGATGAAGCCTTTGGAGCGTGGCCGGCGGTTGGGCGTTGCGCTGTCTTCTGGGCTGGAGGGGGCCGGCGACGTCCCTCTGCTCAGATGAACTTCCCGGGCAGCTGCTGCTTTGACTGCTTCCAGCTTCGTCTCGGAGGGTTTGAACCAGCGGGGGGTGATTTCTTTGCGAGAGCTGGAGGCCGCATTGGAGTTATGGTTGGCGGTAGCGTGGCTCTGAGGCTTCCCTCTTTCCCCTGTAATGAGCTGTGGTGTGGGGGTGGGGGCTGAGGGCGGTGTTGCTCCCCTCTCCGGTGTGGTGGAGGTGGACTGCTTTCGCTGCACATTTGGGATCTCCCCCGACCCCCTGGAGCGGGCATCCCTCTTGTCAGCCTTGTGGTGGCGGATCGATTTTTCCAGCGAGTCCCGGCGTGACCTGCTAGGGGGGTGACTGTCCCGCTGGCGGTCTGGTACAGGACTCGGATCCCTGGTAGGCTCGGCTGGCTCGGCGTGGCTTTGACCGTTGGCCACGTGGTTCACTGCTGCTGCTGCCTGCTCAGGAGGGAGCTGCCCTAGAGGCTTCTTGGGATACTCGTCTTCTTTACCTGCAAGATGCAAACAGTGGAAACGCATTAGAGCACCATCGGGAATCGAATGTGAACATTGATGGTTTGACACACTTTGTGGCGCTGATTCACATCAGATGAGGAGTCACAACAGGGACATGGATTCATGCAACACCACTGCCATAGAGAGGTAAAAAATAAAGGAGAATTACATACATCACGACACATAATCACATTTCCACAGGCAAAGAGCAAAGGACAGAAAAAAAAACCCATCAGAAAGAGTGTTTGATATTAATTCCCAGCTCGCTGGAGGGGGCACAATTAGGAAGTGACATTCAATTGAGTGGTCTCTTTCATTAAACTGTACTTAGCTGCAGCAGTAGCACCAGACTTAAAAGGTCATACAGAAATAGTTTTTGATTAAGGAACCATGTTGAATGTACTGAGACAGATAAGTACAAGTATTAAAGCCCGAGCAATATTTCTTCACTTAAAACTACTCAGCTTGCACCAAAGTTACTATTCTACGACCAGTACAAGTTATGACATTAATACTTAAAGTTACTGCTTCACGTCACAAAGAAATAAAAAGTACAGTTGACAGGAACATATATACAGTGTGCAGACACAGTGATGGTAACGCTGGGTGGTGTTGGGGACTGTAAGGCCGGCTTCACACTGGCTGCGTGGCGTGAGCGTGTCAGCTGCGTGGCGTGTCTGTTTTTATTTCTGCTCCCATGTTAACAGGTTAGAGCTTTCACAGTGCCTGCGTGACACACACGTCTCAGGGGCGGCTCGCGCCGAAAACACGCGATACGCAAGCCGTGTTGGAAGCGTTTTCCAGGTTTTGACATAAATGCAGATATAAATGTCATTTAAAAAAAAAAATAATAATAATTATCGATTTTCAAATATTTCACCCGTCAATACATAACAAAATATTCTGTAGCCTATTTTGCTGTCATTACTGCCGACGTTGTCTTTGCTGTAATCAAATCAATATATATTTATGTTTAACATGAAGTGTACTACTGCTTGAGTGCATTTTATCAATGGAAAACATACATGTGTCCAGACAAGGCCTAGCAGCAGTGCCGCGTCAGACACGTTTCTGGTGTGTCAAGACATAGAAAAATCCACGCAGACGCCACGCAACAGAAACGCCACGCTCACGCCACGGAGCCAGTGTGAGGCCGGCCTAAGGGAAAGTGTGATCACCAGATTCAGGCCAGGAGGCAGCAGCTGGAGGTAGATGAAGTGCTGTAGGAGTCATCCAGTAAGTAAACTATTGGAACTGAATTCACAAACTAAAGTGTCTGTCCATGAGTTTATCCCCGGACCTCAGCCTTTTTTTCTTGTACACATGGGTTAAATTAACAGGAGTTAACCTAAGCTACCTCACCCAGTTTTCCCTCTGCAGAATTGACTGTTAGTGGTAGGGAAAAAAAAAATCTATCTTTGAGTACATTTGTGAAACCGTTGGCCAAAATCAGAAACAGCAGTGTTGCAAAGTGTTCTTTCGAGCCACAAATTAAAACAGTTTTGTTGTCTTTTAGGAATCCTTCTCCACTGGAGACTGTCCTCTGACATTATCCTGTCACTATCCGGTAAGTAAACCTACTCATAGTTCCTTGTATGCATTTTCAGATATAGAGCAGGCAGGATGATGATAGTTTACTTAGGGCTGTGACGGTATGGATTTTTCTTACCACAGTGAACAAGCAACCTGTCACAAATGGCGGTTAAAAAAATATAAATACGAGTAACTTTTCTGTAGAAAATGTAAAGCTTTATTTGGTATCTTAAACATTTTTAATTTTGTAATGTGTGGAAATTATTTCACTATCAAAGTAGATTTTAAGTGACCTGTAGCTATCAATAAAGGAGCGGTGCAGTATATAACATTAAAATGTATTGATCAAATATTCATTGCAGATGCAAATACAGCGTCTATTTCACTTTATGAATTTAATGAAAAAATAAGAACACAAGACTTTCCTATAGTGTAATAAAAAACAATATAAAATCATAATTAAAGTTCCCTTCATTTTCAGATAATTATAAATTCAAGGTGTGTGCAACAATACTGTCACACTTACACAGGTATGTAAGCATGCTTTCTGGCTGGTTTAGGTGAACTTCCTCTTAAGTATGTGAGCATTGTTTGAGCCTTACAGATTGGATATTGTCCTCCATGTTCTTTACTTTATGACTAAGCTGTTCAAAGCTACCCTATTGGTGGCTGCTCACAGGTGTCAGTATTGTTTTTATTTCACACAGCTGGAAAGAGTAAGGGATTTCAGCGTGGTGAGGAAGTGTAAAATGGGGGAACCTTGCCCTAAGGAGCTGCTTTTACATCAAGATCGTATAAATGCTGCTGTAGAGGGCTTTATCCTCACTTATAAACAAAAGGTCGGAGGGAAATACATTTGTAGTAATGTGAGCTGATTTTAAGGGTCATTAAAGATGAAATTTCTCCTCTTGTGTGACAGTCTTTAGGGGGAGTCGAACAAGTCACTATCAGTATAAAAGATAAGAAAAGGTTGGGTTGTTCTTAAGTCCAAACTGTTTGCTCATACAATCTTGTGGTTTCAAGCTTTGAACAGTGTGCAGCACCTTTCCTCATCTTTTGTTCTGAAGGTACATAAAGATTATATTTACTATCAACACAAATGGTCAGCTATTGGTAACTTTTAAAGTCAACAGCCCTATTGACCTAAACTCTGTCTCTTAACTTTTTTCGGGAGTTAGTGACAAAACAAAATGAACTGAATCCAGCCTCTGCCACTCTAGATCAAAGATCCATCCAGCTGGTGCTTGCAGTAAATTATACTGTGGTGGTGATGTGGTTAGTAAAAGTGGAGTCGATCTCTTAACTCAAACTAGGCAAAGTGAAGTTCAAAACCATAAAACCACAGTCATTCTCACAGTTCTGCCAATACAAAAATGCAGATTTAAAAAACTATCCCCCTTGCACCGCAGCAAATGTGGTAGCAGATGGTTTGTTAAAATAGAAGTTAAACAAAAGCCTCCAGTGTTGGAAAAGTGGCTCATTATCTTGTCAGCGGGCAGGGGAAACGAACAGACAGCTACTGTTATATTTGTGTGGGCTCTGGAAGAAAGGCAAATTCTTGTTCCTTCTTCAGCTACAGTATTGATGTCAAAAAATCTTACAACGAAAAAAGTGTCAACTGCTGGTTTAGATGACTAACTGGCTAATGACTAAATACAGGAAGACAACACAGGAACCTGAAAAAGATTGTTGAGGACAGGTATTCCGTATTTACAAATACAAGACTGCACTTTTAAAGTCAGTAGAGGCACAGTAATAGTCAGTGTGCAGATCAGCTGTTGATTAAAAACAGTAATAGTTGGCCAACAAAATACTATGATAAGCTATCAAAACCAACTTATAGAAATGCAGGGCCTTATGTTGGCCACCAGAGGGCACTTTATGTCACCTGAAATTTAACAACCACTTTGATATCAAAACATGAGTCAAGGGTAAAAAAAACCAACTGAAGATACAGAGACAAGAGGAGAGCCAGCCACTGCAGGACTGAAGCAATGCATCTGAACTTAGTTAAAACATTATGTGGGGGATAAAAAACTGCTGGAAGACCCAAGTGCTGTTGGACAGACAGGCGACAGACAGGACAAACGAACTGACTGACTGAGGGACAGATGGACAGAGACATAGAGAGGGGAAGACCAGTCAGGATAGCCCACCGGTTACTGTTGTAGGAGGGAATGTGGCCCCCACTCACAGCCACACTTTTGTTGTTGTTAGCTAACATCGTTTGAAAGAAGAGGGAGAGAAGGAAGATTAATGAGGAGACAGAGCAAGATTAGAAACACACACTGCTATTATTGCTACAGCTACAAGCTAAAGGGCAGCAGGAAGCCATGCGTATTCTAGTCATGTAAAAACAATAATAATAAAAAGAGGTGCATCTGTTTCACTGTCGACTGAAAACCTGGGTGTTTCTGGGTAGCGTTTGTCCTTTTTAGGGACCATATATGTAAGGATTGCCGCTTTTGATAGCGGATTATTTTTAGGTTTGGACATATTTGTGTGAAGAAATTATTACTTTAAATTGCTTTTTCAGTCCAAACCCAAAAAGATTTAATTTACAATAAAAAAAAAAAAAAATACAGAAATATCGATAAATCTTTCTGTTTTGCTCGGTAATAAATTATAAAAAGTATTTTTTCTCAGACTAATCAGGGATACTGAGACCCTTATAATGACTACTACTTGCAAAAACATACTCATCCATACTTGTGTATATTGTGTTATACTTTGATTTGTTGTAAAAGGCAGATAAGAACAAGGCTGAATACTGGTTTAAAGTTGTCTCTGTGATTTAAGGTCCAGTAGTGATGTGGCTGCAACAAGTGCAAAATAATATTTTCGTATTCATAGCTAGTTGTGCTTTGTCTGTGTGCTTCAGCTGTAGCAGTACCTGGCGCTGGCAGCTCCAGCTTTGCCTTCCTGAGCTCCGTCATGGACGCCTGGAGCTGCTCGACCACAAAGTCGTCCTCGAAGAAGAAATCTTTGGACAAAGTCACCTGCAGAAACTCCACCAGCTCCTCCATGGACAGCTTCATCAAGTGCTCTGCAAATCACACACACAACACAAGTAAGACTTTTTTAGTCTTTGAAAGGTGGACATCAGTAGCACTGAGTAGAGTAAACAGTCTTACTCTTGTGCAGTTTGAGGATAGTGTAGGACATGGTGGGCAGCACTCGTTCTCCCTCCAAGATGTAGATGTCCCAGATTCTGAGGGTCAGTGTAAAGGGAGTCTTGACACAAAAGGAACAAAAGGTTAGAAGATCTTATTGTTGGTTGTAGGCTGGTTATATATATCTCTATTTTTGTTATTGTCAACAAATCACACCAATGTGTTAGTCCATCTTTCATTATGTTCTGTCTTTCCTACCTTAGCCCATTGGTTATTTGATGAATGGAATCTTTAAAAATGGGTCACAAATATATACTGTATATATAATAAAAAAACAACAACAACACTGTACTGGACAATGTAGTTTTTAGTAAATTTGCTCAAACGGGAGGAAATGGTGCATTTGTCGGGGACTTGTTAGTAGCATCGATTTATTGTTGGTTTTGCTCTTTTTATGGGATTTGACGACAATAAGGAAATTACAGAATATCCTTTAAAAGTCTGATGTTATCCCATATCGTTTAGGGCAGACTTGAAGTTGTTTTCATTCCGATTGCAGAAAATATGCTTTTATTTTCATCCCATTTTGTTTTCTAATTTTCATATAAATAATCAAACTTAATGCTGAGGATTAAATATGTCTCGTTGTGAGAAGATTAAGCAAGGAAATGTTCCCATGGGCTGTGAAAGAGAAAGCCTCCAGCAGCAGTTTTGTTACATTTTCCTATTTCTTGTGTGGGGTTAGCTTGTTGGTAATGTACTTACTCTGTCCAGGAAGCACTGGAAAAACCACTTCATGGTGTAGAGACTGGTTAACACCTCTTGGTTGTCCTGCAGCAGCAAAAACAAACCCAACAGAAAGTCTATTTAGTGCACTGAGCAGAGAACATATTCTATGTTTGTATAGGTCTCTTTCCTATGATAACATAATTTAATCTAGATAATGTATGTCACTTGTCAAAATATAATGCTTGTTTGTGTTCTGTATGTCCAGGAAACACTCATATCTCTAGTATATTGACCACATCTTTACATAGAACATATTATTTATCAATGCATTACGCTTGAAGGTGTATTAAATAATGGCACTAATAATACCCAAAGTGTTCTAATGTATTGACATGGGCCAAAAGTTGTATTTGTAGACAGACTCCTGGTATTCTGAGCACTTGTTGCATTATTAATTGCTACAGCAGTGTTTGGTCTCACCAGGTGTTGTTTCAGTTTGGGCATCATCTTCTTGAGGATGCGGTCGTGGTGATCCTGGAACCGTATCAGCTTCGGGAAGCCGGGGATAAAAAACCCTAAAGGTAAGGACAGAACAGATGGTCAGGTTAACAGGTGATAACTATTGAATCATTATTATTACATACTATGACTTAAAAAAATGTATAGCATGGTAATATGACTTATTTGTTTTAACTACAATTGTCGATGGAATTATATGACTTTTTTGACATACTATACTATGACTTATTTTCGGATACTCTACAATTACTGTTATGACTGTTACGATACGCTAAACTATGACATTTTCAACACCATATACTATGACTTCTGTCATGACTTTGTTCAACACACTATACTGATTTTTTTTTTATATACTATACGATTACTTTTTTCATGACTTTTTCCACATACTCTACTGACTTTTTTCTTTTTACGGTGACCATCACTGAAAAGTGAAAAGAGTGATGAACACTGGGGCTGGAACAATTAGTAAATTAACTGAACAAAACTAAAATGTCATTGACAGAAGATGAATCTCTGAGTTACTAATCCGGCATTTCCCCTTCTTCTGTCTGTCTTTAGGCTGTGACGCGAGCATCGGGAAGGTGGTAAGTTATGAGTCTGACCCAGCGGATCTGTGGGAAACCAATCTTAGACAACAACGCAGTCAACCTGTTCTCCTTCGTCATCACACTAGTCCTGCCAGGGCTGACATGGGGATGTGGCCTCGATAGACTGACAACTGTCAATGCAGCGCAGCCCGACAACTAACATGAGATGGACTGCTGATTATTTGAGTAATATGTTGGTTGTTGTTGATTACAGAAGCATCACACTAAAAGTTAATACAACACACACTCTGCCTGCATACTTGAGAGGCTCTGATCATGATATCTCTTTGGAAGAAAAAACAGTAATAAATACTAACTGATAAAAACTTTACAGTAACTGATGGACAGAGGATATTTGTGCAGGTTTTAGGAGAATGTTTTATGGCCCGCATGCAGATATGGAATTGTAATGAAATGGGTTGTGTTTTTGTTCAATATTTTAAATTTGATGCTGGTTTTTCCCCGCTTAATGGGATGTTTCAGTATTTAAGACTGATTTCTGGTATTGTTACGACCATAATCTATGCAGTATGTTTCAAAGTGAGCCTCAGTCTTCACAGTATGAATTTACATGTCACTAATTAAAAATGTATTTCCTGTTGTATTGGCTGTTCATACTTTTAAATAAAAGGTGTTTTTCGTTTGTGTGTGAATCAGCCATATTATTACGTAAAACAAGTCATAGTATAGTGTGTTGAAAAAAGTCCTAGTATAGAATGTCGAAAAAGTCATAAAAAAGTCACAGTATAGCATTTCGAAAAAGGTTGTGTTGAAAAAAGTTATAGTATGTCGAAAAGAGTCATAATCTAGTATGTCAAAAAAAGTCATAGTATAGCATGTCGAAAGAGTCATAATCTAGTATGTAAAAAAAAGTCATTGTATAGCATGTCGAAAAAGTCATAGTATAGTATGTCGAAAAAAGTGATAAAAAAGCTATAGTATAGTATGTCGAATAAAGTGATAAAAAAGCCATAGTATAGTATGTCGAATAAAGTGATAAAAAAGCCATAGTATAGTATGTCGAAAAAAAGTGATAAAAAAGCCATAGTATAGTATGTCGAAAAAAAGTGATAAAAAAGCCATAGTATAGTATGTCGAATAAAGTGATAAAAAAGCCATAGTATAGTATGTCGAAAAAAGTGATAAAAAAAGCCATAGTATAGTATGTCGAAAAAAGTGATAAAAAAAGCCATAGTATAGTATGTCGAAAAAAGTGATAAAAAAAGCCATAGTATAGTATGTCGAAAAAAGTGATAAAAAAAGCCATAGTATAGTATGTCAAAAAAAGTGATAAAAAAGCCATAGTATAGTATGTCGAATGAAGTGATAAAAAAGCCATAGTATAGTATGTCGAATGAAGTGATAAAAAAGCCATAGTATAGTATGTCGAAAAAAGTGATAAAAAAGCCATAGTATAGTATGTTGAATAAAGTGATAAAAAAGCCATAGTATAGTATGTCGAAAAAAAGTGATAAAAAAAGCCATAGTATAGTATGTTGAAAAAAGTGATAAAAAAAGCCATAGTATAGTATGTCGAAAAAAGCCATAGTATATTATGTCGAAAAAAAGTGATAAAAAAGCCATAGTTTAATATGTCGAAAAAGTCATGAAATAAGTTATAGCATAGTATGTCGAAAAAGTCATAGTATAGTGTTGAAAAAAGTCATAGTATAGCATGTCGAAAAAGTCCTAAAAAGTCATAGTATAGCATGATGAAAAAGTCATAAAATAGTCATAGTATAGCATGTCGAAAAAGTCTTAAAAAGTCATAGTATAGCATGATGAAAAAGTCATAAAATAGTCATAGTGTAGCATGTCGAAAAAGTCATGAAAAAAGTCATAGTTAGTATGTCGAAAAAGTCATAGTATAGTGTGTTGAAAAAAGTAATTGTATAGTATGTTGAAAAAAGTCATAGGGCCCTATCTTGCACCCAGCGCAATTGCCTTTGTACACCGACGCATGTATCATTCCTATTTTGCACCAGACGCACGGCGGACTTTTCCCTCCACAGACGCACGTCGGTAAAATAGGGAATGTATTTGCGCTCCCGGGGGCGGTTCAGAGAAAAGAGGAGGCGTGTTCCGGCGCAAACGTTATTGGTGCTATTTTGCAGTTTCAGAAAACAATTCCGCCACTGACAAGGAAAAACCTGGTCTAAAGTCTGTAGCGCGTTATTCAGATGCTATTTTAGGGGCGCATGCTTGGCCATAATGTAGTGTGTGCACCAGGCACGGCGCCAGGATTCCAGTTTTGGATGGGCCAGACCAATTGTGGGTGGGCCTTAAATTAAAAACGTTATCAAATCCCTGTTTAACCTAATAAAAATGACTTGCTAATATACTGTTATATTATATATATTATATGTGCTTACATAATAAAGATTTTAATAGCTTGATGCTATTTATATGTTGTTGCATTGTAAAAAGTTTCAGTGCAAAGGACGGACCTATCCGCGATCGCTCTCCTTGGTTCTGACCAAAAGAAGAGCGCTTTGGAATCTCCATTACGCACCATACCTGGCTGTGCTATAGCGCATCTCTCCTAACCTAAGGCCTATAGACTGTAAAAGTGGTCAGGAATCTAATATTTCCCCAAAACATAGTTTAGTTCTGCTCGTATAACATGAGGCCGAATATTTCACAATTCTTTTCAACTGTTTTAAGTTTTCAACAATATACAGATCAACAACACTGCCCGACAGCTTCAATCAATACTCGGCCAGAGAACTTGTTCATTGACAACGTCGTCTGTCATGTAAAACAAGACACAAGTTATTTCCTTACTTTAGTGTGATGATTCATGTTAAAAACATGTTTAACAAAAATAAATAAATTGCATTAATAGCCCTAAAGTATTATTGGCCATAACAAGAGAAAACCATGAGGGAAAAACAAGCTGTTATAGAAAGGCTACTGTATAGGCTACTGTATCTCATATAACGACATAATACAATACAGGCAGAGTAGCCACATACCTTACTGTTATCCTCTGGCGGTCCTACACAATTAAACTCAGCAGAAGTAGTGACCGGATACTTTAGCACTGGTTGAGTTACGGGCTCATCCACGGAAGACCGATCCACAGGGCTATATCCATAGGGGCTATATCATCCACTTGCGAGGCAGAGGCAAAGGCACTATAGCACGGGCGCTGGTCGTGCTAGCCGTGCTGGCCGCGCTAGCCGCGTTAGCATCCTGCGGTGTCCGAGACAAAGATGTGCTCGGCGTTGTGGATCTCAGCTCTCCTTCATCTCCTGGTTGCAGCGATGACTCTGAGACCGTTCGTGCACGTTTAAGGTACCTAAACAACGACTGTTGCAACCTTGTCCTTTACTGGAAATGATTTCCACACTCTCAGATCACTGGGAGCTAGCCTAGCATACCGACAAGCTACATCCGATCCGAACCTCACTGTCTGCTGAAGCGCAGAAACATAAAAATAGACATGACCAGTTTTTTTTAATTGTTTTTGAAAACTAAACATTTAGACAATTTTAGCACAAATTATGAGATTATTTGCCGATTTTTAATAATTCTTCACCAAATTATAATATATTAATTAATTAATGTTTTTTGAGGAAATGTTTTGGGTGGGCCTGTTGAAAAGTGGGTGGGCCTAGGCCCGTCAGGCCCACCCATAACGCCGTGCCTGGTGTGCACAATGCGCATACACTTCTCTCATCTAAATGAGACGCAGCAGTTCCCATTTTTGCAAACCATACATAATTACAAGGAACAATATTACTGAAAATGCGCTTCAGGTGTTTGGATAGATCAGCAGGCACTTTACAGTACAGTACAGTCCTCAAAAAGTCGCAGCATTCTTTGTGGCTTGTTGTGATTTACACAACATTTCCATGAATCATGGATGTGTTGATGACATAAATGAGGAAATATTAGAGGACTTAAGGAGACGTGATGTTGAACTCCGGCGGGATCTGGTCCGGGAGTAATGCGCGATGTGCTCCTGATGGAGCGGGTGGACGAAGATGGTGTGGGGGGAAGAGGAAGGGGCACAACAGGAGCAGGTGGTGTGTTTGGAGCCTCCATGGCTGCAGCAATCCTCTCCAGACTTGAGGAGATGCGCCCGAGAGGCCGCAGCAACATCGGCACCCGGCCAAGACGGGCATGTATTACTTTGCCACATCCCGGCGTGCGCCAGGCAAATCCACCGTTATAATAGCAATCCGCCATGGAACTAGCGCGCCTGCTCTTAAAGGGAATGTGAGATGACGCTCTGATTGGTTTATTGCACGTTACGTCCAAACCACACCTAGCTACTTCAGACCAACCCATTTTAGATTTGCGTCGGGCGCAAGACTCATTTATCCCGCCGGTATAATAGCAACAGCGCCAGAGATCCGCCCACAAAGCTACTTGCGTTTTGCGTTTCATACTTGCGTTTCAGATCATTAAAATAGGGCCCATAGTATAGTATATCGAAAAAAGTCATGAACAAATTCATAGTATAGCATGTTGAAAAAGTCATTGTATAATATGTTAAAAAAAAGTCGGATCTGAAGTTTGATCAACTACTTAATGTGCTGAGGAAGGGGGTGTGATATGTTACTACAGCAGCTACTAATGCTGCTGTTTCCAAGGTCTAATCTGAAGAAAAACTAGTTTTGTGAGTTGAGACAAAGTTGGTAAAAACATTTCATGTACATGAATTTTAAGTCAGTTGTAGGTATGTGTGTATATATATATACATGCATTTTTGTACATTAACAAGTGAATGTCATGCCAGCAAAAATTGACCTGACACAGATCCAGAATGTGATGCATTAACTGGACAATAGTTCATAAAGTTGATATGCGTTACCGTGCATGGCGTGCTTCTGCCCAGACAGTAGTTTGACCAGAGCCCAGAAGGCGTCCTCTTCATTCATGTATATCAGCAGCAGAGCTGTAATCTGGCTCATGCCCTGGCAGTAGCCCACCTCCTGCACGCACGCACACACACACACGCACACGCACACGCACACGCACACGCACACGCACGCACGCACGCACGCACGCACGCACGCACGCACGCACGCGCACACAGTCATGTCAGTCAGTGGGAAACATTAAAATATGTGGAATATTTGTGTCCTTGTTGCTTAATATTACTTACAAAAATGCATCCAAAACCTAAAGTAACATCTTGGAAAACCCAGTACTTCGAAAAAAGACTCAGACATACAGTACTGATAGTAAAAGCACAGTTGTCTGCAGACAGAGTGTGAGGGACTCACTGTGTTGTACATGGAGTAGGCTGTGAGGACGTGGAAGAGAGCCTGCTGCCTGAAAACACACAAACCACACAGAGTTTAAAGTCCGGATCGTCATTCATAGCGTTGCTTCTGTATTCTGACATCTTTAACTACCAGCTAAATCACACGTGTGCGACCTAGAAGCTGCACGTCGGGTGTAAAATCAATAAACAACAATATCCTCCGACACCTCGCACGTGAAAATGAAGCGCGTGCTGCAGTATGCTTCTTAATTTCCCAGCAGGAGCGTTACATAAATTACAACAAGTGTTATTGTTTTATTACAATATAAAGTACATAAGAGCTGAGGCTGGTTGCGGACTTTCTTGGTCTTATATATTCATCAGAGGCGGTTGTCAAATCGACATAAAGCAGAAGTCCAAACAGAAAAAGGGGACATGAGCCGTCTCACTTTCATATTTGGAAAGCTTTGGGGCTTTAGTAATCAGTTAGGGCAGACTTCCAGCTTCATTAACCAGCTTCTTTTGAATTATTTATACCTTCTCTATGTAGTTAGTTAAAGCATAAAACACATCTTGCTCTAGTACACCTGTTACATAAAGTGTGAAAATATATTTAAACCAGTTTAAATAGTTTTTGCTGCTAAGTGCTAACTCCTGCTACGGTTCTGCTCTATACTTATACTGTATATTCCTGAGATTTCTTGTCAGTCAAACAGTAAGAGCAGTGCTGTCAAGTCTTTTTTTCTTCCTCTTTAGCCATACAGGTCAAATGATCTTGCATATGTTTCTCGAAAAAATAGAATAAGGACTGAATTGTTGCCATGTGATTAATCCTGCTGCAGATTAATTGACCTGTTGGATAAATGAAAGACATGTACATATGTATACATGGGTTTATGCATGTATTTATTATGTGTGTTTTAGTTTTTCTGACAGATAAAATAGAATAAACACAATGGTAAAAAAAAGACTTGTGACTGAGATGCCATTTAGAAAGGTGTTTTTAAACCAATCAGATTGCTGTATCCCAATATTCTGACATTGTCCCATATATTTCTACTGTAGTAGTATGTATGTTGTTGTGCTAAATTAGCACACAGTTCTGTAAAATCCAATGTCAATTTAGTGGCATCTTTTATTTTGAAGGGCACACGTTGACTGGTGTTGTTAATTGATGTAATATTTCCTCACAGTATTTTCCTATTCTTCGTATTGTGTTGCTGATGTATTTATAATGGGAGAAAATATGTTTCTGTGTAGGAAATGTTGTTTTATTTTACAAACTGTACAATTGCCAATGAATGGCTGTATAAACAATGGGAAGTGTGGTCCACCACGCAACAGTACACATTTTGGATCTGTCAGGGTTTAATATAGTTTCCACAAGCGGTAATGTTTTTTTCTAGTTATTGCTATAGGAGAGTAAAAGGGGGGGTTGTTAATGCAGCGGTGAATTCTGGAGACACCCACTTGACATCGTAGCGATGCATGAACATGATGTGGTCCCTGTAGGTGCGGTTCACATCCAAGTCAATCTGACGGATGTCGGGGGACACTCCTCTGGCTCTGGCCTTTAGTTTCTGTAGACGACCAGAAAACGCACACGCACACGCACACACACACACACACACACACACACACACACACACACACACACACATACACACACACTTTAACAACTAAGGTCAGTAACAGAGGGTAAAACTTAATTTCACCAAGGTATCATGTTTGGTATCATTTCGGGCATTATTAGTGGAGTAACTTACAAAATACACAGTTGGATCCATTAGCACCTGCACTAAGCTATTCAGCTGATAACGCTAACTCTCCCAATGTTCGATCCCGGTGTAAAAAGCTTCTGCGGGGTTGTTTGGCTCGAGGTCATGGTGCACAGGACCCTAGGGTGAAATTACTCCAAGTCTTCCAGAGTCGCGGCCAAAGCCGATTCCAAAGGCCGCTGTTCGCCAGCAGCAGCGGCCATCTTCTTTGTTTTCAAGTAGCAGGGAATTTGCGCGGAACCGTCGCAACTCTGCCGTCATTATGTTGAGCCCACCGACTCTCACGATGTGATTGGCCTGACTAGAGTTTGGTTTTTCCAGCTCGCAAGCCAACGGAGAGTTGCTAGACTGACCCTGGCTGCGTCTAGATTTCTAGGCTAAAGTTTGACCCATGTAGCCGGACTGTATCTCTACTTGGTAAACATCTACTTCAAACAACATTGTAGGGCCGAAATGAAACACAATTTGACTGCTTTACGGCTTGTTTTCTGCCTTAAAGTAGGGCTGGGCCAAAATCGTCTATCCTGATATAGGTCTGATTACGATTTTTTCATATCTTTAAAACGATATATATCACGATATACTGTATGTCCATGATTTATGTATATAAATAGTCTATATGAAATAACCACATGGTAAAGCCTATATACTCCTGTGTGAATTAAATACTCAACAAATGAGAAGTATTTGAGAGTATTTTGTTTATTCATTTTATAAGGAACTTAAGTGCAAAATGAACATAAAGAGGATCAGAATGTAAAGTGTCGTCCAAATATCGCAAATATTGCTTTAATGCAAATCGGGCCCCTGGTTTTTCGACATCACGATAGAAACAATATCGAAACATACCGTATATTTTATAAACAGACATTTTTATATCGTTTAGACGATATATATCGTCATACCGCCCGGCCCGACCTTGAATCTATTCAGAAAGTATTTCAGTGAATAGTTTTCCGTCAATAGTTTAGTTTAGAAAAACACAAAATCCAATCGTGTGCATTGCTGAGCATTTATCTCAAGTGGTTAAAGGAGGATCCAGTTTTATTTTATTAGAATTTTTCATGTGCCCTTATGCTTGTATCATGTTAATTTGAGGTGAAAGGATTAAAAAGATACGCACATTAGCAGTCTTTGTTGTATATTTGATGCCTTTGCGTCAACCAGATTAAATACAATTTCACACAAAAGATAAAATGGATTATTATCGACAGAAACCTTTTCATTCACAGTTCATATTTCCCACTGTTTGATTTGTTTACTGTCTGTGCCCTCGGCTCATAATTACAATACTTTCACACGGCAACTAAAGGCAGCGCTATTATTGATCTGGCAGCTCAACTTTCTAATGCGATCCAAAGTTTGTCTTTGTTCTTTACAGTGTGCGGATTTACGCAAACACAATTAAGCCTCTGAACCTGCATTTTGCCCACTGCAGCTCGGTGAAATCAAATAAAGCCAAGGTGCTCGCTTATGAATCTTTATGAGGCGTGTGCTGCAATGAAGGCTGATTTAATAAACTGTGTGTGGGAGAGCAGGACTGTTAAGTGTGCGGTCCGTACCTCGTAGAAGTCTTTCTTCTCCTCCTTTATTTTGGGTATATCGAGCAGCAGACACCACACTTCCCCTCGGAGCTGCAGGGGAATTCCCTTATAGACCCTCCTGGCCAGCTGGAAGAAAACAAACAGCAGGCGGTCCCTTGTTAGGAAGGTCTTCAAAGAGGAGAAGAAACCCCCTCCGCATGTAGACCAGAGCTGAGAACAGGTTATTAGAGATGTTCTGATACCCTTTTTTTTGGGGTTGTTTTAGGGATGTTTTTCAATCATGCACAACAAAACATGCAAGAATTAAACCCCCCTTTCAATACCATAGATATAATGCCAATCGGCCAGCCATGCCAAAACACCTAACTAGTCGTTTGGGTGCCTAAACATTCCCGCAGGACGCTCACTTTTTTCAGGCTAAACTCCACTACCATCCACGGCCCCTGAAGGGACCGTCATCTGGCGGAGCCTGTAGCCGACTCGCAGTCACCTATTGGCGGCTAAACAACTGCTGCTGGTAGCCGGCGTCCCGGGGCTCTGTAGCAGCTAAATACAACCAGCAACTGCAGCTCGGATTTTATCGTTGTATGGCACTATCGGATTTTAGGTATATGATATATGGTCTGTTGACGAAGTAGCATGGATCACTTTGAGGTTTTTAGGCACCAAAACGACTAGTCAGGTGTTTTGGCATGGCTGGCCAATTGAAAATTTTATGTTTTCTTGTAATATCTCAATTGGTTTTAACTTGAGGACTTTCTGACCTCTAATCAATACAAGGTGTAGAAGATTTACAACATTGTTTTCAAATCAGTTGATCCATAGAATTTGGCTCCACTGGCTCCACTGGTTGTTAGTTATTTTTATAGAAGTTATTAACTGATACAGAATAAATGCTTACAGTGTACAAAAAGACAGGAAAAAGTGAAACAAACAAAGCGAAAAAATACAGTTTTATCTGTTCAAAAGGTTGCTGCTGCAGACCACCGGGATGCAATCGGAGCCTCTGGCAGTTGCTAAAAAAAATATTCAGAGAGAAACCCATCAAGCGAGCTGCTCTGAGCGTGTCAAAGATGTCAGAGATACCAACAGCGTATGCACGGATCTACTCGGCACTCTCCCCGAGCAAAAGCAGAGGGCTTTGGAAGGTGAACCGCGAGCATGTGGCTGGACGAGCTCGAGGAGCGATTGTGGGCAGAGAGAGAGAAAGAGAGAGGGAGTCCGAGAGACTGCTATGCATGCAGAACAGTCCAAAGTAATTCAGTGCGCACAAAGAGATGGAAAATCATTCCGGACTCCGGGGCGAGGAAGATTAAGTCTTTAAACCCAAACTGCTGGAACAGCAAAGCTAATCGGAGCAGGGAATTCTCTGTCTACAGCTATTAAAACCCAACCAGCCGGAACGGTTATACAGCAGATATGGGAGGTGTTGGGACTTTAAATGTGCTGCACAGGTGACTGACTGAAGGAAAAGGACAGTCCCTCTATTAGAGGGCTGTATTCACAAAATATCCTGAGGCTAGAAGTAGCTCTCGACTGGCAAGAGTTAGTGCAAGCTCAGTTCTGTGGTTGAACAGTAATTCCCAAGGCATTTCAGAGAGAAAACAGGCCGCTACATCTGTAAGAAGTTACAGGTAGTGCAGAAGATTCCTACATCACTTTTCATTTCCAAGTGTCTCGTATCCGCATAAAACCCAGATGACATTTAAGACAAATGCATTTACTATTAACTATTCATTAACTCTCCATAACCTAAAGCACATGAATGTGTCTTAATCATGAACTACTATTGGATTCCATGGATTCAAACCATAGAAATAGAATGAGAGTAGAACGGACATTCTTATTCAAATCAACATTGCAGGATGGTCAGAGCGGTGGCCATTTTTATGTGTACCGTTGCCATTGCACATTATCGCAGGCTACATGACCCACCCGCTTCACGGCACACCCCTGGGATAACGTCCTGAATTCAAATACTTATTTATTTTTTTTCAAATATGTTTATTGAGCACCAAACATACAGAGTGTACACAATGAAAAACAGTACTTATAAATATGCAACAGTGCTCACATTTTTTTCCTTTTTTTCCCCCACACTCCCTCTCTCAAATACTTATTTTAGCCCAAAACGTTTCCTAAACCTAACCAAATGGTGGGTCTTGTAGGCTGTATTTCTTTTCCTAGGACGGCGAAGGCATGACTTGGCTTACTCTGCCTCTGATTGGCTTAACCTGGTATTCTTACCCTTACCAATCTCACTCCTCATGCCTAACCCTAACCAATCTAACCAAGCAAACGAGTACTAGCCAATTTTATTTTAGCGGGATTTTAATTTATATTTTACGTTTAATCTAAAATGTCTTGTTGCTTTAACATAAAAGCACATAGAGTAAACGGATTTCCAGAGATGTTTGAGGTTGAGCTAAGAAGGTTATTGAAGAGTAATAAGTCAGCTGTTGTCTGTGAACTCGCCTACATGTCAGCGTATGTGACTTACATGATGTATGTGTGGTATCCCTATGAAAAGGCAGTGATGTGTGTGTCATCTCAGAATGAATAACATTTGGTTGTGTGTGTGTGTGTGTGTGTGTGTGTGTGTGTGTGTGTGTGTGTGTGTGTAGAATCTAGAGCCTACACTCCATCAACCTCCTATCACCACACTTGGGACTTACTTCTTGTTTTTAGTGCAACAGCCTTTGTAATTACGCTGATGAGCGAGTCAATGAGAGCATCTGTTAGACTAATCATCCTTTGAGAGAGTGTGTGTGTGTGTGTGTGTGTGTGTGTGTGTATACACTTGAACACGTGTGTCAACATTTACATTTCTGTGGATCTGTGCAGTTCTAGATTTTCTCTGCATTCACTGTGTACATACATACATTTTTACAGATTTTAAGTAAAACATCACCAGATTTGTTTCACCTGGCGCTTGTCCTCACAAATCCAGATGTTGTCGTCACTTTACAGTAAAGAAACTCTTCTAGCATGGCTTAGGAAAGCCTAAAGTAAGCTGAAACCTACAAAGACCACACATAAAGATGGTTCCCCCCCCAACTTGCACAGATATTTTAGTCTTCGGTCAGGAAGGAGCATTTGGACTGAGTTAACACACTGAGCCACTGGTCAGTAACAACTGGAGCTTTAGAGGTACACCAATTAAACATGGAGAGCAACCAGCAGCTTGTGCGGTTTTATCTGCAACATTTGTGCTGAAAAGCTAAAAAGGAGGGGGAAAAAAAGCACAGAGTTTGGTTAAGATCATGGATAGTGTAGGAATACAGTGCCGACAGAGGGGACCTGGAGGGGAGTGAACATCCAGCTGCTTATTTAGAGGTATGTCTCCCTCGGCAAAACACAAGTGACGTCATTGGTCGCCAACGCCAGTCCTAAATATCATGTTTAAAAGGTTTAAAAGAAAACCTTCAGATGAGACTCTTTACATATCGCACACTGTTTGATTTTATCTGCCGACTGTCAACACCAACAGACCCAGTCTGGAACAGACTTTGTCCAACTGACACAGGACTAGAACAGACCAGGCCAACAGAACCAGACTAGAACAGACCAGGCCAACAGAACCAGACTAGAACAGACCAGGCCAACAGAACCAGACTGGAACAGACCAGGCCAATAGAACCAGACTGGAACAGACCCTGTCCAACAGACCCAGTCTGGAACAGACCCCTGTCCAACTGACACAGGACTAGAACAGACCAGGCCAACAGAACCAGACTGGAACAGACCAGGCCAATAGAACCAGACTGGAACAGACCCTGTCCAACAGACCCAGACTGGAACAGACCCTGTCCAACAGACCTAGGCTGGAACAGACCTTGTCCAACTGACACAGGACTAGAAAAGACCAGGCCAACAGAACCAGACTGGAACAGACCAGGCCAACAGAACCAGACTAGAACAGACCAGGCCAACTGACCCAGACTGGAACAGACCAGTTTGGTCACGCCCAACTGAAACTCATAACTGAGTCAACAGTTTGTCCCTACCTTTAAAAGTGATAAAGAAGAAAACATTTGTATCCAATATTTTTAAATCCAAATTCACCAGTATATTCAAAATACAGTTTGTACAATAAAACCCTTATTTTGGGTTAGGCTCCTGTGTATGCATCTGTGTGCACACCACAGGGAGATACTGCACCACCACTTTACCACCCAGCACCACAAGAACCCTGCTGACTAGAAGTCCTCACGGGTCCGATGGGTTCCTAGCATTCAGCAAACCTCGAAAAAAAAAACAAGCAACATCTCTTTGCATGCTGATATCTTGTGATTAAGTTACAAATATATATCGGCCAATATTAGCTCAATGCACGTCTTGCATGGGCATTGCTAGGAATTGTATATACTAAAACAGATGTCCGGTTTTAATACAGGATACAGGTTATAACTCAATTTTGCTGAAATATTTAGCTGCTGAATTTTGCCTTCATAGGGCAGAATGATTCAATTCAATGTTATTTATTGTGTCAAATCACAACAGAAATTATCTCAGGACACTTTACAGATCGATCTAGACCACACTCCATAATTTACAAAGACGCAACCATTCCCACCCACGAGCAGGCATTTGGTGTCACAGTGGCGAAGAAAATATTTCTTTAAAAGGTCCCAAGGCATGAAAATTTCACTTTATGAGGTTTTTTAACATTAATATGAGTTCCCCCAGCCTGCCTATGGTCCCCCAGTGGCTAGAAATGGTGATAGGTGCAAACCGAGCCCTGGGTATCCTGCTCTGACTTTGAGAAAATGAAAGCTCAGATGGGCCGATCTGGATTCTTCTCCTTATGAGGTCATAAGGAGCAAGGTTACCTCCCCTTTCTCTGCTTTGCCCGCCCAGAGAATTTGGCCCGCCCATGAGAGAGAGAGACATCATGGCTTTCAAACAAGCAAAGTGGCAGTTGATCAAGGCCACACCCCCCACCCTCCACCTTGCCCCCCCCTCTCTCCTCCTCAATAGCTACAGACACAGAAATGGCACATCCTAAGGAAAGCTCATTGTGGGACTGGCTCTAGTGGCTGTAATTCTGCACCAAGGCTGAATTTTGGACTTCAGATACAGTATTACGGGACCACTAAGACCTATATAAAAGCATGCATCCAAAAAGCAGCATGTTATGGGAGCTTTAAACAGGCAAAACCAACCAGAATAATGACTGCAAATTAAAAGAAGAAACCCAAAAAGCAACAGCTGCCACTGAACAACGTGCATGCAGTCTGCAAATCTTGTGCTGCGAATCCTCCAGCAGCACGAGAACAAACTTACTGTTGCTGTGCCACTTACGTGAAGAACGGCACTGGGACACAGCTTCAGTCTTACTCGCTGGGTTCACCTCATTGGCGCCACAATCCTATCACTGTGACGCTAAACGCTACAACCTCGAGCCAAATTCATCGAGTGTGGCTGGCGGCAGATGCTGCTTTACATCTGCTCAGCTCTCTCGTTCTATCCTACCGCGGGCTAAATGTTCCCAGCAGCTGGCAAGTGAGGAAACAAAATAAGAGACATGTCGAGCGTGACCCTGAGCTGAAAACACGCTGACAAAGAGGGTGGGAAAAAATATCCCTGAATCTTTAAAGAAGAAAGAAGAAGAGTGATGTGATGGAGGGAAGGACTAAACACTCCACTGCTGTTTAAAACAAAGAGGAAGCGATGCTGTAGAGGAGTCTTGCTGTGCTCTTAGTGCCAGCCATGAGTGTACTTCACATTTCACATTTCAAAGCCCACAAGCCCACACACTAAATCCCTGCTGAAAGCAAACGTACAAATGAAGGACACGGCGAAGCGCTGCAGGCAACACCACAACACAACCTGCACCTAAAAAAAAGACACTAATGAAGGCAGCCATAACTGATACCTACTCCCCGCCCTTTAATGATCCATGTGGGAGGCAGACACTCCTCTCAGGCTTTGGAACAGCCTCCCATCCCACATTAAGTCTTGTTCTATGATTGTAAATTTTAAATGCAATATAAAAAAGACCCACCTTTTCACTTGCTTTTAGCTGCTTTTCACCGCTTGACTTGATTTTTAATTGATTTAATTCCCTCTCCTAACTTTCTTCTTCTCTACTTGACTTTGGTGTCTTCATGCGAGTTGTTTTGTGTGAAAATTTGTATCGTTTGTTATGGACTCTTTATCTATTGTATGTAATGTTGTCTATCAAGGCAGATTTCAAACCATCTGCCATGGTTGCAGGGCTTGACATAGTGGTTTTCCAAAAGCTATTAGCCACTCGGCGTTTTCACTAGCCGCTATTTTGTGAAAAAAAATAAAAAATAGGCAAAGCCAGACATGTCATGTACTTCCCCCCCACCACTGCATAGCATTGACATATATGTGAGATGTGGCGACAAACGGAGAAACGGAAGATCACCTTCTCGCTGTTCTTGTATTTGTCCCAGCTCTTCAGCATCTTCAGCCACTTGGTGGTCCTCTCCACCTCCATGTGTTTTTGCTGAGCGGAAAGAAGAAGTGACACATTAATAACTTCCTCTCTCGTATCGAGTTGTGCTGTGGCTGCGGTCCCGTCCGATGGGAACACACTTTGCACTGCATGTTCAAAGTGGTTTGAAGCCGTCGAGATGCTCTACTTTAAGTCTTCTGTAGATGTTGATCAGATATTCATGTGCTTGTGAATTTTTTATGAAGGATTGATTTCGGGATTTGAATATCACAAACGCGATCACTTTTGTTAGTTTTTAAATTAGTTTATACATTTGTTTCCAATTATTGTGGAAACTAATGAATAAAAATGATAACGTTGATTTTTTTTAAATGTATTTATTGCCAAACACTCCAGTAGCATGTACGGGCTGATAGCTTTTCAAGTGTAAAAGCTCCTTATTTCCCATGGTACATGAAAGCAACATTTGATGTGTTGACACATCCCAGAAATCAAACATCCAACAGACAGTTTGAAAGACATTATGAAAAACACTCTGAGGTGTCAGACAAACCGTTACAAGAAGGTTCAACCCAACGTGATCGAAAAACAAGTCTGTCTATTTTTAGTCAAAAGCAGGAAGAATCCACAGACTTCCAAAAGTGACAGAGATGACCTGCGAACTTTACACGATCTGAATAGCTGCGAGAACTATTTTTAAAGTAATAATGACAATGAGTCTTTGGAACACTTTGAATCTAACAGTATGTGCTCCGAAACAAAGATGAGGATGAAGACTAAGCTCAGACATCTTTGGGAGGAGAAACTCATTCATAACGGTTATTAACAGTTTTATTTCTCTCGGTAAGGTTTATACGTTGAAATCAGCTATTTTTTTTCCACCACAGGGACTTTTCCAGGAACAATTTTTTTGGGAACTTTATTTTCATTTTGGTTGGAGAAAACAGGGTCTACATTAAGTTCCTGGGCCCAAAAACACAAGCTGAACAAGGGGTTGGTCGACATGAAAATATGTACTATGAGACGATGTAAATTTGTCGACCGTTAGTCAATACTGTTTAATATGCCAAGATAGCTGTTATGTCACTGTAGTATCGATGTGTAGTAGCATGTGCTGGATTTACAGTAGCTGAATTGGTTTTAAAAAAAGGTTGTTTTATCCATAAACTGTTTCTAATTTCATTTTTCCAGAAAATACACTATATCACACAATATAGTAATATGACAGATAATTAGATCCATATTGCCCACTCCTATCAGGAACTATCCAGATCATTGACCAATTGTCAACTGGAAACGCAAACAGGAATGTGCAAAAGGGACTTGTATTTCCTGATTGACTAGTTGCAAAGCTTAATTGAATTAGTGTGTGTGTGTGTGTGTGTGTGTGTGTGTGTGTGTGTGTGTGTGTGTGTGTGTGTGTGTGTGTGTGTGTGTGTGTGTGTGTGTGTGAAATGGGAAGGGTTAGGGCTTTGATTGCGCACTTTGCACATATTTGTGAATGGTAAGGGGTTAGAGGATGGATACCAGACCCGAGCCCGATGGGACCCGACGGGCTGGGTTTCGGACAGATATTTAGAAATGATGTTCGGGTTTGGGTCGGGCTGTGTTAACGTGCGCTTGTTTTCCCGTGTGCGCTGAGGCCCTCATCTGTTGACATTTCCGAATGCCTTCCGTTCCTACAGTTGCTTATTAAAAGCGGGCTTTCCACACAAACAAACGTGCGTGTATCATTCGTATGAGAAAAAAAAAAAAAATCTTAATGCCTGTCGGGCTCGGGCCAGGTTCGGTTACTGCTCTGTCGGGCTCGGGCTGGGCTCGGACAGAAAAATGCGGACCGATCCGCACTCTAGAAGGGGTGGAGGAATGACTAAGCCCATGATCATTTTATTAATGCAACTGTGCCAATATTTGCGTATTATTGAAAATTAGGTGTGAATGTGTTTGTAAAATTGTATCCTCTGATGTTTTGTACTTGCATTGAATATGTTTGTGTTACCTGTCTGCCTGCCCAGGGACTATGGGTGGAAAATAGCAATGCGTCTCTCCTTGTTCTATAACAAGGTTAATGTTTAATTGTACACGTCCCTGTTTAAATACAATTACATGACATTACAATTCCTGGGCCATAAACTACACGGATGAATATTTGATTAAAATACAGAAAAATGAAAAGAAGTAATGAAGTAACTCACTCTCTCCTCCACCGAGTCGTAGGATGGAAGTTCATTCTTACTGAGGAGAGAAGACAAAAGAGAGAAGGATGTAGTGAAAGGATAAATAGGGTTAGGATTTGTCCTTGCTGTCATATGTGCAGTGGAGGAATCATAGTTTAGTCAACGCTGCCATGAGAATAAAAAAAAAAACACCAAACGCTGACGGATGAAACAATTGAGTGATCTCCGGGTCAGTGCTCGTCTCACTCTCTCCGACAGGAACATCAAACATGTCAGGGGGGAGGGGGTGGGTGGGGGGTGGGTGGGGGGGGTCACACAAACAGGAAATAACAGATTAGACATTCCTCAATTCCTGCTCTGCTTATCTGTGTCTCAAAGTCCCTGCAGGAGTTACCCGGAGGAGGGTTTGTCTTTTCCTGTTCACAGCAAAGGATGAAAAACCTTCCACTGTAATGTCTGCAACGTTCAACGCAGAAATGAGTCCGGATGAGGCGCGTTGCTTTGTTTTTTTTTATGAAATATTGTGTATTTCATGACTTTATATAAATAGATCAACAAATGAACAAAGTACTGCACGTGGGGACTCTACAGGACCGCACCATCGTTTTTTCGTTCGAAAGATTTCGATACCAGTACCAGTACATATACCGTGACTTTGATACTGGTTCCTGAACTATATACATTTTTTTCAATACCAATTTTATAGAAATCCATTTTAACAAAAACGAATTACAACATTACGGCACACATCTTCTTTTCTACTACGTGAGCCCCGTCTCTGTGCGGTAACGTCGAGTTTTTCCTGAGTGCCTCTACGACGTGCAGCGCTTAACAGCCAATCAGCAGCATTATTAGATCTTGGGAGAAGCATGCTGCGTGTTTATTGGCTCACTGACGCTGATGAGATTTACTCCTTAGGTATTGAAATTTGGTTTTGAATGACGAGCCATTTTCGATACTCAATATACTTTAAAGGCAATTCAGTCGGTACCTAAAAAGTATTGAATTGGGTACCCAGCCCTACTCAAGACCGACTCTCTGGTCCACATCTGAGCCTGAAACCAGCTTTCACACTTCGCTGAACCCAACCCAACTTTTGGGATGCAGCCCTGGCTCTGGAAAAATAAATAAAAATACAGAGCGAGAAGACGCCCTTTTAAGCTAATGTCTATTCTTGTTCTACTCTTTTTCCGTCCACACAGCTTCTTAAGCCTACAAAGCACATGGAGATCTGGGCTCTTATTGCATCATCTTGGCTCATCTCTGCCGCCAGTCTGCCCAGTCTAAAGCATCATCCCTGGGCTTCCTCGTCTTCTTTTTCTGCCAGTGACCTTCACCTCAGGCTACTTCTGTCCCTGTCTTAAACAATCATATAACGCTGAGGTTGTTTTTTTTTTTCTTCCAACATCCTATAATCTCTCCCTCCATCTGGATCGTACCACTCTATCCTAACACTGATGCCCTGTGATTGTGGCTAACCAGGCTGCTTCCTGACTTGAGTGTGCCAGTTTATATATATATATATATATATATATATATATATATGAATGACACTCCAGCACAGTGCTGTTTAAGAGCCTCGCAGCCTCCCGACCGGCTCAGCCAAAGCCACAAACACACTCTTCTCTCAGCAACACTCGCCCTCACTACTGTTCGCTACTGTTTGAAGTGGGCTCTGGAGGTCATTCATTTAGTTAACTAATGACAGGTTATGATGTTTTTTTCTGTGCAAGTCCTTACTGAACAAAGCCAAAGCGGTCGATGACTTTGTACAGGTGGAAGTTGGTGTCCTCCCAGGGCTCCACCGTGGCCTCTTTTCCCTGCAATCAAGAAGAGACAGAGAGGGAATGAATAACACCGGACTGTACATGTCGAATGAAGATGGACAGAAAGTTAACTGGCAACAATTTCTATCAATTTCAAACAAAATGTTCATATTGTTTTTTTTTTTTTTTAAAGACATTAGCTCGGACAAACCAAGTAAATTGAATATGTCATCTCAGGTTCTGGGAAATTTTAACATGCATTTATCACTATACTTAGATATCGGCCGTAGAGATGTCCATCTTCTCTCCAATTTAATGGAACTAGATGCCACTCGGCTTGTTGTGCTCAAAGCGACAAAAAAAATACATTTGAAAAACTCTACAGCAATGTCTCTTTCCAGAAATCCTGACGCAGTTTGATGTAATTTCTACCAAACTACACCCGCCAAACCGTATCATGTAATAAGGTCGGCAGGTATAGTTCGGTAAAAAAGAAAATGGTTCCTACATGAAACTGCTCCCAACCAGGTCTGTGGATCATCTTGAGGAACCGGGTCATGATTTCTGGAAAGAGACATTGCTGCTGACTTTTTCAAATGTAATGTTTTGTCGCTTTGAGCTCCAGAAGTCGAGTGCCATCTAGTTCCATTATACTGGAGAGAAGGCAGACATCTCTACGGCCGATGTCTGCAACACTGGGCAACTCACACCTAAACTATCTTACTACAGGTAAGAGGATAAATAGCTATTTCTGATTTCCAACATGCAAATAACAACGTCTGGTTAAAGAAAGTATTTGAAATGAATAAATTAAAAAAGAAACAGAAAAATGGGACGAGAGAATGGGGAAAACAATGAAAATCAAATAAAAAAAATAGTTTGAAGATATAAGCTTGTGGCAGACATTTTTGTGATTCCTCTGACATTTTATAGACACAGCGATGAATCAATTAATCAAAGAAAAAATAATCAACAAGGTGGATAACCATTAGATGCAGCCCTGCAGTTTGTCTGCCACTGGTTCTGCACTGAAATAAACTGAACAGCAACTTGCTCCAAATGACATGCCACCCACGTTCTTCAGGGGGCAGAGAATCATGTTTTGATTGGCTGATACATTAGGAGGGGAGCCACGACTCTGGTGCCCTTGGGAAAGTGTGTCGGTGTGGGTGTGTGTGTTTATGAGACAGAAAGAAGCTGTATGCGTGTGTGTGTGTGTGTGTGTGTGTGTGTGTGTGTGTGTGTGTGTGTGTGTGTGTGTGTGTGTGTGTGTGTGTGTGTGTGTGTGTGTGTGTGTGAGCAGCGGTTAACAGGTGTGAAATGAACAGCCAGACGCCCACCTGCGTCACTGTCTGACTCCAGGCGTCCGACAATCGGGTTCTAGTTAATTCACCACCATGGGCCAATGACACACAGAACTCACAATAAGAGTGTGTGAGGAAGGATTATGTAGAGAGAGAAGAGCAGGGGGAGAATATCAAAGAGTGCGTGAGTGAAAGGATAACAAGAGAATAGAGGACAAAAAGTTGAAAAAAGAGTCAATGCAAAGCTCACACCGTTACGAACTTAAAAATGGAAATGTCACTTTGAGGCCTTGTTGCCCTGAAAAATGAGACACTCAAAAGTTCTCAAACAGATGCAAACATGAACACAAACACATTTCAATTCACGTCCATTACAGTTTCTAGGTTCCCATATTCCTTTGGGGAATGTAAACAGGAAGTATAATGTTGCGCCCCGTTTTTTTTAAGCCTATATTTGTTTGAATGTTGGCACCATTAGTATGGAGTCATAGGAGTGCCATGAAAAAGAATAAATATGTAAAAGAATAAGAAAATCAAAGTGGATATAAATAAATAAAAGAATTAAAGCTACAGTGCGTAGTTTCTGTCTTCCCCATGAGGAATTCTAAGTAATGACCACACTGTCGGCGCGTCCACATGATACAAGCCTTCCGTGATTGCGCACAGCCCCCAACAAAAACAACTTTCTCTTTTTTTATTTAATTTATCCATTTCGTATCCCTTTATTCCTCTTTATATTTCCACTTTTTTTTTTCCAGTTTCTTATTTTTTTCCAGATGTATTCTTTTTTCATGCCACTCCAATGACTCCATAACATTAGAAGTATGCCGAATTAGCTATTAGCAACTCCTGTTTACAATGTACCAATTGATGTACAGACAACTATCATTGGATTTGCTGAAGAAAACTTAAAAACGTGATGATTCTCAGGCAAGTTCTGAAGTCTTTTTTCTCGCTTTGATTTCTAAGTGAATTTATTATTATTATATTATTTATTTACGACTCTGTATGTACTGTCAGTTTGAAACTGCACAAAAGCATGCTACTAAAATATGGATGCGAGTAAAGCTTTACCTACAACTTTGAAAAACACAAAGGCATTAAACTGCTCACCACAGAAACGACGACACCATCTGCTACCTGGTGCTCTCCACAAAAATATCCTAAAAATATTCTTCGTACAGTAACAGAGACAGAGCGCCCGTCTGTGGTTTCGCAGTTCAGTCTGATGACCAGATGTTGAGGTGAAATATTTCTAAATTCATCTACTCCCTCAGCAGAAACACACCAAACTAAAAAAAATAACTCAAACACACACACACACAGTACACCCAAACATCAATGTGGAATAACCGGCCTAATGAAGGGCATAGTGTACAGTGCTAAGCTCATCAAAAGACAGTGCTATTTAACACACACACACACACACACACACACACACCAAAATATCCCACCTCACACTAGGTTTGGTTTATTGGTTTGCACACATTCATAGAACACAATAAAAAGAACTGGTTAGTAGTCCTTACCTAGGTACTGTCAGGGCACGCCCTCATACTCTGCTTCTGACTGGCTAGTAGTCCTTACATAGGTACTATCAGGGCACGCCCTCATACTCTGCTTCTGACTGGCTAGTAGTCCTTACCTAGGTACTGTCAGGGCACGCCCTCATACTCTGCTTCTGACTGGCTAGTGGTCCTTACCAAGGTACTGCGCATGTGCGACTCCCAACAAAGATGGAACAGAAATGAGATGTCTCACTCTGTAGCTAAAACAGAGAGCTCAACACACAGGGGGAAAAGAAGAGCTGCAGCAATGTGCGGTACAACAAAAATATGGTGTTTTTTGAAAATTAACCATGTAAACCTATTCTGGTACAACCTCCAACTACAATTATGAACCTGAAAATGAGCATAATATTAGCACTTTAAAACATATTATTACATACTTAAACACCCAAAGACATAGCAGACCAAACTTACCGACGGCACCAGACAGGAGGCTCCAGGCTGCAGCTGTACAGTCTTGCATATTTTAGTCAAACTAGTGTGATACGCCAGTGTTGCCGCATTTTTTTTTCCTTTTTTCCCGGCGGCCCAAATGAGTCCCAAAAAGAGTACATCGGCCGTTCTGGCATTCGCCAGTCTGCCACATTCACACTCTCAAATAAGAGCCGAGAACATCGTCGTGGCTGACACATTTATCATTTCTCTCTCTCTTTGCTTTAAAATCAATTTCAGGGTAAAATTAAAGCCGGAATCTGACTGCTAAGCGCTTCTGTGATTGTGTGTCACCAGAACTCTGATCAACGGCCCGATTCAGCCATGTGTCACCGTGTCACAGGGTTTCGACAGTTTACTCACTGATTCATAACAATAAATCCGTGGTTCCCCCCATCTCGTTTTTTGTTTCTGACCCCTTAATACAAAGCAGTGTCTCCATGCGACCGCTCCTCAGAAGCTAAATGTCTATGCAGAGTGATTTTCCCTTTTTTAGATTGTTTCATTTGAATAATTCTAGAGGTAAAGCTGTACAATATTTCACAAGAATTAAGCAAAGATTAGGTAAAAGGTCTTTCCTGTCATTTTCGGACCCCGTGGATTCATCTTGTGACCCCTAAATTGGGAACAACACTTCTTTAGAACATTCTTTTATAGGAAAGCGTGTATGAATATTCAATATGTTGCTGAGTTTGATCTTTTTCACTTTATTTTAACCCCAGGTGATTTTATGATTTAAGGACCGTTCTGTTGTTTGTATTTTGTTGTTGTAGTTGCTTTTTAATCTTTCTTTGTAAAGCACTTTGTAACCTAGTAAAGAAAAGTGATATACGAAGAAAGTTTCTCATATATTATTAAATAACCACTATCTGATATTAAATATTAATAAGAAGATCTGAGAGTTTATAGAATGTGTCAGTATTTGGATATTCTCTAACAGAGTGACACTGCCACCCCTGGAGCCATGCTGCTAACGTTGCTTAGAAAATACAATAGTTTTAGCACAAGAATTTAGCAAAGAGTTGCCACATTTTACAGTGGAAAGACTGGAAGTGGAATGAATTCACATTTGTGGTGAAGCTGCTGTAAATCAAATATCCAACTACGTCAGCGTCGGTGCTCTGAAAAACAGACAGCAGTCAGTAAACTGCTTCACTTCAGCACTTTCCGCAGAGACAAGAAATCATTTTTTTAATATCGGCACACGAGCGCTGGCTGATATGAAAGTGTTAGCAGCGAGTGTGTGTGGTCGGCGTGATAACCGACTCCATTAAACTCCTCCCACCCCCCGACAGTGACAACGACACTGATTTAGCTCTGATTGGGCCACGCCAGACGATCTCACACACACACACACACACACACACAGACACACACACACCTCCATCATCTCCTCTCTCCATGGTCTGTTCACTCTTAATGAGGCAGCTTGATTATGCAGCCTGCTGGACTAAATTAAAAAGACCAATTTACAAACCGAGTGTGGTGGGCTGGTTCGCCTGATAACACCGGGCTGTGAAATAGAGGTGGCACTCAGGAGACACACACATACACACACACACACAGCTGTACAGGAGTACAGATTCTCTTAAAAACAGCTCTGCAGGAGAGATTTTGTTATTCTCGGGGGCTTTTTTCTTTTTATTTGGTGGATAGAGAGGAAAGGTGGGAGAGAGATGGGAGATGACACGCAGCAAAGGGTGCCGCAGGTCTGATTCGAACCCGGGCCGCTGCAAAGGACTCAGCCTACATGGGGCGCACGCTCTTACCGGGTGAGCTAGAGGCCGCCCCATGCAGAAGAGATTTTTGACTTCCGCTGCCCCGGATACTCCATCTGAAATGTGGCCCTTGCACGGTAATCACATTCCAAAATGTTGAAACCGTAGAGCGGCACATTCTGCACCCAGCTTGCTTGTTTGTTATTGTGTTTCAGAGGCAATAAGGCGGTGACTCATGGAGGGATTTCACCACAGTGTTGTTTTTGGTTGCGTCTCAGCATGAGTGAGTGACTGGAATTTTTGGTCGCGGTTGACCGCAAGAGAAAACTATCACCGGAACTTTTTCTTTTTTACACAGGATAAAGAATGCTTACTGTCGTCTGGAGGGAGGGATTACCATACCTTGTCATATTTGGCGACTATCTCGGCGCGCTCCTGGTCAAGTTTCACCGTCGCATCCTGATCAGACGCTGGAGAGCAAACAGAGAAAATAAGGGGAGATTAATGAGCGTCGACAAGGGCCAATACAAACAGCTGCAAACAAACATCAGTGCGTTAATTTTCTGGTTATGTAAATCATAGGTGAGCTACACATCATGATGATGGTATCTGTGTCTCTCCAAAGTGTTTTTTATTTGAATCAGTAGTTTCAAACAGGAAATGAAAAGGAATTGTTGCAGGCACAGACTTAAAGGACAGACAATGATTGCATTTGTGTTTATATTATTTATATATATATATATATATATATATATATATATATATATATATATATATATATATATATATATATATATATATATATATATATATATATATATGTGTGTGTGTGTTAACATGTAACAATGTAACATTTGTCATGTCATCTTTTGTCATACCAAAGAGACACATTACTTGATGTATGACTTAAACAAATACAAATAAATATAAGGTGAATGCTGCTATACACATGCAAATATAAAAATCAGCATGTATTTTTTTTATGCATGTCTTTGAGCATGCTGTGTCTCTCTTTCAGTTAAGGGGTTCTTGGCTTAAAAAATGTTGAAGACCCCTGCTCTAGGTGGATCATGCTGGACAGCTTCGGTCCCTGCTGTAGTATGTTCCAGGTTAAGGGGATGGTCTTTTTACCAAAACTGTGTACGGACTGAGGGGATGGAGAGAGAGATGAAGCCCAGAGAGCGTAGGCATGGCAGTACCATTTACATGACATGCAAGTGGATACATTTTCTATTTCATTTCAAACCTTTATTTTAAACTCGGGGCACCATTGAGGGGGACCCTCCTTTTCAATGGGGGGCCGAGTGCACACGGCAAACATTTCAAGAAATAACAACATTTAAAGGGATACGCCACCGTTTGTTGAAATAGGACTTATCATGGTCTCCCCCTAGCTGTAGATAGGTTGGCTAACGCATTTTTTGTGCATGCATTGTTTTAGTAAAGGGGGAACACCGGCAGCGCTGCCGCTAGTTAGCTTAGCGTAGTGAATGGAATCCTATGTTGCCGCTTAGCACGTTGTGAGTAAAACTGAGCCAACAAAAGACAAAAAAACAACCTAATTACTTGCACTGAGACAAAAAATGCGTTGGCCCACCTATCTACAGCCAGGGTAGACCGTGATAAGCCCTATTTCAACAAACAGTGGCGTACTCCTTTAATCACAACAGATATATAAACTATATAAACTATCAAATAAAGCAGACACAAGAAGATACACAGAAGTCACTAATCAAGGCCTTAAATTGACTGACCGAATAAATAAGTGGGCAGCAGTCCAAGAATGGATTACAAGTTATGATGCTTGAGTTTTTATCATGTACACAGGTATTAGTAAACGAGTTAGCATGCTATGTTAGCATTCATCTGAAATCTCATTCATTCATTGCAATCAGTCATTACTTTTTCCTGTGGTGATTTATTTTACTGTTGGACGGGTTAAAAGTTATGGCAGTCAATCCGACAAGTGTTGCATCAACATTATGACAGACATTGCCAATTGCTGCTAAGATTGACACTGCTGACGTTGGCATGACTAAAACACAAATAAAACCTCCACATCTTTAACACAGACTATGGGTGAATGGATGAAGGCCAGTAGCTTTACTTCAAAAGTAAGAAAATGAAGTGAAAAACTGCCCAATCGCGTGCTTTGAAGGGCTTCCTGTAAGCGTTCTGAGGTGTTTAAAGCTGCTGTTGCTTCTCGCTGCACACGCATCAGATCGGGCTGTCATCACAGACATGCTTTGTGTAACTCCAACTCTCAGTCAGTGTGCCAGGAGCTGACGTGGAGCGCACACACACACACACACACACACACACACACACACACACACACACACACACACACACACACACACACACACACACACACACAAAAGTCAGAGAAAGCTTGGTGAGGCCAGCATGTCAGCCTAACCTCAGCCTGGGAGAATAAAGTGTGCATGTATGTGCGTGTGTGTGTGTGTGTGTGTGTGTGTGTGTGTGTGTGTGTGTGTGTGTGTGTGTGTGTGTGTGTGTGTGTGTGTGTGTGTCCATATGAAGCAGGCTGACAATAGGAGCTCCTTTAAACTGCCAGCTGTTGTGACAGAGAGACGTCACAGTGGCACAGAAAGCTTTTTCCCCCCCTGTGTTTGCTGAGCCACATTGTGCGAGTGTAAATGTGTTTATCGTTGTTGCTACACACTCTGATAACACACAAACACAATGAGCACACACCTCTTACCTCTAAATCAGCATTTCCCACGCACATACACACATTTCCTGATTTAGCCAACCATTAGAGGCTCCAAAACATCAGATGTGTGTGAACAAAGCTGGCACACACCTTATTAAGTGGGGTCATGTTGTGTTTATGTTGAATATAGAGTGCGGCACGTAGTAATGGAGGCGTATAATGAATCATACGCACTGAGAGGAGAAGCAGCCGACTGAACGAGACACTACATATATATATAAATATCACAATAAACACTCTGAGGAGGATGAAATATTTACATGGTACCTTTTGTTTTACACAGTACAATATCCTGCTCAGTACAAATCTGTCTTTAATAATCACATTTTAAGGAGAATTCCAATTTATCTTTTTTTAGTTTTATTCCTATTTGCTCATATGCTATACAGTATGTAAAACGTTTTGCTGCATGCTAATTTATTCATCCACGCAGTTGGCATGAGGATATAAGAAGACTGATCTCCACAACGCCTTACAATTGGCTCTTTTACAGTGTTTCCTAGTTCATTATACTGGATTTGTGCATAAGAGACAATGATTGAGATAATATATTTATTACATGATCTTAGTGCATTTAAAGGGATGGTTCGGATCTTTTGAAGTGGAGTTGTACGAGGTACTTATCCATAGTCAGTCAATCTGTTAGTTTTGTTTGTTTCTAACCCTTTAAAACACCAAAGTCAAACAATAAAACTAACTAACCGATGGAGGCAGCAGTCAAGCAGAAACTCCTGTGTCCTGCGAGGTAAAATAACTGTTTTTGTCAAAGGAGTCTGGTGGCTTTGAAGAGAGCAGAGACAATGGCTTCAGTTCACCGCCGTAAAGGGCTATCTGACAGCAAGGTAAAGCTGTGAAAATATTCTAAATATTGCATACACTAAAACTGATATAGATTTTTTTAGGCGTTTAAAATACATTTAGCTGCTGCCCCCGTCCACAGTTTCCTAGTATGACGAAGGAATGTCCCGCCCTACTCTGATTGACGTTCTTACCTTAACCCTAACCAATCGCTCTCCTCATGCCTAGACCTAAACAAATCCAACCAATAAGGGCAACGAGTACTAGCCAATCAGAGGCAGAGTAGGGTGGGACATTCCTCTACCATCCTAGGAAACGCAAATTTGCATCCAACAGCAGGACATTGCTTAGCTTCCGTGTCGGTACTCCTGCCTGCTTCTCCAAACTGGGGGGCGTGCCATCCGTCATCTACTGTAGCTAACACACTGACTATGGAGAAGTAGCTCATACAACCGCACTTGTAAACATCTGAACTACCCCTTTAATCTCTCTCTCTCTCTCTCTCTCTCTCTCTCTCTCTCTCTTTACCCTTTACGTTAAAACGGTATTCGCTTGAGATTTCGGCCATGTTGAAAGTGATACAGACCTGACCTAATATGGTTGCCTTTGTTTTCATATACTGTAAATTAGGATTTAAGTATGAAGATGAACATACAGCAAATTCTTTGCTCTAAGTAAGCATACAGTACGCATATAAACAAAACTGGACCAATTGAAAAATGCTGAGTTTAGGCTTAACTGTTCAAAAAGCATCCTGGTTAGAAGAATTTTGGTAAACTTTATAAAAAACAAATTCGCACATCCAACAAGTCTTCTGTGCCGGTGCGCTGGAAAACATCACAGACTTGGAAAAAAGGAAGAATTTTGGTAACGGTAATACTTTTTGATATAAATGGAATGCTTTATAATGCCATTCCACTAAAGACACTGACTTCAGTGCAAACTCTAACAACTATAAACAGCTTTAATCTCAAAAAACTGGTTTCGGCCTCCACATTGTTCAAATCTTAGCAGTTGGGTAGTCCGGCTAATTCCTTTCTTTTTGAATGTTTTGCAGCCAGTTACAGGAAGTATTTAACTCTAGTCATTCTCCGACTTCCTCTCTGGGTCTCTGGGGTTCGACGGGAGGAACTGGAATTCCAAAACGCTCCGAACAAACATGCTCCTTATTGAGCCGGCTGGCATTTTTATGACAGGATGGTGTGTGTCAGTGAAAGGCATGTCGCTGTAGGCTGCCAAGAGCACACGCAGTGGAAGAAGACACTGGGGGTGGGGGAGGAGTCCATACACAACAGGGCAAACTGTCTGGGGCAAATAAACAAATACAGTAAAGCCTTTTTTTTACTGGGAATTCCACCCCCGGTGGCCCTGCGGTTCCCATAGTGAGAGGGAGAGGAATTGGGGAGGAAATGGGATTCGGCCTTTTCTTTGCACTGAAGCTTAGCCTTAATTCTGAACCCCTACAGCCATATTAGTATTCCACAGCGGCCTGAACTTAAGCTAAATGCAATTAGACCCCTTTTCATGCTTCAAGGATCACATTGGCATCCGTGACGGAGATTGTGGGGTGTGCGTATGCTTTTATTTGTGGCCGAGGACTCTCTCCTTGGACTTGTAGTGGGTCCAGAGAGTTTATAGCCAATAGTGGAGGACCCATTTGTGAAATTAAAGTTCACGCTGTGTTTTATTTTAGTTGCTCATGTGCCCCCAAAGAGGACTTGTCTACACTGGACACGGGAGGTTAAAAGTAGCGGAAGGTTTAAATTTTCTCAGTAAATTGGGTACTTTCTCGAGAATCCAATTTCAGGGCAATTAAACTTTCCCTAATTCGACAGTTGCATGTGCCCTGATCCCAGAAAACCCTGGTCGTAAGAGAAAAACTCAGCCTTAAACAATAAAAATAAAAAAATAGTCGGTCGACCCACCACTTTGGTTGGGATAGAAATATGTCAATTACTGGATGGGCTGTCATGAAATTGTGTTCAGATATTCATGGTACCCAGAGGATGAATCCTATAGACTTTGGCGTTCAAATCAATTCAACCAAATTATAGGTTAAAAATAATTAGTTTGACTTGATTTTTTAAAAGGAAAAAGAAAATTTGGATCGTGCAACAAGGCAGGCCTTTGTCTCTAACTGGGATGTTTCGGGACTGATTGGTGAGATTTCTGTGGACGAAGTCCACAGAGCGATACACTGGTTAGAGCCAATGAGGTTTAACCATGTATCCAGCTAATCTAAATAGCTCACGTTTCTGTATTGTGTGAACAGTTACCTTCATTTTATATCGTATGTGGCATTTTCTTTTGCGGCGTACCAATGTTCCATCAAAACAAGTTCCTTCCCGAGACTATTTTGCAGAGCCACCGTCTCTGCGACTGGAGCTTAGCACCGCTCAAGACAACTGTGATTGGTTCAAAGAAATGCAAACAACCCAGAGCGTTTTCTTCTTCTAGCCAGGAATGTATGTGTCGAGGAGCCAGACCTTACTCCACAGCGCTGTGGACATAGGTCTGGCAATGAGAGACTAGGCCAATACTAACTCAAATGGAATTAAATGAAATGCTTAGATAGATTTTGAGAAACATCACAACATTAGACATCACTTGAAGTAGAAATAGAGGTTTCACAAATGTGGATTAACCAACACAACTACAAGTCCAAACATCTGATTATCAAATAGGATCTGAGGTGTATTATTCCTTTAAAAGACAACCTCTCTTCCTTGTCATCCTGCTTATCCAAGGCTAGAACCTCCCCCCCCCCCACTAAGCTGACCTTCCACCTCCCCAGCTCTGAGCTGCCTGTCAGTCCCCAGCAGCGAGGTTGATGTCCCCCCAGCTAACTGTCCCTGTCGCCTGGCCAGCTGGACGCTGCCCTGTCCCTCCCCGCTCTGCTCTTCGTGCTGCATTCAGGTCACGTGGGAATTTACTGTGAGCACTGAGGGCAACGCATTCTCATGAACGGGTCTGCATGATATGGTACGAAAATGTATGCGCACCAAAGCGTAAGGTGGTCTGCATGGTGCTCCGTCATATCAGCGGTAGTTGGTGGTTCAGTTAATCCGAGAACAGGTGTCTTTGAACTGGGTACAGAGCACCGCGAGTGCTGGTCGTTTCGGCGGACATTACGGTTAAGATTAGGCAACAAAAAATTAGCGTTACTCATCCAAGCAAGTTTACTTTAGTCACCAAAACAACTCACTTTAGGGAAAAGATCATGGTTTTGGATAAAAATACTCCCAAGGAACACGCATTTCATGGGTCAAAGTCTTTTGTTTTCCCCGGGAAGCGAACTTCGCTCCCTGGCTTTAAAGACCTAAGTTTTATGACCCACCCATCCACCCAGACCTCCTCCATACGCAGCCAGGGTCAGGGTTAGGGTTATACAGCAGCAGTCATTGGGGTGCATACAGCAAACAAATGGTGGAGTGCTTACGAAATTTGAACATTTGGTTCATGAGAACAGTCTGCTGAGGGCTAAAAGAGTACCAAGTGTTCAGGCATGAGAAATCATCTGAAACCGTTACGAGACGAATTCAGGAAGTTAGGTGCAACTTCCCTCAGCAGGGGTTTACCACTTATCAGGTGACGAGGATGCTGTTCTCACGCTGGGTTTTATTTTTACCCAGCAGCTTTTAAACCAACTGTGTGTGCCATGTTTTCACTTGTCTCACTCATCAACAGCAAAGTGAATATAATAATGTGTTACTGCACATTCACTGATTCGTTCATTGTTTTTAAGAGACAGTATTGTTTTTAAGCGGTAGAATTGTCTGTACGGTCATGTGTCCTTCCTTCATGTCCTAAGTTGTCTTATGTTGATTTCAAGTTGATTTTAGAATGGTTTCTCGGTTATGTTTGTATAGTGAAGCAACAGATTGCAGCACTATGTCCAAGACAAATCTCCCCTCGTGGACAATAAAGTGTATTCTATTCTATTTTATTCTATTCAGATTTGTTTTAGTGGAAAAATGTTGACAAAGACTAGGGGTGCATGATATATCGACTCAATATTGTTATCGCGATATCACGATGCGCTATATTATATCGAAAGTGTTGTGATAAGTATGCAATATTTTGTTCAAGCCCGCTTCAAACGCTGTAATGATCGTTACCGTGCCACTTGCACATGTTAGTGCACGTCAGCGCATGGGTCCACTATGTGACAAACCCTATGGTGTGTACCATGTGAGGTGTGTGCATATTTCAACAGACTGACAAGTGAAAAAATGGATAGAGACAACAAAATGGAACCAATCAGAGAAGGGAAAGAAAAGAAAGGACCTAAAGAGAGAGCGAAGGGAGTGAGTGGAGCAAAAGAAAGAACCCAAAAGTAAGAAAATGAGTGTTGCTCAGGGAGAAGACAAAATAACAGAGATTGAAGAGGAAACTATAGTGGCCAAAAGTAATCCCATCCCGCAGTTATTTCTCACGCAGAGTTTGGAGTCGGAAATATTGAATATTTTTCATCCACGACCAACCTGTGGTCCAGCCGCACTACGGAGGCGGATATAAGTCTCAGTGTGCGCTCTATTGTTGTGAATCTATTTTGATGCGTTTTCCCATAAATTTTGTAATTTTACACGTTTAAAAATATTGAAATTAATATTGATATCGCAATATTCATAATAGATATCGCAATATCCCACATTTTGTCAATATCGTGCAACCCTAACAAAGACATAAAATAGACAGACGTGTAGAAAATAATTTTTTTCTTTTGGACAGGAAGTGGGGTGTATTTGTTTCTCATGATCATTGCGGTCCATTTGTAGCGCTGACAACGAACAACACAACATAATCAAAGCCTTCCTTGTTTCCTCTGCTCTCCTGAAGCCCTCTTTTGGCTGTTGTAATGAGCCCTCTTTATGTAAGGGGAGTCATTTCAGCTCTTTTCTCCACAGCTACCATGGTTTTCTGTATCTCTCGCCCTCTCACAGATGCTCTCTGCACGGGAAGAGCAACTACATTGATAAAAATAACAGTAATAATAGTGGAGAGGTTGACTGGAGACATTACTTGGTCCAGCTGTGGTGTGTTCAGGGCACCCACATGATCACCACACACACATTCAGAGCACCGTGGTGTCCAATTGTCCACTATGTGGTAACGAAACATGCAGAAAAAATTAATCAATAAAGCCATATGTGATGATTTGCCAATATGCTGCAATCAATGTCATGGTAGGTTATCTTGTGACATTTAAAAAGCACGTGTTTTTAATTTAAATGTATGGGTTTTGAATGCTGTGCTGTAAATGAACAGATGTTGTAGTCATTTTCAATTTCGAGATTTCTGTTAAACTGAATTTGCCCAGATTTGTGTTGCTTAGATTTCCAGTGAGTTAACTAACGCGCAGGTGGACGTTTTACTGCACACATTATAACTCATTTTAGACTTTTGTCAGTTGCTAAATGGGCTTGGATTAGTTTTCTAAGCTCAAACTATGAATATTGCACACTTTCTTTAGACAGGACATTGCACTTTTGTTTTCCACGCCCAGACAGCACTTTTGCATAACTTTTTTCTAAGTTGTGTATAAAACCTGAAAGCACAGAGCAGCAAAATTGAATGGGAAACGTAATTGAATCTTGGGAATCGGAATTGATTTGGGAAATCATTGCCGATACCCAGCTCTAATGTTGTTAAATTATTGTATCATGGGTTTCCCTTCCCTTTCCCTATTTCTTCAATTCAGTTCTAAATTGAACTAAAATCAATGTATCAAACTTCAAACATTTAAATCTGAGCTGCACAACATGAATTGAAACAGATTTGAATATGCTATGTGTAGCATGACAAAACCATTCGAAACGCAGAAGCAATGCTGCTAATTAAAAGGACAATTCCGGCGCAAAATGAACCTAGGGGTTAATATGTGTACCGAATCTGTCTGTACACTTACAAAGTTCTCAATGCTTAGGTTTACATGTAGGGACCCTCATTATGCTACCGTTGATGTGTGGTGCTATTTTGAGCCTTGTTAGTGGTGTAGAAATAGCGATTTACCATCTGCCCCGAAAGCTAGCGTTAGCAGCTAACCACCGGTTTGTGGCAGCCTGTTTAAAGCTAGAGACGCATTCGAGTAGCATGAAAACAGATCCCAGAGAGCGTTCAACTCTGTACACATATGTTATTAACCCCTGTAGGTTCATTTTGCTCCTGAATTGAAACATGTAGCATCTTTGAATAAAATGAAACTCTGCGCGAGCGCACACACACACACACACACACACACACACACACACACACACACACACACACACACACACACACACACACACACACACACACACACACACACACACACACACACAGATACAACAGACAACTGATGAGTCAATACTTTACAGGACACTATTGCGTGTTATTACCGTGCTTCCAAAAACAACCATCTGTCTCTCCCAGTCTGTATTTCCAACACACACTCGACCACATCAGCAAGCTAACATGTGGCACCCTCAAGTAAGAAGGGTCACCCATTTAACAAGTGATCAGGCAACTAAATCTGCATGTTTACGTTAGCGTATAATACCAGCATTCTAATAGTAGGGCATTATATTTGGAAGCGGAGTGTCACATAATAGTTTAGTGTCAAGTGTCTGCACTCGTCCGCTGCTAAAGGGGTGACATCATCTGGTGTTTGTGTAAAGAGTTACACCAACACTAAAGTCTGACAACTATCTCACGGCTAGCGTTAGCTGGTAACTTAAGGGAAAAACGGCTGATTTTCGCTCCTACAGTATGTGTTAATGGATCAAAAGTCGGAGCCAGAATCAAGTCATATTAATTCATGAACTCGTCACATACCAGAGTATTAAGTAAATGTGTACACAAACTGTACTGCCTGTATCCAACGGTGGAAGAAGTATTCAGATCCTTTACTTAAGTAAAAGTACTAACACCACACTGTAAAAATACTCAGTTACAAGTAAAAGTCCTGCAATGAAAATGTTACAAAAATAAAAGTATGTAAGTATCATCAGGAAAATGTACTTAAAGTATTAAAAGCAAAAGCACTCGTTCATTTATAATATCATATTTTATAACCTATAAAATGTGTTGTGTGCAAAAATCTTAATTTGTAAAGTAACTAAAGCTGTCAGATGATTGTTGTGAAGTAAAAAGTAGAAGTAGAAGTAGAACCTCAACATTTAAGTACAGTACTGGAGTAAATGTACTTAAGTTACATTCCACCACTGGCTGCATCGTCAAACTAAAGCAACAGAAACGCTTAATATTTTCATCTTTTACCTCTTTTCAAGCCACCCAATGGATCCTCAGAGCGAGTCGGAGCCTTAGTCCGCATCGGTCACAGATCAGCCGGGGGGGGCCAACACACCAAAAGACAACCTGAACTACCTCATCCCATCGCTGTCCCTATACCCGCTGCCACACACACACCAGCAGACGGAGAGCAAATATGAGCGAGAGAAGTGAGATCACAGAGTTCACAATGCTGCCGTTTGTCACTGCAGCTTCGGCACGCAGAGACGGACAGACAGAAAATCTGACTTCAGGAGCGAGCCAGTCCCACTCGCAGCATTCCCCCACCCAAACACAACAACACAACAACAAGCTCTATTCAACACATCAGAGAGAGAAGGGGGGGGATGGGACACAGAGTATCTGATGAGAGCTTCAGGGAAGCTTGTTGAAAATGTCACAGAAATGAAATGTGACGGACTGACGCTTGTTCGTCTCTGTTTAATCCAAAAGCAAAAAACAAACGGTTACACTTTACTCGAAGGTATCTACATAAGAGTGACATGACACTGTCATGAACGTGTCATAAACATTATAAACAAGTCATAAACGTTCCTGACATAACGCTTCTTTTAGTAAGTGTCATAGTTTTTTTGTCATGACAAGTTATGGATAGGGTTAGAGTTAGGGTTAGGGTTGTCTGTGTCATGTGCTCATGACAGTGTCATGTCACTCTTATGTAGATACCTTAAAGTAAAGTGTTACCAAACAAACTTGTAAAACCTCTTTCTCAGTGAGCATATTGTGCCACAGCAATGTGATTATTTAGTAGGCCTGTAACAATTATTATTACAGAATTGTCCAATCATTCATTGTTTAACCGCAATTAATTGCTAACATTAGCAGAGGTCCCAAGGGGTATGACTGTTGATGGTTTTGTCAATTTTATGTTCATTTATAAAAAAAAATTAAAAAATACAATGTTTTATGATAATAAATAGGCGTTGTTTACTTCGTAGGCTGTGTATTTGTGCTATTTACATTATCTGGGTCACATGACAGTGATTTAACCAAAATATGTGTCCCGGAATTCAAATCTTTACGTTGTTTGAGGAAGTAATAAATAAAGAAATAGTTTTAAATTTGACTGAAAGAGACAATTATACTGTTAATCGCAATTATTTCTGAGACAATCAACTGTACAGCAAAATTTGGAATTGTTACAGTGCTATTATTTATGTGACGGATTTAGCGATTGATAGAACTCTGAGGACAAAAGAGGCACCGGCGAGTCCAAGCGGTGTTTGACAACCCACTGAAAAGTCAATATTACAAAATTAAATTTTAGACATTTACCGTATTTACTATTGTATTCATATATTACGCTACTTTTATGAACCCAAGACTTTTGTAAACTCATTTCAAGCACCAAAAAAAAGAAATGAGTGTAGGTATGTATTCACAAGAGATTTGAGAAATATTTCCACTTTAGGGCCAAATGATCACATCGCTCTGGAACAATTTTGGCATGTCACATTACAGAAAGCAGAGTTTGTCAGCAACATTTTGATATGAAACACATGGGGATCAGGTTATATGCAAATACCCATAAAAGGAGAATTCAAGAAGATATTTAAAAATGCCTTTAGACCTCAGGGGTTAAACCGCTTCCAAATCGTCCATAAAAACATCTTCGCTGCACTTCTTTAAAGTAAAAGCATAAAAAATTGAAAGTTGGGAAAGAGAGGGAAACTGAAAGGGGGAGGCCCAGGATGACAGTTGATGATAAACAGTTTCCATTAAAACTGCATTATGAAATGGACGTGATGTGCCATGAAGGCTCTTGTGATGTGGCGTATCAGACACAAGAGGCAGGGCGGGGTTGGTTGGGGGAACGACTGAAATGAGCAAAACACAAAAAGAAGAAATTCTCCCGTCTCTCTCGGCTCTATCTGCGCGCTGCATCGGCACAGGAAATATCTGCGTTTGTGAGGGGAGAGTTGGCGGATGGCACTTAAGTGCTGCTATCACTTGTGAAGCTCCAGAGTCACAGAGAAGATTGGGAGGGGAGGGGAGGGGGACCCTTTCAGATGCCATCTTCATTTTTTCTGGAAGTCCACTTAATCAACGTATCTGTTTGGGCTTCACTACCTTCAAAAGTGACCCCGATTACGGTTTGTTCCGAGGCTTTCATCTCTCCTCGCCCCTTTTTGTCAGCAGAGAGAGAGAGAGAGAGATGTACAGAACAACATGTTCCTGTAGCAGACATATCGTGCACTTACTCTTTCAACGTTTGAAAAGCAGCGGTGGAGGAAGTATTCAGATCCTTTACTTCAGTAAAAGTACTACTACTTTTTACTCATTACTAGCCATTACAAGCCTGGGATGTCAGGCTTCAGAACAGCAACTGGCTTTTCTCCACATTACATGTAAATCATGCTCTCTTTGCCCCCCCCTCCACACCAAAACAGTGACAGAAAGTTGAGAGAAAAAAAAAAGTGACACAAAAAAAAAAGTAACACGACACTATCCCACGTGGTATCGACTTTGGTATCGAGTAGCGTGTACTTTTGGTGGTATCAGTATCGACTACTAGATTTTTGTCCTGACACCCCTAGCCCTATGTGAAGAGAGAAAAAGCCATCTAAAAGAAGATTTAGACCAAAAAAAATAAATAATCAATTGAAATGTCATTTGTCATATAATTAATATACATCAACATCAGAAGTATAGGGCAGTGGACCACCGGAATATTCTGTGTGACACATGACAAAACCGTTTCAATAGTAAAGACGACATTTTTGGACATCACTTCCAAATATCATGTCTCATTCTTTATTTCTCTCTTTAACATTTTTGGTCCTTATGCAACTTAGCACTTATCTGTTTCCTGTTTTCAGTTCTGTATCGGAGATGCAAACAGGCAGTTTGGTGAGTGGGCGAGCATCCTGGCACCGTCGGGCAAAAGAAAAACTACCAACAAGCAGCAACAACAGCAGCAAAAAACACCTCTGACCTGAATGTTGCTGTGAATAAATTAACAAATACAAAGAGCACAAAGCATAAGGCAAAACGGTCAGAATGTGAAGCAGGTCTTGAGATGATTCAAATGTGTAAAACCCTGCAATAATCTTCATGTGGCATGAGGAGGAGAATAATGCTGCATACAAGGCAACCCGTAACCCAGGTTTTAACAACCTTCTACCTGTGAAAGTGCCCTGGAACGGCAGTCGAACCCCTAACTTACTAACTGTGAACTCGTACCAGATGGTTGTACTCCCAGTTACAGTTTTTAACGTCACACACACTTAAACAACAATCGGTCCCTCCAGAAAAACGCGATTATGCGATCGCATAATTCAACGCATAATCAGCCAAAGTCTGCATTTTTATGCGGGGGCCGCATTTTTTTCAAATACGTCGCACTTTCGCCACATAAATTGCAGATTTCCGCGCAAAAAATGCAGGGCTTGCATGATTTCATAATCCCCACATTTTCGCTGAAAAAAAGTCACATAATATATCTTACCAGAAAGTTGAAGTTTGTTTACTTCACACAAGAGCAGCCATTTTTCCCTGTTGCCATGGGAACGTTATGAAATGATGTAATTACGCAAACTGAACATCTTCGAAAAGCAGGGTGTTGGGGGAATCACTTTTTTTCCTCTTTTTCATCAAACCGCAATTTTTGCAAGTTGCTGCAATTTCGTTGCATAAATATCCCGCAAATTCCATCGCATTTTTTAAGAAAACGTGCCGCATAATCAAGGATTTTTGCCCGCAATAATCACACAAAAACTCAGCATTTTTCTGGAAGGACTGAACAATGGCGACTCCTGTTGATGCTTTACAGACGCCGGTGATTAATGGAGAGAAATATAAAAAAATAGGCAACGTAAAGTAATTCCGCACATTGTAATCAAAACAATACACATACGATTGTGTACTACTACAGGTTATGTTTATTAAATGAAGCCCAAAATATGTCGCCGACTAGAAATCGCTAGTATCAGCTCACGCTAGTTAACGTCAACGTTAGGTAGCCGCTAGCTAACGTTAACGTTAGTTAGCCTAACCTGAACCCTGCCAACAGCACAAGTTTTAGCTAGCCAGCTTTGACGGTGATTGTCGTGACTTTGCCTGGAACTCTACCAAGTCGTAACTCGTAACTTACGGGCTAAAAATTGTGTCTGGAACGCAGCATAAGTCATACGATCTTCCAAATTGTAGAGTTTTACATTTGTTTAAAATACACTAAGATCAAAGTACTAATAATTATCATATTGGCTTAAATATTTTTTTTTAATGAAAATTATGTTTAAAAAGTGACAAAACATTTCAATGTTTCCGTATCTTGTCTTAAAATGGGCCTGCTGCCGACTTCTGTAGGTTTGTGTCGCATTTTGGGTTGTTCGTAGCCTTTCTTCATGTCAGTTTACAGTCAACCGTTTGGTAAAAAAAAAAAATGAGTGGATATTGTCTCCCGATGTCTTTACTGCATAAACAAACCAGGGACAGACAAATGCAATATTAGAGGAGAGATGAGCAGAGCACGACAGCACCAACACACATACTCACGAGGCAATTATTAATCAATATCAAAGTGTCTGTCAGTGGGCGAAACAGCCGCCTGGAAGATAATAAGATGCAGTCATATTGTTCAAAGAGGCTAGATGTGGGGACAGATCAGAGGCAGATATATATATATGTATATACATACATATATACATACATATATACATACATATACATATATATATACATATATGTATATATATATATATGTATATACATGTATATATATATGTATATACATACATATATACATACATACATATACATATATATATACATATATGTATATATATATGTATATACATACATATATACATACATACATACATATACATATATATATATATATATATATATACATATATATATATATATATATATATATATATATATATATATATATATATATATATATATATATATATATATATAAATACAGGTAAATCCGTTCTACTATTTTACTACCCCTGCTGTTTAAATTATCTGCCCTTTCTTTTACACTTGAGCTGCATTTCTTGTATGACAGAAGCAAAGTACGTGTATTATTATCATCTTCAGCAGATAGTTGGATGAAGCTCCGCAGCTCTGACAGACATTCACAGAAAGAGAAAAAAGTCACTGTTCCTCAATGGCTACTAGTCCAACTTCCTCTCTGGTTAAGGTCAGAGTCTTAGATCATTTCCTTGTTTCTCTGGCATGAAAACAACTCTCTTACTGCCATTTAACCCAGACTGGCAGCTGTACTGTATGAAGCCTGACAAACCAAATATATTTAAACCTTGTCCAAGCGGTGTTTCTAAATGTGTATGTTTAAGAGGCTCAGAAGTGGCGGAGTAGTGCAGACAAGGGGGTGGGGCTGAAATATGATTGCCCCCCCCCCCACAACCCCCCAATCCATTGGGCTCGAATGCTGTCAATCTGACAATTGTGATTTCCATTGGATCAGAGTTCTGTCACTTGGCTGCCTGTTTTGGGAATCTTCCCAGCTCTTGTCACATTACCAATTAATGTTTCCATGACGACTATCCAAAATTCTGATACCATGGAACCAGCACTGGTATGGTTTGTTTTTTTAAATGGCAGACTGAGCTTATAGAAAATGTATTATATTTAGATATACAATTTGTTGAAAATGAAAACAAGTGAAACTAATAATGAATGTGATAGTTTATTTAACAGAATTACATTGTGTTGTTCTATGGTCTCCCCTGTGCCACCCCACTTGAAAAATCCTGGAATCGCCCCTGGACGTGAGGCGTAAACGTAGCAAAAGATATTAGTTTTTAAACCAAAACATAGTAGTGTAGATGTAGCCTTAATTAGCGGTCTCACACCGAGCATGTGATGACAAATGGTGGAAAAGATGAGTCCGTGGTTGGACGTGTTGACGCTGCCTTTGGACATCAAAGCTGATTGGTTTCTCTTTAGCTGTAGAAAAAGCAGATTAAATTTTCTGTGCGAGACTCAAGAGGACAGCTAGTGTTAATGAATTACTGCATCCAGGAACAATGTGTAACACATTTCTGTTTTTGGTAGCCAGGCCCGAAACTGGTGCAACACACATGCACAGACAACGCCACTAACTCCCACTAATCTGATGACAGTGAATTGAGTCCAGAGAACAAGTTTGATCAAACACAGCTGATCGTCAGCAGCCTGCGAGGCTGCACACAAGCTGGTGCCAACATCCTGACCGTCACCAGTTTGCTATTAACAAGACAGGACAAGTCGGGGATGCGGGCACTGAAAAACAAGCCTGCACATCAAAGTGCAAGTAGTAGAGTTCAACAGAGTTCAACAGGCTTTAAAAAAAGAATAATGCTCCACTCATTCCTTTCTTTGAAGGCTGAATAAAGTCATTTCACCTTTTTGCTGTTGTCTGTTTGGTTCGTTGTATTTTCCTTGTTTCAAATTTTTTTTTGTCAATTTTTTTTATTGGTTATTTTCACAGATTGTACAAAGTTATTCCAAGTATGTTCAACATTTTATTACTGAAAACATGAACACAGGGGTACGTGTTTCTACCAGGACCTTGGCATGTAGGATTTGGGAATCCAACAAAACCGTGGTTGCACACAAGGCACTTAAACATAAAGTCTAGCCTCAAGTGTCAACATGGAAATAGTCCTGTTAGCAGTTAGAACCAGCACTATTTAGGACACGTCCGCCACTGCGCGAAATGTCGCATCATTCATGACGCCTCACAACAGGACATGGCGGTGCACACTCTGACGTTACAAGACAATAGGATTGGGCATCGAGAACCGATTCCTACTTGGAATCGTTTCAAAAATTACGATTATAATAGAATCGCTTCTTTATTTGAATTATTTGGAGGATTTGGTTTCAAATCCGATCATCGCTTCCCAATTTAATATGTGCAAGTTTTGATTTCCGTTAAGGCCAGGCGCTTGTTGTGTTGCAGCCTTGGAGCACAGTAAGCAGCGCTCTGGTGTGGCTTTATTTTACGTTGAAAAAGCCTGTTAAAACTGCAAACCACCAGTGAATCAAAATAAAACGTTCCTCTTATTTTTGAAAATAGGCATGTGAGCCGTTTCAACTCCACCCCTCAAAGAATCGGAATCGAGACGAAGGAAGAATCTGAATTGGAATCACAATTGTTAAAATCCAAACGATGCCCAACCCTACAAGACAATCAACTCAAACAACTCCCTTCCTACTCGTCAAGACGGAAAACAGAGTTTCTGAGCATCTTCACCTCGGGAGGTGTTTCCAAAAGGTCCGCTTTCAGTGACCTTAGGGGGCTTTCACACCAGTCTCATTTAGTTTGGTTGAATCGCACTAGTTCGTTTTCCCCCTTGGTGCGGTTAGCTTGGGCATGTGCGCCAATCGCACTCAGGTGCGCACCAAAAGTGGACCAAACAAGCGTACCGAGACCTGCTTAATGAGGTGGTCTCGGTACGCTTCCAGACCAACTGGGGTGAGAACGTGATTCCGCCTCGAACCGCACCAACTGTACATCTGCAAGTCTGAGCTAAACGGCTCTTGTAGTCAGGCGTGCTTTGCTATCTGCGATGCGGCAGTACACGCAAGCTGTAGCAGCTTCCAGTGTTTCTCTCACAGGGAAAAGACTGCGGTCACTCGCATCTCCGTGGTCAAACAGACGCTGGCAGAGCAGAGCGAAGTCTCGGTGAGCAGAGCAGACGGAGCAACGGCGCTCACGAAAACGTCTGATTATTTAAATGAAATGAGCTGGTTTGACCATGGAGATGCAAGAAATAGGCACTAGTCCAGAACACAAGACCTTCTTCCTGTATGTACTTTCTTGGAGTTAACGCTCTTGCGTGGTTTGCAATGGCGCATTTTGGTACGCTTGGATTTTTCAAGGTGTGAAACGAAACCAAGTTTACGAACTCATCAACTGATGCCCTGACGCCCTTAAACTCAGTTTGTGTGTGGACAAAAGTCCAAAACGCAGAGGAAAAGACACGTTTGCAAAAATATCCATGGACTAGGCCTACAGCCACGTAGAAAAAACATGTTCCACAACAAGTTTCACTTGTTTCAGCACTTGCAGGCCATTTTTAGGTAGCCACAGTTGGTGAAAGACCTCCATCATATCAGCACAAATTACATACACCAGCCTGAACTCAGTAATGATGCTTGAGGGGCTACAGAGAGTCATTTGATACATAATTTAAAAAGACTAGGTGTGAAACAGCAAGCAGGGATCAATACATTCGGCTAAATCTGACAAGAGCAGTGCAAAAATATAAAACAAGCCCAGATGTTCAAATAAAGCTTTTTTTTTTTTAGATCTAACTCCGCTCTGTTCTGTCATGGAGGCCGACGGCAGCAGTCTGAAGTGTACCGCAGCGTTGCCCTTTAGGGAGGACAGACAGGCAATTAGCCCGGCTGCCACAGTGTGGATGTCAGCGGGCAGCTTCAGCCCTGTAACACCCGCTGAGCACAGACTGTCTGCCGCTCCCTTCCCTAACTAACCAGCATGCAGGTTTTTTCCCCTTCAAGCTCCGGTCCATACTTAAATATAAACACACAGTCAAATATTACCTACGGAGGATTCACAAGCCGGTATGCAAAACACAAAAAAATAAAGTGTCCTTGTTTGAAGCTTCTGGCGCAGCATTAAAATATGTGAGTGAACCTTGTTTTTTTTGCTTTAGTTGAGTGTTAAGATGCTACAGGAGAGAGAGAGAGAGAGAGAGAGAGAGAGAGAGAGAGAGAGAGAGAGAGAGAGAGATGTATCAAGGCTGATGAATAATGCAGTGAGATACTGAGCTGCTGCTGACCAGGAGAAGTCTGCAGTAGAGTCTCTCTTTAGACTGGTTATTAATCCAAACTGCTCAGCAAAGAAAGACACACAACTCTATGATGGCGTATTGGGGCCATTGTAAGTTAAAAAAAAAATAAGAAGAAAAAAAGAAAAAAAATGACAGAGCCGGAGGAGGGGGCTCAAATTCAGAGAATAACCTCAGAATTTCTGAGAATAAAATAGTATACATTTACGGTGAAAGAAAAAAAAAACTCAGATATTCTCTGAGACCATAACATCTAAAACCTAAAACTATTAAATGAGGGTCCGAGGTTGAGGCCTCGAGGCTAACTGCAGCTGAGCCACAAGTCAATACGCTGACAGATTTTTCTTTAACTTACAAAAATATGATTCGTCTTTTCCAACACATTCATACAGTGACTACAATTGCAATGTGCTTCACCCTCATCCTGGGACTCACACCGGCAACATCACACCCAGTCATCACACTTCAGCACTGCATAGCATTGCAGTGAGTGTGAGAATCTATGCATGTGTCAGAGTGTGAGTGTGTGTGTGTGTGTGTGTGTGTGTGTGTGTGTGTGCGCGCTGTATCTGTTTGAGGCCATCTCTAAATCTGCCTGCATTGATCCGAGCTGAAAGAAGAGCCAAGGTGAATTCCTGTGCACGACTGATGGACGGAGATAAAGACGACAGCCAAATGGAAAGTGCGAATCGTTCCGGGGCAGTCGATAAAAACAGCTGAAATCTCTGAAACACTCTCTCCGTTAAGTGTCTGCGCCTTTAGAGCTGATTGCACACACTTACCTGCCGTACAATGACTTTCACACACTGGTCATCAATTCTAACACACACACACACACACACGACGGTGACTAACGGCCACTAGTGGAAAAAGTAATCAGATTCCTAACTTCCGTAAAAGAGCAGAACTAATACCCAAGTGATGCACAGACTGCATTATTCAACAACAAACCTGAAGCGCATCTTCCCTAGCCTGGTTGACACCAGACCCTTCTCAGTAACTGAGAGTGGATCTGAGAAAGATTCATCCACAGCCCATTTCCAAAGGGGCGCCACCAACGGCCGCCGCTCAAACGCCTCTGGGCGCAATTGGATAGTCCTTCAACCAATCAGACCAGCGATCCGGGTGCCGTAGCAGCGACATTGACGGCCCGCTGCGCTTCGGTGGCTGTGATGTTGAATGTAAACAAAAAGCTGCTCGCCGTCGCTGCGCTATCGTCATCGTGTAAAGCCCGCCTCAACGGTCGCGATAGGTGCCTCGATTTGGAAAAATTGGAAATGGGCTCGAATGGGCTCTTGGAGAGCAAATCTCAAATTTGCCGGAAGTTCATCAGGGTTTTCCCAGGCTACATCTTCCCATCAGTGTCTCCTAAATGGGACAAATGCATTTCTGAAGGATCACTAACACACCTTTTCCGGTTCTGCCCTACACTATATCATTACGGAGATCTTCAGGTGGCTCTCTAAAGCCTATTCCAGAGACAGTCGGCCCGATCACGCGCTTGCTATCTTTGGCTGCTCTACAGGAACGTATTATTTACAAGCCGCTCTGCACGTAGCAATGCTGGTTGCTAAGAAGCTCATTCTCCTGTCTTGGAAGTCCACGGAAACGGTGTATATATTATACAGATGGAAAGGCTGCGCCTGCATAAGGTTAATATGAAGAACAAACTCTTCTTGAGAATTTGGACCGGTCTGTATAGATGAGTAAGAGATGTATATATACTTTTTATCTATACACCATTCTACCTCACTCGTGATATGTTAAATATTGTCACATATTGTCTGAGAGACTAATGTTACTTTGCAAACTACATTGTAAAACTGTATGGTGGTGACAGGTCTCGTTTGTGTGTTGTCACTGCTGTACAATTAAAAAAATTAAAGAAAATATTGAAAAAGAAAAGAACTAATACCACACTGCAAAAAGTCCAGCAGTGAAATAGGAAAAGTATGTTAAGTACCATCAGGAAAATTCACATAAAGTATTAAAAGTAAAAGTTCAGAAAAATCCTCACAGTTCAGAACAAGTGTTTCATCGGAAAATCATGTTAGCTGTACTTGCAGGACGTGATATTGTAGGTTTTTTTAAATAATCAAACATGGTATTTTATAAACTACATGTGTCTTGTGTTCAAAAACTCTTAATTTGTAAAGTAACTAAAGCTGTGGAGTAATAAGTGCAATACTTCCCTCTGAAATGTAGTGGAGCAGAAGTAGAAAGTGGCATGAAAAGAAAAGACAGTAAGAAGTACAAGTACCTCAACATTTGTATTCAAGTACAGTACTTGGGTAAATGTGCTCCGTTACATTCCACCGCTGGTAACGGCGCCATGAGCAGCTGCAGTTTGGAGCTGGAGGCTGAGTGCAGGTTGGTTCGTGTTAAAGCTTCCACTTGGAGCAAATTTAAGAATCAATGAAGCATTACAACATGAATATAGTGGCATTACCGTTGTCACGGTAAACAAACAAGACCGGCGGCAACAAGACTGGCAGCCTCTGCACTGTCGTTTATATTGGGCAGCCAATAGTAGTTTCATACTTTCACTTTTATCATTCAATCTTCTTTATTTAAAATGTCTTGGTGTTTGGTATGTACTGTTTAAGTCTAACATATAAGTGGTGTTGTTACAGTGCAGGTGTGAAGGTTGGGCATGTGTCTTGAGTTTAACCCCATAATAGTAATGTTAAAACATGATAAAGCGTTGTCTTCAAGTAAATAATGATGATGTTTTTAAATTGGTCAATAACAGCGTAACAGTGTGATAAGTTTGCTACTGGGGAAAAAAAAATTTACAATTTATGCCAACTCTGTTTCAGCACTGATTCAATTTTCCCAATTCCTACTAAACACAGCGTTTCGGGCCAGTGTTGTTGACTCCTCTGGGCTAGTCCATTAAAGAGATCACTGAGCAATCTGTGTATCAGGTCAAAGGTTGACTTGTTCTTTAGCTGTAACATTAAGCTACTGTGATCTCTGGTGTAAGATTGAGGGCCCTATCTTACACCCGGCGCAGCACAGCGCAAAGCATGACGCAAGTGTCTTTTCTAGTTTAAGACCAACGCAGTTGTCAATATCCCATCCAGCGCCCGCATCATTTAAATAGCGAATGCACCCGCGCCCATCTTTGCACCCATGGCCGTGCTGGTCTTACAGGGAGGTGTGTTCAGGTGAATTCTTGGCGCATTGCTATCTTGAGGCAGAGGGAAGTGATTGACCAACAAAAACCTGGTCTAAAGTCAATAACGCAGCATTTCATTGTTATTTTACAGCAAATTAGTAAAATACGTCTTGGCTTATGCACAGCGCGCACACACTATGCTTGTTACACACACACAGGGAAGCGCAGCAGCACACAAACATGCAGAATATTATATATTACGGTGCCAATCCGCCATCATAAGAGCAATGCCCCAAGGTACAAACGCACCTGGCCTTTAAAAGGAATGGGAGATGACACTCTGATTGGTTTATTGCATGTTACGCCCAAACCACACCTATTAATTAATGAAGAAACTAAGTTCAACTCTTTTGAACCACACGCCCGGCGCACAGACCCTTTTTTCTGCCGTCAAACTAGCAAAAGTGGATTTGGACACGCCCTAAACGCACCTGCGCCAGACGCTTCATGCAGTGCGCTTAGATTGTTAAAATAGGGCCTGAAGACATATCTGACCTTGTTCACTGAAAAAAACACCTGTATCCCTGTAACATCTGCCTCCATCAATTCTTGACCGGCAATGATTCAGGACAAAAGTGACTTTTACCCAAACTTCCCAAAGGAATGCATGCTGCAGTGCATGCTTATGTGGCTTAATTGTTCTCCACGAGTGCACTAGTGGGGTTGGTTGATACATTAAAGCTGTTATCGAAGCCAACAAGCATTTTCTATCTGAATAAAAACCTGGGTTTTCCACAAGCAGCTTTTTTTCCAACTGCAACTCCGCTGAATCTGCGACGTGCAGCGGATTCCAAGCGAAATTGTGTCACCACAACATGATGCCAACGGTGCACACGTTTTGCAGATAATTTGTTGTTGGTGTTGATATATAGTACGTTTCTATCAGTTTCTTTCTGGCCTGTCACAAACTATTTGGTAAGTTTTCTACTCCAGTCATACACTTTGCTGCTTAAAAAGTTCTGTTTAGTTCAAATAAGTAAGTAAGAAAAGTTTATTTAAATAGCACTTTTCACAGATAAAAATCACAAAGTGCTTCACCATAAAGTGAAATACAATAAATAAAAGACATAATAATACAAAGGAAAACATAGGCACACAAAATCAGACAGCCATAAAAACCCTTGTCTAACTAAAAGTCTGTTTGAATGAAAAAAATAACTAGCAACCAGCTGGTTGTCATCGCTACAATGCTAACGTTACTACAATGCTAATACTACTGCAACAAATATATATTAAAACTTAGCAGGAATACCAACTGCCTGGGCAACCGTACCGATGTATCACGAAGTAAGCAAATAGGAAAATCACGATCTTTAAAGCTTTGGTGCGTAACTTTTTGATATTAATAAACGTCCGTTACATTCAAGCCGTTGACAAATGAGTTGCTACAAAGCTAATTAAGACTATCAGCTCCACACAACTCTCTCTGTATCTCTCAGTATGGCTATGTTCAGAAGATTGTGGCGTCAGGCGACTTTCCCGTGCAGAAACCTCCGTGTCCCCCTTGGCTACTAGCAACTGCGTGGAAGAGGGGTGGGGGGGATGCGCGGTCACGGAAGGCTTGTATCATGTGGACGCGCCCACAGTTTTGTTGTCATTACTTAGAATTCCTCATGGAGGCGACAGAAACTACGCACTATAGCTTTAAATTTGCATGGAATTAGAAAACTATTTTCATCCCCAGTGGGGCACCAAATGTATCGAACTCGTCCATGCCTCCTGTGTCCGCTTTGTCATTCGCCGCTGAAAAAGTTGCGCACTTAAAATTCTGGCGCGCCAGCCAGATCTACATCATTTTGACGTCACACTGGCACATGGCAGGTCGGCTGCGGCGACTGTAATAAGGCCTTTAGAGCAGGTATATTATGGTTTTTACTCTGGCTTCCATCACATAAATGTTTCGACTTTAGAGGGCTGGGAGCTGGCAGCAGATGTAATGGTTTTTACCGTCATTATAGAGAAAACTGTTTTCCAGCTCAAACGGAGCTAAAGCTAGATCATTTTATGAATGTCACTTTAAACTTTTTTTCTAAGCCAATCCAGGAGAAATGGAGAAAATTGAAAAGTAATTAAATCCAAAAACGCACAGCCATACACGTCCTACACAAAATTAAAGTACACCCGGAACTGGCGATATGACTGGAGAATGAAAGTGCTCGGGAAAATATAATAACAAATTATCATCAATGTCCTAATTACAACACATTTTAGGAGAAATCAGCAAGAAGCACCAATTTACCTGCCCATCAACCCCTCGTTAAATTTATGCAAATTGCCCCTCTGGAAAAACAGAGACTCCTTTTTTACTTAAAGAGCACTGAAGCAAGAAGTCAACAAGCTGTGGCTTTCTTCCTCCTGCAGAAAAAAAAAAGCTTGGATAAACTTGTGGCGACGACAGTAAAAACAGCGCTCGTGTTTTGCAACACAGATCGAGGCTATCGCGCACAAGCTGACACAATCAGGAGACAGGACGAGGGGTTGGGGGGGGGGTCACGGAGCGTTCCATTACCCCGGGCACCATGCTTCATTATTCATTGCACACCAGAGAAATGCAGCTGCATGGCACAGGCGCACATACAGTACACTCGGCGTCCCACGGGGACAGAGCTATTACAGCGGTGCCTCCAGGGGGGAAACGTCCCTCCTATTCAGTCAAACGCCACGCATCCACAATGACATAGAGTGTATTTCCTTATTAAAGAGAAACATTTCCGTGTCAAGAAAAGCCAAATATTTAAGTATCGAAATTGACGCGTTGGCCTTTTAACTGCTCCGTCCACAACATTGTTAACGAATGAATAAATGAGCTACAGGTTGTTTTCCTTTTGTAGGCCGATGACAATGATTATCAGCAGATGTGATAATGAATCTGAAACAGAGCTCCTAGTTAATCAGACAGGGACTCGGGCGACTTTTAAGAGTACCATCAGGCTGATCGGAAAACTAATTTTCGCAACTCTTTTCGCAGTCGTTATTTATTATACAACAACAAAAACTAATGTACCGACTGTGCAGACGTTAACTAGTGTGAAAGTTCAGGCTCGGGGGGGGGCTGTGTCCAACAAAGACTGCAGCTTTGTGAAACAGACAATCCATTAGCACAGCAACTTCCTGCAGCAATTGGCCGGCTAAGTGTGTGAACGTGATAATGAACACTTTTTCACACACGTTATTCGCTATTTGTAGAATTCATTGCATTCAGTCCCTGTCTATGGCGCAAGGATTTTCACCCCAGCCTTTGAGTTTGGCCATTTGGACTGAGCAGAAAACAATTTTGCCTTTGTTTATGGATCAACACTTCGTACTAGGGGTGTCACGATTCTCCAAATCCACGATCCGGTTTGTCTGTCGGTTTATAAAAGGTCACAATTCAATTTGTTCAATTAAATTTTTTTCGACAGGGACGGCAATGCCGCAGTGAGAGCCACTAGATGGCAGAAGGGTACGTTGCAACAACAGTTCCGACTTCCTCAGAGTTTACGAGACACGATTGAATGCGCCATTACTTTAACAAGGTGCGCCTGAAGGCACCATGGAGTCCTGTTGGAGACAACATGCTTTACCTTCCTTGTTTGTTAACATAAATCACTCGTGGGGGAAGCAAAATGTTGCCACATGGGTGACTCCAGGGAAGCAGGAGGATTTTTCAGTTTGGTTGTGTCTCCGTCATCTCCGACTCCGGCAGTGGCCGTGATGTCTGAAATAACTCAAGTCAAGCTTTGAATTCAATAGTCGAAATCGAAAGCTCACTTCAATCAATTATGATTTAAAATCAAGCCTGTGACACCCCTACTTCGTACGCACTGGTTTGTTTTGAGCGTTCTGAAACCTTTAAGAGCAAAACTCTCTAATATATGTTTGTGACCCCAGAGTGAAAAAGTCTCGGATTCAGAATGTAAACCACTAACCCTCTCCACTGAAACCTACATTTAACTAACGAAGATGTTACAGGAAGATTTACCGCTTCTGACAGCAAGGCGTGCCAGCTTTTATTCTTGGTTTAACAAACTGACATTCATGAACAGTACAACAGCAGAGATTCACATACCAGGGGAGGATTACATAACTGGCCAATAACCAGTTTTAACAAAAGGCTTGTATCCCTCTTATATTGGTCTAACCCTACCGAAAACATTCATAACGTTACGCGGCGCTGCAGCTGCTAGCCTTGTCTGGACACATGTATGTTTCCCATTGATAAAATGAAATCATAGCGTGTTCTTCAACCCTATATACTGATTTGATTACAGCAAAGACAAAGTTGGCAGTATTGACGGCAAAATAGGCTATGCAATATTTCGTTCTGTATTGACAGGTGCAAGATTAGATTTTTTTTTTTATTATTACATTTATATCTGCATTTATGTCAAAACCTAGAGACTTTCAAACATCAAAATGTCCATTTATTAATATGTATTCCTGTCAAAATGACATATAAACATCTTTTCCTATTCTATTTTGCCTGGAAACGCTTCCAACATGCTTGCGTGTCGTGTGAAAAATAGGCGTCGTTGTATTTCTAGCGTGCACGCGTTTTCGGCGCGCCTGAGACGTGCGTGTCACGCAGCCAGTGTGTAGCCGGCCTAATCCTCTCCACTGAAACCTAGATTTAACTAATGAAGATGTTACAGGACGATTAACCGCTTCTGACAGCAAGGCGTGGAAGCTTTTATTCTTGGTTTAACAAACTTACATTCATGAATGGTACAACAGCAGAAATTCAAATATCAGGGGAGGACTACATAACTGGCCAATAACCAGTTTTAATAAAAGGCTTGTATGCCTCTTATATTGGTCTAACCCTACCGCAAACATTCATAAAGAGCTCATGAGTCCATTGGACTGCTGCCCTTTACCCCCAAAATTTTGTTTGGTTCTGTAGATTGATCACGTCCATGATATAACAGATGGACAGTGACGGTCTTTTGTCTTGAGTTGAGAAATTACAATTACTGGCAGCGGCTTAAATGGGTCATTGCATGGACAAATTTGATGTACCGTACATGCACACACCTCCAAATCTGGCCGCTGCCCTGCGTCTGGACGGCGACACCAGCTCCTTGACGATCTGTAGGACCTGCATGCTCACAGGGAGGCAGCGGTAGAGGCAGCCGGACGCGGCACAGGGCAGGGGTGGCCCATTCTTGCCCTTTCACCCTCCACAACCGCATGCCTCCCTGGCTCCTCCTCGGGACTCATCCCCTAATCCCCATCATGAATCCAGGCTCCTGGGGGATCTTGTATGAGAGCTGGCTGCTTCTCCGGGTGGAGAGAAAAAAAAATAAAAAAGAGCTTTTCCTTTAAATCTTCTTCTCCTTTTATCTTTCTGATGTTCCTCCTCCAGATTTCAACACATGCTTACAAACTCTCCAGCACTCCTCAGATACTACTATACCATAAACAGCTGGTCTCCAAGCACAGATGTACAGCATCAGCATCAGCGAACACTCACACACACTCTACCTGATAAGTGCTCCAGCTGCTTCGAATGCTGCCTTTGGTCCACATGAAACAGCCTATAAATCTCAACTCAACAAACTGGCAGCTGCTAAAAGTAGCGGAGGATGTTCGCTGGCAGCGCCGTATCTCTGCAAACTGAATGTGTTTCGTCTCGCGTGTGATGTGTCGCTGCGCTGGAGTGCTCTCACACACTCTTCATTTGGCAGTTGGCAGCAGAGAAGCTTCTTCCTTTAAAAAATAAAATAAAAATCTTTTTTCTTCTTCTGTGGCTCCAGCAGACAAACCACCTTGCTGTCGGGGATCAATGAATGCACAGTTGACCGGTGATGATGCTTCTCAACTGTCCACAACTCTCTCATCTCCTTTTCTGACTCTCTTGTCCTCCCCTATCCATCTCTTTCTTTCTCTCGCATCAGCCTCTCTCCTCCCTCAGTCCTGCAAAGGCTGGCTACTTCGCTCGCTGTCCTCTTTTCACATCCTTTAAATTCTTAATAATGAGCGCTTCCACTCACTCACCCTCCAGCATCTTCTTCCCTCCCTTCCTCTCTGTGCTTTCCTGCACCCCCTACCTCCTCCTTCTCATTGTGTCGCTTTGTGCCTCGGTCACCCACCCTGTATTTCTGCTGGTGTACATTTACTGTGACGCTGAGAACATGAGCAGAATGTAAAGGGGTAAATGCAAGACAGGAGATGTGTGTGTGTGTGTGTCCTAGTGATGATTTTTACCCAGCAGCATCAGTAACGCTGTCATCCTCCGATTGCACCCTCTCACATTTTGTCTTTGCCACAACATTTACTCCCTCAGCGAGTCTGTTATCGTGATGATGTATAAAAAAAAATAATTATTACAAAGAAAATTCATGTTGTAACGTGGAAAAAAAAAGAAGAAATAAACCAATTTTGTTCTGTTGAGAGTCTTCAATGATTTACTCATGACATTGGAGGCAGGCACTATCTTATTTCTTTTGGACCTTTGATCCTGTAAATCACACTGCCTGAATTAATTACCTTCACGACGTGGTTGGCATTAATTCTACAGATTTACACTGGTTTAACTTTTACGGATCTTTTTCAGTCGATTTGGGTAATTTCTCATCCTCTAAAGCTGGTATCTCATGTGGGGTTCCTCAGGGATCCATCCCAGGCCCTGCTAGCTTTTCCCTATACACAACACAAGTCAACATCTTACTTTGGTCACCTGCAGCAACAAAGGCCATCAGTGGAAGGTGGCATGCATACATTTGTGGCTCTTTATACAAATAAAATCATCTTACTATCTTCTAGTCAAAGCTATTATTTTGTTTTCCAAAATACCAGACATATTTCTAGTATCTATATCTATATTGTTTTCAGAAATCAAGACTTTTAGGGTTCAATCACAGAAAAAAAATAAAAGATTGATGAGGGCAATCCAATAACTGAGTGGTTAGGGCGCAAAGGCCCCGAGTAGCGAGTCCCCAGTTTGATTCCCGGCTGGCCGTAAAGCCAGTTAAGGGAAGTGGGAGCCCTAAGTATTTGAGTTAGACACCAAGCATTGGCCTCAAGATACCGACAAATGTTTTTTAGACATTGAAACAAGTTTAATTAACTCCAGTGGATGTTGAAGGGTCACGGTCGCTTCGTTAACGTTGTTGTCAGACGCCCTGTCGTTACTAGCTGCCATGCTAATGCTAACCGCCTCAGTTAATGCAAAGAGCGAAGCCTCGCTAGAACCTTGCAAATCCCCCTCGCCAGATTATTTTCTTTACTTTATTACCAGTCCACACGTATCTATTTTTAAGGGCATATGCTAGTGAAATACTGTAAAGCCCTGTGCACGTCATTCCGCTACTCTCTTTCCCCACATTTCCTGCCTCTCTCCTCTATCACTATCAAATAAAGGCATAAAATAGCCAAAAGGTCATCTTAAAAAAAACATCCTCCAATCCTTTCATTAGATTAGAGTATATCCAATAGGTCTTTGTACAATACACACATCATAATAATGTTTGGTAACTCTCCACTTCTCTCGTTAGCTCTCCATTTCTTGTCTCATGTACTCTCCGCCCTGTCCATTATGCCATCTCTAATCAGTCCACATACAGTACTAATCCCTGTTCCTCTCTCTAACTGCATCATCTTGCTATAATCAGTCCATTTATACTTCCAATTGGCGATGCATCCCCCATGCGGTCATTTCTTTATCTACACCAGGGCGAGGCCAACGTCAGTTTTCCAAATCCATTACGCTGATGTTGACCTTTCACTTAAAATGACATCCAGCTGGTTGTCAATGAATTGAAATGTTCTCCTGTATTCCAGCCGGTCAGAAGGTGGACTGAAGAGGAAGTGACCTCGAGCAGCGCCACCTCACACACCTTTAGGGCACGTGAACACACCATGATATGCACACACCCACAATGTGATCACAGATACACGAATGTACACACACACATACACTGCACCTACCCAAGGACAATGCAGCATGCAGAGAGGAGCAGCAGCAATACAATCACACACATCCTTGTGATGAAGTGTGTCTATATTTGTTAGTCCATCCTCCGGCGCTGAGTCAAAAGGTCCAATTACTGCATTGCTGGACCGACTCTGCAGCTGCTGTTGCTATGCCTCAGACCCACTGTTGCTAGGCTGTGACCCCACTACATGAGGCGAAAGTGTGGCCTTTTACAAACATAATGGTGTCCACCTTTTTCAGTGATTCAACACGACGAAACACACCAGTGGCACATTGCATGCATGCATGAAAACAACCACACTTATTGTTTTCTATGTAAATGTAGACGTACCAGTTGTATTTTCCATTGTTGCTGCTGATTGTCTAAGGCAGTAGGTTCCAACCTGACCTCTCATGACAAGAGATGATCAGTTCAACCGATTGTTATGACTTTTAGAGGCCTGAAGCGGTTGAAGTATCCAGTATTTCACCGCCCAAAAGAAATTGGGAAAAATCTGAGAAAAAGACATATCTTTCAGATATATATCAGATATATCTTCTCCTTCCTAATCTTTAAACATCTGGTGACCCTAGAGTTTTCTTGGGACCCCAATGTAAGAGCCTACAGTGTGCTAAGCTTAATAATACGTTTTGGACTCACTGTGTTTAATAATAATAATCACTTAAAGGGTCATTCTAGTTCATTACCACTTGGGTCTTTTTCATCATTTCGCTTGTGCGCTATCGGCATCAAATGATACAAGCCATATGACATCCTGCTGCATTGTGTGGCCCGTTTGGAATAACCTTTTCGTCACCTTACAAGCAGTCACAAGAAGGAGCCTTCCCAAGGACTTTGTAATCCTATGTAATCTTCTACATCTTTCTGGTGGTCGTACGTTCTGCATTTCAAGTGGGGTTTATCTAAGGAGTCCCACATGTGAGGGAAAGAGTAAGTAAGGTGAGAGACATAGAAACTGTGAGGTAATAGGAGAGAGGTAGAAGGTTCAGCAAGATATTGATGGAGCCCTCAGTCTCCTCCCGACAGCACCCATAGGTCCAATCTTGCATAGGGTTGGGTATTGCATGGATTATTTCCGATACCCGTGCTAAAATGATACTTTTAAAATGGTCCCGTGTCTAAACGGTGCCCGAAACGATACTTTTAAAAAGATTAACTTTTTTAAAAGGAGCACAAAACAACATTAAAGAACGGCTTGTTTATTGCTACCATATGGACAAAATGAAATGATTTATTAAAAATGTAATAACAATAACATATAACAACTTATTTCATCTGTAAATTCCTGTTAAACAACAAAAACAACCACTAGATGGGAAAAGGGTATTTTACAATAACTTTGAATGCACCATGAGGGTGGCGAGTTTCAAGTCTGTGTTGTTTTTTCCAACAACGGCAGCTGCAGGCTGTTGTACGTCCCAGTGTTGGAATCCTCTAAAGTGAAATATAGTCACACTTTATAGCGTTTAACGTTAGCGGTCAGCATTTTAACCGTGTGTAATCCAGCTGCTAGCTAACGGTAGGCTAACGTTACCGGCTGTCAAATGTATTTTTAACTAGCATCACGTGCTTCTCTTGCCTCTAATGTCTGTTTCGGAGCATCAGAGGGCAGCAGGGACATTTACGTGGCACCGTAACGAGGCACCAAAATCCGCGTTGCTATTCGGTCCGGTAGATACCGGTCATTAAGGCACCAGTGCCGTTTTTGCACCGGGTCTCGATACCCAACCCTAAGTCATGCAGGGGCCTTCTCCAAAACACCAGCTCAATGGGCCCTCCACACGTTTCGCCTTAACACCAACTTGATTGAGAACAGACAGATACTGTAAGTTGGACGGAGTCGCTGATACATTGTCTCCTTAATCTACACACCAGATAAGAGCTCAGCCTGGTGGCAGCCTTCTTCACTTTAACTGGCAACAGAGATGCTGTCAATGCTGCGATGGGGTGTTCTAATGATTATTTATATCTGCAGATTATTTCCATGCTTAATCATTAAAAAAAAAAAAAAAATGGCATCTACAATTTCTCAGAGCCCACCGTGATGTATTCAATTGGCTTTGTTTTGACCAACAATCCAAAAGATTTTTTATATGCGGTCACATATGATGAAGAAAAGCTGCAAATCCTCACATTTGAGGAAATGAAGCCAGAGAGTATATGATCAATTATCAAAATGGTTTAATTTTTGTTGTTGTTCTACAGGGCCAGTAGGTTCACAGACTTCTTCTTTAGATTGAAGCTGAGGAAGTTTTTCTACATATTTAAATTTGTCCATTCAACAAGGGTTCAGTCTTTTGTCCATACTTTCATTTTTAAATTCAGATTTGAGTTTGTGAAGGTTTTTTTTAGCCATCTGCTTGGGCCATAGTGATCTTTAGTAGTTGAAGCGCAACTTCGATGATCCCGATTGGTCTTAAAGACACCTTAATGCCGACCTTACCCCAAACGACTTTCCAAGCGATTCCACTGTCGCAGACTAATTTTCAATATGGGAACAAAATCATGAGAGTCATGCTAGAGTTGGGGCGCGCTCCCGTCGTCTCAATCGTTTGGTGTAATGGGGTCATAAAACTCAGTCCGAGTCGGTCTTTTTCCTGTCTGGACGTTCCGACAAAATCTAACGTGTTTGATATTATGTAAGTTTTAAGTCTTGGTTGTGAAGTTAAATCACGTGAACACTGTCAACAACCAATGGGTGCGCTCCATCCAGGACCAAACAGGAAGCAGCAAACGGCTACAGCCAGTGTTGTTGATGGTTGCTAAGCTAAACGCTAATTAGGGAAAGTTGCCGATTTTCAACCCTTTTGAAGCGCCTCATCCAACGGGAGATTTACCGGCGGGTAAACGCAGACCTCCGAGTACTGCCGCCATTCATCTGCATGTACGGCAGAACAGAAAATCTGCAAACTCTCTCTTAAGTTACCAGCTAACGCTAGCAGTAGCTAGCTAGCTTGGTTGGTTCAGTTTTTCAAAACGACTGTAGTCTTGCAATGTGTAGTCTATATCCTTGACGTTCCACTTCCGGGATTGTTCTGTTGCCGCCGGAAAGTCCCGGATTTAGGCCAGAGATCTGTTGCCTTGGGCTTCCTTTGTGTTGGCATTTTAAACTTTGGTCCATGTATGAGGACTATGGTTAACCTTTTCTCAGATCTCTGCATAGTAAATCCAGACAGCTAGCTAGACTAGCTGTCCAATCTGAGTTTTCTGTTGCACGACTAAAACGACTTTTAAACATACACATGTTCCACCAAAACAAGTTCCTTCCAGAGGATATTTTGGTTTTTTCTCCAATGCTTAGCACCGCCCAAGACGATTCTGATTGGTTTAAAGAAATGCCAATAAACCAGAACACGTTTTCCTCCCATCCCCGAATGCTATGTGGAGTAGCCACATACACTATGCAATGTGTGACCCTGCAAGATCTCCAGTCTTTACGTAGTATGACTTTAATGTTAGATGTGAGATGATTGTCTTTAGATGTGAGACGGTGTCAGACTTTAGTCTTTGCAAAGTCTGTTCAGAGTCTTCTAGTGTATGGTAGGCATTAGCAGAATGATAATAGTTAGTTAATTTACAAATACAGAAAATGTGAGAGCCAGAGTTTTGGCAGATTACATGGCAGAACACATGAAATATTACCTAAGAAAAAAAGAACACGGCTTGGAAAGGATACAAAAAGAGACTTCAATAGGAAACACAGAATGTTTAGTCCTCATTGTCACCATTGCTCAGAATTAGTCAAGAACTGTCTCCAGTTATCACAACATGAATGAATGAAATGAATGAATGAACAGCTCTGCTGCCTACCAGGAAAACACACTGTCAGTGTCTTTTCAACTCGATGCCACTTCTTTGTCTGCTCTTCAACTCCCTTCAAAGAAAATGACAAAACCAACTCCGCTGTCATCTTTCTGGCCCCACGTTGCCAAAAGTGGCAACCCTAATTTCACCCAGCACTCCTCTTCATAATACTCTCTATCTGCAGCGTCTTCCTGTTCGCACTCTTGTCTATACACAAATCACACAGACCTAACAGCGGTGTGAACACACACTCCTCTGTTGTCCTAATGGCAGCATTCTGTTGAAGGGGTGATTGAATTAGGCTGGGTGCTGATTGCTCGGCACATTGATTAATGCTGCCTGCTGTGCTTGAGTGCGTCACGGCACTCATGGAGTCCTGCTGCTGAATGCCAATAAGATACCATCCACGGGAACAATATCAACATTCACAACTCACCTTATTTGAGCAGATGCATGTCAGCTCCTAATTGAGCTCACATTTAAACTCCGTGCATGTAGGGATAGACCGATAGCCGGTAGTGAAACTAATGAATCCCGAGAGCCAGGGTGCGATTTGTTAAAAAAAGCAGTTTTTTGATCACACAAAAAACATGTAACTAATAAATCCCCCTTTCAATACCTGGATATAGTGCCACTCGGCCAGCCATGCCAAAACACTTAAATATTCAAGGAAAAATAATCTCAAAATGAAATAGCACAACGTGGTGTCAACGGAAAATATAGGGATTTCAAGCGCGAGAGCGGAGTTCACTTTGTGGCAAAAACAAAATACCTTCACCCAGGGGAGTGTTTTAGTCCATGCCACAGTCTTTTTTTCTAAACTTAAATAGTCGTTTTGGTGCCTAAACTTCACTGTCATCGTCCATGATGCTCACTTTCTCTGGCTAAACTCCACCACCATGGCCCCTGAAAGGACCGTCATCTAGCGGTGCCCGTGCTGCGGAGATTGGCTCAAAAATAAAATGTCTTACATTGCCGATATATTATCACCTCACAAAGATGTTATAGCAAACAGTTTCCTACTTACACTTCCAACAGACATGTAGCAACATTATCCCATTGGAGACATGCCTCTGTCCACCCAATGAAAGAAGTCCAATAGCAGAGGGCTTATGTATTGCATTGTATTTTAAAATCAGCGTTTTCCACACTGACAACAATAAAACACCATTAATATCTGAATTCTAACCCTGCTGTACGTAACAACAGTGCAACACAATAAAGCACATAGGTTTGAGTCAGCATTCTCAAAGGTTGGAAGCAGTTCAGGACAGTTTAATGTCTGTGGATGGAGCCACCAGAGGGATGGGAGGGAGGGAGGGGGGAGGAGTTCCCCAAAATGCCCTCCTCTCTCTGACTTTCTCACTCTCTTTCCTCTCTCCTTCCTCTCTCGGCCTGGGGCCGTGCCACGGCGAGCGAGGGAATGGGAACGGACGGGAAAGAAAACACACAAGAACAACATTACGGCTCTGCCTCACGCTTCCTGTTGGCCCTTCCCCGTGTCATTTCCTGTTTGAAGTGTGCAGCTTTTTTGGCCAACCTGACTTTGGCCAGAGTTCCAGTGGCCTTCACAGCTAGTGAGATGTCGTGCTATGAAAGTTTCCACCTCACAACGAAATGTTCTATTCAAAAGCTCACTCACATTTTGGTCTAAAACTCAAACAAACAAACCTGTTTGATGATCTTTATTCCGGGTAAATGTCCTCATATAAAAAACAGTACATGCAATATAGACATACAATATAATCAAAGAAAGTGCATCACAGCAAATTTCAAATCCAATCCAACTTTAATAATAAAGCACATTTAAAAAAAATAGAGTTGAGCCAAAGTGCTGCACAGTCAAAAAGCAAAAGCAGTCCCAGTACTAGAGACACGGTATTACATGTAAATTAATAAAAAATAATTACCCTTCTCTCTCCCCTTTCAAGTCTAAGCTGTCCTATCAACAATAAAGGCCGAAAAAAATGCCACACACAAAAACAAAACAAAAAAATTAGAGCTGCTCTGCATGCCAAGCATGTTAAATTTGCAGGGAAGATGTCCAAAGCACAATGGTTGATTTTGTAGTAAAATATTTTAATCAGAATCAGAATCAGAATCAGAAATACTTTAATAATCCCCGGGGGGAAATTGTTTTTACATCAACCTGACCATACATACACAAACAAACAATATGACCATGGGGTAGACAGGACAGGAAGACAGGAAAAAAATACAGCATAACATGAGGAGAGGTGAGGAGAAAAAGGCAACTCTCAGACTATGCTCCTGAATAGGAGTACAGTGTGGGAACAGGAAAAAAACACCTCAGCAACATAACGCACTTAATGCACTGTGGGCTCGTGGCAAATTTGTGGAGGACAGTCGCAGTTGTTAAGAACACATTAGCTGAATAAAGGCATCAATCCAAACTACATTTTGCCATCATGATAGTATGCTTTCCAAATGCAACTGATAAAAAAACAAAAAATTCATAATAAAGCGGAACACACTCCTCTTAAAGGAGGACACATACAAATAATCAAATTTTTTTAACGAAATAAATGGGAGAAACCTCAAGAAGAGCTACAGAGGAGTGGTCCCTCCAGGACGTACAAACATGCAATAGAAAGACGTATAGCAGCAGCAGAATTTCACTGCTTCCAATTAACCCATTCAATTAGATTGCCAAAACATTAATTAGGATTTTTTAAGCTAAACTGCCAAAAATGGATTGGTTCCACCTTCTTAAATGTGAATACTTTTTTCCCCCTTATAAATGGGTTTTGAACTGTTACTCGGACAGAACAATACATTTATATATTTCAGTGAGGGCTCTGGAAAACTACATTTATAATAATACAATTTTGTAAAATAATAAGTCAGTTGCAGACCTATAAACAAACATTAAGTGTATATCAAATATGGTTTCAGTTATTTCTTTCCTTCTAATGTTTGAATGGCAAAATAGACATGGAATAAATAAAGGAGTAAATGCTCTAGAGTTTAAACAAAACACTCCAAACATAGCCTGAACCAAAGGCCAATAAATCAGTCTGATTGGGGCTCCACATTAAGGGCCAGACCTCTCCCAGGCCTGCGTAACCCAGCCTCCCAGCAAACAGGCCTGATCAGATTCAGTAGCTTCTATAGAGACGTCAGTAAGAAAAATGTGTGTGTGTGTGTGTGTGTGTGTGTGTGTGTGGTATTATATACAAGGCGACAGTATACAAACAGCTGGTGAAGCAGCAGAGGGCCGAGGCCGAGCAGAAGCGGGGTGTTTGACGTAAGCAGCGGCAGACAGCTGATGATCTACGACGACCCAGTTCCGCTGACTGCGACACCAGCGTGGGAGTCAACGCTTATTACCCACAATGCTCCACGCTCACCCTCTCCATCCCTCTCACACACACACACACACACACACACACACACACCCACATACCCACACATTCATACATCACGCAGTCAATCAGGTGTTTCCCGCTTGACATTGGTCGACAGGGTGTGTGTTGTTTATCACAGATTGACGGGCGGTCACTGCTACGTGTGTGTGTGTGCGTGTGTGTGTGTGTGTATGTGTGTGTGTGTGTTAGTCATTAACACTTGATCTGAAGACAACAATGACATCATGCATCATGTTTTGGCAGGTTTGTGTGTTTTATGGAACTACCTGTGCTATGTGTTGTGTGTGTGTGTGTGTGTGTGTGTGTGTGTGTGTGTGTGTGTGTGATCACTATGAAAGGATCACTAAATTGTTCGGTAAAAGACATTGAGTACTTGTTCAGCTTGGTACGCGCCATGAACCAAACCATTTGCTCTAATTACAGAATATATCTTGTCACTTGTGTACCATGCTGTTAGCAACACAACAGGTTTCCAACAAGCAAAACAATCCTTGTCTCTGGATATTTTTAGCATTTAGACACAGCAGAACCTGGAAAACAATACAATTTCTCTGTTTTTACAAATAGATTTGGACGCGTGTCTTCGCTTTTTTTTTACAGCAGAGCACATGCTGATAGCTAACAGCTCCAGCTAACGTGACACAGCAGCCTTCAGTGAAAAAGATAGCTAGCTCCTCAGGTAACACCAATAAGTTACCGTTAGGAAGACGGCACTAGAGCCAACATTTTTCTAAATAAATCAAAAGAAAGTAAATCGTTTGTTTTCCCAGTTTACTGAAAACTTGGAATAGCTTTGGCAGCGTTTTATTGTTGTGCGTTAACATGCTAGTTGAAGCTCTAGCGTGACGCGTTATTATGGAACCCACGGCAGTTCTAGGCAAGACCCGCCCTACGAAGCAGCCTGATTGGTTGGCGGTTAGGCAGTTACTTTGAGCAGTTAAGGTTTGGACACAAATCGTGTTCCGTTACCTCGCGCGAGCATTGACTCCTGGTTAATCGTAGCGCGCAAAGGCTATTGAAGGGCGGGTCTTGTCTAGAACTACCGTGGGTTCCATAATGACGCTAGTGTGACCCATGACCTGTGTCTCCGTTTTAACACCTACTAATGAATTGTCCTGTTTTTCTTTTACTCCTTGTTTTATATAGCAAATGTTACTATTGTATATCTTTTGTCATTTTTATTTTTTAACTTCAACCTGTCTAATGGACTACAGTGGGAAATTAGCCCCCGGGCTACAATCTGGCATTTTTACGTGTACTGCTGTACATGTTCATCAATGTGCATTGTCCTGAAATAATAAAATTAAATAAAAAAATAAAGACCTACTATTAACCGATATACCATTTCTTTTCCTTGCATTACTTTAAAACACAGAGAACTTTGACACTGAAACCGTGATATGCATCCAATGAGTTTTCATAATTGTACACTTGTAGTGTACAACAACAGCTTGATTTTTAATAACATATTTAAAAGGATAGCATTGAGATGGAGCAAAAGAGTCAAACATGAAATCTGGGTGAATTCACACCAGCTCTCAAAACACATTAAAAAGGCATTAGAAGCCCCACATTCAAACACAGCAAAGCTTTCTTCATTGTACAAGATCTCATCTGTCTGAAGTCCAGACATTATGTATTGATGAACTCAACTTTCTGAACGGGAAGGCCACTGCCGCCGCAAATAACAGCAGCTCGGCTCACCATGGCAACTAAATACAAAGAGGCCATTAAAAGCTTGTGACGAGGCAATGTCATAACTTCTGAGTGCATGTGTGTGACGGAGAAAGCAACAGAGACATCTGTGTGGGTTTGTATCTAATTTTCCTGGTGCAATCATCTCGCTTAAAATATCATTGAGTATTTATCCAAAAAGTTATTCTTTCTTCTCCATAAGTGGAGTCTGTGGTCAGCACAGAGCAGCTTCTGGGAATTCTAAATCTTAGCAGTTTTATCATCCTCTGGAAAAACTCAGTACCCAGTTGGGTTAAAATGAGTGAAGCCCGTTTAAAACAATGCAACAGGCTGAATATTTAAGATCCAGCTTCAGCCGTTCAAACTAAATTTGACCAAAAGCTGCAGGGAACCACAGCTCTTTGCATACTATAAACCTGATATGAAAGTCAAATCGCTTTAGTTCATGGCAAATGTAATTTACTCCGTGAGTTGCTCTCTCCTTGCCTTATCTCTGCCAGTATTCTCGGCCCGACAAGGATTCAAGTCTCACCCCTGCTCTTCAAAAGGAAACAAACGTGGTCTGCTGGGACATCAGAAATAAGGAGCAAAGGCCACACCACCCCTCTGTAAAGCCCAAGGTCCACTCCGAGCTGCATCATATAGCTGGAAAACTTGATAAAAGTGCAGCCGTATGGAAAACTAGCTCGGTAGCGGTGAAATAATCAGGTGGCAGTGCTAACCATTTGTCAGCCGCAGCCAGCCGCAGCACCGGCGATGAAAGAGGTATCAAAACTCTTCTTCCATGGGCACCCGGATAGATCAGTTGGTAGAGTGAGCGCCCATGAATAGAGGTTTACCCCCTCTCTCTCCCCTTTCATTTCTTCAGCTGTCCTGTCACTATAGGCCTAAAAATGCTCCACTCATCGAGAGAAATCCATCCTATCAAAAATCCATTATTGAAGCCCTGCAACTACAAACTTTGCAAAGAGGGTCTAGTCAGTTTGAAAGGATTTATTAGACTGGGTAAACCCAGCCCGATCTACCGGCGATTTGATTTCGCCCTGCAGCTCAGGCTGGAGACCTGTACATTTTTCAATCCTGCTTCCGTTACAAATCTGCGGGTTGAAGGACTATCCAATTGCGTACAGAGTCATTTGAACTATGCCCATTGATCACAGCTCTTGTGCAGTAGAAAAGACAGAGCAGACTCCCCAGACTAATGTTCAATCTTAAAAGACTGAGCTTGGTCTGGTGATAGCCAGACTATAAGTTTAGTGTAATTCTAAAAAATAAACATTAAATAAAATATTAAATTGACTCTTTACCTTCTTAACAAGATGTAACTCCTGTTGAAGGAGGATTTTTGGGTGGAAGATACATTGTAGAAACCAAAAGAGAAGGCTGTTGCAGGGGTGTAACTTATTAAAGGTCCTATGACGTGCTGCTTTTTGGATTCTTTTATATAGGCCTCAGTGGTCACCTAATACTGTATCTGAAGTCTCTTTTATATAGACCTTAGTGGTCCCCTAATACTGTATCTGAAGTCTCTTTTATTTAGACCTTAGTGGTCCCCTAATACTGTATCTGAAGTCTCTTTTATATAGACCTTAGTGGTCCCCTAATACTGTATCTGAAGTCTCTTTTATATAGACCTTAGTGGTCCCCTAATACTGTATCTGAAGTCTCTTTTATATAGGCCTTAGTGGTCCCCTAATACTGTATCGGAAGTCTCTTTTATATAGGCCTTAGTGGTCCCCTAATACTGTATCGGAAGTCTCTTTTATATAGGCCTTAGTGGTCCCCTAATACTGTATCTGAAGTCTCTTTTATATAGACCTTAGTGGTCCCCTAATACTGTATCTGAAGTCTCTTTTATATAGGCCTTAGTGGTCCCTTAATACTGTATCTGAAGTCTCTTTCCCAAAATTCAGTCTTGGTGCAGAATTACAGCCACTAGAGCCAATCCCACAATGAGCTTTCCTTAGTATGTGCCATTTCTGTGTCTGTAGCTATTGAGGAGGAGAGGAGGGGGGGGGGTGGGGGGGGGGCTGAGGATGTGGCCTTGACCAACTGCCACTTTGCTCATTTGAAAGCCATGATGTCTCTCTCTCATGGGTGGGCCAAATTCTCTGGGCAGGCAAAGCAGAGAAAGGGGAGGTAACCTTCCAGATCTGCTCATCTGAGCTTTCATTTTCTCAAAGGCAGAGCAGGATACCCAGGGCTCGGTTTACACCTATCACCATTTCTAGCCACTGGGGGACCATAGGCAGGCTGGGGGAACTCATATTAATGTTTAAAAAACCTCATAAAGTGAAATTTTCATGCCATGGGACCTTTAAGACAATTCTAAGCCCTTTTTCAATGCAGGAATTTAATGGAACTATGCCCACTTTGGGCTAGAATTTGGACTAAATTTGGGCACTGCTCAAGTAACGATACTAAATCCAAGGTTGAGGTTATGGGAAGCCTCAGGTTGGTAAATTCCTGTACTGATAAATGGCTCCAAGTTCACACCTACTACCGCAGAATGGAGGTCACCGCTAAAGATTCCCAGTTTCCAGGAAGTGACAGTTTTCCACGATTACGCTGCGTCTTTAACAAATAATCCACGGAAAATCTTGTTACCTTTCGTTTGTAACAGACAACATTTCTCTCTCTTAAATCTTAAATATACCGTACGGACACGCACAAAACATTCCATCACAACCCTTTTGGTTCACGGTTTTCCCACAAACCAGACGACTCCGACGGGATCTAGTTTTAAATAAAAGTCCCGTCTATGGAAAAGCTGACATATAATTATGTTATGTGTTCAGGTATGTGGTGTACCAGAGTGTGTGTGTGTGTGTGTGTGTCAGAAAAATGATATCACTCACTGGTGGCCTCAGTATGTAGAGGCTGATGCCCTGAGGATCTGTGGATCCATTTCCTACTGCGGCCCTGTTTACTGGGAAATGTAATCATATTCCAGCAAGGCTTCCTTCCTGTAACCCCCCCCTGCCCCGCCCCCACCCCACCATCCCGTCCTCCTTTAACTCAACACACAGACACACACACCGTGTCACCACAAACTTGACATCCGAGCATCATTCACCTCTGTCGGAAAGGACTGAATATGCTGAGACGGAGGGTGGAAGAACTGCATTCCGCCACAAAACTGACATCACATCGCACATATTTCACTCACAACACACACTTGCCAACGTTTTGCTCATCATGGAACACAGACTGGCAATAATTAAAATTAAACAGGGAGGTGGAACGTGGTGGAAAACTAGAGAGAAAGGAGGACAGAGTAGACTGACAACAGAAAGAGAGTGAAAGAGATGGAGGCGACGCCATCACTTCTAACAGCATAGAAAGAAAAAGCATAAAATGCTTTCAAGTGAAATATTCTGAGTTCAGTTCTATTCCCAGTTGGCAAGAATGTGTTGATCAAAGCTGCACGAGGACAAGTTATCTTTTTGAGAAAATACACTCATGAATGCAGAGGAGAACAGAACGCCATCCGGACGGAGAGAGATGGTTTTAAAATCCCTGCACGGACCCAAAATTACATTCCGGCTAGGGCTGTCCTCGACTTAAGAAATTCTTAGTCGACTAACACTTATACGATTTTGTCGACTAATCGATTAGTTGATTTAACTGACAGAGCTGTGCCCTTTGAGAGGTGGTTAAGACTAGAAAAGCACAATATAAATGTAGTTAATTAACCATCTGTAAAACTGAGTTTCTCCACAATTAATCCTGCAAAAACACCACTTTAAATCTTGTGTTTACCATAAATGTGCTCATGAGTTTCTTGGAAATGAGTAATTAAGCATGAATAAGCATAAAAAATGACTTATCAACTAAAGAAATCTTAGTCGACTAAGACCAAAACGACCGATTAGTCGACTAGTCGACTAAGTGGTGGCAGCCCTAATTCCGGCATTGGCCACTTGATTTCCAGCAAAAGTGGACACCATAGTGTCCAAGTTCAGGGGCCTTGAAACCATTCAGAGAAAGCTTGACCTACCAAATCACCACATCTATTGCCTCTAATACTCTTATGATAACTTTCGGTATAAAGCACAACACTTAAGGCATTAAACCAACGTGTTTTTTTTACATAGAGTTGCAGGATTTGTTTGTATTGAAAAGAATAGAAGAATACTTCGCTCGTCTATTTCACAAGACCGATGCATAGGAGAGTAGGTTAGAAGATGCCCCTACACCAATGTGCAAATACATTTATTTGTAGCGTTTCGTTGCTAGACCTATATCAGATAAGGTCTAGCACCGAAACCTCCCGAATACATGTATAGACAGTGTGTGGGAGTTTGGTTGACTTTGGTATTAAAAGGAGCATACCATTTTGTTTTGGTGCAAGTTTAAGCTAATTCTATAGTTTGTTGTGTTCATGGAACTGCTGACCATCTTCAAAACATGCTCAGTGTCTTCACTCTTGACCCTATAAACAGTTGACAAAAGGATTGGGCATCGAGAACCAGTTCCAACTTGAAATCGCTTTCAAAAATTTGGTTTCGAATCCGATCATTGATTCCAAATTTAAGATTCTCACGTTTTTGTTTCCGTAGCGGCAGGCCACTTGTTGTGTCGCAAGCCATTGAGCACAGTAGGTGGCGCTCTAAAGTGTGGCTGAAAAAGCCCGGTAAAACTGTAAATCACCATTGAATGAAAATAAAATGTTCCTCTTATCTGTGAATTGTGAATTGGAATCAGAATTGTTACCACAAGGACCATTTGGTAGCTGTTCTGGGGCTTTTGATTGTATCACCCACTGTTCGCCATCTTAGAGGTAGGCACTACTAAATGGACCTTGTGGCGACTTTGTTTTGTCAACAACCGTTTCCACAGTCAAGAATGGACTTTCAATGTCACATTTTAAGCCAATACGGGCAGGAATTCTTGCCAGTGCCCAGAAAAATAGAAAATTGACCATCAATAATCCAAACTGGGCAATCTGTGTCTGCAGAGGAAGTTTGTGTGAAACAGTTGAACGCTCCAGATCAGCTACTGAATGGAACTTGCATTGTTTGGTCATCATAATGTAGAGTATTGAATTTGTTTCAAAGCAGCCATTGGCTCCAATTCATTTTTGAAAACAACGGAGCAGACTCTTGAAATTTGAAGCCTTAAAATACTACAGCACTGTCGGCAAAATGGTAAGAAGCAATGGTCCAAATTACTGCCATTTGCAGCTGCCATCAGCAATGCTGAGAAGATAACTGATTGTTTCTGCTCAATAGTGAAGGTTTTCCCTTCTGCTTTGGTGGTATATGAAATCTCGGTGTCATGCCGATAAAGCAGCCAGCGAAACAAATTGAATACTGGGTAATAAAGAGGGAGAAGTCGTGGTAACAACCACACTAAGTAGCATTCTGGGTGTAAACATCTCCGACTTGATGACCATTTTGCTACTGCGGTGACACTACAGTGTTCATAAAGTCTCCTGTGTGTCTCCTGGAGGCTGCCTCTAGTGTGACATTACACTAGAAGCAGCCTCCACTAATGCATTTCCTTTCTGCGGGACACCTTAGATGTGGATCAGACAAAGTGGCATCAATGAAACAGCATGTCATAAAAATCTAGACTAATCTTAATCCTTAATCCTTCATTCAAGTTCAAATTCACAGCACGCTCAGGGTGACAATTCCTTGAAGAGGAGGAAGCGCGGCAGGCCAATAAACCTGCCCAACCCGTGGAACAACAACAAACTGAAACGGTCCCCTTTCCTCAGGTGCTTTTCCGAATAAACAAATCTTTTCTAGTAATTAGCCTTGAGTCATTCTGTGGGCAGAGAGGCTCTAACTATCTGGAGCCTGTGTGAGGTAAGACGACACATTTCACACCAGGAGATGTGTCATCATCACTTCAGGGCTAAAGGGTTTAACGGCTAGAAAAACACAAGAACAAATGCTGCCTTCAAGTGCTGTCAAAAACGGGGTATTATCTACTGAGCAAACACAAATAAAGCAAAGTAGTAGTACACAGGATTGAGCAACTCTGAAATTTCCGTGATACTCCAGATGTTAAGTGCCTCTTACACAACAAACGTGCTGCTTCAGTTCCATTACAGACAACTAGAGAAAACCAAATCATAGTTTTATTACTGTACCAGTTTTGTTATTATTTTCAGGTACTGGAAAACGTACTGTATGTTTTCAATTCAATTTTCGTAAAAAAACAAATAAAAAAAATACAAAAAAACATTGAAAACGTAAAGCGTGGAAAGCGTAAAAAAGCATAAAAAAAAGCTTCTAAAGCGCTCCAAAAAAATGTTAAATAACAGAAAATGTGCTGTATTTTTACTGTAGCTACAGACAACATTTCAGTTTTTAATTACAGTTTAAGTTATTTCTTAAGAGTGTATGCTTGTGTTAAGCAGTTTCCAAGGGAATGAATGTAAACCAGGTTGTAGCTGGAAACCTGCATGCTAAGATGACTATTAAAACATACTCTGTGGCTAAGCTAACAATGCTAGACAGGCCAGCAGATGGAGGCCAGATGAGGCTTTGAAGAGGGGATAATTGTCCTGCACCGCACCCAGACAGTGTGTGCCCAGCACACCGCCCAATGACATCAATCTTCTTCTGACAGGGAGATGAAGGAAGTGCGTGGGTGTGTGTGAGTGCACGTGCCGGAATAGGTGAAGGACAGGTGAGAAGATTGGAGCAAACCGCCCATGCTTGCGCACGCTTCCCTCAATTGCTCTTACAAACCTCCTACTTGTGAGCTCAGAAGTCGTAAAGTACGACTTGCATCACATTTCAAGGCTCTTTTTGGAGAATAACAACAACATGGACTGTTACTGGGTCACATGACAGTGATATTATAACCAAGAGATGTATGCTGGGATTTTTAAAGTAATAGATAAATGTTTTTAAATACGACTCAAAGAGACAATTGTATTGTTAATCGCAATTGTTTCTGAGTTTATTGCAGGTCACGCCCAAAACACACCTATGATTAATTAAGGACTGAGTACAACCCATTTGACCCTTTTTACGCCGTTAAACTAGCAAAAGTGAATTCGTACACGCCCTAAACGCACCTGCGCCAGGCGCTTCACACCGTATGCCTAGATCGTTAAAATAGGGCCTGGAATCTTTTGTTTTTGTTTAATGAATTTAAGTCCTATTGATCTGTTGTTCTTACAGGAAAAAGCATATGAGGCCTCTACAGGAAGAGACAGAATATAAATAGGAACTTAATAACTACGCTGGAGCTTCTTCCTCTCTCGCTCCATTTACAGTATTTCTATGGACGACATACCAAGTCCCTGCCCGCCTCAGTCTTTGCAGAGCCATTATCTTCCTTTAACGGCGCTGTTTATACAACACCAATAAAACGTTACATAGCTCTGTCTCTCCCTCATTTGTCATCAATCTCCCCTGCTTCCAGTGCCATCAGTCTGCTGTGAATCCATTGCCTACAACAGTGCTGGTCTGTGGGGGGAAAAAGCTGGGCTTCATTTCGCTACAGGCAGACAGCGCTGCAGTCTATCATTAACAGACGTAATGACTGTGTGCTGTTTGGGCAAACAGCTTGCTCAATTCACAGATAATATTATTTGTCACATCGCAATCCAGCCTGAAGGGATGTGGCCACGTTATGATCGGACCGAGCAGAAGATCACAAGCATCTAATAAAGTTTTGACCCTGAGAAACCTGTGAGGAATTTACTGTGGTACTCGGTGTTTTCCCCTAGCTCAACTGCTTCGGCGGATGGGCGTGGGGGCGTGCTACCACCACACCAAATACCACTCTCCAATTTAACACTTACAAGTATGTTTCTTCATGAATATTTATCAGTTACTTTTAGAAATAACCCATTTCCCAAAGTATGAGCCACCGTCACACCCACTGCGCAGCACTTATTTATAAAGAAAATAGGTCACTTTTAAAGGTGCAAGATATAATATATTTACGGTATTTAATCAAAAAATGAACACAATATGTCATCAGATATTAAGGAAACATGCTAAGTTGAAAAATTATCTTTTCTGGCAACAATGCTGAAGCCAGTATTTTTTCCTTTGAAATTTTCGTTCCGTGACGGAATGTCCGTTTGTGTTTTGGCTAGGGGTGCATGATATACATTGACTTAATATTGTTATCGTGATGTCACATTGCGCAATATTATATCGAAAGTGTCACAATAAGTATGCAATATTTTGTTTATGTTGTGGAATGCTGCGTCCCGTCCGTTGGCTGTGTGGCTTAGTTGTGTTTGATTTAGAGCCCACTTGAAACGCTGTAATGATCATGTTTGATTGGCCAGTTAACGTGCCACATGCACATGTTAGTGCACGTCAGCGCACAGGTCCACTAGGTGACAAACCCTATGGAGCGTAGCACGTGACGTGTGTGTATATTTCGACAGAGGGACAGTGTAAGGAAAGAAATAGATAGAGACAACAAAACGGAACGAATCATGAGTGCGTGATACTATCCCCAAAACAACCTGTGGCGGGTAATACGCCAGAGCTAGCCAAACAAGCCTCGCTAACGAGTGTTTTTGCTAGTGGCACAAAGTACGACAAGAACTCGAAGAGACGTACCGAAATCACCAATGCTATAACGTATTATTTGGCCAAAGATATGATGCCCAGCCACACAGCGGATAAAAAAGGCTCCAAGAAGCTTCTGAATGAACTAGACAAACGGTACCAAATCCCATCCCGCACCTATTTTTCACAGGTAGCTATCCCGCAACAGGTGCTTAATTTGTAAAGTGGGAGGTCCAGAGGGTTGGGGGGGTTGATCCGGCGACTCAAAACAGGGGTTGGAGGTAACGGAACAAAAAAATAAAAATGACTAAAAATACCTAAACAACGCTGTGTGTACATCGGGGCAATGTTTATTTTTATTTGACCACACTGTATTTGAGGATACATTTATGGAAAACATATTCTACCTTCTCCTACCTTCCTGCTGTTTTTCCATTCATACTTTGTACACAAGGCTGCTTTCATCTGTGCTTCTGGTTTATTTCAGGAAGGAAAAAGGAAAATAAATTACACCCAATTTTGGTTGTTTTGGCCTGAACTGGAATGAAAGCTTTCACACCAGCCTAAAAACGTCACTACTGTTACTACTAATGATACATTTCACACTTTGTTGCAGACCTGGAAGCCATCGAGGGCCCCTGAGGGACCCCAGAGCCCACTTTGAGAACCCCCCCCAGCAGTACAGCACATGCAGGGAGGTGCCACTAAAATACACCAGAGTAAAGTAAATTCACAGCAACACAAATCCTTCTTTTGTACCTCTTTCTGTCCCCTCTTTTCTCTTTTTCGAATAATATTCAGACCATCCAGAGTGAGTCATCCATCCTTGTTAAGAGACTCGTTATAGGAAACTAACCCCGCCCTGCCCCCGGCCAGCAGCCGTGTGTGTGTGTGTGTGTGTGTGTGTGTGTGTGTGTGTGTGTGTGTGTGTGTGTGTGTGTGTATATATATGTGTGTGTGTGTGCTGTAGGGGGGGGTAATTAAGGTAATTAGCTCAGGATATCAACACCGTCAACCATCTCCAGGCGAGAGAGGGAGTCTATCAAAGGTTGAGATAATTAATGAAACGCATAAAAGCCTTTCTCCCAGAGCGCCGACTGCTTACAAAGCACATTCAGGTCACATTTAGACTACAATAACCGAACCAAAAGTTGTTCATCTCGTGTTTTCTCTCTCTGTGTATTTTGCACTATTTAAGTTGTTTACGGGGAGATTAGGCCGGCAGTAGGGCTGGGTACCGAATTTGATGATTTTTGGGCACCAACCGAATCGCCTCCTTAGTATTGTGCATCAAAAAAATGCCTCGTCATTCGATACCAAATTACAATACCGTACCGTACTTCAATACAACTGTAAGGTACTTTTAATTGAGTATTTTCATTTTCTCCTACTTGCCTATTGTACGTTTTACCTTCTCTATTTTTTTTCTCTTTAGTTACTTTGCATATTCATATTAATTAAACAAAATATGACGAATAATCTATGATGCATTAAAGTGGATAAAGAGGAGACTTTATTGATCCGGTGGTGAAATTCACAAGCTACCTGCCAGGTCAAACTTCCGCTGTTATTTTGGTGAAAGTAACTCAATGCAAAAGTAGTAGTAGTAATAGTATTGTAATATAACGAATTACTCTCAAATGACAGTAACTAGTCATCTATAATATATTACATTTTGGAAGTAACTTGCCCTACATGTTACACGTCGTAGGGGCACGCAGGAAAAACTTGACGTTACACAGAGACGGGGCTCCATAGTCGGAGCTAGGGCTGGGCTAGGCACGGGCCGGTTACCGGTTTCAAGGTATACCGCGGTTTGAAAAAGTCAAGGTTTCAACACCACAAAAATGTACCATCATACTGTTCCTGCGGCGTGAGCTGTTTTTTTTATGAGGTGTCAAGGACAGAAAGTGCTTTTAAAAAAAATATGTTTTTTTTTGCCCAGACATTTCAAAATAAAACATTTTAAAGCTGTAATTACCGTGAAACCGTGATATTTTTTCTGAAGGTTATCATACCGCCAGAATCTCATACCGGCCCATGCCTAGGTTGGGCAATATATCGATATCATATCGATATCATCATATGAGGCTAGATATCGTTTTAGATTCTGGATATCGTAATATGGCTTCGGTGTCGTCTTGTCCTGGTTTTAAAGGCTGCATTACAGTAAAGTGATGTCATTTCCTGAACTTACCAGACTGTTTTATCTGTTCTATTATTTGCCCTTAACCACTTAGCCATTATATCCACATTACTGATGATTATCTCAAATCTGTGAAAATATTTTGTAAAAGCACCAACTGTCAACCATACATTATTGTCGCAATATAGTAGATATCGAGATATTTGGTCAAAAATATCTGATTTTCTTCATATCGCCCAGCCCTAGTAGGAGCTAAAAATGTATGCCGTAAATTGTGTTTTTGTTGAAATGGATTTTATAAAATTGGTATCGCAAAAAGTATCGTTCAGGAACCGGTATCAAACTCACGATATCTGTAATCGAAAATGTTGAACGAGGCCCAGTCCTAGCGGGCAGAGACGTTATCATATGATGAAAATTTGATCTGGACAATCGAAACGAAGCAGCTGGCGCGTACACCGCCAAGCTGCTGGTGGCTTTTTTCCCCACTGTTACATGACTCAGCTCATCAATCACACTTTCTTCCATTTTCATCACTCCCAATCAATCAGACCAACCACCTAACCTCCCTTGACACACACACACACACACACACACACACACACACACACACACACACACACACACACACACACACACACACACACACACACACACACACACACACACACACACACACACACACACACACACACACACAGGAAGGCAGTAATCGGGTTAAACCTCTCAGCCTTCCTCTTCAGCAGCGTCTGCTTAATCCAATCGGCTTGCGGTCAACGCCTCACATGCGCTGGGTTGCCCCGGAAACCCAGTCCCAGCCCACCTGGTACACAGATCTACAGACTCACAACTCAGCACAGAGAAACACTGGCGAGGCCAACTGCACACAGTGAGTTAAAAACTGCTGGCAGGAGGAAATGCTGGCTACTGTTCAGTCCTTATCTGTGAAGTGAGCTAAACGCCAGAAAAAGAAGAAAAAAAACAAGGTCTGAGAGGGCAGAGCCGGAGAATGTGAAGGCCTGATATCAAAGAGCAAATAAATCTTTCATATTTCATTATCTTTAGCTTCACGGTGGGCAATAAATTGATATGAGAGTCAACACTGTCTGGGATTTTGGTATTATTGACATGTATCTTATATCTTATCGTCTTTTCCAGGCCTTAAAGCCTGCGTTACGATCAAGTGATCGCATTGTCTCACATCACAACGTTTGTCTTCATAGTCACATTACAAATGATTGTGAAAGTGTTTCCTAAAGCACAAACAGTTAATATATGTAACTTGATTGTTTCCACCCAAATAAGACAATGATCCCAATGATACAAGGTTTACAGATTTTAAAATCAGGGCAACAGAGAGGGCCCGTATCGAATCAGCAGCTTCGAAAATGGTATCCGGAGGGAAGAAGTATCCCTAGTAGCATTTCTGTATCGCTTTTAACACGAGAGAGACACGTCTGAATGATATGCCGAGAACAGCAACACAAGAGACCATTTCAAAGCATGTCTTGTCGCCATTTAGAACTCAATTATCATTTCCTTTCCACAAAGAACAAAAGTCAGTAAGCCACCAAACACCAGGAATGAGCCAAATTTGAGCTGTTGAAGAGACATTTCTCACGTCAGATGCGCTGTTAGAAATGGGCTTTTTCCATTCGCCTCCCCGACGTTCATTAATTAGGGCTTCGACGGCAAAACTAAGATCTGAAAAAAAAAAAATCCACCCTTGCAGCTTGCAAGAGAACAGAAAGCACTTGTGGTTCTTTCACTCAGCGCCTGAATGCCATCACTCTAACAGAGAGATGAAGTCTGTAACGTTGTTTACACAAACAGTGATCCACACACAGTTCTCCAGTTCAGCAAAGGCTTGGCAAGAGTTCAATATCGTCTTCTATTTTGCAGAATTCGGTTCCCAAATTATCATTGCAAATATTTTTGGTAATGCATAATAACAGTGGAATGCAGATAATCACATTAAAACAAATTAATTTTATGATTACGTATCATGGATTTTGCATATATTTACCTCAACATAATCATATATTGGTATATAGTAATATACTCAAGATATATCACCCAGTCTCAGAAACAAAGGACACACTCCCTCGTGGTGCAAATGATCATCTGGTGCAGTGTGTATGTGTGTGTGTTAGACGTTACACACATGTATGAGCGTAAAATAATAAAGCATACTGCAGTCTGGCCTCGCTGGATGACTCACACTGAGCTGACATGTGAGGCCGTGCCATTACAGGCACACTGACATGCAACTGTGCAAGAGATAGGAGCGCACACACACACACACACACACACACACACACACACACACACACACACACACACACACACACACACACACACACACACACACACACACACACACACACAGTAGATGGAGCTGATGGACTGCATATCCTGCTACATTTGCCCTCCCATCAGGCTTTGCGGTGTGATTGATGAGTTATAAGGCGGTGAGGGTTGCAGCACGTTTGTGCCATATGTTTCTGCCATCGGGAGGGCAGGGGGCGGGGGGGATCCAGCGTATTGATGCCACATCTTAAACACTGCATCCATGCAATACTACAATCATCTTCAAATCAGATCTCAGACTACCCTGTTCCCAACCATTTTAATGTTCATTAAAAAAAAATAAAAATACCTCACCCACTACAGCTGAGCAACACTTCCAACCATAGTAACCAATCCAGCGTTAGAAAAGTCAAACACTACTGTTGATTTCACTGAAACAGCAAGCCAAAGTAATGACAGAACTATCTTAATCTGCAGTTCCTCCAATGGCCTCGAAATGCTGGTTCCAAAAAAAAAATAAAAAAAATAACTTGGACTGGGATCAATTGATTTGAAACCCAAATCCCAAATTCTCTCTTGAAATAGTTTTAGTTCAGATTATTCGCTCACAGTAACTGACCTCACTAGAATATAAATGTGCCAGCTTTAGCCAAGTGGCTCATATACATCTCTAGTCTCTGGTCAGATTGAAATAAAAAACCACGACACAAATACACAACTGCACAAATACAAATTAGATGCATGTTTCTGAAAACACGTTTCCCAGAATTCCTTTTCTGTGCAAAAACGTTTGAAACCAGAAATCTCGAGTGCGTGTCCGAGTGTCTTCAAGGTGTTTTATACTTCCTAATATAAAAATAATAGACAACAGGTTCTTATACCGGAGTATAAAACAAGACAAACTAAATCACACTATGGCCCCTGTGAGACATAAATATTAGGGGTGTAAATCACAAGTTTTATCACGATACGATATTATATTGATTCTTTGGACAACGATGCGATATTTGCTGACATCTTAAAGACACTGTTCGATTTTGAGTCGATTCAATTCAGGAACCTGCGATCGAAACAAGACGATATCATAGGTCCATTTAACACAGTTACATTAATACCAACTCAAAAAAAAGAACTAAATATGATTTGTCAGTTTTATAACGGAGTCCTTCCAGGCATTTAAGTGAAAAACAAACTATTGTTTTTAATAAAAAAGAATTAAATAAAGTGGGAATCTATAATGAAGGGGCAACTTCATGTGACGATATGTTATCGTTTCAATTTGCATCGATACTATTGGATCGTGGATCTTTGAATCGATATGTCGATCCAGACTGATGTATAACCCCTAGATAATATCCTGCAATATGCATCACAACAACAAAGCAGCCAGTGGAGGAGCGCACACATGAACAGGCAGACAGCTCTTGATGAATTAATAAAGAGTCAGGAACTTACTCATGGTGGGAGTCCAGGGTCGGGGGGCAGGGCGAGGCCCAGGTAGGGCGGGGCTTTGGACAGGTGAGGTTATTCTCCACTAGGTCTTTCCTAGAGGCACTCATGACCTGAGGAGGAACGCAAAAGAAAAAACATGAAATCACTTCTGCACATCCACAGTACACTGAACAGGGAACACGTGTTTGGAACATTGAGGACAATTTCAAAAAGGTTTCAAGAATTTACCGGGCACAAAATGCCAAACATTTGCAAACTCCAGCTTTTAAACTGTGTGGATTAGCTGCCTTTTTCCTGTCTTTTATCACTGTGAACTGAATATGTTTGGGGTTTCACACTGCTGGTCAGACAAAACAAAGCATCTCAAGTCATTATTTTTGGGCTTTGGGAAATTGCGATGGACAGACATTTCATAGACAAATTGATACATTGAGGGAAAAAGTGATAAAGAAATTAGGCCCTTTTCATTTCAAAGTAAACAGATGCATTCAGATAAGACACTGAAATGGACAAATACTGTCTCAAATAAACCTCACACACACACACACACACACACACACACGATTAAGGATGTGGACCGGCTCATTACCGTTGCCACTGGGAGAGAAATGGAAGGGCACAAGGCGGGTGAATGAACAGCGTGTGTGTGTGTGTGTGTGTGTGTGTGTGTGTGTGTGTGTGTGTGTTCATTCAAATCACCCCGGCCATTGGACTAAATAACAGTAATCTGAGGATAGCATGCGGTAAATAGTGGGTAATTTGATCACTCTGCAGATGCTTTCTGGATGGGAGGGGTGGGCAGGAAGGTTGAGGGGGGGAAATGATGCAGGTGATAGAGAAATTAAGCCCACCCCCACTATCCCTCTACCCTCCGATGTTACCATGAGCACGACTACTGCAGATGCTGGTGGATCCAATCTCCTCCAGGGCTGCGAGCAAAAAAAAGAGAAAAAGAAAACCAGCACAGGTCAGCAGAATGCTTCAGCAGCACAGGGAGTGACAAATAAGGAGCAAGGCAGCAATCTGTGCAGAGATGCATTCCCACTACAGGTGGAGAGAGAGAGAGCCGATACTGCCTTAGGGGCTGCGTTATCCCCATCATTGTCATCGGCATTTAATTTACAACTGGGTTTGGAGGAGGTTTGAAAACTATTTAGCAGAGTTAAAGTGCAGCTGGGGTTAGATTGCGGATGCGGTCTTTGAGGCGGTTTGTAACAGAGAAGAGCATCTGGCTGCTACTAATGATACATTTTGCCATCAATTTGTCTCTTTAGTAGTTTTGAGAATAACATGGATTTATTTACTGTATAAAATAATAATAATAATAAAAATTGATTGTTTTGTCCAATGAAAAATCCAAACCCCAAATTATTAAATCAAGAGCAAACAAAACTAAACCCCCATATTTTAAAAGCTGGAACTGGAAAATATTTGGCATTTTTGATTGATTAACAAATAAATTGTTGCTGAACATCTTCACCACCTCCAACCTCATCAGCCTCTATAAACACGGTTAGGTTTGTTAATCAAGTCTTTTAAACATAATGAACAAATCAATAGGTTTTCTCCTCCCGCTCTTTGGGCCACCAAAGGGCAATGTTTGGCTTGTCAAAGTCTTGGCTACAAAATTAGAAACCGTCTTATGTTTTAACCCTTGTGTTGTCTTCCCGTCAACCTTTTTTTCACAGTTTGTTTTTAGCTTTTTCCAACGTTTTAAATTGTAAAATTTTTCTTCTACACATTTTCAGCGCTTATTTCTATGTCCCATATTTACGTTTGTCAGTGTTTTTTGCCCCCAACGGTGCCTTCCAGGCAGCGCTGCGCCATTGGGAGGCACTGGTTATGGTTAGGGTTAGGGTTAGGGTTAAGGTTAAGATTAAGGTTAGGTGCCCTGAAGGCAGCGGTTGCAGCACTGCCTGGAAGGAGCAGTTGGGGGCGAAAAACACCATCGAGCCATATTTTCTGATATAAAATTAAAATTGAAAATGGGTCAATTTGACCCAAAGACAAAACACACAGGTTTTAAACATAGTTTAAGCTGACCAAAATGCTGTACAAAATAGCACTAAGGTGCTGTATTAACCCTCGTTTTGTCCTTCGGGTCACCGGGACCCAAAGGACAACACAAAAAGAGTCCAGTTTGAATGACAAAGAGATAAAGTATCCCTTGTTACGCAGAGCCGCCATAGATGGCCACGAGCCAGTCGGGCCACGCTAGCACTGCACAGGAAGGGTGAAGCTGTTCACCTTGATGACATATTTGAGGTGTGCTCGTCACACACCAATCAGAAGTCACGATATTCTGGACCAAATCCATCGATATTGCGACAATATTGTAGGGTTGACAATTAGTGCTTTCACAAAACTTTTTTTTTTTAGAATGAGATTTTAGATAAATAACCATCAATAGTTTCAAGTGAAATCATGGAGAAAAAATAAATACATTGTTCCCCAGCTATATACTGACTGTGTTTACATGCATGTGCAAAAATATGCAATTCTTCAAATGACAATTGAAAAATTGAGCCAGTATGTGCTTCTTATTATCAATGTAGACCAGAGGTTCTCAAAAGAGCGGTCCGGGGACCCCCCAGGGGTGCTTGAAGGGGTTCCAGGGGGGTCCCCAACAAAAAGGGGAATCAATTATTTTCACTATAATTTCATCCATAAGTGACAGATTGTATGACTATTTTTCTCAAGGGTTTCATTCCCACCTCTCTACTAGATATGATCAATAAGTCTCTATTAACAGGTCATGTACCGCAGTCATTTAAAGTAGCTGTGATAAAACCTCTTCTGAAAAAACCCACCCTCGATCCTGAGGTCTTAGCAAACTATAGACCTATATCTAACCTTCCCTTTCTCTCCAAGATCCTTGAGAAGGTGGTTGCTAATCAGTTATGTGATTTTCTCCATAGCAACAGTTTATTTGAAGACTTTCAATCAGGATTTAGAAAGCATCATAGCACAGAGACGGCACTGGTGAAAATTACTAACGACGTTCTAACTGCTGCAGACAAAGGACTTGTCTCCATACTTGTTTTATTAGATCTTAGTGCTGCTTTTGACACTATTGACCATTCAATCCTGTTACAGAGATTGGAACACTTAGTCGGAATTAAAGGAATTGCACTAAGCTGGTTTAAGTCTTATTTCTCTGATCAATCTCATTTTGTTAATGTTAATGATAAATCCTCTAAGTACGCGAAAGTTAAACATGGCGTTCCACAAGGCTCAGTGCTTGGACCAATTTTATACTCCTTATATATGCTTCCTCTTGGTAATATCATTAGGAAACACTCAATTAAAGCTGCAGTAGGTAAGATTGTGAAGAGCCAGGACTTTGCCAACAGATTTGAATATCGTCAACTTCTCAGTCCCTCCTCCCTTTCTGCTGCAGCCCAAACCGTCTCCTAAGCCCCTCCCACACAACGGTGTTTGACAGAACTGCCGGCCGGCATGTCACACAACATGTTCAATAATAAACACCAACACAACGTTAACTTTACTCACCAACAGTAAAACGATGCTAACTAGCAGGCTACCGTACAGCATCATGTCAGACCGACCACTGTGCTAACGTTACTATCATCCTCACCAACGTAGATTTGTGGACTTTTGACTACTAATAACCAAGTGAAAGATAAATCATTCATGGTAATAATGTTACCTGTTGAGAGGAAATGTGGCTACGTCTGCATCGTTCTTCAGATCTTTAAAATCCTGCAGCCACGCCACCTCTGAAAAGCCACTCCATTATTCACAGAGTTTTGGAAAACTTTTCTGCAGCTCGTGCGCGGGGAGGGGGGAGGGGAGAACGCTGTATATGCGTGTGCCTGAGCAGTGATTGACAGGCAGATAGACCACCCCTGTGGCCCTGATTGGAGAAAATCGACCGGGAGCGGTGGAATTTTGCCAATGGCACTACAGGCTGTGGGAGGTGCCAGAGGAGCTGTCTTTTTTTTTTTTTTTACATAATTCATGTAGTTCTACTGGAACATAGGGTCAGTTTCAAATATGACAGAAAGTTAGTTTTATAAGACTTACCTACTGCATCTTTAACTATCACTGCTATGCGGACGACACTACTACTCTGGATGGTGTTGTCCTGGCCTCCAGCACTACTGTCAGAAATCTAGGAGTTATTTTTGATCAGGACATATCCTTTAACGCCCATTTAAAACAAACACCGAGAACAGCCTTTTTTCATCTTCGTAACATTGCCAAAATTAGGAATATCCTGTCTCAAAACGATGCTGAAAAACTAGTCCATGCATTCGTTACTTCCAGGCTGCACTATTGTAATTCCCTACTGTCAGGTTGCTCAAATAAGTCTTTTGACTCTCCAGCTGATCAAGAATGCTGCAGCACGTGTTCTGACGAGAACTAAGAAAAGAGATCATATTTCTCCTGTTTTAGCTTCTCTGCATTGGTTTCCTGTAAAATCCAGGATTGACTTTAAAGTCCTTCTCCTGACCTACAAAGCCCTAAATGGTCAAGCACCATCCTATCTAGAACAGCTCTTAGTACCTTATTGTCCCACTAGAGCACTGCGCTCCCAGAATGCAGAGTTACTTGTGGTTCCTAGAGTCTCTAAAAGTAGACTGGGAGCCAGAGCCTTCAGCTATCAGGCTCCTTTCCTGTGGAACCAGCTCCCAGTCTGGGTTCGGGGGGCAGACACTGTCACCTCATTTAAGAGTAAACTGAAAACTCTCCTCTTTGATAAAGCTTATAGTTAAGAAGTGAGGAGTTGCAGCATCCGCCTAACCCGGCCCACCTGCTTTTCTTCGTAGTCATCAGATTTATTGATCATATAATCAATAATATAGTGAGAGTAGAGGGAGGCAGGCCAGTACAGCCTCTCATCAATGTTTTCATTCATTTCCTTTTGTATGCATCCTGTCCCAGAACTGCTTGTTACTAGCCTAGCTCTGGGGAGTTTACTCCCCGGAGTCCTTATGTTTCTTCTTCCCTGCAATGTCCAGCCGCGATCTGCTGCGTCCGCCGCATCCACCCATGCTCTGCAGCGCCACGTTTCATCCCGCAACGTCCTGCTGTGACATGAACTACGACTACCTTCAAAGTCACTGTTCCACTATATTCAATGTGACTATTATCGCCACTGTTCATCACACCCCCAACCGGCCCCGTCAGACACCGCCTACCAAGAGTCTGGGTCTGCCGAGGTTTCTTCCTAAAAGGGAGTTTTTCCTCGCCACTGTCGCAATAGCTACTGCTAATGCTTGCTCTTGAGGGAATTACTGTAATTGTTGGGGCTTTGTAAATTTATAGAGTGTGGTCTAGACCCACTCTATCTGTAAAGTGTCTCGAGATAACTCTGTTATGATTTGATACTATAAATAAAATTGAATTGAATTCACTTTCTGTAATACAACATCTGGGACAAAGTCTTATCAGATGGGGGTCCGTGGTCTAATTTGTGTCAGTTTAGGGGTCCTTGATGTGAAAACGTTTGAGAATCACTGATGTAGACAACGTAATTGTATATTACGATATCTCGATATATGATTTCATCACGACATCATTCCATTGAAAGACAATAAATTATCATATTGATATTGCCCCGCCCTACTGGACACAACACAGGAGACCGGCTTGTAGTAGGCCATGGTCGGGTCATTACATTACATGTCATTTAGCTGACGCTTTTATCCGACTTAAAGAGACTTAAAATTGCTATATATGTCAGAGGCCGCACGCCTCTGGAGCAACTAGGGGTGAAGTGTCTTGCTCAGGGACACATTGGTTGATGTATCGCTGTGGGACTCGAACCCAGATCTTCCACACCAAAGGTATGACATGTCATGGGGTGGCAGTAGCTCAGTCAGTAGGGAGTTGGGTTGGGAACCGGAGCGCTGCTGGTTGAAGTCCCCATACGGACCAAAGTATGGTGGTGGACTGGTAGCTGGAGAGGTGCCAGTTCAGTTCAAGGTGCTCTTGAGCAAGGCACCAAACCCCCAACTGCTCAGGGTGCCTTTCCATGGGCAGCCCCCTCACTCTGACATCTCTATAGGTACTGATTATGTGTGTAATTCAGGCCTGTGTGTAATGTGTATAATAACAACAGAGTGAAAACATTGTAATTTCCCTTGTGGGATGTATAAATTATTATTATTATTATTATTATTATTATCCACTGCGCCATCACTACCCACAGCAGCGAGGCTATCCCCTGATGTGGGGCTGTAGTGGAAAACACATGTCATCAGGGCTTGGCTTGGCTCAGCGGGACTAAAGCGGACCCATCCGGGCCTATGGAAAAACCCCATTACCTTGGAGGCTGTGACCTGGGATTAGAGCCACCATATGTCCATTTCTGCCCCAGAGCTGGGACACCGGCCAGTTATCAAGACTGACACTAACAGAGTTGGACTCCCCGCAGCCAATCAACCACACTGTCACCGAGGAGCGGGGCTCCGCTCACAGAGACTCAACTGGATTCTTGAGGTCAAAAGATCATTGATTAAACTTCTAAACAATTTATCAAGCATTCACCCCAAACATTCTGCGTTTCAGGCCTCTCAAGTGTGAGGATCCGCTGTTTTCCCTTGTTTTATATCACTGTACATTAAATATCTGTGGGTTTTGGACTGTCTCAGAACTTAAGACGGCCATTTTCTTTTACAATTTGAAGGTTTATGATCAAATGATCATTCACAAAATAATGGCAAAAGTTACCAACAGATGTACTGTTTTTTGTTATATTTTTCATTTTGGAATCAAAGCTCTAAATGTTATAAAGCCCTCAAAACCTGGGATTTTGGGCTTTATAAATAAACTTGATGTGACTACATGAATTGACATGGAGTACGTTCACATGCACACTAATATCCCACAATTATTCCAAATATGACGATATTTCCATCACACCATATTCCAAATAAGGCCTTTTTTGGCCTATTTCCCTTTATGTGATAGTGACAGTGGATAGACAGGAAAGGTGGGAGAGAGAAGGGGAATGACACGCAGCAATCGGCCGCAGGTCGGACTCAAACCCTGGTTCGCTGCAAAGGACTCAACCTACATGGGGCACACGCTCTTACTGGGTGAGCTAGAGGCCACCCCAAGGCCTTTTTCTTAATATAGCTTTTTGTGAGTAAGACATGTGAGATATGCCGGTATTATTCGGGTTTTAGAAGCATTCTTTGGACGTATGCAGCATTCAGAATATGCATCTCAACCAGGGTTTTTACTGCAGTTCCTGACAGTTTACAGCCTCTTGCATTTTTATGACTTACGGTCAGCTCTGTGTGTTGCTACGGTTGTTGTACACAAACCAACTAACAGTTTGCAGGGCTGCGGTAGAGAAGCATGCCCAAAAGAAAGAAAGAGGAGGAACACAGCTACTTGTAAACATGATAAAAGGCTTGGATATCAACAGGTTTTTGAATACGCATAAACATCGCAACACCGACCTTTTCAAAATAAAAGCTGGTTGAAGGAATGAAAGAAGGAAGGCTGCGTTTGCACGGTCCAACATGTCCGCCACCGGTGGAAAAACTCCTATTTTGCACATTAAAACAAAGTTGTTGTTTTTTTAAACTGCAGTTTCATATTATTTTAGTGAGGACTCATAAATAACTATAAATAACTAATTTTAGGGAAATCTGTTTATGTTATGTTACGCGTTTCTGGATTTATTTTTTTTAAATATATAAATCGGCCGATATATCGGAATATCAGATTTTTAAATCACCAAATATTTGTATCGATATCGGCCTTAAAAATCCTTTATCGGTCGGGCTCTAACAGAAAATAAACATTAGTTGGCTTTGGGCCAGTGCAACACAACACTGTCTATATATTAAAGGTATTGTGGAGGATTTTCTTTTTCCGGGTGGATCATCAAAATAATTGGTCCTCCTAGTTGTCAATCAGTCTGGTGGTATGTATATGTAAGGCCGTCGTACGTGCACGTCCCTAGGTAGTCTTCGCTTTCTGCGCATGAGCACTTTCAGGTGTATATGTGTGGTGAGCTACGGTTTCAGCCGTTCATGGAAGCTCACCGTTCTCAAGACAAGAGTGTTTTTGGGAGACCATTTCACACGCTGGCGTGCGCTAAAAGCACAGGTTGGGCTTCCCACTGATGCCTCAGTCGCGAAGTTTCTACTCCACAGGTAAAGTTTGGCATGCTATTTGGAGAAATCCTTTTAAAATCACTGCTACTAACAGTTGATGTAACTAAGCTATGATTAGCGATGATAGCCCTGGCACAAGTCACGTACCGGGCACACACGGTAAACATCTCAATTTGTGAAAAAGTGCAAATCTTCTTTTGGAAAGTAGGCTTGTATGAGCTATGCCGACAGCAACTTGTAAACAGTGCACTCTCGTGCACACGTTTAATAGGCGTTCCCTCTCGGAGCAGGCAGAGTGTTGCGCATGTGCATTTTTTCAAAAAGTACAGAGGGCGGTTCTTTTCTAAAATTCGGGAAAATCCTCCACAATACCTTTAATGTATAAACATGGTGTATTTACACATCCCACAGACACAAAGCAACAATAGCACTCATTGGGAATCATGTTTCAGGCCCTCTGAGAAATATAAGTCCAATAGTCACACTCTAAAGCTGCTAGGTGCTCACCACCAGCTAATTATGACTAACTTTGACTTTCCACAGTTTGGCGCTGCTTGGGTTTATCAGAGCTGTAACAGCAAGGTTGACGATGTTCAATGTCTTCTTGTTGTCAGTTAGGCAGCTTTTATTCTGAAATGATCCAACAAGATCCATCTAAGCCACGTGTCAAACTCAAGGCCTGCGGTCCAAATCCGGCCCCGCATATCAATTAAAGGGGTGATAGAATGCAAAACCGATTTTACCTTGTCATAGTTGAATAACGACAGTTTGGTGGGTAAATAGGACATACATAGAAGCTCAAAATCCCTTTCTGCAAAACTCAAACTCCGCAAACTCACCCTTTCTGGGTGACTGGACTACCAAACGCCGGTGCCCTGACAGAGCTCCAGGGCCTGCAGCTCGCTGTTCTTCCTCCCCTCTTCCTGCTAAATGGCCGGTGTGTGACTGAGAGCCGGTCAGCAAGCTTGTTACGCCAGCAATCTCTTACCGCAGGTTCCAGTTAATCTTATAATGGATGTGCTTGTTGAGTTATTTAAACTAACAATCGGGGAAATAAACGCCTCTTGTCCGTGAGTCTCATTGATAGAGCCCGCGGTGAGCTGGAGTCCATCAATAAGAGCTAGCTAGCCTCCTCCTAACGAGACCTCTGACATTCACAAAAATGCATTAAATTGAAATCCAAAATCGGGTTAGCTAAGCTTTGTAAGACCTTGGGGAACCTGTAATATACATGCCGTGACGAAATTCAAACTGTAAATATACTATAGTTATGCCGAAAGTGTAGCTAGCCAGCCAAGATTGTTTCACATTGTATTGAATGGGACACATAGCTAGCTAGCTAACTGCTCCACCTAACAAGACCTTTCTCGTCAGACTGTGTGGAGCTCCTACGTCCGACACGTCTTACCAAATTTGCAATTAGCCATAAATTTTCGTAAAACGGCCCATATTTCAGCTTTATATAGTTGATTTCTCGCATGAAAAAGTCTCAGAAGTGAATTTGGTAATGAAACATTGCAGTGTCTGGAATATGAGATTCCATCTCTTCTCTAGTGTGTGTGTATGGGGTTTCGCTCAACCAATCAGCACGCAGCTCATCTAAATATTCATGAGCATACCATATTTGGAAGAAAAGCTCTTGTTACAAATAGGGCCAAAACACAGGGATGCATAAGGGCCAATAAAATATCAACCAGGCCATTTTCAGCCCAACCAATGTTACATACCCCATTAGGAGACCATAAGGAACAGTGTGAAATACCCTATATGATCATTCTATCACCCCTTTAAGGTTCATAATACATTTTGGCCTGCCTAGTTTTTGTCGCTTTTTCAATGTTTGCCGCTTTTTCTGAAGTTTTTTTGTCACTTTTGGCACTTTCTTTCAATGTTTTTGCCACTTTTTAAGTTGTTTTTTGGCAAGTTTTTTACACGAAGTTTACGATAAGATAATGAATAACTGTACTCATCAGTGGCAGCTTCAATGTAAAATCTATTCACCTTCAAAGACCCACATCTATCACACCACAAAGCAACTCCAGAAACAAGACCTCTTTTGTTCGGTGTCGTAAAGTCAGCAGGCCGGCAGCTGTGAGGGATGGGAGACTGCTGTTATGAAGTGTTAAAGAGTAACCATGTAAACCTCAGACTGGTTAGACCTCTGGGAAGTGCAGTAGCAACTACCCGCTGACACGAAAACAGTCCAAACTGAAATCTGAGTACAGGCTGCTGGTGGCAGATGTATCCAAAATGATCGGTCTTGGAACTTTTGGTAAACCCATACTGGCCAAACGCTGCGGCGTTGTTTTAGACAAGAGGTTAGTTACATCTGATGCAGGGTCAGGAGCCAATGCAGTGTTCTCTCTCTCTCTCTCAGACACATACACACACACAGACAGACACACACACAGACAGGACAGAGGGCGGCTCAGCATCTGGTGGTATGTGGTGTGTTGCTGCTCTGAAGCCGGGCATTAAAAGAGAGAGCGGTGGACTGAGCCAGCGGGGATCAGCGGCCAATAAAGACGGGCAGCAGCGCGGTGCCAAGGCCTGAACAGCAGTAGCAGCGAGGGAATGCAGAAACCCTGTGTGTGTGTGTGTGTGTTGGTAGACTGGGTGGGCTGTATGCTTTTGTGCAACCAGTGCAGTGCCCGTTTGGAGCGCGTGCGCGGCCGATTGTTTGGTTCCCAGTATTTTTTTTCCCCCCACAAATTTCTGGCACTATAAATGGCGCTGCTGCAGCTCATCTAGATATTCGGCGTGTCCCCTTTTTCCGTCTAGCTGTCACCATCGACGGACTGGGATAAAAAGGCCCTGGCATTTGCAACACACCGGCCCTATTTTTGTCAATAACCTAAGCTTGGACATCAGGAACTATGCACTCCGAGTGAATCTTTCCATGCACCTCGCCGCAGTACGATCTAGAAATATTTGTGGCTGCATGCATAAAATAACGTATCAAAATTAACCAAAGACAAATTATCAGTAAGTGGCCCTTCTGGCATTGCCCAAATTCCAGATGGCCAGTCCATCACATGGAGGTAGCGGCGTAGCCCGGTCCTGCGGAGGGAGGGAGCCTTATGTTAATTGTAGCAATACACCGATTATCGGGCCGTTTTTTGGCAGTTTGCAGATTACATGTATCTGTGTTTTATTTGCCAAATAACCGATAAAGTTATAATTAAAGTGCGCCACTTTGGCTCGGCTAGAGCTCTGAGTCTGTCCCTCTGCTTCGGTTTCACTCACCACTGAGTCTGACTAAATGTCCCGCCCACAACATTATCTGACTTATCCTTTACTGGGTATTATGTTAAAAAGGTCTAAGTTATGGGTGCCCAGATAGCTCAGTTGGTAGAGCAGGCTCCCATATATAGAGGTTTACTCCTCGACGCAGCGGGCCAGGGTTTGACTCCCTTTGCTGCATGTCATTCCCCCCTCTCTCCCCTTTAATTTCTTCAGCTGTCCTATCAAAATAAAGGCTAAAATAAAAAATTATCTTTAAAAAGTTTCTAATTTATTCAATCGTTGCTTAAAGCACTTAAACAAAGTTTTGTGTTGGAGTTTGTAACACTCCAGAATCTTAATTTTGACTTAAAGATTTTCATTTTTTACTGTAAATGCATATTGGTTCCAAATATTTATGGTGAGCTTTATAGGGGCTGTTTGGCAGATTCCGTGACATGTGGACAGAGCCAGGCTAGCTGTTTCCAGTCTTACTGATTCTAATCTGCCTCCTTAAGAAAACCGTTTGCTTTTCTTTTTTAACGTTGTGAAGCCGAGTCAGAAAGAGACTGAAAAATAAAAGTCATGACAACAAAGTCCAGCCTCGAAATGTCATGTGTCAATGTCCCCAAACATTTTCCATCTTTTTCAGGGATCTTTATGCATGATTAGAACTGTAAAAACACACAAAGGCACGCTACAGTATATAAAGCTGATGGAGAGAGAGAGAGAAAAACCCAGCAAAGTCTGTTCCTATGTTGCAGATATTCAGTCAGACACACTGAAATTGGGGAGCATCCTGATGCTGTGCAAAAAAGTGCCCTTTCAACACACACACACACACACACACACACACACACACACACACACACACACACACACACACACACACACACACACACACACACACACACACACACACACACACACACACACACACACACACACACACACACACACAATTGTTTCTGGAGTGGCTCAGCATACTCTGTAACAGAGATAGAAAGGGAACAGAAGAAGGAGATGAACTAATTTGTGGTGGTTGACCCTGACGACTGCGGGGCTTTTCCATTTCCTCTCCGTCCCTGAGCCACAGATCCAACAGCAGCCTCAAACTCAGCATCTGGGATCTCTATTTTATTTTTATTTTTTTGGGACCAGTCAGACGTTTTATGCTCGTTACCCAAAACCGGGCAATATGGTTAGATTAATAAAGCCCATTAACCCTCCTGTTGTGTTTTCAAAAAGTTTCTATATCCGTGTGGCCGGGTTAGCTCAGTTGGTGGAGCAGGCGCACATGTAGCGGTTTACTCCTCGACGCAGCGGCCGCGGGTTCGACTCTGACCTGCTGCCCTTTGCTGCATGTCATTCCCCTTCTCTCTCTCTCCCCTTTCATGTCTTCTTCTGTCTTGTGGAAATAAAGGCCTAAAAATGCCCAAAAACTAATAAAAAAAAAAAAAGTTCATATTTTCGAAATTTGGGTTTCTGTCAACGAAATTGTCAAAACATATAAACGTGGATGGTTCCATACAACGCTCTTCACAAGTAAAATATATGATATGTTGAGTACTTAATTGAATTTGGGTGTTTTATTCAATTTTATAGCATTTGAAAACAAAAATTTTTTTAAAAAAGCGCAGAAAGAATCGACAAAGACATCGGAAAAAGTGACAAAAATGTCGGGCAACGTGAAAAAAAAAAAAAGCTTCAAAAACATTGGGGAAAAGTGAAAAAAAAGTTTTTGAATTTTAAATTTTGACCCAGAAAAACAATAAGTTGCATGGTCGAGGGGAAGACAACACAAGGGTTAAGGTAGTTGTGTGCATATTTATTCCTTCCATGTATTGTACACCAGGTACAGGTTAGCAGATTGAGTAGTGGCAGAAATAAACCGTTTAGGAGATGGAATCCAGTGTTCTTCCTAAATGATTAGGAGCCTTTTTATTTAATTTATTTTTTAACAGGTTGTGTGTTGAAAAGCTTAACTTGAACTCATTCTAATAAAGCTCAGCGCAAATTCTTTCAGGAAGACGTCAAATAACCCAATCACTACTCTTTCTTCTTGTGTGTGTGTGTGTGTGTGTGGTGTGTGTGTGTGTGTGTGTGCGCGGTTTGTGAGCATGTGGGCGCGTGTGAGCATGTGTAAGCGCGTGTGTGTGTCTATTTTGTCTTATCTCATGTCTAAATGTTGCATTATGAACTTCAAGAAATAGAACATTATGTGGGGAAAGCTGTAGTTAACTATTAATAGCGGGGTGCGAATGTGACTCATCCACCGGGTCTCTAAAATGCCACACGGTGTATGAAAGCCAGCAGGGGGCTGTGTGTAAAAAGGTCAAGTGTTGACAATGGTGTATTTGCAGCAGGGTGGCATGAAGGCTGCAGCAGAGAGCTTTTATCCTACTGCAACATGTACACCAGTAGGTCACTTCAGGCCACAAAATTGTTTAGCGTACAGCAGGGATGCACCGAATCCAGATTTTTGGGGTTCGGCCGAATACCGAATCCTATCTATCATTTTCCCAACTGCTGCATGAATGGCTTTGGCTCGTGGCTGATCTGAGGGCCAGTTTGTTCAGTGTAGGGCTAGCAAAGCTGGTAATGTTGTTTTTAGCTGTGACTGTCCTTCCTTTGCCGTACCTGAAGTTGCTGCGTTTTGGCTGCTGTCTGTAGATTCCTTTGCGCACAACTCGTATCCTTTCGGAGGTTTCATACCTAAATGATTTAACAGCGGCGATGTTGCGTATTGTTTAGGGTCCTCGCCTCCACGAGACAAATCGGTATTGCAAATTGAACATGTAGCTGGACTTGAATGGCCTTCTTTTGACTGAAAGTACTGCCAAACAACAACTTTTTCTGCTCCCGAGTTCCATTTTCACTTTCTCACAGCCTACTGCATTCAATGCTCCACCTACGTAAACACCTTCCCGTAGCCGAATCATGGATTCGATGCATCCCTGGTGTACAGTCTATGTATATATATATATATATATATATATATATATATATATATATATTCCCATTCCACTCCATTATAGACAGAGTACCAGCTGAGATCAGTTGCATTGTTTTTCTAACCAGGGCAGCAGTTTTCAGATTACATTATGTGCTTACATAATTGCAAAAGGGTTCTCCAATGTTTTCTCAGTTAGCCTTTTAAAATGATATCAGATTAGTAAACAGAATGGGCCTTTGGAACACTGGATGAATGGTTGCTGACAATGGGCAATGTAGATATTGCATTAAAGATCAGCCACCCACTCAGATCAGCTGGTATTCTGTCTATAATGGAGTGGAATGGAAATTTCTAAGTAACCCCAAACTTTTGACTGGTAGTGTGTGTGTGTGTGTGTGTGTGTGTGTGTGTGTGCGTGTGTGTGTGTGTGTGTGTGTGTGTGCCCCAGATTCTTCTCTCAAGAATCGGGTACAAACTATCTACCGTAAATAACTGTTATTCCAACTTTGGTTTTACAAAATCAAATACTAAAAGAATAAACGTTCACACGTGTCAGGTTCGTCGTATCATGATCGTTGGATTTGAATGTGCTGTCGGCCGATCAATACTTGAGTACGCGCTGGATGCTATTTTTTTCACACTTTTGATAACGTTTGACTTTGAGTTTTTGGTCTATATTATTGAAGCTTTTTTTTCTTGAAGTTTGGCATTTATTTTTGACGCATTCTCCCCCCGTTTTTAAACTTTTTTTCTACGTTTTTCCTCAAAAAACAAAAAAAAATGTTTTTATAGGGGCCAGTAAAAATCTACTTTGGGCAAGTATCATTTTTTTTAGTTATTTTTTTACTTGCCCAAACAGGACAAGTGAAAGAAGAACTTTAGCGTTGAACCCTGCATGTAATCGTACATGCTAGATTAATGGTGTTGCAGAAATGCTTCATAATCCAACCCATAGAGCTGCCATAGAGCAGCAAAGTCAATGTGGAGGAAACACAAAGATTAGGAGGAGCTCATATATGTTATATGTTCAGTGACTATCCAACGTAAAGTCTCAGGGAGCACCGCATGTAGCAGACCACACTGGTTTATCAAGACAAATGAAAAAGCTTTCAAAATGGCAATTTGTCAGTCTCAATTTCAATCACGGGCTTATATTTGTTGTTTCTATTATTACTTTATTAGTCCTCTACTCCTGCTATGAATCAGGGTCTTCCCTACCATTAGGTGTGCAGCACCCAAGCCGTTTTGGGCAGCACCTAAGCCAAATAAATGTAACTACCGGTTAGGGCTGCTCGATTATGGAAAAAAATTAAAGAAATTATTTTAGTCAATATTGAAATCACGATAATTTAACACGATTATTCGCTGACTTCTGGAAAGATGTTGCAGTTATTGAATTTAAAAAACAGTGGAAAAAGTTAAATGAATCAACAGTAAAAAAACTGAACTTTGCCTTAATACTTTTCCTATTTAAACTTTAAACATTCAGAACACAAGAGAAAATAAGAGTTTACTTGCAAAACAAACGCAATGAGCTAAATAATTGTTTTTCTCGATTATTCTATTTTTGTGATCATTGGGAGCCAAAATCATAATCACGATTATATTTTGATTAATTGCACAGCCCTACTACCGGTACATTACTTTTTTCAGATCTACTGGTTGTAGTCGGTCCCCAGTGGACGTCTTCAGCAAGTTTTATCTTGAAGCTTTTTGAGTGTTATTTATTAATTGTTTGCTCTAACGTTTCCAATGGTTTAGACACATATATTGAGATAAAAATGGTCCAAAATGATTTTTTTGTTAATGTAACATTTTCTGGAGGGAGGACCCCTAAAAACTCGCCCGCCAAATACATGGACAAAACTCTTCCACAAACCTGGTAGTAGTAGTAGTAGTAGTAGTAGTTTGAAAGGACTTGCCTTTTCCAGGAATGTTGTTTCTACTCAGCTTTTTGTCTCTATTTTGTATCAGAGCCGGGACAGGGCTGATCCCAAAAAAGCCACTCAGCAGCACTCAGTGACACAATGGTTCCAACTAAAAGCTGATAAGGCGAATAGTCTGACCCTGACACATCCTGACACGCTGATCAGCCTCGACAACGCCACACTCCCACAGGAACTCAGACTTTAGAACCACTTCTTTCAAACGACAACACTGTGAAGACCGGGGCCTGCAGGAGGACATGAGACAGATTTTCTGATCAAACAGTTTGTGTTTGTCTTGCTTGATACTGGAGGTCAGAAGAGACCCTCCACTTTATTAAACACTCCAGTCCTGCACGTGGACTACGTATTATAAGGTTTATAGGGTCTTGTAACCCCCTACCTCCCCCCCTTCCAGTCACAGTGGGAGCTTACGGGACATACTACTACAAACGCCTTGTGTTTTCAAACTGTAATGCCAGACTGCGTTAAGCCGCATTATCCTGAAGCGGGATAGGAAGGATTGAAAGACACACCATAGTCAAGTCCGCAACATCGAAATATATGCGTTTCCCTCCAGAAAATTTCAAAATAAGATGTAATTAAAAACAATTATTTCGAAAGCCCTCTACATCTACTATGAATTGATATTGACTTGGATTATTTGTTTACAACAGTTAGTATGTGTAATAGCTCTTTCAAAATTATCAAATATGCTCCGCTTTCAAGCCTTATACTCTACTCAGGGCATGCACGCTTTGTGATGTGTAAGTGTAATGCATGCTCTTTTATTTGTATTTACATCCCATCTACAAAGCATATTTTTGCTCTATGTTTAATTTAAGTTTCCACTATGTACACTGATAACTTAACTAGGTGTTTCGCTGGTTCCATACACTCTATGGCTTATATACAGTACTTATATAGAAGTGACCCGTTTCACGCTTTTATTTTTGAAATTCTTTCGCCGTATATCCGTTTTTATTTGTACAACTTTACGCGCCGTGCTTCAAAAGGTAACTCTACCCCCCCCTCTCCTGAGGCAGAAATAACATACAGTGCTGAACTTTAATAAACACAAGCACCAAAACAACCCGCATTCACGCGCCCCTGTTTATACCCATTTTTTTTTTTCATTTTACAATGTCAACAACTGATCTCCTTGGTTCATTTAAACGCTACAAATGCGGCAGCAGCTCCGAGCTCATCAAAGTGAGTGACAGGCCGCCGCAGCCAATCAGGAGGCTCAGAGCTTGTGGCTACAGCCAATGGGACGCCGTGATTGGTTCTCGGGCCGCATTGATTCTCTTTGCAGGAGGCTACCTCGGGGGTTTCGGCCACGTCAAGTTTCAAACATTCAACTAAAATACAACCGGAATTAAAGCGACTTGATATTCAAAATAAAAGGCTGGGTAGGTACTGATGATTCACATTCATAAACTAAAATAAAAAAATTTAAAATTAAAGTTATGAGTTTTACTGTGTTAGCTTTTCAATAAAAAAATATTTAAAAGAGTATTGTTGGAATTATCTTCTCTTTTTTTATTGTGTTTAGGGTAATCACATTTTTTAAAACTTTGCTTCTCCTTTTTGCTTACTTTATTGTCATGTGAAACACTCTTAAATTAGACTACCATGCACCTCTTCAAAATATTAACATTGGTGCAGCCAATAATACAGGTATATAACTACCAATAATAATTGTAAGAAGAGGTAGCAAACAAAAGTACAAGCCCATGGATTAGGGCATATTTTCGAGGATGAATCTTCATCTGCTTCAAATATAGCTACACATATAATGAATGCTTGATACATTGTTCTATATCTATGGCTTGATAGACGTTTTCAATGGAATTCCATTGCTGGGCAACAGCTTGCCCCCTTGTTAACTTCCTGTCAGTCGATGTTACTCACATCCAGTCAAATCCATTCCAAACTTTGGACACATTTGAAAGCGTGTCCAAACTTTTGACTGGTACTGTACACTGCAACAGGAAATCAACTTGGGGTCATTTACAATGTTTGTTTCCAACTGTGAAATGGCCTTATAGCCACATTCACCCCCCAAACTCCTTTTACGCTAAAATACGCATGTAAACAAGACTTTTATTTTGTAGGACGATACCGGAAGCCTCCTTGTTGTAGTCTGCTAGCTCAAAAGTGGTGGGTTTGGCTAGGTAGGCCTCGGTGAATACAAATAAGCACAAAGTTTACAATAATAAAACACAATGTACCCTCTTTTGTAAACGTTAAACATTCGGAATAATTTCACACGGGCGTTCGACAAGGTCCCAAAACCTCCTCGCGCCATGTTCCATTCCACTTTGAAAAGCTACCGTTACCGTTAATGGGCTACCGTCATTCAGCCCCGCAGTAACGCTACCGTTTCCACTGACAGATGGATTTCAGGAGCTCGACAAGTTCTCCCCCCCAGTCTGCTCCAACACTAGCTAACAACACCGGGAGCATAACCAAACTCACGAAGGCTCACCTTGCTCTCAACTCGACGGGTCCTCCTCGATCACATCGCTGCACTTATAGTTCCCCGAACAAACTGGAGCACAAACCGTCCATGGTCCCGTACCAGGAAGTCCGAGAGCACTTCTCAAACTCTGTGTGTGTGTGTGTGTGTGTGTGTGGGAAGCCGTGCAGGATATATCAGCCAGGTAGCAATGCGCCGCCCGCCGGGCTCATCTGACCTCACCGGGTGGCGGATGCTGCTGCTGCTGCTGCGGCTGCAGCTTAGAGCCCAGTCTGCGACATTCACTCACACACAAAAATGACCCTTTTTCCCCACCATTTTTTTTTCACGTATGTGTGTCTGTGCTGTAATGATTAATAAGGGATCAAATATAAAGGCTATTAGTCATTATCATGTCCGTCTCCACATTTTTAAGACGATGATTAACCATCAATAATAAACTGTTTCTGACGAGTAGGTTATATTCTTATTAGGATTTCCCAACTTTGAAAACTATATAGGCCATGTGTGCATGTATGGATTTTATTTATTATGTATATATATTTTATTTATTTATCCTCTATTCAACCAGAAAGTCTCTTGCTATACAAATGCAAAAGTATTAGTATCAAAATATACTACAGAATAGCACATTTCAGAATAATTTTTAGGCTATCATATCACTGGATTATAAATATTGATGCCTTAATGCGCACATCACTTAAATATTGCAGCTGGTAAATGTATGGTTATTTTAAATGTGTGTATATATATGCTGGGTGGCTTTCAAATGTCCCCATGGGGATCAATAAAGTCTTGATTGATATAATAAAACATCATAATGCACTTGTTGATTTTATTTTTTATCATTAATCTGAATCCGCTAGTAACTAAAGTTCTTAATTGAATTTGTTGGAATAAAAAGTACAATATTTGCCTCTGAGGTGCAGTGGAGCAGAAGTATAAAGTAACAAAAAATTGCCTCTATATTGCACTTAAGTACAGTACTTGAGTACATGTACTTTCAACAACTGTAGGTAGCCTATACAGCCTTTGTCTTCAGCAAAAGAGAGACCTGCCGATGAAATGAGGTAACCAACAAATAAGGAAAACTGACATCAGAGGGGCTAAGTTGCAAGCTATATCAATTAGCCCGCAGAAATACTCCAGCCTGACTGGAAATGATTGGTTCTGCAAGAATACTAACTAAAACCAGAACTTCAGATGGCTGACAACAAGTAAACAAATCACCTTTTTAAGGAGACAGTTTGTTGGGGTTTTCCAATTTTAAAGAAACAAATGACATTACTTTGATGCCAACATGTATTCCATGGGATTTAATGTAAGCTTAAGCTGATGAATGCATATTTTCTCATTTAAAAATAACAGAATGGAAACATAGACTGTAACAGATATATACGTTTGAGAAGAAAAAAAAACAGCAGACTTGCAGTTGAAATCGGACATTTTTCGACAGAAGTGGGCACTAATTGAAAATTTGCTTGAAGTAAATATTTAATATATATTAATGTTTGAAATATGCAGACAATGCACTGGTATGTGGTGTATTGTCTGAGGTGCTGTCAAGGACTTTTGTATTTATTTTAACTTTGTTGTTGTTGTTTTTTTATATGTAAATGAAAAGTTCAATAAAAACACAGTTAAAAAAAATAATAATAACAAACAAATGAATAAACCAGTATAACTGACAGAAATATCAAAGAGTAAATTGCGTATTATAGTAGATGCACGGCTGATAGTAATGAGCCTAGCAGGCATGCTCAGACTTCACCACTCTATAATCTGATGTAAATGAAAACTTATTTTCAGATTCCACAATTTAATGCAGGCCTGTGTGTGTGTGTGTGTGTGTGTGTGTGTGTGTGTGTGTGTGTGTGTGTGTGTGTGTGTGTGTGTGTGTGTGTGTGTGTGTGTGTGTGTGTGTGTGTGTGTGAGACTACAGGCTTTACATGAACTCAGTAACTCCTTCATCACACCCCCTGAACCTGTTTTTGTGGCTCCGACTTTCATTTGTATATTCGTCTTATCTCGGCATCATCAAGTGTGTCGAGGTGTCCACACAACATTTCTCTCATGTTACCTTGACTGGGGAAGCCATTGTTTATACAAACAAGTCATTCAGCCATTCAGTGGCCCTTTTAGATACATCTGCGCTCCAGTAACATAAACATGTATTCCTAGACAGGTTTCCCCTCTGTAAATGACATCACAATGACATCACAACGGCACGTGCATCTGATCTGTCAGCGGGTTTGCTGATGGATGATAGTTGTAATTCAGATTCTTTAAGTTCATACTGACCTCTATAGGCAGAAAATGTGTGTCGGGGCTCCACTGGGCCACATTATATGGCTGCTGCTGGACAAACAGTGGGAGTGGACGGAAGGCGGGTGGGGGGGTCTTAATATTTTTGGCATTTAGTTTTAGTTTTTAGAGTTCGGACATGATGGGAAAGGGAAGACAAAAGGAAGGATGTTGTGGGATAATCACAATATGGCTCTGACTGGCAGATTTGTGTTTAGATTTAGCTGCAGCCTCCAGATGAAATGCAATTTAGGGATGAAAAGGAAAGCAAAGGAAAGGAAAGGAAAGGAAAGGAAAGGCAGGGCTGTTTCAAAACTGTATACACATTCCTTAATGCAGCCAAGAAAAAGTTTTTTCTTATTTCTGTTTATACAAAAAAATACTTTAAAGAGGCTTAAGTACTTTATTTAAGTTAGATATGAAAAGAAAGAAAAGGACAAGAAAGTAAAGAAAAAATAAGATTTGTGAGGATGTCATACTGGCATATTTCTGTGTAAAAGGGACTTACTCTGTGGCTCTCATTACCTCACACATTACAATGTATCACTACTATGCTACTGGCACATTGTTTACTTCATATTTAATATTATACATATTTTATTTTGTTATATATACTATGTATGTAGGCTGCATATTTTATTCTACACTTCTTTTCACAGTATATGTTTTCAGTAGGTGTATTTTGATCTTTTCTTATTTTATTTTATCGTATTTATTATTTCTAGTACATTTCTTGCATTTTCTGTATGTGTGTGACTGAGTATGTGTGTGTGTCCTTGTAACTTGCTGCTGTACCAGTGAGTCATTTCCCAGTTTGGGATTACTAAAGTCCACCGAAACTATCTATTTTAAATAGGTCTTAATTCTTTTTTTTTTTAGATAATGTTTTGGGTTATTTTTGCCTTTAATTGATTGGACAGCTAGCTGAGAAAGGGGGGGGAAGACATGCAGGAAATTCAGATTCGAACCCTGGACCGCTGCGTCGAGGCATAAACCTCTCAGTATATGTGCGCCTGCTCTACCACTGATCCAACCCGGCCACAGGCTGCCGATTTCTGTTTTGAATATGACTTTCTATAATCTTAATCGTTTTCTTGCAACTTGGACATGACAGGGAAGGCGAGGAAGGGAAAGAGAAGGAACGACGGGAAAGAAGAGTTGGGACTATCATGTCACTGACTGGCAGATTTCCGTTTGAAAAAAGGTCTTAAATGTGTCTCTTCCCTGGCTCCAGCTGCAGAGCGGCGCGTTGAACGCAGTGCAGCTTAGTTCAGCCAGGCTCGCTCTGCCGTTTTTGGTTTTTCACTTCTGTTACAGCAGGCAGACAGGCCCTGGAGGAGCCTTAAACACACACACACACACACACACACACACCCAGAGTGCATAATGAGGGCTGGGTATAGGGCTGCACTATTTACTTTAGAGAGCATAACTGTTTATAGAGCAGAGCAGTTGAACCCCCCCTGGTAGAGCACATTATTGACTGCAGAGTGCTGACTGCAGGCTGGGACTACACCCAGGGTTGGCCATCGTTTGGATTTGAACAACTCTGATTCCAATTGCGATTCTTCCTTTCGATTCCGCTTCTTATCGATTCTGATTCTTTGAGGGGTGGAGTTGAAACGGCTCACATGCTTATTTTTACAAATTAGAGGAAAGTTTAATTTTGATTCAACGGTGGTTTGCAGTTTAACAGGGCTTTTTTCAATGTAAAATAAAACCACACTAGAGCTCCGCTTACTGCGCTCCAAGGCTGCAACACAACAAGCGCCCGGGCCGCTACGGAAACCTAAACTTGCGCATATTGACAGGGGCGGAGCACAAAATTCTGGGCCCTGTAGAAAGGCATTTTCAATGGGCCCCTCCCCGCATCCACAGCTATTGATTCTAGCATCTTTTTGGGCCCTCCTCACATGAGGAGCCCTGGGTACTCAGTCCCCCTTTTTCCCCCCAGTCCAACGCCCCTGCATATTGAATTGGAAAGTGATGATCGGATTTGAAACCAAATTATCTAACCAATTCCAAACGATTCTACTGGGATCGTAATTCCATGTAGGAATCGGTTCTCGAAGCCCAATCCTAACTACACCTGATGCTTCCAAACGCAACGGGAGTCATGTGGCGGTAAGTGGAAGAGGACGGGGGTCAAACGTGACCTCTAGTCTGTGATCAAACCTCCAGCACAGATCATCTTTTTAGAAGAGAATAACATGTACCCATTCCTCTAAAAGACAACTGAGTCGGGTCAAGTGAAGTGACCTTTTAAAGATTGTGTTAGCTTATGTTGGCTAACCCGTTTCAGAAGTAAAACTGTGCCTCTGGCCTCAAAGGTTCAATAAGATGTATAGAAATGAATAGAACCAACCTCATGAATCGAGTTAAGTTTGGTTCAGCAACATTTCTGCACTTGAGGTATTCTATAATATGAGTATTGACTTTCTCCGACAATGTCAGACTCAACAAGTCAGTGATTGATTTATTCATTTGCTGCATGTTGTGTTCGTTCATTGGAAATGTCCGTCAGCTGTCAAGGACTCACTTTCCGGCGAATCCGAAGGTAGGTCTGAGGAAAGAGCAAACAGTGGAACAAGCGGACCAATTTCAATGTGCTGTGTGGTCTGATCAATCAATGGGCCTCAGTTTGTGTACAGCTCAGTGGCAGGAAGCAGCATCACAGCTGGCAGCCAATCAGGCGACGGTGATGTAATGTGTTTTTTATAATCCAATATGCGACAGTTGCTGCGGACCTGTACCACTTACCTTGTTAGAGCCAGGCGTTGCGGCCTATTTGTTATCCTAATGTGTCATGCGACCATGTTAAGGGGGCCACGAGAGGGACGTGACTCTGACTTCGCCCCGCTGTGAGTGTTGATTTCACGGTCTATTAAGCCGGTGATTGTGGCACTGCTGTCTGCAACAAATTCGACATCAGTTCCACCTACAAGTGCTCAACGCCACTGCACACTGTGGGGACATTTGGAGACAAACACACAAAGAGGAAAGGCGATGCAGAAGTGAGTTCTAGGTAAGCCGTGAGGTCAGACATCTCGGCCACTTTACAGATGATGTAGTGCATGAAGGGTTGTATCAACAATGCTAAACGTTATATGATGTGGGCCATATAAAGTACTTGTACATTTCAAAAGGTCTTCCTGGTCAATGTTACCTGCGTTGTTGGTATAAAACAAAAGCACTATGCAGTAGAGCTGAAGATCTTTGCCCGAACACGACGGGATCAGACGGTCGGTCGGGTTCGGTCTTAATTTCTATCATTTTACACGGGCTCGGGCCGGGCTCGGGCTTGCGCTCCTGGTTGCACGGTAAATGAGCAGTCAGGTGATGCGTTTCGATTAGCGCGAAAATGGATGCTGAGGAGGTGAAACGGAGGCTGGCCTCTGGAGGACTTTTTATTTCTTTGTTCCAACTTCCAAGTGGCCTATAACCTACATTAGTCATGAATAAATGATGTAAAAAAAAAAAAAAACTAATTCTTGACAAACAGAGGTGTCAATTCCAGGTCCAGAAAGTAAAAGTCCTGCCATGCTGATTTCACTACTCAGCCAGCTGATTTCACTACTAATTAGTGAAATCAGCTGGCTGAGTTCATTGGTGGAATAAACACATGGCAGGACTTTTACTTTCTGGACCTGGAATTGACACCTCTGTTGACAAAAGGCAAAAGAGCTGTGTGCATGCGCACATTTGAATAATGTCGGGCTGTAAACAGATTCAGGCTTTTAAAAAGCTGTCAATCAAAATGTCGGGCTCGGGCCAAATTCTGTCTGACACGGGCCTTGTCTTACCTTGATTACAGCTCTACTATGCAGTGACATATAGTTGCTATAAGGATGCCAAGATTTGGATATGTTTATCAGCAGAAGCGTTTCTACATCTGGCAGTGATAAGGAACTCTTTTATGTACATGCAGATTTGAAATCATAGAGAATAAGGTGTGAATGTTAAACTTATACCGTATGTTACACTGAGATGTAGTAGTCTATATCCTCGACGTTCCACTTCCGGGATTTCTTACAACTTTACCTTTCTTACACATTTTAACCAGCAATCCAGATTAGCTTTAGCATTAGCTTTTAAAAAAAAACTTTAATTATTCCACATCTTTTTTTTTATATTAGTGGGGTTATTCAACTTATCAATGAATTTCATACCAATTAAAACAATTCCCACTTTTCCAACTATTCTCACTACTTCATCTTCTTCTTACAGATTTAGGCTATTAATCCAGTTTAGCTTTAACAATTTAGCTATTCAGCATTCACACGCATTTTCTGCAGAAAGTGCATTTTCTAGTTGGTTATTGCCTGTTGATTTAGAAGAAATTTAGAACAATTGTTTTTGGTCAATAAGTCTCTTTATTATATTTTATTTATTTGGATTTAACTGTACCTGCCAGAATTAAATAACCGTTATTTGGCTGCAGCAACTTATTTCAGAAAGTTATTATTAACTGTTTGCACAAGACTTTGTAGAAAAGATGATAATGAAGAAAGAAAGAACTTTCACACCAACTGGGTAACACTCACCATCAAACTTAATGAACAAGAAGATGCAAACACTATTATTAGCCCGATCAAACAACGTGGGAACAACGTGCTCACACAGTAGCTGTTCTGCCAGATGTTCTACGACTTGGTGCAGTGGTAAAAGAGCAGCCGCTGAAGAAGTACTGTAGCTAACATGCAGGTGTGGTAACAGGTCCATCTTATGTCCCCTTTCAGCCACAGTCATGAAAAGCCTGATATAAAAACAAGTTGCTAACAGGGCATGAAAGAAGAAAACTGTGGAAAACCTCATTTCAGGTGCAACTGTAGGTTTAAATCTTTGTAGATTTTGCTTTCCAGCTTTACAATATAGTGATGCATATTCACAGGTAGTGACTTGACCTGTCCCGGTGCATATGGATGGATTACTGAAGGGTCCTTTCGGGCACAGGCCCAGGGGCCGAAGGGTCAGGGGTCCTGACTCACAAAATGTTGCTGGAAAAAAGGTAAACGATCACTAAGAGACGCTAAATGACAACAAACATACACAAAATGACGACAAAGAGACCCCAAGTTACTACAAAGAGATGCAAAATGACTTAAAAATAGATCCAAAAGCACCACAAAACGATGCAAAACAACTAGAAATAGATGTAAAACAATCACAGAGATGCAAAATGAGCACAAAGGGATGCAAAACAACCACATCGAAATGTATAACCACTGAAAATAGGTGCAAAACGACTACAAGGAAACCCAAAGTTACTAAAAAAAGAGATGCAAACTAACCAAAAATAGATTCTTTGAGTTTGGGTGTCTTGTATATGTAGACAGGGTGGAGGGGCCTCTTACATGTCTGTGCTCAGGGACCCATTGTCTCATAATCCATCCATGTCGGTGCACAGGAATACAATGTCACTTTGAAAGTCTAAAGGCGTTGCCATAAGCCCATCTGTGCCAAAACACACGCACGCTCGCACACACACACACACACACACGTCTCTGGCAGCGATCAAAGCTCCAAAGACTGATCTGAGATCCGGCACACCCAAACATCAATGTGGAATAACCGGCCTAATGAAGGGCATAGTGTACAGTGCTAATCTCATCAAAGAGCGTGCTATTTAAAAACACACACACACACACACACACACACACACACACACACACACACACACACACACACACACACACACACACACACACACACACACACACACACACACACACACACACACACACACACACAATCAGCAGAGCATCACCTTGTTGGCTCCTGAAGTCACAGCATGGAGATGCACAAGATGGCAGCATCGTATCATCTACCTCTGCTAACACTAAGCTGCACGCTGTAAGTCCTTTGGTAACTGTGTTTTTAGATATTTCTCTGGTGTTCTGCCAACAAGCTTAAGCATTGCATAAGCATAACAATTCAGTGAATATTTTGTCTAACAAAGAGGAATGAGTCACTTCAGTTCTTCAAAGGAATGCATAAGAAATGGTGGGAAAGTGTAAAAGACAAACCCCTCTCCCAGGCCTTCCTTTGATCAGCACTATAATTTAATTACCTGCATACCAAAGAGAGCCTTTATTTGGAATTTCAGTCTCAGTCGTCTTATTTGCTCCACGGTACAGTGAATTCAAAGAGAAGTCCCAAAAGTGAAAATAATAATTGTGCTCCTGCTCCTTGAAAGTTGAAATATAGATGTTGATGATGTATGACGATAGTGCAGCGCAATGCAAAAATATACGCTCATAACATGGCTCTTCAATTCTTGAAATGATCTCAAATGGTATAAATTCAATGTCATTTGTTTGTGGTTTGGATGCCGTTAAAAGTATGTTACTCTAACGTAGTAATATTCATTGTTGATCTAAAATGGTGACTATATACTACATGTTTTGTGAGATGTAAACATTTGCTTACTACAAATAAATGGCGTGGTTAGGATAATACTGTGACTGCACCCTCTTGTTAAATTAATGTAATGAGTTCTCTTTTCTTTCTGAATGAAAAACTTATTTTTGCTTTATTCGTAATAAATCCACTGCATTTTGGCGTCAGTGTTTTGATGGTCCTGTTTAAATTATAATATAGTATTTAACATTTTCAAAAAAATGTTGTTAGTTTTTTTTTTTTTTACATCAAATTGGTTTTTACTGTCATGTATTGACTGTTTTTATTTGCCTTTATTGTCTTAATATGTCTCACTGTGGTTAGATGGGTTTCATCATGAATAGTCATGGTCTTGTGGTCTTATTGCGTTATTATTGTTTTTACCGTTGATGAATTTCCCCGTGTGGGATGATAATCTGAATTTAGTACAGGATCAAAATGATGTCAAAACTGTTGTAAATAAACACAAATTTTCCTGCTTTATCCATTTTCATGTTCACCTGCCGAGATGGTAACCAAACCTCCGATGATTCTAAATCACACATTCTGAATGACAAAGTATATTGTTAAATACGGTGGCCAAGAAAGTTGGGGTTGTTGGGTTTCTGGGGTTTTGACATTTAACTGTGGCTGCTGCGATTATTCTTCTAGATTCAGCCTGTTCTCATGAACCATTTGTTCAAAAAGCTACCAAAAGTTAAGCACTGTAATTTGTAAGCGTGTCACGGTTTTTTGTTGCCGTTGCTGTTTGCGCCACATTGACGACCGCTGTATGAGAATGCGGCTGGCCGCAGAGGGAGGTGGTCGGGAAGGATGGGTGGGCGTTAAAACACAGGACTTTGAGGAAGGGAAAACTATAGACTTTCATCCAGGAAATGTGTGTTCCTTGGGAGTGTTTTAATCCAAACCCCAATCTTTTTCCAATTCTTAACTAGTCATTTTGGTGTCTAAAACGCTCATATTTTGTGGACTAAATTAAACCGTAATATCCACTGCTGGTTTGCTAGAACATGTAATACCATTCTTTAGTGATTTTTCCCCTCCTGAATGAATAGTGTCCTTGTGTGAAAAGTGCAATCAGATGTGACAAATACACATTCTGGACATGTCCTTGGTGTCCTTAATGGCCCTGATGTTATTGTGACCAGAAGAAATTGCCTCCTTTCCTGCAAATTACATTATATTGAAACTCTAATATGTGGAGAAGAACTCCTCCGACCCTTGATCCCCTCTCGGAAGGTAACTCCATCAGGGATGATCTGGTTTCCTGCTCGCTGCTCTGGCAGAGCATCGGCCTCTGCTGCCAGTTCATCTTTCATTGGCACAAATCTAGTCTCGCATTGACAGACCTATCTCCACAGCGCTGCGGAGAAAGGACTGGCTAGGCCTGTTACAATTACAGTATTACATTATTGTCTAATTGCCATTGCAATTTTTTTTAATAATCACAGTTTCTTTGTCTAACCGCAGTTAATTACTAACATTAGCTAAGGTCTTAGCGTATGTATAAGTGATTATTAGTCGGACTATATATTTTTCTTATTATTTCAATTGTTACTGTTGGCACTTGACCCTATAAATGTTCATAGCAACAAAAATGACAAGGGCGGGGGGATACAGTTAGTTTTATGATAATAAAGAGGCGTGGTTCATTTCATAGGCTGTGTATTTGTGTTATTACATTATCTGGGTCACATGACAGTGATATATAACCAAAAGATGCATGCTGGGATTCATTCAAAACTTTACTTTGTTTAAAAAAGTAAAACATAAATAAATATTTTTAAATACAACTTAAAGAGACAATTATATTATAATCGCAATTATTTCTGTGACAATTAATTGTACGGCAAAATTTGGAATTGTTACAGCTCTAGGTCTGACTATACCACATGTACATTCTGGGATAGGAGAACAAACGGTCAGGGGTTGTTCGCATTTCTTCAAACCAATCCCAATTGTGTTGGGCATCGCTAAGCTCTGGTCGCAAAGACGGTGCCTCTGCAAAATGGTCTCAGGAAGGAACTTGTTTCGGTAGATGGTTTGAACCTTGCAAAAGAAAATGCCACATATAATATTAAATGAACTGTTCACACAACACAGAAACGTGAGCTATTTAAATGAGCTGGATACACGGTTAAACCTCATTTGCTCTTAGAGTATCGCTGCGTGTATTTTGTCCATAGCAAATCCCCGCCATTCGGTCCCAAAACGTCCCAGTTAAAGAGTAAATGGCGTAAACATAGTCTTTGTAAATCTTTACAATCATTCCCTGAAAGAACCAAGCAGGCCTGACTTGTTGCACGATCCAAATTTTCTTCAAAACTTGCCATTTTAGCTATACCCACTTAGCGTGTAGCTTGCTAGCTCGGAGGTTGTTGTTGATTCCTGTAGTGAAGGGATTTTGAGAATGGCAACACACACAGAGCCAAGCCACTCGCAGGATGTCAGGCTTTATCCTGGAAATGCTCGTCTGCTGATCCAGACTAGTGTTTGTTGGACCCATCCCTCCCTACGTGGACTTTGACTGTGTCTGTACTACGTCGCCTGACTTCCTCCTTGAGGCAGCTCTGCACGTCCTGGCCCACTGTTACGTGGTTTTTAATTATATGCATTAAATAGTGCATTATTTTCCGTAGGTATAAGTATGAGCAGGGAATGAGAACATCCTGCATGACTTTACTTTTCAAAACCTGACAGGTTCTGGTTAACTTTGCTAGATGGGACCGGAGTTTAAAGTTAATTTAAAGAAAGCTGAAAGTGGGGGACATCCGGCGGAATTTTTCCCGGCACCTCTGGAAACTATCCCACATATGAACCGTCGTCGATAGAGCCTAAGCTCAAACCAAACACTTCCTCTCATCCTCTCGCTGCGATCTGACCAATTTCCTGCTCTCCAGCCCAACCCCTCCGCTTCCCGGTGAGAGCCGAGCATCCCGGCGCGTTCCCGGCAGGAAGGAAGCTTCCACGTTTCCGTCGGGAATGTGACGGATTGAAGACCGGTGCGCGCGCGCGTTCCCCGCACCCTGCGGCGCGTCTCGTTTCTACATCTTGTGAAGGCGTGAATAATAGACTAGCTGTGTGGTTTGGTGCTTTGAGAGCTCCTTGTATCTTCAAAAAACATTCACAGGGGTAACAACAGATAGCCTATACGGATCCACTGCATAATGCATTCATCCATAGGCCCAATTTATGGGGGGGGGGCTTACAACACCTACAAAAATCAAAACTGGCCGGGGGTAATGAAGTCAAAGAGTTTAGATGCTGTGGCAAGCAAATAAAATAAAAATAATTGTTAAGATAATAAGCATAATTCCTAAAAAAAAAAATTGTCTCGAAACATGTAATGTTTTGAATCTACAGAAAGTTTTGAATAATACAGAAGATGAATTAATTAATTCATAATAATAATAATAATAATATTTACATGAATAAAGACATTTTCATGCAGAAAAGGCACAAATTGTTCAAAATTCACCAGAGTGCAAGAAACGTTTGATGCTTTTAAAATTTCCCGGGGACGACCCAGACAGCGCGGTTATAATTTGTCCCCGCTAATGTTGAAACAAACATTCTCGCTAGATAGGGGGACATCTCAACCCCTCCCCCCAATGTTGAACCCAAAGTTACACCCTTGCATTCATCTACTACATTTCAGCTGCAGCCCAATGTGACCTGGATTACTTACCGTGCTCCAAAAGCGTTGCTGTTGTTCTGATGTTTCATTGAGCGTGACTCTTCTATTTTCATCTGCAAACAATGTCTTTGTGTTTGGTCTATTGATCCAGTATCACTGCTGTCGCCTCACTGTAAATAGTCTGGTATTGACTGTAGGGTTTATTCATGTGTTATTCATTCTGCGCAGCTGAGAGGCTTCATGCTGTTTTTGAAGCTTTTGCAGCTCCAAGAAACAGTACCAAATAGGAAAAGTTGAAATCAACAACTCGGTGGTGTCTGTCAAGGTTACCTGGACACATTACATTTAAAAAAGAGCTGGTTATCAATCAGGTTATAGCAGATATGTGGACTTAAGACTTAATGACTTGGACTTGAGGTGACTCGAGTCAGACTCAGACTTGACAAAAAAAATAAATGACTTGAGACTCGACTCGGAACATGATGACTCGGATGACTTGCGTGTATTCATCAATTTGAATGCTAGCTGTTAAATATTCAATTATATAAGTTATTAAAGTCGTCACGTTTCTGTCTTACTATCAATTATGCTATGCTAGCGGCAGCAGCGCAAACTGTGAGTACTTAAGTAAAAGTATGTATCATCAGGAAAATGTACTTAAAGCATTAAAAGTAAAAGTACACAATGCAGAAAAATCCATACATCACTCAGTCAGCTGTTCAGATGTACTTGCAGGCCTATATATTGTTGGGTAGTTTTATTAATGAAAGAACACTTTGTATTTCATAAACTACGTGTGTCTTGTGTGAAAACTGTCAGATGAATGAAGTGGGGTAAAAAGTACAATACTTCGCCCTGAAATGTAGTGGAGTAGAAAATGAAATGAAAATTTGTACTTAATAGAACTTGTAGAGTAAATGTACTTAGTTACATTCCACTATTAGTCCCTATTCCTTCTCCATGAACGTTGAAGAGCCCTCATGATTGGGCGACTCACAAAGCTCTTCGGTATGCGATTGATGATTGAATGACCGACTGTGGGTCAACATCAAAGAGCCCCGATGAAGCCTCACTGGTCGGACCAGACCACCGCAATTAAAAATCCTCAACGAGTAATCACCTTTGGATTTCATGTCAAACAGTTAAGAGTGCTTTATCTTGGGTGTAAAATAAAGAAAGTGACCTGATTTGGGACTTGATTTGCCAGACTTTCCTTCTGTCAGGAATACGAGGCTTGGACCCAAAAATGCAGATTAGAGGAATTTTATTAAAAAAAAGACTTACAACATAAGGTGTCCTGAGGAAGGCAGGCAGGCACAAACGAAGATAAACCAAAATCCACTAAAAAACCCAGAAGACACGGAAGGGAAAAAACAACCAGGAAGGAGCAACGCAGGGAAACCCGGAAAGGGAAGATATTGAACCGACAAGAGACAAAGACAGCACAGAGACTAAATACACAAGGTAACGAGGGTGAAACAAGGGACAGGTGAAACACATCAGGGTGGGGCAGACAATCAGAAAGGCGGGAAAGCAGAAGACACAAAGTAAAACAAGACATAACATGGGAGAAAAAGAGAGAGAGAGAGAGAGAGAGAGAGAGAGAGAGAGAGAGAGAGAGAGAGAGAAAGAGACTACAAAATAAAACCGGAAAAACTACAACAGAAACCCACAATCGTGACACCTTCACAGCGCTGCGGAGGAGAGTCTGGCGAGTCCACACAGCATTCCGGGATGGGAGAGAAAGGTGCTCTGGTTTATTGGCATTTCTTTAAACCAATCACAATCATCATGGGCCGCGCTAAGCACCGGATGGAGCCCTGGTGCTGCTGGAAAATAGCCTCGGGAAGGAACTTGTTTTGGTGGAACGTGTGTACGTTCAAAAGTTGTTTTAGTCGTGCAACAGTAAACTCAGATTGGACAGATAGTCTAGGTAGCTGTCTGGATTTACCCTGTAGAGATCTGAGGAGTAGTTAACCATAGTCCTCACAAATCCACCGGAGTTTAAAATTCCAACACAAAGAAAGCAGAAGGTGATGGACATCCAGCTGCAAGGACATCCGGCGAAATTTCCGGCGGCAACGGAGCAATCCTGGAAGTGGAACGTCGTGGATATAGACTCCACTTGCCTTAACTGGACTTGACCCCCCAAAAAAATGGAACTCAAGACATGCTTGAGACTTGGACTGAATGACTTGGAACTTACTTGGGACTTGAGCAAAGATTACTTGGTACTTGGGTTATAGTGTCCATCGTGACTCAAAATATTTGCTTCTTAAACCTTCAATTTAATTTCTTCGCACCTTCTCTTTTGTGTTCATTGGAGTTTTTATATAACTCAAATCTTCTTTTAAATAAGCAGCACTCTGATGCTGCATGGCCTAAATGCTGTTTCAGAGTTTTCAACTCTGAGAAGAATAAAAGGTTGCTGAATCCTTGAATTGTTCTGGTCTTAAAAACGGGCAAATTGAAAGAAATTGAGCGCTGCCTGTGGCAATTTCGGTCTTCAAACATTCACATTTTGTCAAATCGGGTTTGCTTACAACATTGTATCTGACTGTCTGGCCTTACCTTGAATCTCAGAGCATCCCTGGCGACAGCTGATGAAGTCCTCTTCAGACACTCACCTTGTCGCCAGTAAAACCACCAAATCTTTAAAGGCTAAGAATGTGTGTGTGTGTGTGTGTGTGTGTGCAACCATACAAAAACAGCATATAAATCATTCCCTTCCTGGCCGCTTTTACATTCTTTAAGAGGGAATAAAACCCAAGGTAAAGAGAAAAACATTTTTGGAAGAAAAAAAACCGAAATCCTGAGCTGCAGACATGGTCTTGAATTACACGAGTGGACAATAATAGCGGCGTTATTATCTATCCATGGGTTGGATCCTCAGACTGAGGGCAGTTTATTGTATGCCTTTGCCTGAACCGTACAATCAATATTTAATAACAGACTGGGCGGACTGCTGCCGTGATGAAAGCAAAAGATGCCCTTATGTGCCAGAGAGCACATAATGTACAGCAGTGTGGATATTTGTAGTATTAAGTTCTAACGATAAAATATTTAGAACGTCTAGGGTCACGGCTTTGGGTTTAAAGTGAGGGAATCTGCAGGTTGTCTCATTTATTAGACCCACATTGAATGCCTGTTTGTATTCGTTTAAAAAAGCAGCCGGATCTTTTTTTTTAGTACCACAATCGTTTCCCGGAGCAAAAGAATCACTTCTTATTCAAACACATTTCAAACCCTGTCTGTGAGTGAATGGTGAGAACTTTGACCTTTGACTTCTCTTTCCTCTCTCTCTCTCTCTCTCTACCGGGGATGCAGTTGTGACGGTGAGACAGTATACGGGGAGTGGATCGGACACAAAGTGGACATACAGTGGACAGGCCTCGCCCAGGACAGCGGACAGTACAGGGGGGGGGGACAGTGTGGGCCAATCCCTGATGAGGGGACACTCGCAGATAGTTGTTTTTAAAACCGATAGTTGTTTTCCCTGATCAGAGTCGGCCCTCTCTTATTCAAACTATCGGCCAATTCCAACAGCTGGGAGAGCAAATCAACGGAGCGGAATCAACTTTGGAAATGTCAGAATATGTAATTTGCGTTGAATTTCTCAGCTGCATTAAAGAGAATAAAGACGCTTTTTAAAAATGCAGCGCTTGAAGAAATATAGTTCGACATTTTGGGAAATTGCTTTGTCACCGAGAGTGAAGATTGATACCAATCTCGTGTCCGTACGGTAAATGTGAAGCTACAGCCAGCAGCTGGTTAGCTTAGCTTAGCATAAAGACTGCAAACAGGGGGAAACAGCTAGCGTAGCTCTGTCCAAAGGTAACAAAGCACCTCTAAACTTCCCTAATTAACGCGTTCAATCTCGTTTGTTTAATTCGTACATAAACCAAAGTGTGAACAGGTTGTGGTTTTTACGCAGCTATTTCTTGGCAGAGTGCAGTGACTTTCTGGAGTCTTCGCTTGAGTCCAGGTGACCTAGGTTACCCAGGTTCTTATCATCTAAAGACCTGGTCACACCGGCATCTAAAACGGAGAAATTTGAATGCGAAATAAAATTTTGTGTTGTTCCCATACAACTAAACTGCATTCTCAATTACACTTCGAGGGAAACATATTCCGTTCTGCATTACGTTTGATTTTGACGTAGCACAAATTAGTTTCTAATCAAAGCCCGCGTCATCAAACACTGGGACTTTCACCCAGGAAAAATTCTAAATTGATTTATTTACGTGGCATACTTAATTTACTTCACTCAAATTACCATTAACAAATGTACTTATTTGAACTCAAAAACGTGATCTTTTTCTAAACCTAACCAAGTAGTTTTGTTTCAATTCACAATGTCATCTACGTTTGAAACTAAATAGAAAACAGTTTCCCTCGGGACAGCGGTGGAAGAAGTGTTCAGATGCTTTGCTTAAAGCAACACTAGAGAATTTTTCCCGCTTTGGTCCCCCTACAGGTTGGAAGTGGAATTGTCCATTACATTACATTCCATTATGCAAGTTTGCCAGATCGAGTAGCGGATCTGTAATTCGAATGAACTGGACAATGTAATGTAATGTAATGGACAATTCCGCTTCCAACCTGTAGGGGGACCGAAGCGGGAAAAGTTACTTAGTGTTGCTTTAAGTAAAAGTACTGATACCACACTGTAAAAAATACGAGTAAAAGTCCTGCATTGAAAATGTTACTTAAGTAAAAGTATGTAAGCAGCATCAGGAAAATGCACTTAAAGTATTAAAAGTACTCGATGCAGAAACATCCTCACATTTTAGAAACGGGAAACGATCCAAACAGTTGTGTCAATCAGCTAAGAGAGAGTTGTGTGGAGCTGATCTTAATTAGCTTTGTAGCAACTCATTTGGCAACGGCTTGAATGTTAAGACGTTCATTAATATCATATTTTAAGTAAAAAAGTCATAATTTCTGAGAATACAGTTAGATTAAAGTCAGAACTCAATATATTTGTTATTTTATTTTTTAATGTGGCCTTAATCCTCTTCCGTAGAGATGACACAGGAGTTGACGGCACAGATCTAAATCTTGGTAAAAATGTGACTCTGCGTATTTCCCAAGACGGCGAACTCTTCCGTTAAGCTATGATGGCGTTTGGCTTGTGTGCACCCAGCCAATGTGCTTCTTTTTAAACTGGTTAAACTGTGGTTGAGATTGAATAATGGAGTCGCCACGATTCCCAGGCTCCCGATCATTATTTATTTTTTTAGGGGGGGGGGGGAAGGGGGGTGACGACTTATTTCTCGACTGTCCCGCGACGACTTGGGCTACACAGTAATATACATGCAAACACTTTGATGTATATTTACTATGTTGCAGTGAGAACAGCATAGTGAGTTGTCACTGGGGATGGAGTCAACTTTACTATGTGGTAGAAAACAAAAACAATGTGCACACTTAGGGGCGAAAGAAGAATAGAAAGAGACAAAGAGAGAGAGAGAGAAGAGGAGAGAATGGCGGGGAGAGGTTGTGAAACAGTACAACATCGGACAGCCACTGGAACATAACAACACAGAGAGAGACAAGTATTAGGAAAAATGGTTTAATATAGGAGACAGAAGCAAAAAACTGCATCACACAAGAACATACGTTTACAAAAATAATTCTGACTGCTTCAGCTACACAGTTAGTTCACAGAGAAGGACAGAGAAACCGGAAAAATCTAAACAGCTAAAAGCAAAAAAGTTTTCTAATTAGTTGATCTCTTTATTAAACTAATACATTAATCCACTGAAGGTGACTAAATATTTCTATTCCTTTTTTTTTCTTCTTTTTTTTCTGCTCTATAATTGTCTTAATCGTGTAGACGGCACAATACAGAAGTCAAATGAAACTTACCGCTGTTGTATAGACAAACTTGCTAGAACTATTTAAGAAAAGCAACAACAACAAAAAAACGATAAAAAAGGATGCGACGCTCACCTTCCCCCACCCCCTCTGTTTTTCGGAAAGAAAAGGAAGGCAAAAAGAAAGAACAACACTCAAGTGAGGGAAAAAGAAGTGAAAGAAATGAAGCCAAAGATCTTCTAGAAAATCTTATATCAAAAGCCAACGTTCTTGATGACCAGCTAGAAATCATACTCGGGGACCAGTCAGGGTCAGGCCACACCACCAGGCCAGACAGCATTTTTTTTTTCTTTTCTTTTCGAAGATTTTTTTTGTTGTTGTATCCTTTAATCTCCAGTATAAAAAATTCCACTGGTACAAAATGCATAAGTACAATCAGTTGTAGAAATAGGAAAGCCTGCATTTGTTGTACTTTTTTTAAATTCCCATCCAGTGACAGATTTCCAAGTGTTGTCAAACAAACATACATCACGCTTAACAGGATCCACCGAAATGCATTGACTTTGGCTTCTCTCAAGACAATAACTTTGAAACTACTGAAATTTTTTTTTTCTGAGAATCAAAAGAAACAAAAATAACAAAACAAATTCTGGATAACTTCTACAGACAACAAGCTCTTCATTTTTTTTTCTTTTTTTTTTCTTTTTTTTACGGCACGGAAAGAGAAAAACACAAACACGAAACAGTTCTTTTCCTCAAAAAACTTTGACATAAGCCATAAATGCAAAGAAACGACAAGTTCAATCAAATTTTTTTTTTCCTTTCAGATTTCATTGTTTGATAAATAAGATAATTAAGAAAGAAAGGAGAACAGAGAAGTGAACAGTGACGAGATAGAGAGATTACGACAAGCATCGGCTAGATGACAGCCCCTGAGGTGAGCCGCTCCACAGGAAACCCCGTTTTCCACGGCCCTCTTTGTGCTTCGACATTGAAACAAAAGACGAGATGCTTTCTCACTAGAGACTGTGCAACGTCGGGACTAGTGTGCAACTCCGTGAGATTTGTCAACATAGTTTTCTTTTGGGACAGTTAAAAATGTCTGAAAATCGCGCACACGGACGTATAAAGAAGCGAGTTCGACTTAGCACGGATTATGTACACTGTAAAACCTTTCACCGTAAATTTACAGCAGCATCGCCAGTAAACTACTGTTTATTTACAGTAAACTTACTGTTTTTAAAGTGCTCATATCCTGCTCATTTTCAGGTTCATAATTGTATTTAGAGGTTATATCAGAATAGGTTTACATGTTTAATTTTCAAAAAACACCATATTTTTGTTGTACCGCACATTGCTGTGTCTCCTCTTTTCACCCTGTGTGTTGAGCTCTCTGTTTTAGCTACAGAGTGAGACATCTCACTTCTGTACTGTCTTTGTTGGGAGTCGCACATGCGCAGTACCTAGGAAAGGATTACTAGCCAGTCAGAAGCAGAGTATGAGGGCGTGTCCTGACAGTACCTAGGTAAGGACTACTAGCCAGTCAGAAGCAGAGTATGAGGGCGTGCCCTGACAGTACCTAGGAAAGGACCACTAGCAAGTCAGAAGCAGAGTATGAGGGCGTGCTATGCTAGCAGCTAGGTGAGCATTATAACGTGTGTTACAAAGTGACCACGTTTGTCTCTGCAGTAAAGGCTGGACTACAATAGAGCTGTTTGGAAGCAGTTTGGTGAACAGTGTTTTCTGTTGGAGATGGTAAGTCGCTTTAGGGGGGACTTTGGGCTTTTTCACTTTGTAAACCTAGAACGTGCGCAAAAAAGATATATAACACAATAAAGGAAAGGGAAAAAAGCCAAAAAGCATAATATGAGCACTTTAAATTTGAAGGTATTTTACTGTAATCGTATTATTTGAATTTACAGTCATATACTGGCTACGGTGTAATTCCCGCCTTTTCCTTTATTTTCCCAAGATGCATTGGTGTTAACAGTAAATGCCTGTAATCTGTAATTATTATTATCTCCCAGAATGCATTGACATTTACAGGATGATCCTGTGTGCGGTAAGAAACTGTGAGAAATGTATACATCGAAGATTTTACAGTGTAGCCTCCAAACTTAAACGGATAAAAACAATAACGCAATATTGGTGCGAGAGTGAAATGTGCAATCGTGGTTCCTCGGATGCAAACGTTTTTTGACACTGTCTGCAGCGGTTCCGATGCGCCGGTCAGAAAAAGTAACACTGTTTTGGACTTGGGAAAACTCCTTCCTGTCCAGCTTTTTTAATACAGGTAGTTATGGCTGTTTGTGGCACTGCTCATGTGTGTACTGCATTCAGGAAAGAGAAAAAAGAAAGTCTGCTCGCCTCCCTTCCGTGAGATCACATAAAGTTTGGTATTGGGTTTTTGGACTTTGAGAGGATAATGAAAAGCGTATTGCCTTCATATCTTGGCTGCGGCTGTTGTTTTGTGTGTGTGTGTGTTTGTGTGTGTGTGTACCTGCGGACTTGACCCTTTCCTCTCCAACCGACAAGCGCTTTTTATTTCCCCTGTCGCTACTCCAATAAAGACGTCTCTCCACATAGCTCCGTTTCTAATAAGCCCGGTCAGCCATGGGAGACAACAACCAGGGCCGAAGATCCTTTTTCAAGCTTTCCTCTCCTCCGTCACCGCTGCGAGGACAAACAGCCATGGTGCGTTCCATTTCTACTCAGAAGTCGGGTTTTTTCCGAAGTTGGAAACACACGGATTTCAGAGCTCGTGACTCGGACAACCCTCCGAGTTACCCCCCCCCTCCCCCAGAGCTAAAAACTCAACATGGCTGCCCCACGTGCATCAACAGTTGTGAAAGCTGTAGTTAACGCGCAGGTTTAAGCACTTATTACGGTCTTTTTTTTGTGTCTCGCTAAATCAGTCGTACGCACAGCGCTGTAACATCTTCCATCTTGCGGACACGTTGTTACGCTGTTTGTACGCACGCACGCACGCACGCAAAAAAAAAAAAAACTGCCGTTGCTAACAATGGCTAACCTGGCTAGAGCTAATGAAAACAATGAAAATCAAACTTGTTAAATGGAACGCATTCAACTCGGTTGTAGTGTCGCATAGCCAGACCTTCCTCCGCAGCTCCGCGGAGGAGGGTCTGGCCAGTCCACACAGCATTCCGGGATGGGAGAAAAAAACGTGCTCTGGTTTATCGGCATTCGTTTAAACCGATCCCACATCGTCTTGGGCGTTGCGGAGCAACGGTGGCTCTGCAAAATAGCCTCAGGAAGGAACTTGTTTTGGTGGAACGTGTGTACGTTCAAAAGTTGTTTTAGTCGTTCAACAGAAAACTCTGATTGGACAGATAGTCTAGCTAGCTGTCTGGATTTACCCTGCAGAGATCTGAGAAGCAGTTAACACAAAGGAAACTGAAGGTAACGGCGGCACCTGAACAATCCCGGAAATGAAATGCCGTCGATGTAGACCGACTCGGGTGTGACATCGGTCGTTCCCAGCTTCCGAGTTGCGATGTAAATGGAGCGCACTAACATTTCAGCCTCTTTGTCCGAAACGGAACGAAAATGGGCGGTAGAGCGAAACCCAGGACTTTGACGAGTGGGACGTTAAAACTGTACACAAAACGTGAACCTGGACCTGGCACACATCACCGACCGACCGACTGACATCTTCTACTCTTATAATACTGGTACAACGCTCCCTGGTTAAGGCGACTGGTGAGCTTCTGTAGAAAATAATGCTGCCTTTTTTTTGTTTTTTTTTGCAGACCGTAAACTAGGCTTTCAGGGAGGGGGGTATCGGGGGGCAGTTGAATAGACTGACAACACTGTGCCATGTAAACGGCTCGACTATGAGAATGTCAATAACACACTTTGGCATCTGAACATGATTTTGGCCCATTACACCACAAGACTCACACACGGAGAAGTCTTAACAACCACTTTAAAAAAAAATAAAGAAAGACGTCAAAGGATAAGTCGAAACAAGATAAAAAAAAAAAAACTTGCCCGGGACCATCCCGCCTCTCTCTTTCCTACGGAAGAAGATTAGGGCCACGTGAAACTTTCTGAGGTGAGTCCTGAGGTCAGAAGTCAGAATTTTTAAAATAATTTTTTATTCTCAGATTTCTGACTTTATTCTCAGAATTCTTATTTTTAAAAAAAACAATATAACTGAATAACTGACAGAATAATGTCAGAATTCTGAGAATGAACTCAGAATAAAGTCAGAATTCTGAGAATGAAGTCAAAATAAAGTCAGAATTCTGACTTTAAACCCAGAACTTAAATTATTTTTTTCACATGAGGCCCTAATCCTTATACGTAGCTTCCCCTACCTGATGGCGGTGTGTGCTTTTATTGTTTTTTCCCCCTCAAGAGATGGAGGCTGGTTTGTGAATGAGCCAGCCTCGCCCTGTGCTTACGTCATGACAAAAAGCGAGCGTGCTCGCCCGAGGCGATCCACAACAGTAACGAACCTCGCCGTCTGAACGGCGCCCGGCTACAACAACTTAAGAAAGGTTTTGGAACCCCGACAAAAGGGACAAGAGGATTTTTGGAGAAATAAGGCTTCGCGTCTGACTCTCACTTCCACTTTTTTCAGCTGAAGAGCGGGGCCGCGTGCGAGAAAAAAACTATCAGAACAATACATACTGAAGCCTGATGTCTGTGTGTGCGGACACTAATAGAGAGAGAGAGAGAGATAGAGAGAGAGAAAGAGAGAGAACAGGAGTGCAAAGATCTGTGGTAAGGCTTCAATGAATCAAACGGCTGTACAATGGCTAAAAATATCAGTGCGTGATTCTCGCGCACGCGCTTTTTTAAAGTGTGCGTGTGGCGGGCGGTAGCGGGCGCTGTAGAGGCTTTCACACTCAGGGGCTCTCATGCACAACAAGAAAGTAAAACTGTGATGTCTGCACGAGAATGTGTGTGTGTGTGTGTCCGTGTGTGCGTGTATATAGATATATATATATATATGACACATGGGCACTTTTTTTTTTTTTTTACATCTTTACAAAGAAAGAAAAAAAAAAGGCAAACATGACATTTTCAGGCAACAAGACCACAGAATAGCAAGTTAACAAACTCTTTTTTAAATCTATATTTTAAATATGAGGGATCCATACAAAACACTTATAATAAAATACCCATGTTATCAAATCATTTCACAAGAAGTACACGGACGCGCTAGGCAGGAAGTACCTTCAGAATTTGGCACTGAACTCCACTGATCTCGTCTTATTTTCCTTTATTTAAGACATTTTTGCCGAACAACAAAACACACCTAAATATTGTTTCCCACGAGAGAAATAAAAATCATAATGACATTGATGCTTCACAAGCTGACATTTTATATATATATATATATAGATATATTTATATTTATATATATTTTTAGGAATTTTATATAGCTAATTAACCAACAAGAAATTTAGCAAATAGGGACTCCTTAAAAAAAAGTAAAAAGAAAAAAAAGAAAAGAAAAAGAAAAGAAACAGCAAAGTAACTATTATAGTAATATGAAAGGCTTTGTCTATTTGTTCAAGTAAACTGATTTTTTAGTCTTCTCTTGAAAAACATGAGACATTTAAGACCGTTGGACTTGTGATGAAACCACAACTAAACTCACGAGAAGCACCGACGTTAACGCAGGTTACAGGTATCTTAGTAGTTTGTCTGGTTGTTTTTTTTTTTTTTGTCTTTTTTTTTTCCGTTCCTCTATACATTTAAACAGTAGAAAATATAGGTCATTTCATCATGTGCATTTAAACCACGGATTGTCTATCTGTGAGTCAGTTCAGCAAAAGGTGACACAAGTAGGTAGCATTTCTCCCACCCAAACAGGGCAAATGTCTTTTTTTTAATTTTTTACCTTTAAACTACTCTAGAAAAAAGTGGTTCTATATATAGACTTTGAATGAGAAACAGAGCCACTTAAAATGGCCTTATCAAAAAACTTTACACTGCCTGAAAAATGTAAAAACCGTTGGAGAGCTCTGAGAGAGAGTCTAATATTGATCAGACAGTTTGTATTCAAAACTGTTTGGAAGTAGTCTTATTTTCTTTTCAGAGAAACTGGCGCGCACTGCTTCTGGCCCAGTGTTTTTTTTTTTTTTTGGGGGGGGTGGAGGGGGGGTGGTTGGTTTTCCCCCCCATCGGCGCCAGAAGCAATGTGATGCGCCAATTCCTGTAGTGAACTTTCAAGTTTACTTTAAATGAAGAAGAAGAACAAAAACTGACATAAAGAAGAAAAAAAAGAAGAAAAAAACAACAACAAAAAAAAGCAGGAAAACATACTGAATGGAAATCACTTGTCCTCTCCAAAAAGAAACATTTGTTGTTGTTTTTTTTGTTTTTTCCATAAAAATCTCAGTCTTTTGTAACGTTTGTCATATGAATGCAGCTTTTATATCTTTTTCACATTGATTCATTTGTCTTACCCGCCTTTCCTTCCCCCCCCTCCCCCCTCCCCCCCTCCCCCCTCCCCCCCCCCTTTTATTTTTTGGTCGCCTCCCTTGAAAACACCATTCCCGGAAAACAGATCCAAATGAGGTCTCATGCAACAAAACAGAAACAGAAGAACAAAAAAAAAAATAAATCAAAGTCCAAAAAAGCTCAAAGTTCAAAAAAAGGTCAGTAGGCAGCGGCGGGAGGAGGAGGAGGAGGAGGAGGAGGAGGAGGAGGAGGAGGACCAGGTTATGATCAGGTGAGCTCGGAAAAAGGCATCAGAAAAAAAACAATGACGGGGGGTGGGGGGGGTGGGGGGGGTGGGGGGGGAGGAGGAGGAGGACGATGCCACTTTTTTTGGTGGTGGTGGTGTGGGGGGGGTTGTTTTGATTAGAGTTTTTTGTCTGTTTGGACGCCACGGAGACATGCTAGGCAAACGATGAGCTAACAGGCATGGAGATGGGTTGTTCTAAAAGGGGGAAAGAAAAAAACAGAGGGAGAGGAGAGAGTTACACACAGAGAGCCAGAGCACCACACCACTACAGCATTTGGGCTTTTTGGTAAAAATCAGGAGAAACAACAACGACAACAAAGACAACAACAATAACAACAAACAACAAACGACAACAATGCAACCGGCAGAACACCACTCACTGATTTCACTGGCAATATTTTAGCTATGATTTCGCTTTTTTAAAATGATATATAATGTTATAGGTCTATACTAACAGGCAACAAATCAGCACGCACGCACGCACACAAAACACAGCACCCAAAGCATTATCCATCAGATCCCAGATGGATGTTGTCGTTTGGGAGAAAATATTCCTATTTTTTTTGGGTTTGGGAGAGATGAAGGGGGGGAGGAAGGGAGGGTCTTTCAATTTCTTTTTTTTTTCTTTTTTTAATTTACAAAGATTTTGAAAGGTGAGGGAAGGGGGGGAGGGCCTACAGACAAACAAAAAACGCAAACACTCAACGGAAAAAAACCCGAAACGAAATAAGTGAAAACGCAAGGAGGGAAAAAAAAAGGTAGAAAGTCGGACAGGTGAAGAGGTAGTCCCACTACGGATGGAGAGAGTGGTGAATAGAGAGAGAGAGAAGGATGGATGGATGGATGCATGAACAGCACAAGGAGACGTGTGATTGAATAAATCACACACGTGGAAGGGCGGAAGGGGGGTGGAGGGGCTGGGGGGCTGGGGGGGGGGCGTTGCGGCTCGAATGGCGGCGGAGTTGTGATTGTGGTTTCTGCACTGAGGAAAAAAAACCAAAAAAAACACGAAACACATCGGAGAACCCAGTTCAACGAGACTTCTCCACAAAGGGGTCTACTTTAACGACGCTGTATACTTTATAGGAGTCCAATAACTTAATGATAGGCAATAAATAAAATCCTTTTTTTTTTCTTCATCTGAGGCAGTAAAAATGTCGTATAAAAATAGAACTGCTTTTTTTACAAATAAAATTTACAGGCCTGTGGCTTTCTGTACTTTTGAATTACTTCTTCTTTTCTTTTTTTTAAATCTTTCAACAAACATCAAGTATTTTCAGTCACCACCCATAAACTATTTTCTACTATTAGAATTATTATCATTATAGCCTTCCATCAAATTCTGGATGTTATTTTTGAAAATGTCCTACATGCTGTAATATCCCTTTTCTCGCAACAAAGACCAATGTGATCTGAACCAGAGAAGTAGTTGCTATTTATTTTTTTCACCTTCTGAGAAATAAAAAAAAAAAAAAAAAAGTTTTTTTAATATTTTCACATAAATAATAAGATATAGCTGGAGTGTGTTTTTTCTCTTTTCTTCTTGTGGTGGTGGAGTGGAACTGTACGGCAGGCTGACGTCGCCGCTGACTATAATGTAAAGAGGCCACTAATGTTTTGCAGCCTTTGCTCCCGGGTTGCCAGCAGGCATAGAGGTTTTTTTTTCTTTTCGGAGAAGCAGCGGCGGCCTGCGAAACCAACACCGCGGAGGTCAAAGGTCGAATGTGCATATCGGCGTGCGCATCAAAAAAAAAAAAATTAAAAAATTAAAAAAAATGAACCCTTCGCCAGGCCTCAGGTTCACAACGAGAGAGAGAGAGAGAGGAAAAAAGTATTTAAAAAAAAATCATCATGGCTCCTTCGTCTTTACCTCGGTTCTGACTGTAACTAGTCCTCAAAAATGTATAAATAATCACTGAGAAATAAAAAAAAAAAAATAACTTCGAAACAAAGAACTACCCAAGATAGCTACTTCCTTCCATTGTAAAAAAAAAAAAAAAAAGAAGAAAAAAAAATTGCACAAAGTAATGGCGGTAATGGAAGCGTTCATGTGTGTCAAAAAAATGAAAAGAAATTGTAATAAATAATTAGAATAATTCTTGAAAGCTAACATAAATATCTTCAAAAAAAGCAAGAGAAACAAGAAAATTCAAATCAAAAAAATAAAAAACAAGGCGTGTGTGTCTCCCTCAGGGTGGTTGTAGGTCGTTTCCCCCCGCCCTCCCCACATCCCTCCCTTCCCTCCTGTCACCACCCACCCTCCCCTTCCCTCCCTTCGCCCCCTGACCCTCCATCCCCCCCCACCCACACCCCCCCCTCGGCTGGGTTTGCTGTTTCTTATTTTTTGTTGTTGTCATTTTCACCGTTTGGTTGGGGGGGGGGTGGGGGGGGGGTGGGGGGGGTGGGGGACTTACCCCTAGCAGTGCTAACATGGGGAGCAGATAGACCCTAGTGCTAAGATCAGTACGGTTTGCTGTCGTTCTTGGAGCGCTTCAGCTGCACCTTCAGCCGCTTCATGCCGATCTGAAAGCCGTTCATGGCTTGGATGGCTGCCTGTGCTGACACGGGATTGTCATAGCTGACGAAGCCTGTGGGGGGGGACCAGAGACAAGGGAAAAGTTGGTGAAAAAAAGGGAAATGGAGCAGAAGAATGTGACAACGTGGCACACTGGTCCTTTTTCCACTTGGCATTAAACTTGCAACAGGGTGCGTTTTAAAAACATTCAATTATTGTTAAAAAATTTGGTTTGCATTTTGTTTGGTTAAGATCGGTTGTTATCATCTTAAAGTTGCAGGAGTAAATGTACCGTAAGGTAAGGTGTCTGCTAGACTTAGCTAGTATGTAATCCTTTGACGGAGTAACGTTTGCAAGACGGCTAGCTAAATTAGCTACTGTCGAGAGTTGTAAAGTTTAGTCCGAGATATCGGGAATTCCTGACAGTTAGGCTCAAAGAGCCCTCTCCGTCGGGGAACTGAAGCCACCAGACTCCTTGGACAAAAACTGTAATTTTACATCGCAGAACACGGGAGTTGCTGGTCTACCGCTGCCTCCATCGGTTAGTTTGTTTGTGTTGGTGTAGTCTATATCCTTCGTGTTCCACTTTCGGGATTGCTCCGGTGCTGCTGGAAATTCCGCCGGATGCATGCATTTTCCGTTTCCTTCCGCTTTCTTTGTGTTGGAATTTTAAATTCGGTGGATTTGTGAGGGCTATGGTAAACTGCTCCTCAGATCTCTGCAGGGTAAATCCAAACAGCTAGCTAGACTATCTGTCCAATCTGAGTTTTCACTCGCACGACTATTTTGCAGCCGCTCTGTAGCAAAATGCAAAAACAGGTATGTATAAGCACGGCCCGTGATGTTTCTGATTGGTTTAAAGAAATGCCAGAGCATTTTTTCCTCCCATCCCCAAATGCCATGTGGAGGAGCCAGACCCTCCTTCAGGGCGCTTTGGAGGGGGGTCTGGCATAGCGAGACTAGCGTTAGTGTAACGTTGGTGAATCTGAATAAACCCTTTAAAAACGGCAGCAGTAGAGCAGCAACTCCCGTGTCCTGCGAGGTAAAATGACTGTTTTTGTCAGAGGAGTCTGGTGGCTTTGAAGAGAGCAGAGATAACGGCTTCAGTTCCCCGTCATAAAGGGCTGCCTGACAGCAAGGTAAAGCTGTGATAATATTCTAAATATATGTTTTTACATTGCTTAGACATTGCTTAGCTTCCGTGTCGGTACTCCGGCCTGCTTCCCCAAACTGGGGGGTGTGCCAACCTCCATCTACTGTAGCTAACACACGGTCTATGGAGAAGTAGCTCATACAACCACACTTATAAACATCCAAACTATCTATTTAAGTGTCTACAAACCCAATGCAGCACTAACAGTGGAGATAATTGCCTTTGATTAGTTGCTAACCTGTTGGCTAGCAAGTCGTCTCTCTTCACTAGCCTGTGTTCGCTAACGCTAATATGGTAAATAAAGTCAGAAACGTGTTTAGTTTTTATTTGGCCGAGTTGGAGGTCAGTGAACCTGACCTGCATAAGCAGCAGAAAAAGGATGGACGGTATAATGAGACCATGGTTGAGATGATGATGAGTGGCCTCTACTGTATATCGCCTGTTGTATTTTATATTTCAGCATCTCTTAAAATGAATACCACATTCCCCATAGCCTACTCATTTTTTTATTCTTTGCAGCAGATTTCCCTCAAAAATCGGACACAATATAAAATGCAGGCGGATACGAACACGCTCCTCCTTGTTTATTTACAGCAACTATACTCGTCTCAAAATTAATTTGTGATAACAAACTGATGTGAAAATACTATGAGAGGCACTCTCACTATGTTTCTGTGTCTTGAGATCTGATTTGTCTTGTTTACATCTACATTAAAATACACCCCTGGTACACAATAAGAAAAGATTAAAATGTAATGACTCCCAAAGGGGAGCTGGGTAGTTGCATCAACAAAATAATGAAAGAATAAAGCCAAGTTAAATGTAATAATGTACATAATAGTAAAGCAAATAGGGGGGTGGGGGGTGTAGTGACACTTTTGATGTGAAGCATGAGTCGGCAAAACAAGGGCAGCAAAGACAAATGCCAGGAATTCTAAATCCATATAAAAACACAGTAAAACTGCAAAAATATTATACCACCAACAACTTCACAAAAGCAACTGTTGGTGAAAATGTCAAAATTAAAGACAGCAAAGTTATGTTTTGTCTTATATTTTTTTTACCGTCTCTCACAAAGTAATCTTTGCGCACCCTTCACTTCCTCTTGTAATATGTGCAACCTCTAAAACTGACAGTAAACGCCTCGTCTGGCTTGTCTCACATCCATCCTCACCGTGCATTTTATTTTTCTGACAAGTAGCACTGCTGTCTGTCTGTGTTTGCTTCCTGCATCCATGCTTGATTTATTTTCTGTTTCCCTGAGTGAGGAACGGAGATGCATTATATTTAGGTTTTGTTGTCAACATGGACGGCACATGAACGTCTACTTTAATCCATTTCACCCTGGATTAGAACCTTTTTATTTTTTTTACCCAACAATCAGGTAGAGTTTTATTAATACCAGGTGGAAAGGAGTCACTTATTGTTCCAGTTAAGGGTCAACAAAGCCTGTCCCATAACATTTTTAATTCACATTTTTAATTGAATAATGGTTGTATGGAACCATCCACGTTATTCTTTTTGACTATTTGGTTGAAAGAGAAAAGTTTTGAATATGGGTCAAATTTGACCCGAGGACAACAGGAGGGTTAAGCCAAGGACCCCTTAGCTGAAAGAGAGACCCAGGGACCCCCTACTACATATATTGTATATTAAATGAAGTTGCATATTAAACTAGGCATACAACAACTTGTAGGCACAGTGAATCTTTAGGATTATCTGTGTCTGCGGATGGCCTTAGAGACTACCTTACCAATAGGCCAGTAAACAGTGAGGACTTATATTTGCCAATAATGTGTTAGATTCAGGTTAGGACCTTTACATTTTGTTTAAAAACTTCAAAATTTTGCAATAATTTCGAGGCCCCCCTGCATTGACTCTGAGGACCCTCTGTTGAAGATTCCTGTTCTACTGTATGTGACAGGGCTGCATGATATGAAAAAATATGAAAATATGCAATATGCTATAACGCTGAATATGGCGATAACGATATTACTTGTGATACATAAACAGATATTAAAGTGTACTGGGTTCTGCTGCTTTCAGTATTCTGCTAAAATACAGCAAAATGCCTGTTAAATAAAAAATACAAACTGAACACTGAATTGAACATAAAAGCACCACTATAAAAAGAGGGACAGTTACATTTGTAAGTGCAGTTTTCTACTGTTACTCTCTTTCAACTAACTAAACTAACTTTCGGCAGCATTCACAGTGTTTACTGCGCAAGTTTATATTGCGATAACGATTTTAAAAAATCATATATTGTGCAGCCCTAGTATGTGTCACATCCTGTCGTTTTGATTTCTAGAGGAATTTTCTTGAAAGAACTGCTAGAATATTACTAAAGTGTAACTACATTTTCCACCATAGAAAAGCCTTCAGAGGATTCCGGGCCCTGGACACAGTTAAGAAAGAAAAAAGGACAGATAAACTACAGGCATTAGTGTGCGTTTCCCTTTTAGGGGAGCGCACACCGACGCCTGTACAGCTGACGTACCGAAGCACTTGCTAAGGTTTGTCTGTTTGTCGATGAAGACTTTGGCAGAGACCACGTTTCCGAAAGGCATGAACATCTGCAGTATGTCCTGGTCTCCAAACTCCTGGGGCAGGTGGTAGATGAACAGGTTGGCACCCTCGGGACCTAGAGGGGACGAGATGCAGAGCGCGTGTACAGTCAGAGCGGCTTTTCATTTAAAGGGACCTTTGGATCTTTTGAAGTGTGGTTGTATGAGCTACTTCTCCATAGTCAGCGTATTAGTAGTCTATATCCACGACGTTCCACTTCCGGGATTGGTCCAGGGCTGCCGGAAAAAATCGCCCGTTGTCCCTCTTTTGTTCCGTTACCTTCCGCTTTCTTTGTGTTGTAATTTTAAAAACTTTGGTCAAATTCTGAGGACTATGGTTAACTGCGGCTCAGATCTCTGCAGGGTAAATCCAGACAGCTAGCTAGACTATCTGTCCAATCTGAGTTTTCTGTTGCACGACCAAAACAACCTTTGATGGTATTGGTCGTGCAACAGAAAACTCAGAATCCACCAAAACAAGTTCCTTCCAGAGGCAATTTTGCAGCGGCACCGTGGCTCCGTGGCTCCGTCGGGGGGTTGAGCAACGCCCAAGACAATTGCGATTGGTTTAAAGAAATGCCAATAAACCAGAGCACGTTTTTCTCCCATCCCGGAATGCTGTGTGGACTAGCCAGACTTTCCTCCTCCGCACCGCTTTGGAGGAAAGTCTGGCAATGCGAGACTAGTCTGTTAGCTAAGGTAGATGGTGGTCGGCAACGCCCCCTAGTTTGAAGAAGCAGGCAGGAGTACAGACGACGGAAGCTAACGGATGTCCTGCTGTGGACGGGGGGCAGCAGCTAAACGCATTTTAAGGCACAGATTTACTTGCTTTTAACTACGCGTTCGCGCACGTAGGACGGCTGCCACGTGTATCCTGCGTTCCATCGGAGCGTAGGTTGTGGATGTCTTTAGAAATTAACCATATGCGTCTGCAAGATGCAACATATTTACATGAATGTAGGGGCAGTAGATCGTCTGACAGGCAGGTCAGCAGCTGCTCCACACTCCAGCCGAGCAATATCTTCCGGTGTCGGCCAGGGATGATATGGCCCTGATCTGCCCCCTAGTGGATATACGTTTAATCCTCCAGGTACACGCAGATTACTCGGGCAAGTATGTGAACATGCCATTCGCGTCGCAGCCGCTTGTCTACGCGTACGCATTGTTTAAAAGCAAGTATATCGGTGCCTTTATACACCTAAAAACATCTATATCACTTGAAGTGTACACTATACTTGGAATAATTTCACTGCTCTCAGATAGCCCTTTACAGCAGGGAACTGAAGCATCACAGAACAGAACACGGGAGTTGCTGGTTCACCGCTGCCTTCATCGGTTAGTTTCTTTGTGTTAAAGTGTGACTTTGGTGTTAGGAACTAACACAACTAACAAACAAACTAACTAACCGATGGAGGCAGCGGTAGACCAGCAACTCCCGTGTTCTGCGAGGTAAAATACTTTTTTTGTCAAAGTAGTCTGGTGGCTTTAAAGAGAGCAGAGATAACGGCTTCAGTTGAGCGTCGTAAAGGATGTGTAGCTGCTGACCCCCGTCCGCAGCAGTACATTGATTAGATTCCGTGTCTGTACTCCTGTCTGGGTCTCCGAACTGGGGGCATGCCAAACAGTATCTACTAGGGGTGGGAGAAAAAAAATCGCGACGACTTTTAAAATAGATTCTTTCCCCCAGAATATATAGTTTATTTATTTTTTACCATTGATTCACCTAAATATTTTTCTGTTTATACACTACAACTGACGGCAACTACATCATATACATTTCCAGCAAAACAGATGGAAAGCAGAAAATCCATTCTTTACATGCATTGTCTGTAGAAGTGTATTATTCAACTTTTGTTTTTTGTTAAAAAAGGAAATCAAAATCGCAATACTCAATATACTATTGAATCGCAATACTTCTACAATGGCAATACAATTTGAAACTGGCACCCATGTATCGCGAAAGAATCGTATCGGGACAAAAGCGCATGGCCCCAGCCCTAGCATCTACTGTAGCTAACGCACTGACTATGGAGAAGTACCTCATACAATCACACTTTAAACTAATATCCCTTTCAACAAAATTGCCAAAAAAGGGAGCGTTGCATTGTGGCAACTGCTGTGCAGTCGTCATAGGAACGGAGCCAAAGCACAGCGTTTAGCACAATATCGCGTGGCCTTGAGTCGGTCATTGCTTTTAAACAACACTCACCAATTGTATTGGACATTAAACAAAGATGAATGCCTTTCATTTTCAGTTCATAATATTTTCCGCTCTCTACTGACAAAAGTAGTTCCCTATTCTTTTGCTTTTGATTCATAAATTCATTCGGCTGCATGGCGTCTCTCTTAAGAGGAGTCATAGGGCGCCCCCCCCCCCCCTCCCCTCCCCCCCCGTCCTTCTATCCCACATCCTAATCCTAATAGGTCACATCCCTCAGAATCATTAAAAAAAACGCTCTCTCTCCACTGCTAAATGAAGCTGGGAGGGAGCCCAATGGCTGCCCCATCTTTGTCTCCCTGCAGGGGTTTGAACTTCTGCGTGGACTGTCAAAGAAAGAAAGCGTCTTTACAAATGGACCTTTTTGTTTGAAGCAGACATGGGAAGTGGACAAACAGATATATCTCCATTTGTTTTACTATTCATTTCATGGTTGGCTTTGTATTAAACACTGCCGTTGAAAGCTTTTTGGGAAAAGTTTTCATTCAGCCGCCAGGTTTCTGTACGAAGGGGGCACTTTGCAATAGCACTGATATGTACACTGATCAAAATGACATTTTCTCTTCCACAAGACAAGAAAATGAACTATACAACAACACTATCTAGAGGTCTGACTGAACAGAAATATACCAGAATGATTCCTAACTCATTCATACTGACTGTAAAGTTAACATTTTCTGCTGTTAAAGTAAGCTCTTTCAAAATAAGACAGAACGTTTGTCTTCTGGTTCATTTTGGGTTGTTTTTTTTAGCTGAAAAACAAGGCCTAACAATCACTTTGGTCTATGTATGAATAAACAAATCTATCTTTGGTTTAAAAAAAAAAAAAGTGTTGTAAAGCGGAGGTCATACAGATTTTAAAATAAAATTCAGATATCAATACAGTATATGCATCCGATATGTAGAGCTCATTATTTTCAGGAGGGAAAAAAAAAAATCCGTGATGTCATGTGTTTATTTTTAACAACCAAAAATACACAAATGCCCCCAGTTTTACCAAACGCATCCCGTAGTTCAGCTTTTTTTTCTTCTACTTAATTAGCATTCTTTAAATAGCACTCATTTGTGTTTTATTTCCCTCATCATTCCCGATAATAATTAGCATTTTCTAAGCTGCTGTTGTTGGGAAAAAAAACACATAATTTTTGCAGCAGGAAACACAACTTCTGGTTGCGTGGCAACACAAAAAACTCCAGGTGAGCAATGTGGGTGCTGCTTCATTTAAAAAAGTAGTGTTTGTTTACATATTTATAACATAAAATAATCTTGACACTTGACTTATGCATGTTTGAAATTATGAATACCAACTTTTGCCTTCTAACGGGCGATTTAGAGTCCCTATTCGTTTAAATACAACAGGCTAAAGAACTCTTTTATACATCAGTCTATCCTGTTGCTTCCAATTAAGATCTGGATCCGAGGATATCATGAAACATATTTCTTTGCCATGGCTGTTGATATGTCTATTCATGCTGCTCTGGAACACAAAATGAATTTCGGTGTGAACTGACAATTAAGTATCATATCGCATCTTCAAATGGATTAATTTGTGACATTTTATCTAGATATTACACCACTACGAGTGTCAGCTGAGAGTTTAAATGTCTCATGTTGTCTGTTTGCTTCCGTAAGCATTCTGAATTCCTACTCCCACTTAGCAGGAGTGATAGCGCAGACGGATGGCCCCAGGCTACTGACCCTCTTTCTGGCTGCCGGCGGCCCCTTGCTGCTGCAGCAGGGACTGGCTGTAGAGGGTGGGCAGCGCCGCGGCGGCATACTGCTGGATCCCTGAGTAAGCCTGCGTCAGCGCGTCCATGGTGCCTGCCGTCCCGTTGGTGAGCCCTGCGCCGCCCAGTCCTCCGTTGAGAGCCGCCATACCTGAGAGCATTTGAGCAACTTTACATAAAACCCAACAATAAAGAAAGAAGAGTGCACTTACTCATTAGCGCTCCCGTTAGAGGTTGTGTATTCACCACACACACTATCACGCACACATAAACAACGCACACGACTGTTACCGGACGTCACAAACACGCGCGCACACTCTCTCACACACTCTCTTACACACACACACACACACACACACACACACACACACACACACACACACACACACACACACACAAAAAGACACATTGATACTACAACGGCTTACACAGGACACACAAATTAACACTTTCAAGTACAGTATGGGTGTAGCTGATGACAGCCAGAGCTGCACAGGTGTCCTCCAAATCAGAAGCACGCAGAGACGTACGCACGCACACAAAGACACACTAAGACAAATTGTAAAACACCTGAATGATCACGTAAAAAAACCAAAAAAACACTTTGCAACACACTAGCAGGGGCGTGGCTGTAATGCAGGGCCACCTAAAGGGACACATTTCCCCATCTGGTCTTAAAATAGTCCTGTTGGACCTTTTTGCTTTTGGAGCCAACTCAACACTTTTTAAATTTTAAAATGGCCAACAAAGCCGAGCGGGGAGGAACTAAGGTGTGGTGGCCGCATCTGCTGCTGGGCTGGGGGAGGGCTTTATAAGGACAGGCCACAGGAAGTGGAAGGAGCCAACAGGGAGATGAAAGGAGGGGGGAGGGGGGGGCAACAATAATCCTTTTTGTGTGAATTTGTTAGGATTTGTTCAAGCTAATTCACTCTTTGTAAAAAGTTCTTTTGACAGGTTGTTTAGGTTGGGTATCTTGTAAGTGTTTAATGTTGTTTATCAGTTAAGTTCCCCTTGGTGTCTGGGTAGGGCAGCTTATATACATGTGGGTATATAAGCCCTTGTGCATCCTTTAGAACTTAGGTCTGTTTGGTTAGGTTGCAACACAGTTTATTTATTATTTTGTTATTTATTATTTTCAGTTCTGAAAATCATTATTTTTTTCACCTTTGTCCTGCCTTTCTTGCTTGGTCTCTGACACTAAGGAAAAGACGCTATCCATTTGAATTATGGGGAGTGTAGCAGCCTGCGTTTCTAGAGAAAAAAGCCTAATAAAAGGGTCTAAAAGTCTATTGTTAGTCTCTTAACTTTAAGCAATATTACAGTAAATGAATACCTATATAATAAACACCTACCAACCTTACAAACATCGTTTTTTTTTAGATCTGCAGTATATAATGTATCCATTCCTATTTTATGCTCTTCTATTTCCTTGACTGTATGACACGCACCGGCCTTTTAACTGCTCGACTGCTGCGATGTGAGATGGCGTAGGGGGTGGATGGCTGGGTCAAACAAACAAAGGACTTATACAGAGCGGCCATATACAGAGGCTCAGTCCTCGACGCGGCGGCCTCGGGTTCCCTTTGCTGCATGTCATTCCCCCTCTCTCTACCCTTTCATGTCTAAGCTGTCCAGTCACAAATAAAGGCCTAAAATGCCCCCTAAAAAAACCTTCTACGTTGACTTCTTTTAACTTAAGTATGTAACGTACTTAAGGTTAAGTTATTTTAACCAAAACCAAGATCTTTTCCTAAACCTAACCACGTTGTTTCGTTGCCTGAACCTATAACCCTTCCCTGCACATTGAAAAATTACGCCAAAGGCGTTAAAAACATGACGCCAAGGGGTCCTGACCAAGCGTCCGTACTGTATGTGAAAAGTTGGAAGTTAAAATGTGTCTATTATTCAGTGTTATTACCTTATATAAAGCACATTGAATTGCAGTGTTTTGCATTTCACAAACAGGAGCAGTAGTAATGATTGATCCGTCCAAACAAACAATAGGTGTATTTTTAGGGCATCCTGATAAAGAGGAAGGATTTATTAGTGTCATGGAAATTTAAATTCCACATAATCTGCATTGGTATGTGATATGTGAAATCACATAATGCCCCAAATACAGAAGTTTCACATAATCCTTCCAGGTTGCCGTCGAGAATTATCCCGCCACGCGTTCGGAGCAGCTCGGTGAAACATGGACAGCGAGGTGTGATGTGCTTTTCCAGACTGCGATGTCTCACTTTAGGGGTTTGAAGACAGGCACGTGGAGCGCGGAGGGAAGGGTGGACGGGGGGGGTGGGGCGGGGGGGGTGGGATGTCTGGTTTGAAAAAAGTGAAGGAACGCAGCGGTAACACTCATTAGCTGCTTGTAACGGCTTAATATCACGACGGAGGGCAACTTGTCTGAGGGGGGTCTGACATTGGCTCGGCGTCCTGTCGCCTCACCGTCAGACACAGTGAAATAAATTATCACCGCGGAGCCCCGGATTATAGGTCACTCATTTATTCAGGAATAATTGCACCGGTGACCTTTGCAATTCAATTAAGGGCCTAGATGTGTTTAAATGAGGGGCGGTTGGTGGTGGAGGGTGGGGGTGGGGGGGGGGTGGATAGATGAGGAAAGGGGCACAATGCGGAGAAAAGGGTTAGCCGGGACAAAATGGGATGCAAAACAAAAGCGACCCATTCTGTTTGAAGGGACGAGCATGTGTGTGTGTGTCCTGTGTGTTCTGTGTGTCCTGTGTTTCTGTACCTGTGTGTGCTGGAGTTGACGCGTATATGATTTACACAGCTACTCCAGCTACTCCAGCCGAGGACCGCTAAAGGTCAGAGGAGAATAATGTGGTAGAAGAGGATCTCTGCTGTAATAACAGTTCTGATTAAGATCCCAGCACTGCCCCCCCCGCCTCCCCGCAGGTCAAAGGCAGGACACACAGCGCACGGCTCGGCAGACACCACAGCCTGTGTGGTCCATACGACTCACATGTGGATAGAAACGTCTCTCTGGCTCTGGATCGAAGCAGACTGTCAAGTCAATCCGGACAACAGACTTATTTAGACTTTGAATACGAACGCACTTGATACTGTACCAACTGCCTTGCAAATGCCTTTTATCATAAGCGTTTATTATTATTAAAAGTATTGTATTGTCTTGTCATATAGCTTCCTGACAGGAAAAAAGTTGTTTTTTTTCAATTTTTTTTTCTTTTTTTTGCTGTGATGGTGTTAACTTTTTGTGGTATTCATTTTGTACTTTGTGCATGAAAATGATCAAATTTGGCATGGAAATAGATGTGTTTGGTGCTTTTTTTGGAAGTACCAAAGTGTGCATACATCTGTAATTAGTTACAAGCTGTGATGGAAAGATAGTAAGCAGAGGTAAAATGAATGGTTCAAAAACACCGGGATCCAGGTTAGCTCAAATCTAGATTGTGATGGAGGCAGTGGTGGAGGAAGTATTCAGATCCTTTACTTAGTTAAAGTCCTGCATTGAAAACGTTACTTAAAAGTATGTAAATTTCATCAGGAAAATGTACTTAAAGGATTAAAAGTAAAAGTACTCAATGCAGAAAACTCACATTTTAGAAACGGGAATTGAAAAAAGCGTTAAATGCGTCAAAAAAAAGGTCAAATGAGTCAAAAAGAGAGTGATAACTCGCAAAAAAGGTCAAAATTGCCAAAAAGTGTAAAAATCATCAAAAAAAAAAGGTCAAAGTTGTCAAAGAGTGTTAAAAGCCTAAACAAAATGGTCAAAAGATTGTTAAATGTGTCAAACAATGGTCAAAAACATTTAAAAAAAGGGTCAAGAGCGTCAAAAAAAGGGTCAAAGCGTCAAAAAAGGGTCAAAGTGTCAAAAAAGGGTCAAAGCGTCAAAAATAGGGTCAAAGGTGAAAAAAAAGGGTCAAGAGCATCAAAAAAAGGGTCAAAGCGTCAAAAAAGGGTCAAAGCGTCAAAAATAGGGTCAAAGGTGTCAAAAGAAGGGTCAAAGGCGCCAGAAAAAACGGTCAAAGGCGTCAAAAAGTGTTAAAAGCCTCAAAAAAAAGGATCAAAGGCACCAAGAAGAGTGTTAAAAGCATCAAACAAAGGGTCAAAGGCGTCAAACAAAGGGTCAAAGGAGCCAAAAAAATGGTCAAAGGCATCAAAAAGAGTGTTGAAAGCATCAAAAAAAGGGTCAAAAGGCGTCAAACAAAGGGTCAAAGGCACCAAAAAAGGGTCAAAGGCCCCCAAAAAAGGGTCAAAGGCGTCAAAAAGTGTTAAAAGCTTTGAAAAGGATCAAAGGCGCCAAAAAAAAGGTCAAAGGCGTCAAAAAAATGGTCAAAGGCATCAAAAAGAGTGTTGAAAGCATCAAAAAAGGGTCAAAGGCGTCAAACAAAGGGTCAAAGGTGCCAAAAAAAGGGTCAAAGGCCCCCAAAAAAGGATCAAAGGCGCCAAAAAAGAATCAAAGGCATTCAAGTGTTAAAAGCATCAAAAAAGGGTCAAAGGTGCCAAAAAAAGGGTCAAAAGCATCAAAAAGAGTGTTAAAAGCATCAAACAAGGGTCAAAGGCGCCAAAAAGAGTGTTAAAAGCATCAAAAAAAAGAGTCAAAGGCGCCAAAAAGAGTAAAAAAAAAAGGGTAAAAAGTGTGAAAATCCTTCATTGTTTCATCTCATAATTTCAGCGGTACTTGTAGGCAGTTATATTGTTGGGTAGTTTCATTTCTAATAAATGTATTTTATAAACAACATGTGTTTTGTGTGCAAAAATCTTAATTTGTAAAGTAACTAGTAAGTAACTGCAGCTGTCAGATGAATGTAGTGGAGTAAAAAGTACAATACTTGTAGCGGAGTAGAAGTAGAAAGTGGCATGAAAAGAAAAGACTCAATCAAAGTACAAGTACCTCAACATTAGTACTCTACTTAAGTAGAGTACTAGAGGTAATGTACTCAGTTAGATTCCACCCCTGCAGAAAAGGCAACAGGTACACAAAAAACAGGATGTGACACGACGACAACACGAACGGAGACACGTGAGGCGACAGCAGCGCGCCCACTCTGACAGCAGCACTCTCACAGCAAGCAGAACCCAGGACACAACCAGGAAGCGTATGAAGAGATGGAGGAATGAACGGTGGAATGGATGAAATATCGGCTGCCAGATGAGTCAATGATTTTAGCCGGCGATGAGAGCGCGAGGACAATTTACTGTCGGGTGAGTCCGAGATGCAGAGAGACGACAGGAAGAACCAAACTCAGCGTACTTTGGTTTGTAGTTTGTACATTTGTTGTCAAACATAAACATTCTGAATATATATATATATATATATATATATTTTTGTCTATGATCTTTTCTTCTGTTTTTTCTCTCCCTCAATCTTTGTTTGTAATACGTAGATTTTACCGTCTAAAATGAAGTGAATGATTGACTTTAAATCTACAAAAAATGAATACATGATCAATTTCCACCCTACGAGCTTTAGCTTAACTATTATTTTCATGTAGACTGTGATCCATCCTGTACCGCCATGGACATCAGAGTCGGACAACTGCATGGTTTTTTTTGTGTGGATATACTCAGCCTTTGTTTAATAATAATAAATATATTGGCACAAAAAAAGCTCTGCTGGATCTGTTAAAAAGCATTTTCAATGTCAAGTTTTAGTGACAAATCTTTCTTTAAATTTGTCGAAATTCAAGATCATTTATGAGAAACTGTCCATTTTTTCTCATTTCTCATTTTTTTTCGGGGGCTGTTTAGGCATTTTTATCAGACGGTACAGATGGACAGGAAAGTGGGGAAGTCGCCCCACTGAAATTGTCAATTTGAATTATTTAATTCAAAAAACGACATCAATCGAACTCTTAATGGCGCGTCGGTTGGCTGCGTCTCTCTCTGCATCGGCTCACAGGCTGTGGTAGCGATGCTGCCGATGGGTGTGGATGGTCGTAGCCAGGGTGCGATTTGCCGGGGGTTGAGAGGGGGACGGGGGGGGGGACGGGTGGGACGGGGGGATTTTTGGTCTTTCTGGTCTATATATCCCTGCCTCAGCTGAATTATTTTTATTTTTTACAAAATGTATCTCCCCCCCTCAATGTGATCAATGCTACTTCACCAATAGACCATATCTAGTATATATACCAGTCCTTCCAGAAAAATTCGAGAGTTTTTTTGTAATTGTTGCGGGCAAAAATCCTTGATTATGCGGCACGTTTTCTTAAAAAATGCGATGGAATATGCGGGATATTTATGCAATTTTATGCGACAAAATTGCGGGAACTTGCAAAAACTGTGGTTTGATGAAAAAGTGAAAATCAAAAAGTGATTTCCCCCATAAACAGTATATAAGAAGGATTCCCCCCAACACCCTGCTTTTCGATGATGTTCACGTCGCGTAATTACGTCACTTCATAACGTCACTTCATAACGTTGCCATGGCAACAGGGGAAAATGGCTGCTCTTGTGTGAAGTAAACACAACATTTTTCAACTTTCTGCTAAGATATATGTGACTTTTTTGCAACGAAAATGCGGGGATTATGAAATCATGCAAGCCCCGCATATTTTGCGCGGAAATTGGCAATTTATGCGGCGAAAGTGCGGCGTATTTGAAAAAATGCGGCCCCCGCATAAATATGCAGACTTCGGCTGATTATGCATTGAATTATGCGATCGCATAATCACGTTTTTCTGGAGGGACTGATATACAGTATAATTCAATTTCAATTCTATTTTATTTATAGTATCAAATCATAACAAGAGTTATCTCAAGACACTTTACAGATAGAGTAGGTCTAGACCGCACTCTATAATTTACAAAGACCCAACAAGTCCAGTAATTCCCCCAAGAGCAAGCATTTAGTGCGACAGTGGCGAGGAAAAACTCCAAGTAGTAGTATTTTAAACCGCTGTAACGTGAACAGTCTACAGTTCCATAGAACGATAAAATCCGAGCGGCAGCTGCTGGTTGTATTTAGTCGCTACAGAGCCCCGGGACACCGGCTACCAGCAGCAGCTGTTTAGCCGCCAATAGGTGACTGCGAGCCGGGCTACAGGCACCGCCAGATAACGGTCCCTTCAGGGGCCATGGATGGTAGAGGAGTTTAGCCTGACAAAGTGAGCGTCATGCGTCGCTGACAGTTAAATTTAGGCACCAAAATGACTAGTTCAGTTCAGGAAAAAAATAAGTTGTGGTTTGGATTAAAACACTCCCGAGAAACAAACAAGCGTTTCCTGGCTCAAAGTATTTTGTTATCGCTGCGAAGTGAACTCCACTCACCGGCTTGAAAGCGCTGTGTTTTAAGTTGATAAGTGATTATTTTCCATTGAATATCGTAGTTCAGAAACGAGTGTTTTGGCATTGGAGTGGCATTATATCCATTATATCCCCCCTTGGCCTTTTTCACAAATCGCACCCTGGTCGTAGCGGAGGTGTGGGTGAAGGTGGAGTGGCTGATGGCAGGGTGAATACTCACTGTTGACGCTACCTGCTAGTGCATTAATGTTGTTCAGGCCCACGGTCGCGCCTGCCAGGCCCTGCAGGGTGCCCAGAGAGGTCAGAGAGTTCATGGCGCTGGCGTTGGAGCTGGCTGTTGTGCCCGCCGCTGCGGGAAGAGTGGAAGGAGAGGGTGGGAAAAGGGAGGAAGGGGAGGAGAGGAAAGGGGCGGAGGTGAAGAACAAGATGGAGAGAGTGAAAAAGAGAGGACGGAGGCGAAGAGGGAGAGTAGGAGACAAAGGAGCAGACGTCTTATACAAGCTTCGACAAGGTTCCCTCGAGCACAGGTGAAGCTTTCTTATTAAATGCATATTAAAAACTCTTTACAGGGCTTATGCAGAAGGTGCTACGTGTATAATTTAACATCGCTTTGAAACATTCATGCTGCGACTGCAAACAACTGAAACCACTGCTGAGAAGACTGGCTGGCTTCGTTTCCCCTCCAACAAAGGAGGTTATGTTTTCACTGCTCTGCTTGTTTGTCTGTTGGATTAAAAAAGAAAAAAAATCAAAACCATTTTAATGCCAATCGGTAGCCTGACGTCGTCATACTCTAGTCCAAATATGAGTCTGATACTGCTCCATTGGGCTGTGATTATGGGGCGTGTTTCAACCGAACCAGGACAGAAAATGCCTCTGCACTCAATTGGATAGATCTACAACCAATCAGAGCAACGGAGTACGTGACGTGTAAACTTTTGCGTAGGAAGGACGGCGAAAACATCTTTCCGATTGACAAACGCCTTGATCGCGGTTCTCTGTTCCTCTTTTTAAATGAATGCGCTGTCGATATCTTCTATCGACTTCTAAATGTGGGTGAAATAATAAAATTGCATAATAACCATAACTGACAATACTATATGTTTTGTTTTTTATGTAGATCCAAATCCAGGTGCAGATTAGAAAAAAGCTAAATTTCCATTATTAAAATATAACAATGCAGAACTAAATTGCAGCCTTGGCATGTTTTCCGGTCACGATTTGTCTGGTCAGATTTCTTCAGAGCGGTTTGCAGGAAGGATTCTTCCAGTGCACGCAGAGCTAAAGCCTTTTGATGATGAAGATGAATGCTGGGAGGCCAATGGAGAAATCACTTTTTCGCTACAGTACGCGTATCGTTTAAATGGAACCAGTGAGAATGGAGAAACATCTCTGGAGCTCAAGGGGAAAAGTGATTTAGAGGCAACCATTTGTCTCCACAGTGATCTCATTCTGTTATGGATCTACAATAATGTGTCTCGGCCGATTTGAATGGCACTATTACAAGTAGCACCTTTAATTAATCTAACAAGTTGCAGCACCTTGACCCTACACATAAAAAAAATAAATAAAAAAAACGTGAAAAATGAAAAGGTATAGATTTAAAAAAAAAAAACATTTTTCAGTTTAAAAGAACACAGCTGTCTGGTTTGTTCTGATCAGGAGATATTCACAAAAGCAGGTATAACTGGAGGATTGCTGCATTCAGAGTGATGCCGTGATTGCATAAAAAAACACACAAGGACCATAAAAAAAAAAAAAAAGCAGACATGTACAGAAAGGCAAGAGCACAATCAGTGGAGACACTTTACTCTTACAAACAGTCTTTCGGAAATGTTTCTAAAACTGTGTGAAACTTTTGGAATTCTCTATTATTTGCGGTATATTGAAGTGAATTATCCTCAAGCACAGCTGGTCTTAAATATCAGTTGGTCGTAATAACACACAGAATTCAGCACAGTGGACACAAACACACACTCTCACTCACACACACACACACACACACACACACACCAATGTGAAATGTGTGCCATCCATGAACTGCTACATCGGTGGAGGTGGTGGGTGAGATGGCGTGAAAGTATGGTGCACAAAGTTCACAACCTGGTTCTGTTTTCTGACAAGAGAAGCATTTTTTTGGGTGGCTTTCCGCCTTTAAAGGTGCACTATGAGTTCCTTCATGGTTTCCGCGCAATTTAATTTTTCTCTCAAATCGTAGGCATCTCCCCATGATCCGCTAGCTGCCTGCCCCCTGAATACACCGTGAAAAAGCCCCGTCTCGGGAGACAACACAGGGGTCGTGAACGTCAAACAAACACTAGGGGGCACAGGCTGTGCACCAAAACACAACAAACCACGTTCCAGCCAATCACCGACAAGATGGTTGGGGGAGGGGGTGGAGGTTAGTGAGAGTTAGTCAGTTAGTCATAACAGTTATAGAAACATGGCAGGAGGGGCGAGCGTGCTCTGTTTTGTTTGGCATTTACTTGGAACGTCAACAGAAGTGACGTCATGCAGGAACTCATAGTGCACCTTTAATTTATATGACTAGCTAGGTGAGAAAGGGGAGAGAGAGGGGGAAGACATGCAGGAAATGGTCACAGGTCGGACTCGAACCCTGGACCTCTGCGTCGAGGAATAAACCTCTTCGCGTATGTGCGCTTGCTCTACCAACTGAGCCAACACAGACAGGAGAAGATTTAACCTATTCATTCACCCTTGATCTCATCAAAGCGATGCCAACAAAGCAGGATTGCCGCTGAATACAGGAAGAAATGGTGCGATAAAGGGGAGCATTATGTCGGCAGAAAAGAAAAGAAAAGAAAAAAATATATAAATAAAAAAAATATATATATATTCTGGCCTGTCTCCATGCAGAACTGTCTATATTTATTCAACTGCGTGGTTTGACGTTTCCAGTTTCATTGACACCGAGTGGCTCAACCTGAGTACTGTGTACTATTCAAGGTTGGACTGACATAAAAGAGTCAGAAAGAGAGAGGCTGGGAGAAAAGGAGAGAGAGAGAGAGAGAGAGACAGAGAGAGAGAGAGGAAAAGGAAGACGAGACAGGAACGGGCATTGAGTGCGAACCGGCTTGGTGGATGCAGGAAGTGGGATGGAAGCGGCGCAAGTGGTAACGTGAAGGAGGAAGAAGGAGAAGGAGAGAGAGAGATAGAGAGATAGAGAGAGAGAGAGAGAGAGAGAGAGAGAGAGAGAGAGAGAGGGGGGCTGAGGGGGCAGGTACTGTAGCTTTTCATATTCATGCTCTGTTGGGAGTGTGCTCCAAAAGAGACAGTGAAAAGAAAAAAAAAAAAACACGGCTGCTGGAGCGAGGCCTAGCCGACATGAAAGGGGAGAATGACGGAGCAGAAACAGGGAGCTTGTCAAAAGGTGGGCAGCGGCAAAAAGACGAGGGCAACGAGAAGGAACACAAGGAGAGGAGGAGGTGGAGGAGGAAAAGGGAGAGAACGAGGCAGTGTGGGGAGAAAAAAAAAGGAAAAAAATGAGGACGGAGAGAATCTGAAGGTGGCGATATTTAACCCTGAGCTGAGTTCAGACATCAAACCTGCTAGTTTTTAACCCCCAAGCCACGAGCAAGAGACAAAACACACACACACACACACACACGCACACACAGGTGTAAACAAACCCGACCGTCGGGAAACAACACTGTCCTAAACCCTCATAAACGCACAGATCTGAACCGGACGGAAACATTTAAGCACAGAACACACAGACATGCACACGCGCGCACACACATATATACTGTACAGTGCGTGGAACACGGGATGAGTGTGGCTTCTTGGTGGTGGTGAGGGCGTGAGGCGTTCAAAGACAGGAGGTAGGGCAGCAGTGTCGACAACACAGCATCATCACGGTTGGTGTGTTAAGATGGAGGTCTGAGAAAAGCAGAGACGGTGGGTACACACACACGCACACCATGGGAATGGGCCAGAAACAACACTGACGGAGATCTGAACAATGGAGATGGTCATGTTTTGTGGCAGCGATGACTTTGGTAGATGGTTTCGGTGAAGGCGGTGGAGTTGCGGTGGGTCATGGGGTGGGTGGGGGGGGCGGGCGACAACACTGGTAATGGTAACAGTGGAGAGCGGAGGACGTAGGCAGGCGTTGGCCCCAACCCCCGGCGTCGGACCCCACCCCCACCCCAACCTGAGTGACTGCGGTGTTACCTGGGCTGGCCAACGCTCCCAGGGAGGCGGCGTTGGTGGACAGGGGGTTAGCGGTGTTGGGACTGGCGGAGTTTTGGGCCGCCGCCGCTGCCGCTGCTAAAGTGGCCAGGTTCTGCAACTGCAGAGCACTCATACCTGGAGAGAGGAGCCAGAGAGGGTGGTGTCAAAAAACCTGGGGAGCGAGGCTGAGGCGTGGGCTGGGTCGCCTGGCTGGACCGGTACAGCGTGCCAGAGGACAGTACTGAGCACGTGTTAGCTGCCTGGTGTCCGGAGGGTAAGGGTTAGGGGTTAGGGTTAGGGATTAGGGTTAGGAGTGTATGGATATACTCTACTTGTGTATATGTCGTTGGTTTTGCTTTAGCTTTAGACAGCTTTAGCGTATCTTTGTGAAGAGTCTGTAGTGTGTGAAGGCAAGCTGCAGCGGCTGATTCCGCTAATAAGTCCCAGATGTGTCGGAATCAGTGAAAGCAGCTGTTGTGGTGTTTAGGTTTGGTGCATTTTTGTGAGGCAGAGCTGCTCTGTCTCGAGGCACAAATAATCTCACTGATTTCGTTCAAATTATATTTTTCTGTCTAAGGAAATATCAGAGGAGAAGGCTCAAAAAAAAAAAATACAGGAGGTAACTAACCTTTATAGTCTAGTTATCCAATAATCGTTGCCAATTATATTACTTGGGATTCAACTAGAGCTCCTTCTTTGCTCAGCTAAGTTGTGCTTGTATAAATAAAAGCCTGAATGGTCAATGATTAGAGCCTGACTGATGTGGGGCTTTTGAGGCTGATATTGACATCTATAGTACGAAAGGGGGCGCTTAGGGTGCCTTTTCAACATCTATCTGGGGATAACAGATGAAAATAAGCATTACAGGCTAATTTACAGTTCTTTCATTTCTGTAGATCAATGAACACGCCTTGCCTTTTGCATGAACAGTCTCCATTTCACACACTACACAACTCCAATTTGGTTAGCTTTTCAACATTGTGTGCAATATTACTTTTTATTACTTTTCAATACCACGTGCAATATATCATGCGCAATATTACTTTTAAATATAATGCGCAATATTACTTTTCAATATCACGTGCAATATTACTTTACAATATAATGTGCAATATTACTTTTCAATAGCATGTGCAATATAACTTTTCAATACCATGTGCAATATAACTTTACAATATAATGCGCAATATTACTTTTCTATTTTAGTTTACCTACTACTAAATGCATCTTACTTGTATTGACAGTCTATTAGGTACTGGTGTTAGCATTACTCTTATACACTTTACATTCATTACTCTATTGCTTTTTATTCTGACGTTGAAATAAGAATTTCAATCATGGAAGTTATTTTCTGACGCAGGATATTTAGCCGTTTAACAATAAACTTTGCTCTCAAAAACATTTTGAACAGTAGACGTTACTCTGAACTATAATATAACAAAGATGTACTTTACACTTCAATTTCTATATATATATATATATGTCTGTAATACGCAGACATCAGCCTCCTGTAGATAACAGCCAGGCTCTCGCCACAGTGGCTTTTAGCTTTTAGCTTTAAAAATAAGAATTAAACTGCGTTCAGCAGCCACAGTGTAGTTGAGGCTGAACTCCCCTCACTGTTAATTTGCATGCTGGCATTAGCATACAGGCCTGTACTTGGGCACAATTAACGACTACAGGCCAACATCCAAATGACGGTGAAGCAAAGGCTATAAATCGCCTTCTGTGAGCACAACTAACCCTTTCACCTTACTCCGTGGAATATGCATGTTTGTGCAAGTGTGTGAGTGCGAACATTACGAGGCAAAAAAACCCTCATGAAGCAAAAATACAGAATCAGTCACCAGAGTTGCTCTTACCACAGAGGCGCTTCCTCGGACTCACGAGCTCCGTTAGAGTTAGGAGTTAAAGGGTGGACACTGTCAATGTGAGGTGTATGTGTCGTATATACAGTCTGAGTGTATATACAGTACCATGGGAACACACGCACGCACGCACACACCCCCCCACACACACACACACAAATAGACACACACAAACAAGACACCATGAAGAAGATCCATCTTGTTTGACACCGTGTTGAATGGTTTGAGGTTGGAACATCCAAACGGAGATATCCTTCGCCCAGACAACCCGACTGAACGCAGCCAATGACAACAGATGGCTGAATTCATCACTGGGATTGACAGTTCTGATTGGTTAATTAAATATACACTGAAAAAAGGCCACTGCCTGTTTCTAAAAATCTCTGTCGTTTTCTTCCCGAGGTTGAGCAGCTGCAGCAGGGAGTGTGTGTCTGTGTGTGTGTGTGTGTGTGTGTGTGTGTGTGTGTGTGTGTGTTCGCTGTAATGAGCGCGTACAATTGTGACTCATCTGTGCTTACTTCCGAAGCCAAAACCAATCTTGTTTTTCGAAGCGATTTTCTCCAATTTTCTGTTATACATCAACGGCTAAAATGGATTTCTGTTTTTTTGTAAGTTTTTTACGGAAAAGGTTTCTGTGAACCAGCGCTCGAATCTCGTACTAATTCAGACCGCGTTTTATCTTTTGTTCTTTAAAGTGCACCACATGAGTAAGCAGCAGCTGGCTCACGCAGACTCCTTCTCGACCCCACAGAGCGAGAGACGAAGGGCCCTCCTTCGCGCCTCTTTATTACGATTTAAAAGACGCTTTTTATTTCCCTGGCCTTTCCTCCTCGGTGGCTTTGACCACAGAGGCTCAGATCTACTCACACACAAACTCACCACTTCAGTATGTTTACAATGCTAACAAATAGTCATTGTATTTACTTCTCTCACCTCGGCTGCTCTCTCCTTTCATTCCTAGTTTCCCTCGTCCCATTCCTTAATTTCTTCCCTTTATCTGGTCCTTCCCGCCTTGTGCTTCAGCTCTTTTTCCGGTTACCTTCCTTGTTTGTTCTATTTCCCCTTTTTCCTTTCATCTCCATCGTGGTCTTTTTCCTTTCCTCTCTTTTCCCAATCCTGTTTGCCCTTCCTATTCCCAATTCCCTGCCTTCCTTTATCCCATTTCCTTTTTCCCTTACCTGTCCTGCCTTTTCAATCATCTTTCTCTCTTCCATTTGCTCTGCTCTTCTTTTCTTGCCTTTTTTCTCTCTTATTTTGTCCTTTCACTTCCCTTTTTCCCCTGTTCTTTCCCCTTCTATTTTCCATTCCCTTTCCTTCCCTTCTGGGCCCTTTACATCTTCTTCCTTTCCTCTTTCCTACACTGTCTTTTTTCCTTACCTTTCCTGCCTTTCACTTCTGGCTTCCTATCACTTATTTCCTCCCCATTTTGTTTCCTTTACTTTCCCATTTTCATTTCCTTCACTGCCTTTTTCTTTCTTTTCTCCTTTCCTCCATAGTCATCTTTTTCTGTGCCTAATTCCGCTGTACTTCCTCCTCTTTTTCCATTTCTTTTCCTTTGCCTCCCTGCCTTTTTTATCTGTTTTCCTCCTTTCCAATTTTCCATATCTTAACTGCCTTTCCCTCCTCTTTTGTTTCTATTTTCTTTCCTGCTTTCTCTGTCCTCATTTCTTTCGTGGCCTTTTACTCATCCCCCTTTCCTCCTCTCTTAGCCTTTCATTTCATTTTCCTGTCCTCTCTTCCAACTCCCATTTTCTTACTTGGCATTTCCCTCCTCTTTTCCATTTCTTTCCCTGTCCTTCTTCTTCTATCTTTTCCTAACCTTCCTTTCTTTCCGGTCTTTGCCAGATGACAGGCGACTCCACGGCGGCTCTCTATCTTTCTGTCTCTCTCTCTTTCTCCTCGCTAACTCTTTCTCCCGGTTTTTCTCAAAGCAGCTCCGCCGCAATTCTTACTTTCATTCGTCAAAGGTTACCTCCCTCATTGAACGTATCATTTTCAACACAGTCATGAGGAGAGGAGAAAAAGGAGCAGGCATGATATGAAAATAACCAGGTTAGAGGGGAACAAAGTCGAGATGAAGCCGTACGTACGGAGAGAGAAGGCAAAGAAAGAGAGACAAAAACAATCTACTGCCCGCATCAGAGTCGGGAGTATCCGGGCCTGTGCAGATGGTAAGTAAATGTGTGTGAGCGACTATGAGCACATATGTGTGCAAGGACGCATGCGTGTGTGTGTGTGTGTGTGTGTGTGCGCTCCATGCAGCCTGTATGGCAGCGCTGGGCTGCACCACGCCGGCGTTGGCTGCGTCTAATTGAATGCACATTGGTGTAATTGAAGCCTCTCAGCGCTGCAGCTCCTCGTGTTAAGGACTGGGACCAGATGTCATTCAGCTGTGTCACATATCCTGCCAATCACTAATGCTCTCTCTCTCTCTCTCTCTCTCTCTCTCTCTCTCGTGCACAGATGGAGGACCACCAGATCTCCAGATTCAGACGCCGTTACTCGCCCTCGCTTCCAAATCCCTGAGCCTATTTATCCGTGCGAGTGTGTGTTTGTGAGGAAATGTGCGTTTGAGCTCGACGGCAACAGAGTGAGCACACAATTTAAATCAGCCACAGGGAAATTGCGAGGCATTGTAACTCAAGGGAACACGACAGAAAAGAAACTGGAGGATACAAGACGGGACTTGCCACTTTAAAAAAAAAATAAATAAAAAAAAACTCCCATCACACTCAGACGGTGTTATTGTGTTGTTGTCTCCCCCCCCCCACACCCTGCGTCAGCTGACTAAAGAGCGTAAGATTAGGAGCTGACACCATACTAACAAACTCACAGAAGGATAGAAGAAAAAGAAGAGAGAAGCAGGGGAGAACAAAGAGTGCGAAGGCTGGAGGAGGGAAGCGTAAAAGGTGAGATGAAGAAACTGTGATCGGAGAGGGCGGGAGGCGCAGGAGTGTCTGCAAAAAAAAAATAAAGAAAAAAAAGAGGCTTAAAATAAATAGAAAAGAGGAGAGAGAGAGTGGGAAGAAAGATGAGGAAGGAAAAAAAAGTCAGAGATGATGAGAGAGCGAGTATCCACGGGTCCCTGGAAGTCTTAAAACCCCAAATTCGAAGCCCAAAAAAATTATATTTCTTAAAGACAGAGATTTTATCTTGTTCAACAGTTAATAGGAGGCCTCTTGGCACGCTCAAGGCTTAGATTAATACAGAACTGGGTTAATACAATATGCATTTTTTATTGAAACAGCTTCACTTAGGAGAATTGGACTTGTCCCTTACCATTTCCTATTTCTTTGTGTCCCTTTTTTTTTTTGCTTTCTTATTCAACCCATTTAGAGTTTGAAAACTTTCACTGGCTACATTCACTGCAAATTCTTTTTTATTTTATTAGCTGTATGTCTTAAATCCCTTCCTTAAATTCAATTCTTGTAGCGTTAAAAATATGGCTATAAAGGGCTTAGAAATTGGCCTCGGACCTGCAGATACTCTTGAAAGGTAAAATATGGTAGATGACAGACCACAGAGACCCTCACAGAGGGAGAAAGCAGTAGATGGCGCCAGCCTGCAGTGCAAGATATCCACCAAAAGGGAGCCCACTTTTAACCATTTTTTTCTCCCTCCACTCCACTTTTTCTTTTCCCCCCCATCCTCTTTCCTGCGATTCATCCTTCCCCGGCAAAGCCTCGGTGCTACTGTTCCACGCCCAGGGCACAGCTCTTGTCTGGCCTCATTAAAAGATCAAGACAATTCTTAGCAACCGTTAATAAATCTTCGGGGCAAAGATTTCTCTTTACTCCGCCACGCGAGTTCATCTGCTATGCTCTTTGGTTCCTCTTTTTTTTTTTTTGGAAGTCTGTGAACAAAAAAATAAATAACAGAGAGGCGCAACAAAAAGGGCCATTGCCGGCGCAGTTACGGCAGAGTTTATCAACTGATTTTTATTTTATTTTTTACTTCTTTTTGGACTCACCGGCCATCTGCTGGATCCCGCTGAAGGCTCCTAGGTTACTGGAGGAGGTTGCCTGCTGGAGCAACTGATGGCAAAAGAAAAGAATAGAAAAAATAGAAGAAAGAGAGAGAGAGAGAGAGAGAGAGAGAGAGAGAGAGAGAGAGGGAGGCAGAGGGGAAAAAAGAAGAGGGAGAAACCAAAGTGAGCTGGGTGGATACAGAAACAGCTTAACACAATGTCTATACAATGCTACGCTGGGAAGCTAAAGCCGTAATGAACGGGTTTAGCAGTGTGGTTTTTTTTTTTGCCTCGGCGCTCGATGAGTAAATGAGCTGCTAATATAGTTTGATCTCTCCTCTAAGCAAACAGCGTTTGTATTCCACCGCCATTCTTCCAGACAAGTTGAGCATGAAAGCGCCAATCTAGCCGACTAATTAGATTCCAGAAACAAAAGTGGAATACCGATGCTGTCAAAAACTCATCCTTCCAAGACTTGAATTAACAGCAAATTAACATCTTGTTTCTATTGTTTCTGTGGTCACCCCCCACCCCCCCACCCCCCCCTTTCCGGAATAGAGCGTAATCTTTTCAAAAAGTATGAAAAAAGAGGATTGAAGATGGAGGAAAATCTGGGAGCCCAATTCACAAAACAATTCAATTTTTTTTAATCTTAAATTTATCCCCCCCCCTCCCCAAAAAGAATTTATCAATATCCAGTCAAGGTGGGATGTTTGCCTTGAGCACCGTTTTCCCTCGTTTTAAATTAAGGTGTTAATTGCACTTAACGATCAAACTAATTGAGAATCAAATCTCCAGACTTTTTGAGATGTGTTTTTAAAAGGGTGACTACAGTTTTTTAATTTTTTTTTTTTATCAACCTGGACCGTATTTCCCTATGTGTTTGTGTCTGAGTGACTGATGGGAACAACAATCTTTGACATTGTTCCAGTATTAAGCGAGATCGCTGCAGTCGGCAACGGCGAAACAGACTACAATATAAGTTAATAGGGCAATTGTGCCGCTTGTATTTACGTTCACAAAAGTGCTCGTTTTGCCGCCGACAGGCTCAGATTAATATTCTAAGTGTCTGACAACATTTTGGAAAGGATTTCTAAGGAGGTCGACCGTTCTGTTAAAGGGTAAGATCCTTTTTTTAAACATAAAAACGTCCGCAAAATTGCGATCGCTAAAGCCACCAGACTCCATGTAAATAAACAGTAATTTTAGAATCGTAAAATACACTTCATTCAAATTCGACAGAAACAAAATAAAACTGTGAAAAGCCGTTTTGGGTCGTTGTTCCACTTTTCCAACCATCACAACTCTAGTTTTGGTTGACATAAACACATAGTTTACCGATTTACATGTGAAAATATGTTGGGTCTGTACACGCTAAAAGTATTGCTTTTTTAAATGGAGTCTGGTGGGTTTAGAGCTAGCGATCTCAGAGCAGTTTCTTGTTAAACATAAAGGTCTCAAAGAGGTTTTAAAAAGATGTCTCTCTGTTGGCTCTCATTATCTTTTCCGTAATGTTGTCAGAAACTTAGAATAATAATCTGAGATTGTCAGTGGCAAAAAAAAAAAACTGACGCTGAACATTTGCTCCATAGGGTTAGATTGCAGCCCGGTCTGTGGCTGCCGGTTACAGCGTTCATGCTTAACATTGGACCAATTTCAAAGATTGTCATCCCCATCAGTCACTTACACACAAAAAATAGGGTCCAGGTTGGAAAAACTCCCCGAAATTACCCTATCTATGTTAATGCTAGGTTAATTTAGAAACTGAAGCGCAATGAGTCAAGGGTTAGTGCTGAGACATTTTACAGGAAGAGTCCTGAGTATGAGGCTCTGAAAAAGGGCCGCAGGGACATGGGGGGAGACAATGAGGTTTCTGAACCCTACTTTAAAAACAAAAAAGATCCCCCAAAATCCCCCAATCAAACAAATCAACCGATGAAGGTCTCAGATGCTGTGCAGCCGAGCCTCCACTGCAGGATTTCTCAAATTGGGGATCAGTGGGCTCCCAGGGGTTTCACGCTGTCCCCCAGCCAGATCCGTTTGCTTTGTTTAATCCCACAAAAGTCCTAAGAATTCACCGCAATTAGTGAATATATTGGAACCATTACAAAATAGGCCTCACTTTCAACTATTGTTTCCGTTGTTTCTGTCCAGTTTTGTTGTAGCAAGCTACAATATAAGTTAATAGGGCAATTGTGCAGCTTGTATTTACATTCACTAAAGTGCTCATTTTGCCACTGACAGGCTCAGATTAATATTCTAAGTGTCTGACAACATTATGGAAAGGATTTTTTTTAAGGATGTCGACCTTTCTATTAAAGGGTAAGATAGGGCTGGGCAATATATCGATATTACATCGATATCGTGATATGAGACTAGATATTGTCTTAGATTTTGGAAATCGTGATATCATAAATGGCTTAAGTGTTGTCTTTTCCTGGTTTTAAAGGATGCATTACAATAAAGTGATGTCATTTTCTGTGTTACCAGACTACTCTAGCTGTTCTATTATTTTTTACCCAGACATTCACAAACATTATGTTTGAAATGTGCTGGGGACAGAAACGCATTCGGAAGATTGCATTTTTTTTCTCTCTCGTGCAAGGCCATGTTTTGAAAGACGCTGTCCTGTAGCTTACTAATGTAAATGAATACAAATGTATACAAAAATGTGACTTTAGGAAGAAGTCTTAAGTTTTTCGACAACAAAAAGAAGTTGTTGAAGTGTTGTGAACAGAGAAGCGTGTCGCCAGCGCAGCAGCAGAACGGCTGTGTCTGTGCCTGCCCTGTGGGGAGAGGAGAGATTTTTGGGGATTTGTCAGCATCTGTCGCTCAAGAATTATATGTGTTATGAACTTTATTTCTTTTTTAACTAAATTGAGCTTGAGGTTTTCAAAAAAAGTGGTGGGTACAAAATGACTTATGACGAAATCTGATAGGTAGGCGAACCCACCGTCCCCACTGTCCCCACCGAAATCGACGCCTATGTGTCTTCCCTCTCTCCCACTTTCTCACCTAGCTGTCCTATCAAATAAAGGCGGAAAAGCACAAAATAATTATCTTTAAAAAAAAAAAAAGAAGAAAAAATAGGTTGATCTCTGTTGGGATCCTTTCCATAATGTGGTCAGAAATTTAGAATAATAATCAGAGCCTTTCAGTGGCAAAAAAAAGCACTTTCAGTGGACTGACGATGCACATTTGCCCCACAGGGTTACACTGCAGGCCGGTCTGTGGCTGCCGGTTACAGCGTTCATGCTTAACACTAGACCAATTTCAAAGATTGTCGTCCCTATCAGCCATCATTGAAAACATATATTATGGGCTCCTAGCAGCTTCGAACCCTGTTCAGAGACCTCATTTCCTTCCAAGGGACAAAGGATGGAGGAGAGGAATCACAGAACATAAAAGAAAGAGAGGAATAGAGGAAGAGACAAGAGGCCAGGAGGTGTATAGTGAGTATTTGGGTGTTTTTCAGGTCGGAGAGTTTGCGATTGGGGCACTGACTGCGGCGGCGTTGGCCATGGGGCTGTAGTAAGGGGTGGAGGAGGTGATGGTGGGTGACGTGGCGGCTCTCCTTACAGCCAGATACTGGGGGGTGAGGCCGCCCAGGCCCGTCAGGCTCCCCCAGGTGGTGGCGCTGTTGAGCTGCTGCATCTGCTGCGCCAGCTGCTGCTGCAGACGCCGCTGCTCCTTGTCCTTCTGCGTGTCGGCGAACTTCACCACGATGGGGGACGAGCAGCCCTGTGGTGGGGGGAGGCAGAGGGAGAGGGAGAGGGAGAGGGAGAGGAGGGAAAAGAAATGATGTGAGGGGCAGAGAAGACGACTTAGATTTTTTTTTATTGTGTTGTCTTAATGTCCTTACAGGTCAAAAGCGTTTTTTGCACTTTATTCTATGCTTTTGTCACTTTTGTCGAAAGCTTTTTTTCCATTCACGGTCAATAAACCTAATTCATATGACAATTCATATCTCATTTTTGAGTTAAAAAAGCAGAAATGATGAATTATTTTGACTAACAGTTAAGATCAGAGGATGTTGAGTGGATCACAGACTGGTTTATGTCAAAGTTTAAGGCTGATTTATGCTTCTACGTCGGATTGGCGGTGTACTCCCCCAGACTTCTCTAGGTTGCTGCGAACGCCCCCTCCGAGCCCTCCGCCGTAGCTCGACAGTTGTATGACTGTATATTTTAACAGAAATTGTCCTTAGAACGTGGTACACAGTTGTTATTTTAGTTTTTTTACATTTGGAATTGCATAATTTGTGCTCCGACAACTTTTGCTGGCCACGTTGTCACTTCTTTTCCAACGTTTGTCGCCTTTTACGAAGTTTTTGTCATTTTTGTTGACATTTGGGGCTTTTGCTCTGACATTTTTGTGGCTTTTTATCGACATTTTTGAAGTTTACTAACTGAGCAGCTTTGTACGGGATCATTTTACACAGGACTGACAGCAAATGTTCTGTATTTTTAGCTCCACGTTAATATAATATCATTTTACAGATTTATTTCTTAGAGTGTATATGAGGAAAATATCTCATTGCGATTATTTTTGACTGATATTGCGACTGGGATATGATTCATATATGGGATATGAGGGAATGCTCATTTTTGTATCATTATTCAAAAAAAAAAAAAACATTTTTAAATGATTATAGTGTTTCCTTTAGTCTGTAGGACTACTGCGATGTGGATATTGCACTAGTCCAAATAGTGATTCATTGTGCAGCCCTAACCTATAGACTTAAAATCAGCTTATTCACCCATACACTCATAAACTCTCACTCATACATGCACACACATGCATACAGAAGAGGAGAATGCAAAAGGAAGAAAAGGAAGAAAGAAAAAAAAGAAAGAAAGAAGAGGAGCAAATTGGAAAAAAGGGAAAGAAGAGAAGAGCAGAGGGGAAAAAATAGGAGACAACAGGATGGGAAAGAAGAGAGAAAATAGGGGAGAAGAGTAAGATAAAGGGGAGAGGAGAGGCAAAAGATAGGAGAACTGGGGAGAGGGGCAGAGAAGAGGATGAAGCAGAGGAAGAAAGGAAAAAATGAAGAAGAAAGAAGAGGAGTTCATGAAAAAAAGGGAAAGAAGAGAACAGCAGAGGAGAGGAGAAAAAAAGTGGAGACATAACAGGACAGGAAAGAAAAAGGAAAATGGGGGAAAAGAGGAAAATAAAGGGGATAGGAAAATGAAAGAAGAAGAGAGGAGAAATTGAGAGGGGGCAGAGAAGAGGAAAAAGCAGAGGAGACAAGACAGGAGAGAAAGAAAAAGAAAGAAAGAAGAGGAGCAAACTTGAAAAAAGAAAAATAAGAGAAGGAGCCGAGGAGAAGGAAAGATGAGACATAACAGGACAAGAAAGAAAAAAGGAAATAGAGGAGAAAAATAAGATAAAGGGGAGAGGACAGGCAAAAGATAGAAGAGAGAGGTAGGATAAAAGAGGAGACAAGAGAGGACAGGAGAGAAAGGGAGAGGGGAGAGAAGAGAAAATAAGACATGAGGGGAAAGAGAGAAAGAAGAGCAGAGGAGAACAGATGAAAGAGGAGATATAGGAGAGGAAATAAGAAACAAAAGAAAACAGGAGAGGAGACATGGAGGAAAGGACAAAGGAGGAAACAAAAGGAGAGGAGAAAAGAGAGATGAGAGAAGGGGAAAAAGGAGGAAGAGATGGGGGATTAAAAAAAGATAAGCGGAGAGGAGAGGGGAGGATGAGGGAGAGAAGAGGAGAGAAAATGAGACATGAGAGGACAAAAGAAAGAAGAGCAGAACAGATGAAAAAGGAGAGAAGAGGATGAGGAAAGAGGGAGAAAAAAAAGAAAAAAGACAAGCGAAGAAAATGGGGGAAAGAAGAGAAGAGAAGACAAAAGATAATTAGGCAAAGGCATACAAATTAAGGTCCTTATGATGATGGACAAAAGCAGAGCCACAGAAGACCAATCAACACCCACGCATGCACACAAACGCACATACACACACCCACACACACAGAGTCACACACACACCCACACACACAGAGTCACACACACACACACACACACAGAGTCACACACACACACACACACACACACACACACACACACACACACACACACACACACACACACACACACACACACACACACACACACACACACACACACACACACACACACACACACACACACACACACACACACACACACACACACACACACACACACACACACAGAGTCACACACACACACACACACACAGAGTCACACACACAGAGTCACACACACACACACACACACACACACACACACACACACACACACACACACACACACACACACACACACACACACACACACACAGAGTCACACAGGAAAGTTGACTCTAAAGCCAGTGGGCTTTCTTCTTTCCCCCCACAAGGGCTCAGTTATCTCTGAGTCCAGAACGGTTTCACCAGAAACAGATTTCCCGAGTTCTCCAACTATTTCATCATCTCATACGAAGAGAGACTTGATGTGTGTGTGCGTTAGGGTGTGTATTAGTGTGTGTAAGTAAGAGAGAGAGAGAGAGAGAGAGTGTGTGTGTGTGTAAAAAGGCAGAGAGAGACTGATTTGGACGACCGGAGAGAGAGGTTGAGAAGGCCAGAGGAAGATTTCGAGATTCGGACAATCAAAAGAAGTGTATCTAATTGTCCGAAATTCCAATTCCTCAGAGCAGGAGTGTGTGTGTGTGTGTGTGAATGAACCCGTCCCACACGGAGAAGGAGAAGAAAAACAAAACACAACGCTCCCGATGAAGGCCGCAGCGACGGCTGGAACACAGCGAAGCTGTAACGGAAAGTTCTAATCTATCACACCACACCATTACTCACACACTGCAATCAAAGCCTAACTACGGGGCAAATCCACTTCGAAACAAAGGCAATGTGCCACAGGAGAATATAAAAAAACCTTTTAATCGGAACATTTAGTTTGAGGCACGATCCGCACTCGGTAGGGGAGAGCAGGGATTTGGCTACTGTGCAGATATAGCGCAGCACACAGTCAGAGCGGAGATGTATGTCAAGTGTGTGGAACTGAGCGCGCGTGGGTGAATGTGTCTGTGCAGGTATGCACGTATGTTGTAAAAGTCAAATGAATGTGTTTTTTTGTTGTTGTAGTACAAAAGACTGTGGATCACTATGTACACTGTCAAATGGCAATTCAGTAAGATCAACTTTTAGCATTAAAGGGATAGTTTGGATCTTTTGAACGGTTGTATGAGCTACTTCTCCGTAGTCAGTGTGTTAGCCACAGTAGACGGCGGTCGGCACGCCCCCAGTTTGGAAACGTATTTTAGCCTCCTAAAAACAGGACCACCAACTGTATGCTATATTTAGAAATATTTTCATCGCTTTATCTTGCTGTTTTGGGGCTTTTTTGGCCTTTATTGGATAGGTACGGTGGCCGAGACGGTTCAACGCAAACACATTAAAGCCACAACGCAAACGCAAACGCAAAAGCCACAATGCAAATGCAAAAGCCACAACGCAAACGCCACAACGCAAACGCAAAAGCCACAAACACAAAAGCCACAACGCAAACACAAAAGCTACAACGCAAACACAAAAGCCACAACGCAAACACAAAAGCTACAACACAAATGCAAAAGCTACAACACAAAAGCCACAACACAAACATAAAAGCCAAAACACAAACACAAAAGCTACAACACAAACGCCACAATACGCAAACAGCTTTTGTGTTTGTGTTGTAGCTTTTGTGTTAGTGTTGAACCATCTCGGCCACCGTAGGCCACCAGGTGAGCCACCAGACTCCTTTTAGCTCGCAGAACACGGGAGTTGCTGGTCTACCTCTGGTTAGAACTAACTGTTCAGGGCAACGGTCAAGGTTTTTTGTTGAAGGAATGTGGTAGCTTTGAAGAGAGCAGAGATGGATATAACAGCTTCAGTTCAACTGAAAATGATTTTTTTAGGAGAACTTTTTTTAGGTGGCTAAAATACGTTTTAGTGCTGCTCCGGTCCACGGTAATAATACAACTTTTTGTCCTTGAACATGTATAGTATTCACATGCCAAATAATGGCACTTCTGAGAACCTTAACTCATCCTGAAAACAATATTTTGTAACACAGCGAGCTACTTGAGGTGAAAACGCAATAACCCTGTACATAAAGAGAGTGAAAACTGAGCAAAAACAGGATCCGGTAAGTTGACATCAGAACTTATCATAATTCAGTTAATGCACAATTGTAAGGTAGCCGAGATAGTCAAAATTTGACACTAAACTTAAACCTAATGTTTATACAGTGTAACTGTATGCTTGTATATGCCAACACATTCTCACTCCTTGGTCAGGAGCCTTTGGTATTTGGTATTTGTTATTGATATATACACACACACCTTTTCATTCAATGTGTTTCTTTATTTTCATGACTATTTACATTGTAGATTCTCACTGAAGGCATCAAAACTATGAATGAACACATATGGAATTATGTACTTAACAAAAAAGTGTGAAATAACTGAAAACATGTCTTATATTTTAGATTCTTCAAAGTAGCCACCCTTTGCTTTTTTTGATAACTCTGCAAACCCTTGGTGTTCTCTCAGTGAGCTTCATGAGGTAGTCACCTGAAATGGTTTTACCTTCACAGGTATGCTTGGTCAAGGTTAATTAGTGGAAGTTTTTCCCTTATTAATAAAAAAGCAAAGGGTGGCTACTTTGAAGAATCTAAAATGACAAGACATGTTTTCAGTTATTTCACACTATTTTTGTTAAGTACATAATTCCATATGTGTTCATTCATAGTTTTGATGCCTTCAGTGAGAATCTACAATGTAAATAGTCATGAAAATAAAAAGGAAACGCATTGAATGAGAAGGTGTGTCCAAACTTTTGGCCTGTCGAACTCTTTGTGTCACTCTTTGACGCTCTGGGTCACGGTCCTAGGCGTCCCTATTTGGTGCTCTCTGGACTCGCGTCTAGCCCTTTGGTGTCATATTTAAACACACTTGGTCGGGACTCTTGACGTCTCTTTGTTCACGACCTGGGTCGGGACTCTTGGCGTCACTTTTTGGTTCCCGGGGTCGGGACGTATGTTTAACTGACGTGTGGCACAAGAATGGGACAGTTAGGTTTAGGAAAAGATGGTGGGTGGGGTTACATCGCGTCAAAAAGCGACGCTTGGCCAGGTGCCTTTGTGGTTTTTGTATTGTTAAAAGACTCCTGTAGTGTCATATTTAGACCCGCTTGGTCGGCACGCTTAGCGTCACTCTTTGACGCTCTGGGTCGGGACCCTTGGCGTCACTGTTTGGCGCTCTCGTGACTGGTGTCTAGCTCTTTGGCGTCATATTCAGACGCGCTCGGTTCGGAACTCTTTTGGACGCCCCGTTTGGGACGTACGTTTAAATGACATGCGGCACAAAAAAGGGTCGATATCCAAGCGTCAGTATTTCACCAGTTGGGAGTGAGAACAGGCTGTGTATGCGTGTTTCCACGTGTGTGACCGGACAACCCCTTCCTCTGTGGGCTAAGGCTCGACTTTATCAGCCGAATGAGCATGTCTCCTGTCTGACGGCGGCTGGACCACATTTACTGCATCTCTCCACCAGTCATTTTCCCTCTTTATTCTGACCGCTGACAGATAAAAGGAGAGGAGACGATGGGGAGAATTGCATTCGGAGGGAGAGTGTCAGTCTGGGGGCCTGCCGCTGCAGTCGATTCCCCTTGAGACAGGAGTCCCTATACCTCTCTGCTAAATATCTCATTACTCCAGCTGACACCCAGCAAGCAGGGGAGGGGTGGGGGGAGAAACACAGCCCAGAATGAGTGTCCTGCCCTGGGAGAGGGGCCGAGGGCCAGGGGGCCTCTACGCTCGGGGCTACCAGTTCTCCCTAAAGAACTGGAGCTGCACTTTAAAGTTTCTCAGGCGATTGCCCTGAGGTGATTAATACCGGCGGAGGGAAAGTGCCAGCTTATGCCATTTGTTGAAACAAATCATCATTGATTTCACCGTAGGGGGATTTCTTTTTTTTTTAATAATTCATCATGGATTAGTAACAGCTTGGACTTTCATTTATCAAACACTGTGTGACTATAGTGATAATCAACCATGAGTGGGATGAAACAACATCGCTGTCTGGGGAAAACCATGTATTCACTTTAATTATGTGATATAAAAAGAAAAAAAAAGATTTCACATAGACCAAATTATTACATGCTTCTTAAAGCATTTTTGATAATTTTTGGTCTGCATTATTTCTGCAATAGCCATTCAATGTATTTACATTCTGTTTTTTTGTATATGTGTTACGCGTTTTATGTGTTTTTATATGTGTTGTGCTATGGAACATGAAAAGATGTGTGGAAATGATTATCCCTATGGGACAATAAAGACTATCTGTTAGTGGCGGAGTACGCCAGTGCTGGATTTAAATTGCCTTCATTGCCTGTATTAAGTTAGTGCTAATGCTTCTTACTGCTGCTGCTTCTCATTGAAAACATTCAACTGGCGAAACAAGGGATGCGCATTCCTTAGTAAATCAGTTTAAATTATTACAGGGACTAATTTTACTGTGTCCTGCTGTTGTGTGGAAAGCTACATCACGAGTGCTAACTGAAATCACAATGCAGTTGCTCACAGAATAATGGAGAAAGGCCAACTACTAAAGCAAGAGTGAAGATATTCGTATCATATGAGAACATCGGAAAGGGGCTTAATAACGATCCAAAGTTAATATTGGGGCGAGAGAAAAACTGGCATGGCATTTTGCAAAGGGGTCCCTTGACCTCTCGCCTCGAGATAACTGAAAGAAATGGGTTCATGGGGTGCCTAGAGTCATCCATTTACAGACATGCCCACTTTATGCTAATCCAGTTCTTCTCATGCACAAATGTGTTATTTTCCCCTATTCTAAAATTGTGAATTTGAATATTTTTGCATACTGAGGTCCCTAAACGGTCCCGGAATGGCATAAATTGGCTGGAAAGCTGGGACTCTTGTGGATTTAATGAGCCCAATTGTATTCATGCGTGATGATGTTAGTCCCCATAGTATCCATTTCATAGTAGTGAGAATTTCTGTGTGAAAATTAAGCTCACTGCATACAATGACCTGTTGTAATCTCTAGGATAATCACAGCCTCATAAAACTTGACAACCACAAATTAGAGGCCTAGGGCATTCACACACTAAATAGTCTACATCAACGACGTTTCATTTCCGGGACTGAAATTCCGCCAGATTCCGAAACTCCGGTGGATTTCTGAGGACTATGGTTAACTGCTCCTCAGATCTCTACAGGGTAAATCCAGACAGCTAGCTAGACTATCTGTCCAATCAGAGTTTTCTGTTGCAAGTTCCTTCCCGAGGCTATTTTGCAGAGGCACCGTGGCTTCGTCCGGCGCTTAGCGCCACCCAAGATGATTGTGATTGGTTTAAAAGAAATGCCAATAAACCAGAGCACATTTTTCTCCTATACCGGAATGCTGTGTGGACTAGCCAGACCTTTCTCTGCAGCGCTGTGGAGTAAGGGTCTGACAATGCAAGACTAGAGGAGTTTTTTTTGATTGTTGCGTGCAAAAATCTTTGATTATGCGGCACGTTTTCTTAAAAAATGCGATGGAATATGCAGGATATTTATGCAATTTTATGCAATGAAATTGCGGGAACTTGTTCCCGGAACTTGCAAAAACCGCGGTTTGATGAAAAAGAGAAAAAAAAAGTGATTCCCACAACACCCTGCTTTTTGATGATGTTCACGTCGCATAATTACGTCAATTCATAATGCTCCCATGGCAACAGGGGAAAATGGCTGCTCTTGTGTGAAGTAAACACAACATTTTTCAACTTTCTGCTAAGATATATGTGACTTTTTTTGCATGAAAATGCGGGAATTATGAAATCATGCAAGCATATTTTGCGCGGAAATCGGCAATTTATGCGGCGAAAGAGCGCCCCTTTGGCTGATTATGCATTGAATTATGCGATCGCATGAGCACGTTTTTCTTCTTGTTCCCATATGAACTCTAAATCTTTAGCGTTATAACTTTAACAGGCAAGAGAGAAAGAATTTGAGACCAATCTCCTAAGCTTAAAAACCTAATCGATTATAAACTAGGAGAGTTTTCTGGGTTTATAAAAATTCACATTTTAGATAACAGTATATCAAGACTTACTACAATTAACTGTAGCCACAGAGTCTCCTTCTCTAAGGAACAAAGTTATGTTCTCACCACCCTCGAAGCTTTATTTTAGTCCATTTCAGAATATTTGACGAGCCAGCTAATGGTTATAGGTATTTGTTGCTGATGGGCGTCTGTGAAAACTCTGCCACTGGGTGCAATTACACCTCATGTCGTGTGCGACTAAATGTAGTAAACTATCCGATTTGTTTTGAATTGGTCACTTTTGAGCACAAACAGCAGGGGGCAACATGATGACTCTACCTCTCTATGGGCGCCAACTAATTTCACGAGTCCCTCGTAGATTGTTTATACATAATAATACACCGAGTGTATTAATAACATAACAATACAACTGCGTGGTCATAAAAAAGTTGCTATTGTTTTGTCTTAAATGGTCTCTGGATTCAGAGATTTTGAAAATAACATGTCATTAACTCGATGCTGGTGGTAGAGCATCGATTTATTTTTGATACTATTTCAGTAGAGGGATCTATTAGCTGCAGACTGTCTCCCATGTTGCACAACTTTCACATCTGAAGAAAATAAAGCGCTCCGAGTCTCCCAGGAAGCCTTCTCAGCAGGACACGTTTCTACAGGGAAAACACCTCCTTTCTGAAATGTTATTTTTGTCTCGTTTCTGACAATGTTTTGACAAATCTTCCACACAAAAATGCCATACTTCTGGGTACATATCCTTACAGCATATATCATAATGTTTGGATCGAGATTTGCGTTGAAAGCACTGCAATATGGATACCAATGTTCTCATCCTTTAGCGGGTTGAATGTCCCTCATAAATCCTTCCCTTTGTTTTTTTCAACCTGGACCCTATTTTCCTAAGGTGTCTAAGTGACTGATGGGAACAACAATCTTTGACGTTTGTCCGGTATTAGGCAAGACCGCTGCTGTCAGCAGTCAGCAAAACAAGCTAAAATGTAAGTTTTGGGGCAATTGTGCACCTTCCATTTACGTTCACAAAAGTGCTAGTTTTGCGTGTCTGACAGCATTATGGAAAGGAATACTTTTATTTTCTTCTTTTTTTTAAGATTATTTTTTGGGCATTTTTAGGCATTTATTGACAGGACAGCTGAAGAAATGGAAGGGGAGAGAGAGGGGGGAATGACATGCAGCAAAGGGCTGCAGGTCGGAGTCAAACCCGGGCCCACTGCGTCGAGGAGTAAACCTCTATATATGGGTGCCCGCTCTACCAGCTGAGCAATCCGGGCGCCCATGGAAAGATCGACCTATCTGTTAAAGGGTAAGATCCTTTTTTTAAACATAAAAACATCTGCGTAATTGCGATCGCTAAAGCCACCAGACTCCATGTAAATAAACAGTAATTTAGCATCGTAAAATGCACTTCATTCAAAGTCGACAGAAACAAAATAAAACTATAAAAAGCCGTTTTGGGTCGTTTTTCCACTTTTCCAACAGTCACAACTCTAGTTTTGGTTGAAATAAACACATAGTTTACCGATTTACATGTGTAAATATGTTGGGTCTATTCAAGTTAAAAGTATAATTTTTTTAAATGGAGTCTGGTGGGTTTAGAGCTAGTGATCTCAGAGCTGTTTCTGGTTAAACAGAAAGGTCTTAAAAAGGTTTGAAAAGGCCTATCTTTGTAGGGATCCTTTCCATAATGTTGTCAGACACTAATCTGAGCCTGTCAGTGGCAAAATGGGCACTTTTAGTTGACGTAACTGACAATGCACATTTGCCCCATAGGGTTACATTGCAGCCCGGTCTGTGCTGGTCCCAGTATTCTCGCTTAATGCTGGACCAATTCCAAAGATTGTTGTTCCCGTCAGTCACTCACACACAAAAACATATGGAAAATAGGGTCCAGGTTGAAATTACCCTTTAAAACCAATCCAAACACGTGTTTGATGTCCTGACATCCCTTTACACCTGACAGATGATTGACAGATGGGTCAGTGTAGGCTGACGCCATGACAACCTATAGTCTCAAAATGATACTGCAGACATAGCAATGAGCACAATTATGGTCTCCATATGTGCTGTAATTATTATGTAATTACAGTAATGATTGTGTAATTACAGCACATGGATAACTTGCTTCATGCTGTGCTTTGATCTTTTCTCACTGTCCACAAAAAAAGAAAAAGTGAAACTTTTGTCTGTGCCGGAAGTTACAGACTTTGTGATCGACTTAACCAGGAGTTCACTCAGCTAACAAACCTGACTGTGCTCCCAACTCTCCGAGACAACCGTGAAGAGAGCATTACACATCACTTCCCATCTCTCCCAAAATGCTCCGACGCATACACGCAAACTGAACTTATAAGCTCCGGTCCGTTTACCTTGAAAATCAATCTCTCAAAGCTTTTCGAGAGAGTTTATGTGCCGTGAGCCTTCCCCGTCTCATTTATTTCCCACTCACATAGCCTTTAAATGTCAACGCATGTGAGCTGCAGCTACTAAAAGGAACGCACGAGGCTCTGTTAACCATAGGAGTCCGTACACCAGTTCTTTGGGCACTTTCGTTTTAACCCATTGTCCCAAAATCGGAGACACACTGAATCAAAAGCAAGCCTCAAAAACACAGAGGGATCATTTTAATACTTGGAACAACGTCCCTATAATTAAAGTCTTACCTGCACTTTGGTTTTGGAATTTGCCATCTATTTTTTAGATATCAAATTAAATGTTTTTTATTTAACTTAAAATTTGTCTCTTTCAGTATTTGGTCTCCTTCCTTGTTTTTCTTCTATCTCTTACCTTATTTTAATAATCGTATGCAAATTGTGGAGCATTTTGCATTTAGCTGAGTGTTACCGGTGCCATATACCAGTATATGCGCCTCCATTTATAAGTCCTTTGTCAAATGTGATATAACACAGTAAATCGAGACCATTGCGAGACCATTCGTTGGTGTAACAGTTGTAAGAAACGCTCGGGTTGTATTCGGAAGTACAGCGACTTTGCGCGCAAGAGGCTGTGAAAGGAACGCTTCGTTTTTTTTTGGAAGTTGGATTGTATGAGGTTACTTATTGGTGTCTCGAACTAACCATTTAAAACACCAAAGTCACGCAATAACACAAACAAACCAACCGACGGTGGCAGGCAATAGACCAGCCCCTCTCGCGTTCATCAAGCTAAAATCACTGTTTTTGTCAAACTGGAGTCTGGTGGCTTTGAAGAGAGCAGGGATGGCTATAACAGCTTCAGTTCCCTGTTGGAAAGGGCTGTCTCACAGCAAGGTGATGCAGTGAAAATAAGTCTAAAATACGCTTAGCTGCTGCTCCGTCCACAGCAGTACGTACATTGCTATTCCTTTAAGTGAGACTGGCGCCTTCTGTTTAAAAATCATATGGGATCATTAGAGCTTTATGGAGTCTTGTACTACATCGGCCTTGATTAATGCAATCTAATATTTTCTTTCCACTGTGGGTCTCCTCTCTTCACTACAGCTGACAGATGTGTTTGTTCTCTATTTAAACAGACACTGCTCTGTTGTCTCTCATGCTCTACTTAAGCTCTCGTCTACATGCGCTTGAACGCTTGTGCATCGACGGTGGGGTGTGTGTGTGTGTGTGTGTGTGTGTGTGTGTGTGTGTGTTTGTGAGGGCAGGATGATGTGCGAGCGGGCCTCTAGTGTCATGTGGGGAAAAAGGAAAGGCGGAAACAGAAATCCAGCGTCGATGGAACGCTGCACAGGGGGAGCCGTGTGCTAAATGAGTATTTATAAAGGGAGCGAATAATGTAAAACACAAATGCAGCATAAATACAACACAATGGAGCCATCCCACCTCTCTCCTCGTGTGTCTTTAGGGGCGAATTACCTGTCTCGCTCATATCCACTTTCATTACGGCCTGACATTCAGCGAGCGCGCACGTTCGCATGGGATGTGTGGGTGCGCGCGCGCGCGAGCTTGCCAGCGTGTACCTGAATGTCACGCCGTAATGAGAATGGATATGACAGTGACAGGGCCATCAACGAATGGAGAGCCTGGGCCGCCTCCCCCCCCCCACACACAACCTTGCTCTATCTAAGACAGTGGGGTGCAATAGAGCCAAGACAATAACCAAACTCTATTTGCCAGACCTCATTCCCTCATACGGACCCAGAGTAATTACTTTTAAATTGCAAAACTGAGGAACATTAACAAACGGTTGCGGCAATTTAGGTTCGCCTGGGGCTAGACAGCTTGTTTTCAAATGGAAATCAAGGTATTTTGCCATTGTCCAGTGCAATATGGTTGTGTTATGGTTTAAGGCTTTTTCTCCTGTGTGCCTGATAAAAGCGGGGTGGGGGGCGGCAGTATTTACCAGGCCCATTGTGGCGGACGACTGCGAATAGTGAGGATAATTCTAGCTTAATACTAACGCTGTTGAAGGAGAGTGTCACTCCTACTCAGAAAGACACACTGCTGCTGCTCGGCCACATAAATCAACACAGACACTTCACTGATATTCGCAGTGTGACAACATGAACAGAAAATCCCCACTTTCAACACCCACACACGCACACACACACTGTACACGGACAGATGGAGGGAGGAGCACGCATTTTCCCCATGTCAGGGTCACAGCACATCAATGGCAGCCATGATTATCATGATCAGCTCTAATGAGAGGGCTACGGGGGTGAACGCCACTCGTCTCTTTTCTTTAACACAGCCTGCGATTACCACTTTTTTTTATCCCGCACACATACGCGTACTCGTGCTCGTCTTACACCATGTAATTCTCTCCCAATCACAGCCCCTGTCACCCTGCCCTGTCGCCGGCCTGACAATGTTGACAAAGGCGCCCCCACCAAAACCCAGGGGGAGACACACAGGAGCCGCGGCTGGTTCCCCATTACGGTGCCGCCGGGGGTCGCTCGGCAGCTGATGAGGTCTGTAACACCACCTGCCCACTGTGGCTGTTGGGTCAGAGGTGCGGCTTTCTTTTCGGTCACCGATTTGAGCCTTCGCCAAAAAAAGTTTGTTGTAGTTGGAAAATCTGTGACCAAAAACGTAACTAATTTCATCACGAGTTAGCAGAGGGGAAGAAGCAGAGTCTGTATCATTGCTGGCTTCTTTTTCAATTCACGAGACGATGAACCCTTCCTGTACGGCTTTTTTTAAAGAAATTAAGAGAAAAGACCTGACCTGATATTTTGGTTTTGTGTTGCATTACTGAGCTTGTCACACTGATGCAATGCATCGGCTACACGTTGCTACTTGCGACACATGACACGCAGGGATACAGATGTTTGGCAACAGTCTTTAGCCATTTTGTGGATACTTTAAATTCAATGTGTTCTTATGGGAAGGTGTATGAAAGGCCCGCCACTTTTAAAGACATTTCGGGGGTCATTTAACGCCCCCGTTCTCGTTCCCAACTGTGAACCACGAAAATGTGGTTAACGCAGTGAACTGAAACAAAATCATCATCAGATCATGGTTTGCGTTAAAATAAGTATAAGTAAATAACAAGTATGTTTCTTACGTACGTGAGTTAACGTGGACTTTCTCGCACCTTAATACAACGTCATAATATAAGCCAGTAGAGACTAAATACCGTAAAATAAGACGTGCAAAGCAAAGAATGTGTTGCGATAACACGCAAAATTAGCACCAAAAAAAAAAAAGATACCAGATTGAAATCATATGTAATGCATGTTATTTACTAAATATTCTAATTCTACTACTGCTACTTCTGTCTACTTTTTGTTTGTCCTTCGTATAAGAGAATGCTTTCTCAAATTTTTGTCTGTGTGCATTTGTTTCTCCTTATCTGAATCAAGGGCATAAGACGGGGAATGTTGTTTGTTGTTGAGATTTTAAACCTCTTTGAGATAAATTTGTGACTTTTGGGCTGTTTGAACAAAAACTGACTTGAATTAAGTACATCTACCAATAAACGTTCCCCATCAATTTCATCATTATTTCAACATATTACAGGACTGCTGCCTATTGTAAACAGTTGAAGAACTGGCCGAGCACTGTTAAGTTGTTAATATAGTTTTCAGTTCCTACTTGATGATATGCTGGAGGAAAAGCGTGTTATCTTGATATCCATGTTGTTCAGCATGTTGGCTTGAATGAGAGGGCGAACAAAGGGCTGACAGTTATTGGTATTGTGATTATTATGGCTCTGGGAGTTCGTTTTTTGCTCTTTTCCGCATTTATATAGAGACTGATTTTGATTGTATTATCTTTGCGTATAAAATAAGTGGTTGAAACTGATCTTAAAGCGTAACTCTCGCCAAAATGCAACCTAGGGTGTTTTTGTGAATGTACCCGGATCAAACTTTCGTTTAAAAGCATAATTAGAATGGAAGCCCCGCTTTTAAGATTAAGCTTCGTGAGACTGTCCTGATCTCAACAAGCTCCAGTTTTTCACTCGCAGATCAGTCTGCCATCTTGAGAGCCGCTCGCCAAACGACCGACCAATCAGCGTTGGTTTTGAGGCGGGTTTAGGTGTGACGCAACGAGAAGCGACTGTTCAGTCTAAACAACACGGCAGCTTCCACGAATGAGATGAGCGTAGCTATCGCACAAGTTTTATCCGAATTAGAAAGTATTCCTTCATTGAAAGAAGAGCAAAAAAACGGCACTGGAGGCTTAAGGAAAAGATGTTTTTTGCTCTTCTTCCGACTAGTTTCGACAAGAGTTTGATCTGACTGGTTGATATGGCCCGTCTATCACCAACATAGGTGACAGACTTTGCTCAAAGTATCACCAGGGGCTCTACACATGAACTCCAGCATTGAGAACATTGGTTGTGTACCCAGAGTTTACTAAAAAGAAAGGTTTTGAACGACTCACTTTAGCTGTTGGTTTTTCCGCTCGCCGCCATCTTGCCAGTCAAAAAGAGTCGATCTCCGAATGCGAATGAACGAACTCCACAGGAGGAAATGTCATTCTTATACGAGGCTCTTTTTTCAACTACAAGGTCAATATTGTTTTTCACTAACGACAAAACAACAAATTATCAGTGCATTTATATGGAACTAAGCTTTAGGAGCTTTCCATCTTTACTCTCCTCCCTGTTCCGGTGCATTCGGAGATCAACTCTTTAACAACGAAAAGCAAGACACTCATTTAATCTATCTCAAGCCTCAAGCCTGTTACATTAATATATGTGACAGCATTCAGACTCGAGCCATGCTTTGAAGTGGGACAAAAGAACGTTACGAGGCCCAAACCTGGAGAGAGGCATGACTTTTACAGGGAGGTGACACAGAGAGGATCAAACGTGAGACCCCGGCAGAATAAATTGCCAGCACATTAACAGAGTGAAGTGCATGTCGGAAAAAGGAGTTAAAGAGACAGAGAAGAGAAAAGAAAATAGAGAGAGTTGAAGGAAAAGGGCAAGAGTACAGTACCTCCATAGTCTGAGACTGGTGCATGGCTTTGATTGCATTCTGTGCCATAGCTCTGGTGGAAAACGTGACAAACGCACATCCTGTAGGGGAGGGGAGGAGAGGGAGGAGGGATGGAGGGACAGTGGAAGGGTGGGAGGAGGGGGGCAGAAGGGCAGGAGGAGGAGGAGGAGGAGGAGGAGGAGGAGGAGGAGGGGGGGGAAGACAAGAAAGAACAAAAACAAGACAAAAGGGTTGGACACGTCGTTGTTATAAAAAAAACAAAAAAAACAACAGAGATTGATACAGAGAACAGCTCACGGGCCGACAACAGGGTTGTCAGTCGCCGTGGAAACAACAGCCGAAAAACAAGCACAGTGTAATGACAATCACCCCTCCACCCCCACCCGACCCCGTCCCACTGCCTCGCCCCATCCACAGCCACCACAGGACATCTGACACAACCACAATCACCGTCCGGAGGGGTTTGGACTGGCTGTTTCCCCGCCTTTCTCTTCCTCCTCCTCCTCCTCCTCCTCCTCCTCCTCCTCCTCCTCCTCCTCCTCCTCCTCCTCCTCCTCCTCCCTCGTCTCTTTCTGTCACTGTCTCTTATTCTCTCCTCTCGCTCCTACACACTGACCAAATTAGTCATACCTGAATTCAACCGCTCTCTTCTCCCAACAATTCGGCAATGTAAATCAGTTCAAATTTGCATTGGGAGCGATTTGAATTAATCTCGGGCCTGTATTGTGCATCTGATTGGGTGTCCTCTTTCTCCTTTTTGTCAAACGGAAAAGAGATGTGGCGACAGGGCGGGGCGAGTCGAGACAAAATATCTGCAGGGGGCTCGAGAAAGACGGGAATCAGATAGAAAATCCTATCAATTCAATCCACAGAGAGATGAGGAGATGGAGAGGAGGTGTGGTCGACCTCCTCCTTGACTGACACTGATTTTAGCCAATCAAGATCGGACGCAGCCAGAAGGGGTTTTGGGGGAGTTTGTTATTGGTTGTTGATGTAGGGTAGGGGAGGGAGAAGTGCTTCAACAACCCCTCGGACTAATAATATGCTAACAAACTCACCAAGCCATGTTAGCGCAGCCAGGCAACTGATAACACACGCGCACGCACACACAAACGCGCACACACACATCCACACACACACACACACACGCTGTTCAAGTTCGGCTGGCTGACACATGGTTTGGCAATAGAGGAAAAAACTAATAGCCTGGGTCATCAGATAGACTCTCGCTGGCCGTGTGGATGGGATGAAAGGGACAGAGAGAGAAAAGAGAGGAGAGGATGGATAATGCAACAGAGAGAGAGAGAAGACAGATTTGCGGAGGAAATAGATGCGATTATTGTTCTCTTCCACCTCTATCAAAAGCCGGCTGTTGCTGTGATAGAACGAGGCAGAGAGAGTGACGGATGGCCAGTTTTTCTCCTGCTTACATCCGCCACACAGATTTCATTCAGAGGCTTTTCCCTGAGAACAGAGAGGCATGTCCTTGTAGAGGCCATGCATCGCTACAATAATAATAATAATAATAACAATCATGTCTTTTGATCGCTTTTGTTGCAAGTCTTTCTGATAACCTCACTGTGTACATCAAACTAGGTTTAATGTGCCAGACGCAAGACAGGTGTCACACCTGTTTTAGCCTCTTTATATCGGCTGCCTGTTGATTGATTTTAAGACAATGTTGATTACTTTTAAGGCTCTTCATATAGAAGATAGAGGCACCAGATCAGAAAATTCTCATATGGTTGATTTTGAATGCATTTTTGGTGATTTATACTTAATGTAAAGATAAGGTGTGTTTGCTTAAAAGGAAACTCCACAGAAGTGGCCCAGTTAAACATCAACTTAAACTAAAGAGGCAACCTGACATCTACAGTATTCAACCGTAGAATTATTTTTCCTCTCAGCAGTATGGACCTGCTTTTGATCTCACATTTGTCCTTTTTCCAATGTTTTATGCCCTTTCTCACTGGAAAATATAGTTTATACGCCTTTCATATAAAATTGCCTTGCTGACTTAACATTACAGAGAAGTACGAAAGTAATAAAAAGAGACTGAAGGTTATCAGATCCTGCGGGACTGACCTAGTAAACATTGGGATGTGTCCTTTACAGTGCCACTGCAGTGCTAGCTGGTGTTAGATAGGACATTCGAAAAGGGGGTCATTTTTTCAACTGATTCAGGGGACTGCCTATTTTAGACGGGCCACAATCTGTCATTTAACTGCTTAGTTTCAAGCAGGTTGCCCCATCTTGTGCAGAGAAATGCTGCCCCAGAACTGGATCAGTAATGGAGGGGGCTTCCATTTGGGTTAGCCCTCCAGACTGGCCCTGATAGGTCCTGACTCTATTTAAAAATTTGGTCAGCAACAACGTCACTGGCTGTCATCTAATGGAACTCCACTTGCACTGGCAGACAGAATACTTTTTCTCACAAATAAACATTTATATATTCAGCGCTGCCGTTTCTGCAGCTCGATCCTGTCGAAACTTCTAAATAAAGAATTCCTGAGCGCCGGATTCATTTATGTCAAAGCTGTTAATGAAAAAAAAGCAAACCTTTAAAAGCCATGCTTGCTGGCTGGCTGGTTGGTGCGTGTCTTATTTTTCACGGCAGAGAGATGGGACGTGGCTTGAGCACTAAAAATACCTCACGGGCCGCATTCTGTCGTCAGCGGAGAACCAAACAGTCCTTTAATGAAAGTAGGGTAACTCCCAAGGCCCAGCCATCCACTGGTGGTGTGATCCATATTTTATTAATAGTGGGATGGTGGAGCTCTTTTCTGACTGATACAGCGCTTCAACAGCTCAGTGCGGCGCAGCTAGGTGGGACTGAGGGCCTCTGGGACTCGTAGAAATCGTTAAAGACATATTTATTTCCCAAACCCGGTTAGGGTAGTCTATTTACTAGCCAGCCCCAAGCTGGACTACCAGTATTTCCTCTTTGACTCGCATCAGCCGGTAAGTGGTTTATATGAGTTCTACAGAAACAAGGATTTGGCCATCGCATCTGAAATATTCATGAGGACAAAAGAGAGGAGCTGAAAAGGGATGGAAGAGGAAAACGGGAAGGAGGAAGGAGGCCAATGTGGGATGTCTGGGGAAAAAAAAAAAGAGTACAAATTGATGCAAGAGAGGATTCTAGGACAGCGAGGGTGAATAGTTAGAGACGGGGGGGGGGCGATCTAAGACGCAAAGGAACATGGGAGTTTGAGTAGTTTATTTTGAGGCAGAGACAGGTTCTACATAGAGACAACCTTGAGGAGAAAGAGAGAGAAGACACATTGAGAAAACAAAGTCAACGATAAAACATCCGTAACGTCCGACAACCACAGAAAAAAAATATATATATACGTGACCGACAGATCCACATGGAACCTTTGTGACGATGACAGTGACAGCTGGTGTGACAGAAGGAGGAGGAGGAGGAATAGGAGGTCAGAGAGTTTTCAAAAGCCCCTCCATCTCCTCAGCACATAGAAACCACAAAAGGGGAGAGGGGAGGGAGAGGTAAGGAGCATTGGGAATCAAGTAAAAAATGAGGGGTTGGTGGGGCGGAATGGTTGATGATGGAAGGGGGTCCCTGTGTTACTACGAGAGCTATGTATAGAGGTACAATAGCTGAGATTGGATTGATAGATGAGACAGCCGGTGTGCAGTTGGAAGCACTTGTGAGATCTGGTCATATGTTGACCTTATGATCCACTGAAAGGGTGGCCATTTTTAGAGTGGTTATTTTAAACCCCGTACCCTAGTTTGTTGGCGAACTCAGGAGTCAACGAATCTGATAGGTTTGACGGCTTGTTAACAGGCCCGTGTCTGGTTTTTGCACCAGGCCTGGGGCACTTTGTTTAGGGTACATTATGTCGCCAACGTGCGCCAATTAGATGAAGCAAACACGGTATAAATTCAACAGGTAGACTCACACTCTTCTCCATATCAAGTGAAGCAACTTGAAATCATTTCCACATTTGGAGTCATCAAATTTACTCTTGTTGTGAGAGATTGTTTGCCTGTGACTATGGAACCCCCCCCCCCCCCCCTGCCAAAGTCTCAGAGTGCTTACTTCTTTAGCAGTTGAGAAAAGGAAAGAGTTACTATTACATGGATTTCCTGTTTTTTGTAGTTGTTGAAATCATCATGATTTGCTTAAAATTCAGCTTTTTTATGGCTGGAATTCAAACCACCATACTATTTGAGTATCGATTGATTTGTATTTGTACCGGCACTGTCTGGTCAGAATCACATCCTTCTTTATTCATTCTTTGATCAGACACTTTCTTATTCAAATGAGAATGTCGCCAACTTTAGACTTTATTCAATGTTTATTCATGTTCTTGTATGGCTGCATTCAACACTTGAGACTTTGGCGTATTTTGTTCATTTAAAAAATAAAAAAGGGTTCCTCAAAGTAAGGTATAAAAAAAGTATTGTTTGGTAACCGTACCAAAACCCAGGTATTGTATTGGCTCCAGTATAGAAGATTTTCAAATCACCTGCAGCCCTAGTGCTTTCTTTGATGAAATAACTCTATTTTTTGTGATTTGTGCATCCATGTTTTTATACATCACAGATTCCTTTGTCTTTTCTTTATAACCTTTTCTTTGAGTATGTTTACTTGCTTACTTTACTGACTTTGTATATGACCTGAAGAATGACAGGAAAAACACTGAATCGAACAATTAACCAATTAAGGAAAGGAAAGGAAAATGACTGGTATAACTGGGCTTTGAAATTGAAATTCAGCAATGTTAAATATAACCAACCCAAAGCATACTGTAAATGCAACGAGCTGCAACATGCCTCCTAATTTGGACTGTCGGTGGTAGAGGCAAAAAGCTCAGGACTGGCTTACGGTGAGGCTAAACTGGAACAGCGGGGAAGGTGAAGGATATGAATGGGGGTTAGGAGGTCGGAGGAGGGGGTGAGGTGATCTGGGGTTGAAGCTGAGAGAGCAAGAGGGGGAGGAAAAACAGAGACAGAGAGAGAGAGAGAGAGAGAGAGAGAGAGAGAGAGAGAGAGAGAGGGACAAATATATAGAGCAAAAAAAGGAGAAGCATGTATTTACAGTGGCCACAACAGCCTCAGGATGTCGCTGCGGTTCATTTGTGTTTTCTTCCTAACGTGACTCTCTCAAAACCCTAAAGGAAATCTGGAACACTTTCTAAGAAGCAGCCGGTTGAAAACAGGATCTGCTACGATGAATTTAATAGATAAACAGTGAAACATAAAAGCTACATTTCACTGTCCAGGTCAACACGGGACTTCTGACTCACTGAGGATTGCCAACCTTAATATGTGATGCAGCACAAGGATATTTGGTTGGTTAATTTCGTACATAACTCTTCAGATTTTGGTCCTGGCATGCTACAGGTAACTAGTCCACAAAGCATTCTGGGATGGGAGGAAAAACTTGCTCTGGGTTATTGGCATTTCTTTAAACCAATCACAATTGTCTTGGGTGGCGCTAAGTGCCGGACAGAGCCACAGAGACCTGCAGAGATCTGAGGAGCAGTTAACCATAGTCCTCACAAATCCACCGGAGTTTAAAATTACAACACAAAGAAAGTGTAAGGTAACGGACATCCGCCCGAAAAGAGCGTCATCCGGTGGAATTTTCGGTGGCACTGGAACTATCCCGGAAGTGTAAGGTCGTCAATATAGACTAGGTGGGTAGTGATGACGAAGGGGGATGTGTTCATGTTGCGAATTGTATATTTTGTATGCTGTTAAAAAAATAAAAATTGTTAACCACAAAGAATGTCCTAGGTTTTCGATACATAAATGCTAAAAATAATTAGCCCATCCTTTTATTATCAGTGTATACATGTAAAAGCCATTGGTTCATAAACCCCACTTTGACCAGCCAACTCTTGCCACTGGGCGATTTAGTAAAGACTTCCTGCAGGACTTTGAGCTTTTGAGTCACATCACAAGTCAACACAATGAACAGCAACATCTGTTAGAGGCCGTTCTGGTAATAATATTCACATGAGGAGCATTACGTGTGGATGGAAGTGAGTCGGAGCGACACACACCTCTGCTCAGTCCGTCGGGCCCCCTGAGGATCCGGCACTCCTCGATCTGGCCAAACGCAGAGAACATGACCCGGATGTCGTTCTCGTTGCACTTCTTCGACACCATGCCGATGAACAACTTCCTGTCTTCCACCGCTGCAGAGCCAAAAAAGAAGAAGAAAGGGAAGAGAAACAGTGTGAATGGAGGGGCGGACTTCACACACAGCTTTAATACACAGAGCTGTTGCTGTATATTCTATTTAACCCTTGTGTTGTCTTACCGTCGACCATGCAAGGTTCTGTTTTGTTTTTCTGTTTTTTTAACTTATTTTTAACGTTTTGGTCGACTTTTTGACACTTTGGTCACTTTTCCTGATGTTTTTGTCACTTTTCACAATGTTTTTGTCACCTTTTACGATATTGTTGTCGGCGTTTTAAAAAGAAAAATTCGTTTTTTACCACGTATTTGAAGCTTTTTTTCCAACATTTTTGTCACCTTTTTTAACATTCTTTTATGAACTTATTTTCAAATGCACATCCTAAGGAAAGCTCATTGTGGGACTGGCTCTAGTGGCTGTAATTCTGCACCAAGGCTGAATTTCAGGAAAGAGACTTCAGATACAGTATTAGGGGACCACTAAGGTCTATATAAAAGAGACTTCAGATACAGTATTAGGGGACCACTAAGGTCTATATAAAAGAGACTTCAGATACAGTATTAGGGGACTACTAAGGTCTATATAAAAGAGACTTCAGATACAGTATTAGGGGACCACTAAGGTCTATATAAAAGAGACTTCAGATACAGTATTAGGGGACTACTAAGGTCTATATAAAAGAGACTTCAGATACAGTATTAGGGGACCACTAAGGTCTATATAAAAGAGACTTCAGATACAGTATTAGGGGACCACTAAGGTCTATATAAAAGCATCCAAAGAGCACCATATAATGGGACCTTTAAATGGTGAACCATTCCTTTAACTGTATTTTTTGTGTGTTGTATGGAGGAACCAGATGACAAACTTCTCATTGCATTGAAATGCACTTGTTTTCTTAAACATATACCATAACGATAAGAAAGCCTGGTAAGAACAAAGAGAAAGAAAAAGAAAAGTTTAAACGGGAGAAAAAGAAAAAAAAAAAAAAAAAAGACAGAAAAAGATGAAAACAAAAAAAACTCCAGAAATGTGAAAAATGGAATGAGACAGAACAAAACACCAATCAAAAGGAAACAGTCAGAGAAGGAGAGGAATAAAGGAGAAAAAAAAGACAGTGGGAGGGAGAAGAAGACAGACAGACAGAGAGTTCATGTATTTCATCATGCCATCTGCGAAGCTCTGATCAATGTCTCATTATCACTTCAACACCGACCGCTCGCTGAGGCTCTCCAGCTTGTTCTCTCTCACCCTCTTCCTCCCTCCGCCTATCCTCCCCCTCTTCCTCCCCACCCCCCCACCCTCCCTCATGGGGGCCTCCTGTCTTCCTCCTTCGCTGACACAATCCCTCCTTCCCCCGGTGCAATCTCGAGGAATGTGAGCCGACTGCAGGTAACGGTGAGAATCTTGTGCCTTAGTGTATGTGAGCGAGGTTAAGTGTGAATTAGGCTGAGAGCGAAATCCTCATCACTCGCAGAAACAATATGTGTGTGTGTATGTGTGTGTGTGTGCGCGTGTGTATGTGTCTGTGTGTGTGTGTATGTGCGTGTGCGTCTGTGTGTGTGAGTGTTTACGTGTTCCCACCACATTCAATGTAATGCTAATCCAATTCATTTTTAATGAGGAAACTGTCAGCTCTTTCCGCGAGGCGAAAGAGATAAGCGGTCTGTTGCACTCTGGGAAATCAATAGTTCACTTGTTTATTTTGCTGTTTGAATTGTTTGTGTGTTTAAAAAACAAACCGTCGGGGTACGCTGCCAAGATAAGTGATGTTTCGAAAAGCTTTAACTCCTTTGTACACAGTGTGTGTGTGTGTGTGTGTGTGTGTGTGTGTGTGTATGTGTGTGTGTGTGTGTGCGCGCGCGTGCATCACTCCTGAGGAAGATTACCACAAGTCTAACAGCAATGTAATTAATATACTCTGTGTCGATAGGAAAAGAAAGAGAGGAGATATCGTTACAATTGAATGTTTCTGTTTCTCGGACGCGGCGCGCAGGCAGGCAGGATGGTGATAAGACTCTTAAAGCCGGCTCGGGGAGGATCTGGAGTCGACTTTTGCGTGCCGGGATAAATTGGGAGCGGAATTGGCTTCATGCTGACTTTCAACACATTAGGAGACGCCAAAAGAATCCCAAAAGTTTAGTGAAAAGAAAAGAAAAAAACACTGCACAGGATTAAGCAATAATGTTATCTCTGTGTCATAATGAACATCTCTTCTTCCATCTCCTCCACTGACTAAACTAATAAAACCTCTGAACAGCCATTCACCACATTTACACCAATATTCCACTATTATTCCAAATATGACAATTTGATACAGGTCATGTAAACAGCATATTCCGGTTGGATATTGAGAATAAGGCCCTTTTCCGAATATAGCATTTTCCGATTAAGACATCTGGGATATTCCGGTATTATTCGGGTTTTAGGAGCATTCTTTGGAAATGTATACAACACATGCTGTGTTTTTACTGCAGTTTACAGCCTCTTGCCTGTTTATGGCTTATGGTCAGCTCTGTGCGATGCTATGGTTGTTGTACACAAACCAACCAGTGAACAGTTGCGCTACACCGACCTTTTTAAGAAGCTGGTTGAAGGAATGACAGAGGGACGCTGTGTTTGCACGGTCCAACAAGTTCGCCACCGATGGTAAACTTTGAAAAAATCTTATGTAAATACATGTAAATGGGAATATTAGTGGAATATTCACTTTCATTAGACAATGAACAATGGCTGTAACCCTATTACTTCAAACCTCTAATATTGACTGTTGATTTGTGTCTATCCTACTGTCCCTTATAATGCCCATATTTAATGCTGTCCTTTTTTAAACAGTATCCTTGCACTGCTATAGTTTTTCTATTACTATGTCAACATTATTCTCTTATATTGTCCATATTTAATGCTGGTCTCTAGACTTTATCCTCGCACTATTGGACTTATTTGCACTACCACCATGACACACACTCTCATAGAGCACCTTACCATGCTTATACATCCCTTAGTACATTCATGTGGATTTCGCTTCTTTTATTGTCCATATTATTGATGTGGATTTGTTATTTTATCATCCTGTTTATGATGTATGTGTATGTTGTGTGTGATATCTTTAAGCTACTGGGACCTTGAATTTCCCCTTGGGGATCAATAAAGTATCTATCTATCTATCTAGACATGTAAACAGCTTAGTCGGAATATCATCTTTTTTGGAATAAGGGCAAAAAATTGAATATTGTGTGCACGTAAACGTAGTCACTATTACAGCGACTCTAACACTGGTTTTATTAAAGGTCATTACCATTAGTTGTATGACCTCCTCCATATTTCAACATTTTGGCTGCGATTAACAGCTTCTTTATTATGTTCCGCCATCGTTACCCCGACGGTTCTATCTCATAAAAGTCGCATTTCGCCATATTTCAGCGGAGCGGATGATGGCTTTTAATCAGGATTTCTCCCCTGCCTTCTGGATACTGTCGTTTTACTGTACTCCCCCACAGTGGACAGTGATAAAGCAGGTGGCTTATGACGCTACTCCATCGTCTGTGTGTCAGCCGGAAGGGCTCCTCTATGATGTAAAGTTATGGCAAAGCCGTTGTTTTTACTATTATTATTATTACGTACACACACAGGTGTCCGAAAAACAACTTTAAAAAAAGAAAATCCTTTTTTTTTAAAACTACCTGCAACTGGATTTTAAAGGTCACTTCATCCAATCATGGTTTTATCCATTTTCATATTCCGCTCAATTAATTCCACTTTCAGGGTCAGTTCACCCAAATTGCAAAAACACACATTTTCTCACTTAGCCATGCAAATAATTTCAGTTTGCCAAAAAATTTCAGATATCTGCTGCAGACATTTCTTGAATTCTGCCACCTGGAATAATCCACAGACATCACTGACAACAATAACTATTTTTCCACCTGAGGTAAAAAAAAAATAAAAAATAAAAATAAAAGTCAACTGTGAGGTCTCAGGATTCTAAGCAGGAAGTTGGCTTCGGAGAGACATGTTGTGCTTTTCAAATGTATTTCATTACTGTTTATTTTGGGCATTGCAAACTAAATTCAATCTATCTCAATTACATCTGAGTGGCTGCAGAAAGCTCAGCAGCAAACATCTTCAAATATCTTTCCAATGAATGAATAACCAAGTGGGCCCAAGAGGACAAGGGGACCCTGAACATTTAGTTTTGATATGGTTCAGTATCGACAGCATGCAATCTGCTGGAAGACAAAAAACTAAAAACTTTGGTCACCAAAGAATGACACGGCCCTCAATGTCAAGAGGCCCGTCATTTTATAAACCCACCATGCCTCAACAGCAGATACACCCGAAATTAGGAACATAAACCCTGCCGAGGCAAGAGGAAAATTACATTTTATTTTTTACAATTTGGGTGATTCAACCCTCATAAAATAGATACCAAATCCGATTTGGTATAAACACACCATGTCCGCAATGTTTGCTCGCCTCTCTCACTAAACTACAACTTTAATGACATTGTCTTTTAGTTTCCAAATGTACCTCGACTAAATATCACGGAACATAATGGACCTGACAGAGGGTTATTGCTGCGTCAAAATGCAGCCAATTAAAAACCGATTGGAATAATAGAGCAACAACATTCAGACCTTGTTCAAGTGTCTTTAAAGACACAATAAAACACAACTTCCTTCTGTGTTCCCGCATTAACTGCTTTTCTTGGTATATGTTTAGAAGCACTTTCTGGGAATTTATATCAAAGTTGCCCTCCTTTCACCTCCGTTAGAATATTACCTCAAGCTGACTCATTCCTGCACTCGAGGGTGGATATGTGAATTCTATCCAATCAAATATGAAACCTCCCATCTTATAAAACAACACTTCTTTATCCCGTGGGTCGTAGTACCGTGGGTAGCCGTAGATTCAAGGGTCGAAGGTTTAAAAACCTTGTTTATAGTTCCCGAAGACGCTTTCGTGATTTAACAATGCAGGGGAGAGAGGTGTGGGTGGATGGGTGGCGTACAGCTTCAGTACCCTGTGGTTCTCCAGAAACTCCGTGATTGAAAGGTCATACCCACTTCGAAGCAATCAGATGAAATCAAAATACCGCCTGAAATTATGCCCTGCTCACACATTTCGTTTTCCTTTCCAGAAGAGAAAGATGCTTGAGTAACGTTTGCTAAAAACAAGGAAACAATGAGACTATATTTGTGAGCCGTTTTTGAAGATTTACATCCTCATGGGAATCAATGGGATTGGAGATGAGAACCTCAGACAGGGTAGGAAAGTCATAAAGTATTTATAGTATAGTATATATATATATCTTTTCATGAGATTTGTTGACAATAAAGACAATCGCAGAATAATTGCCTTATTCTTTAGCAACCCTGTCTCCTAAAAATTACGTTCCCATACAACTAATTTGGATTCTCAATTATGTTTTTTGAGGGAAATGTATTTTGTCCCGAGTTAGTTTTAATCTAAAACAACTTTCTAATCAGATGCATTAGGGAGGAGGTCGGGGATGGATGTGTCAAACAAACACAGGACTTTAAAAGATAAAAGTCTGGAGATTCTAGTCTGGAGTGCACTCTTCTTGCAAAAATGTAAAAAGCCTTTATTTAAATGGTTATTTCATATCAAAATCTTAGTATATTAAAAATAGAACTGGGTAGCAACCCACGCGTAGTGACACAAACTGCTTTCTTCAAGGGTTCTTTTTCAAACACAGGACTTTCGACAAGGAGGCCGCTGTTAGTATCCCGCGTGAAACCAAAAGTCAACGGTGACTTCTTTTAACTCATGTACATAAGTTAACTAACGTTACGTACCTAACTTAAATAATTTACTCAATGTACTTAACATATTTAACTTATGTACGTAACTTCAAGAGATATTTTGTTGATTTAAATCCAGCTCTGTGTCATCTTTGTGTGGGCAGTGTGTTTAGATGAACAGTGTTTAGCTTCCCTCTATAGCGCCAGTGCACATGCCGGAGAGCAGCGGAGGTCTACCGAGATCCGCCGGATGGCGGGAAACTTTTCATGGAGGTCCGCAGAGATCCAATAAACACGCTGTGACATCTAAACACAGTGCCCACACAAAGATGACACAGAGCTGGTTTCAAATCGGCAAAGTATCCCTTTAAGTTAAGAAACAAACGCACTCATTTTAACCCAAACCATGATCTTGTCCTTAACCTAACCAAGTAGTATTGTTTCAATTCACAACATTAACCACGTTTAAAACTGCGACGGTTTCACAAGGAGCGCCAGTCGCTGGTAGGACGTGTTGAAACAAACGTAATCCGGGAGAAAATAAGTTTGCCTTGAAGCGTAATTGAGAATGCCGTTTACTTGAATGGGAACTTAATCTTTTAGGAGACAGGGTCATTTTTAAAGACACCCTGATACTGCCTCTGGTATCTACTATCCAACAGCTTCCTTGTTAGAATGAGAAGGAATGGAAGGGGAGGCTCAGCACAGGGAATGAATTCAGAACTGGATCTGCAATATGTAGTTTGGAAATGGGGTGATCTGAGGACGGAGTGTGTGACAGTGCTTGTGTGAGATATATGCATAAAAGTGATTGTGCGTGCGTGTATGTTCGTGTGTGTGTGTGTGTGTAGTGTTTGTATGAGCGAGCAGCCACAGGGGAGAGAGGATGGTTCACCATGAGGCCAAAACGATTCAACTTTCACTGACCTTCTTCCGAAGCACCTTAATAATTCATAACACATTTTATATATTTATATATATATATATATATAAAAAATATATATTTATATATATCAGCATTTCCCCCCTCTCTCTTTTCTCTGTTCCTCTCTATGTCTCTCGCTCATTCTCTTTCCCAGTCCCTCATGCCAGTCAAGCAGTGAGCAAACACGCAGGTGAGATAGCTATTACCAAGCAAATTCAGAAAGGCTATTGATGCATGTGTGTGTGATATTGATGCGTATGTAATTCTGTGTGTGTGTGTGTGTGGCCACTCACCATTAGATTTCTCACTGTCTGCAGGTTTCATCTGAATAGGGTGGTGCATCTGTAGAGACAGAAGAGAAGGACAAAATATATTAAAACGCTGCACACATACACGTGCATGAACACAATCAGAAATTGCCCACACTTACGTGCAATATGTCTCATATTCAGATTCAATCCGGACGTGGTTTCAAAACTCATTCATTCATACTGTAGGTGTATGCATCTCAATGAGCCAGATGTAAAATATAGTTGCACCAGTTTGGGATTTTCTGTGCTTGACACAAATCTGGCTCAGCACTGCAAGCTGTTTTTACAATTTGTTAAAAACACCAGAACAGGACAAGGAACAAAAGGGAGAAGAACAAGAGCAAGACCAAAAGTCTAAGAGCAAGAGCGTGGAGAGAAAGATTAAAAACGAGAAGACCAAAAATGAGAACAAAAGGGAGAAGAACAAGAGCAAAACCAAACGTCTAAGAGTAAGAGCATGGAGAGAAAGATTAAAAACGAGAAGACCAAAAATGAGAACAAAAGGGAGAAGAAAAAGAAAAATTTGCAGTCCAAGACCAAGAAGGGGAAGCAATAGAATAACAACAAACACAACTAAAAGAAGAAAACAAGAAGAACAAGTAGTAGCAGTAATTTCTGAAACCAGCTTAGCATATGAGCTAAGTAAAAACTCGCCAGCCACTAACACAAACGCATGATGATGATGACTCGTATGAATATATTACAAAAGAGATACAAAGTTATGCTGGCCGTCAGGCCACTCACACACTGCCTTCGCTTACTGTACACACACACACATTCACATTCAGTAGTGGCAAAGGTAAGTGTTGAGATGAACGGCACATACAGTACAGCGGCACCTTATGCCGCCTGAATGGCTGCAAATGTAAAAAATTGCCAGAGTTACACCGTAATCTGTTCCGGGTTCCCCCTAAACTGTAAACTAAGTGACAAGTAAGTGACAATAAAAGATTCAGCGACTTAAACATCTCCTCATAATGTCTATCTGGTCTTATATGTTGCTCTCCATTTCTCTTTTAAAAAAAAAACAGCCTGCCAGAAGCCATTAGACAGGCTGAGTCTGTGGATGTTTTTAAGAAGCGCCTTAAGACGCACTTTGATGTATACACATGTGCGTTTTATGCTTGTGTACGTATGCTTTCGTCTTTGTGAAGAACTTTGGTGCAAACTTGTTAGCATTTAAAGTGAGAAATAAATGAGTGAAATAAACGTGAACTTAAATCAGAGGAGTGAATATGTGATCCAGACCAATTAAAGATGGTCTGGCCGATCTGGAGGCATTCTGATTGCAACATGTTGGGCGTGCATTCATTTGCATTTTTCCTCACTCAAAGATAAGATACCGAGATACAGATTGCATGCTTATAGCAAGTGTAAATGGGGTCTAAATGCCTGCGTTTACACTTGTCTTTTAAGATACTGGACGGGCGCCTGGGTAACTCACCTAGTAGAGCGGGCGCCCACGTGTAGAGGTTTACTCCTCGACGCAGGGGCCGCGGGTTTGAATCCGATCTGTGGCCCTTTGCTGCATGTCATTCCCCCTCTCTCTCCTCTTTCATGTCTAAACTGTCCTATACAAATAAAGGCCTAAAATGGCCCCCAAAAAAACACAGGATATATCTCTGATGTACCCAGGAAGCAGTTAATTGGAGCTGAATGATGGATGTGTTTTTAAGGTGGCGGCTCTTCTTTTATGGAAAACAAGAAAACACTTCACAGATGAGAAGGCTTTGTCACCTCTCTCTCTTCTTTCCCTCCCCCTCTCTCCCACCCTCCTTCAATCTCTCCTCCTCTGTCCCTTTTTTTATTCCCCCCATCCCTCTTTCCTTTATGGGAGATTATGTGGCTGTTTGATCTGCGGAGAAATGAATGACAGTGATTCTCCAAATCTAGCCCAGTATCAATCACACTCAGAGTCAAATACCAGCAGAGAGTGTGAGAGAGAGTGTGTGTGTGTGCCCTGTCTTACCCATAACGCCCCTGGGCTCAGTCACGCTGTGACAGAAGGCTTTGATCTTCCAATTCTATCACACACCTTTATCCCAACTCTCTCTTGCTCTCTTCCTTATCATCCTTACTCTACTTTTTTTTTTTGGAGACCTGTCACACACTCACTCACACACACACACACACACACACACACACACACACACACACACACACACACACACACACACACACACACACACACACACACACACACACACACACACACACACACACACACACACACACACACACACACACACACACACACACACACACACACACACACACACACACACACAGTCTGCCGGTGATCAGTTCCCAAACCTGCCTGATGGGGGCAGTCAATGGTGGAGGAGGAAGAAACAAAGAAAGACAAAAGTACAGCTGTTCCTGCAGACCATTACTGACTCCCCCCAAAACATAACCAAAAAAAGAACAAAGAGACAAACAAACACTGCATCATCTGTACCTACATGTATGCAGCTAAACACAAAAACGCTGTGAATTATATATTAATAATCTGATGGCCGATATGTGATTTGTGATGCATTTCGGGCAGAAATGTCTGCACAAAGGCAAACAACACTAGACCTAAGACTGAAAGACTGAAAAACAACAGTAAGAAAGCAAATAAGAAAGGAAGAGGAAGAAAAAAAGAAAAGAAAAAAAAGACTACTACTACTTTACTGAATGACTAACAGTTTACTGTGTATTTAAGGGTTTTTTATCTGTATTTTCTTTTTATCGGACCTTGTTCTTTGATTTTTATTGTTTCTGATGGCATGTTTTCTCCTTTATCACTGCTCATGTATTGATTCAGTATCTTAATGTGTAAAGTGTTTTTGAAAAGTGAATTAAAAATAAAGTTTTCGGACGGAACCGGTACAGACAGTCGCTTCAGCGTCGCTGTGCGAGTGCTGTTGCTGCGCGAGCGGGACACTGACATCATGTTTGCGGGCTTCTTGAAAAAAAGAAGAAACTGAGCTACAAAATTGACGGTGTGATTGAACGCTTTGCCTGGCAAAGGTCTGCACATAGGAAAAGAAGGGGAAAAGAAAAAGAGGATAAAAAGAGAGAAAAGAAAAAAAACAACACTACAGAAGAACCAGAGTGCGAACTAAATGACAGAGTAACAATGAAATTGAAATGTGATGGTCGCACGCTTTAACTGCTACTTTACTGTGTGCAGCAGCAGCCGACATGCATGAGGGATAAGAAGAAAGAAAGAAAGAAAGAAATGAGAGTATACAGTATATTAAAGAAACAAAGAAGCAAGAAAGATGGATAGAGAATCTTAGGTAAAGGAAAACAAAAAAAAGGGAAAGAAGAGAAACAAAGGCAGAAATAATCAGTGACAGAGACATAGTGAGAGAAAGAGTGTCTGAGAAGCATGAAGGTTTAGAAAAAAGGAACGAGAGAGAGAGAAAGAGAGAGGGAGGGAAGAGGGTCATAGACACTGGACGGACAGGAATAGTGGCTATCCCTTCAGGCTGCAGTCTCAGTGCAGTATCACTAAAGTAACAACAGATGCAGGGACATTGATGAGGTGTGTGTGTGTGTGTGTGTGTGTGTGTGTAAGTGTGGGGGGGGGGTGTGTGAAGTCACATCAAAAGAAGAAAAGTCATGTCAAAGCAAACCCGGAAGTCACATCTAGTCAGTTCTCGTTAATCCATTTGAAAGTCTGTCCTCAAGAGGCAAAAAAACAAAAGCCATGACAGCATTCCCCGTTCTGCTGTCATTCACTCTTGAAAAACACAGCCAAAAGCTCACAAACACACACACACACGCTCAAACGCACAAACAGAACACACACACACACACTCACGCACACACAGCACACACACGCACAAACAGAACACACACACACACACACACACACACACTCATTTTCTCACACACACACACATATACACACACACTCACTCACTCTCTCTCTCACACACAAACAGCACACACTCACTCTCATACACTCACATACAAACAGCGCACGCACACACACACACACACACACACACACACACACTCACTCACACACATACACGCACAAACAGCACACACACACACACACACACACACACACACACACACACAGAACAGACACACACTCACGCTCTCTCACACAAACAGCACACACACACACACACACACACACACACACACACACACACACACACACACAGAACAGACACACACTCACGCTCTCTCACACAAACAGCACACACACACACACACAGAACAGACACACACTCACGCTCTCTCACACAAACAGCACACACACACACACACACACACACACAGGTACAAAATCTCTGTGTGCTTTTCAGGCGTCTCCTCCTCAGGTCTGTCTACCCAGAATGCCCGGCGGGTGGCGGCGCTGTCGACGCGTTTGATCTCGGAGAGCCCCCGCAGAGACCCACAACGCAAGACTCTCCTCCGCCATCCCACAATTCCACAGTGCTGTCTCTGACTGCCTGGCAGGCCCACAGCCGCAGTCTGCCATTCATTATGCACTCAGCGGGAGCCCGGCAAAAACTACTAAGTCCTCACCGCGCTCAGGCTCATAAAAAGCACAGAGAAAACCACAAACTTCCCCACGTAGAGCCATGTGTGCAGCCGGCATGATGCCGGGCTGGCATTTAGCTTTACAAACGGATCGGTCTAGTCAGGAGGCTGCTTAAACGTACTTCCTGTTTACCTTCCACATCCTATGCGCGAGTTCATTCTCCCCTCGTATTCCAAACGCCCTGTCAGCTTTCTTTGCTACAAATTAGAAATGGTCGTCACTCAAAGGAACTGCATAATAATCCATCAGAACATGATTTACAAAATAGATAAAAAAATATATAAAACCGTAAGAAGACAGCTGTACAGTTAATGACGCAATGTTAAATTGAACCCAATTTCCTGACGTTTGATTATTAGTTTGCCTGAGCTTGAAGAGGCTTATTTATTATGTGCTTGTGATGCGTCTGCCGTGCACTCCAAGTAAAGTGTCCCTGTTTGTTTTTAATCATTTTCGGAGCACTTGAATTGCCTTATTACAAACTGCAGAGTTCAGTTCTGACTGACTGAGTCACGCTGGGCACCGCCGTAAAATACATGATAAATGCACACCTTTGAAAATCGATTAACATTCAATTTACATATTAATGTGCAAACTGAAAGTCACCACTCACACACACGGCTGACAATGAGTTGCTAAGCCACCGTGTTGTCCCACTGTTCAAATGGAATAACAACTTCATTTTTTGTGCAGCTCTGCAATTACTGCAACAGCAGCGTGTTACATTTATTAGCCTTGCTATAAAACTGTTTAATATATCTGGATTTATAGTTTGTTGAGCCGCAGCTACAGTAAATGGTCACCAGTCAGCAGTGATTGTTTGCCTTTTCTTGTCGAAATTAAATTTTTCCTAATGACTTCGTTCATCTTACACGGGGGGGAAATTCTCATTTTGCTGGAGTTGTTAAAGGTTTGAAGTGGAGTTCTTCTTCCTGACTCGGAGCTTCATAATGTCTTCATCGTTGCCAGCCCACGTCCTGCTCATTGAAAAAACATCAATGTTATTATTTCTCTTATATATCCCATTGGGTTTAGCCATTGGCGAGCACTACGTGGAGCTTTCACCGACAGCTAGTGCTATGTATATCAATACGTACTAATGTACAGTACGTATGAATAGATTAGACTCATTTTTAAGGAAGAACAGTCTGGCAGTTAAACAATGTACTAAAGACTAAGGGCCCTATTTTAACGATCTAAGCGCACGCCGTAAAGCGTCTGGCGCAGGTGCGTTTAGGTCGTGTCCAAATCCACTTTTGCTAGTTTGATGGCGGGAAAAAGGGTCCGTGCACCGGGCGCGTGGTTCAAAAGGGTTGTACTTGGTGTCTTCATTAATTCATAGGCGTGTTTTGGGCGTAACATGCAATACACCAATCAGAGTGTCCTCTCCCATTCCCTTTAAAGGCCAGGCGCGTTTGGACCTTGGCCCATTGCTTTTATGATGGCAGATTTGCACCGTAATGTTTTCATTTGTAATCTTTTGCACGTTTGTGTGCTGCTGCGCTTCCCTGTGTGTGTGTGTGTAACAAGCATAGTGCGTGCGCGCTGTGCACGAGCCTAGGCGCATTTTACTAATGCTCCGTTAAAATAACAATGAAATGCTGCGTTATTGACTTTAGACCAGGTTTTTGTTGGTCAATGGTGATCACTTCCCGCTCCCTCAAAATAGCAATACGTCAAGAATGCACCTGAACACACCTCCCTGTAAGACCAGCACGCCCATGGGCGCAGGTGCAGTCGCTATTTAAACGATGTGGGCCCTGGACGGGAAATTGACAACTGCGTCGGTCTTAAACTAGAAAAGACACTTGTGTCGGGCTTTGTGCTGCGCCGCGCTGCGCCGGGTGCGAGATAGGGCCCAATAAGTCCAAATTCATTGCAAGGGGTAAACCATGCTCATATTTGACTGTAGAGTACTAGAGACTTAATTAGCTTAAAACATGGACTGAAGCGGGGGCGGCCTCGCCCCATGTTGGCTGAGTCCTGCAGCGGCGCGGGTTCGAATCCGACCTGCTGCCCTTTGCTGCGTGTCATCCCCCAACCTCTCTCCCCCCTTTTATGTCTAGCCATTGTAACTATATACTAAAGGGAAAAAGCCCCAAAAAAATAATCGTTAAAAAATATGGACTGGACTGGTTGCAGGCACCCATATATAGAGATTTACCACTCGACGCAGCGGCCGCGGGTTTGACTCCGACCTGCGGCCCTTTGCTGCATGTCGATCACCCTCTCTCTCCCCTTTCATGTCTAAGCTGTCCTATAAAAATAAAGGCCTAAAATGCCCCAAAAATAATGGACTGAAAATTGTAAATACCATATGCTTAACGTGTTAGCAAACTAATTGCCTACTTATCCTGCAGGCACATAGAAACATTAGCATTCATTTAGCAACTGTTTCTATCCTCCTGATAATAAGTCCAATGGTTCTTTTAGCTCTGTTTTTGGTCTCCAATAAGGCCTAGTTAAGCCCACAAGCACAGTGATATTTTGGTAAACAGGGTTTTATTCCTCTATTGCTCGGAGCTCTGTGTTTGGTGTCCACTCTCTTTAAACTATTGAGTAATTGAGCTTTAATTTGTCTGTGGGCACGACAAGTCAAAATTGTCGCTATGCAAGATTAGCTTATCCAATCACCAGAGGAAATTTATCTCAGTAAAAGGCCAGATGAGTGGAACCATAAGGTCCACATTACACCAGAGGGAGCAGAGTGCAGCCGCAGCCAGGATGGATTTTTACGACCTTCCAGTTAGGGGACAGTCTCTTTAATCACCTGTCCTTCTTGGCTGAGGCGAGGTGTCTATCTGCCGGGCTAGCTGACACCCGCCAACCCCCCCCAACACCCCCTCTCTTTCCCTTTCAACTGCTTTATCTTTATGTCCTCATCATGTACAGAGACTCCCAGCAACGTGTCTGGCAATCAGGCGACAAATGTGCTAACCTACCCCCCTTGCCCCCAGCCCCCGCCCCCGCCCCCCCCCCCCCATCCCTCAGCTGGCTGTTAAACAGTCCCTCCTGGTGCATCGAGTCCGGGAAACTCTACACTTCGTAAATGTTAACTGCTGCTCCTGGGTTAACATGATCCTCCGTCGCCTCCTCTTCCAGAAATGCCCCCGATGCTTAAAAGTTCAGAGGTCTACGTCTCCTGGAGCCACGGGACTAACTTGAGGCTCACGCTGGGAATAGGACGAGTGTATCTTGTGTACGGAGTGTGTATGTGGAGAGTCCATGCGTGTGTGTGTGCCCTTTGCCAGCAGTTGGCACCTTCAAAGCAACAGCCAACTTCACATGACCAGAGTGTGTGTGCCAGAAGCTGGGGAGTGCACATACTGTATGGTACCAAACACCACCCCCTCTCTCTGTCTGTCTGTCTGGATCTCTCGCTCTCACACACACACACACACACACACACACACACAGGGCGACCACACACTCTCTCCTCCCTCCCCTCTGAAGGTGTGACGGTGAGCTGCTGGGTCAAAGTCAGGCAGATGGCCCTCGCGGTCGGGATTCAATATCACTGACCGAGACCGTATGACCGAACACACACACACACACACACACACACCAGCATGACCTCTAGACGGTGATCCTTGCCGATAACACAGAAGCAGCCTCACCTACCTACCTTTTTTTTCTTCTCATTGATACTTAAATTCCACTAAAGAAAACATATTCCTGAAGACTTAAAAAACTGGTAAAAATAAACAGTGTATGGGGATGTATTTGTAATTTTGGATTGGAGAAATATTTGTTTTTCTGTCTGATACAATATATTTCCACCAATATAATCAGACTGTGAAGCTAAACAGTAGTTGGCAGGGCCTATTAACAGTGGGTATGGTATTTACCCATAATTTGGCCTTTGCTACTTGATTTAGAGCCATAATTACCTTATTTTATTCTTATTATTTTTACTGTATGCGTATTGGGTGTTTTATTCTTTGCTAGAGAGCCGCGTTAAAGAAACATTTCCACACACTTTTTACTGATTAATGAAAAATAAGATTACCTAAACTGTACAGAATGTCATTCAAAATGATGAAAACTTTGATGAGATGCACATGCCAAACCAAATCTGTTTGTGTCATGATTTGAGTGTCTTTGTACAACGGTTTGTATCATATCTTATGAAAAGTTATGCACAAATCCTTGTGCGTCATCCAAGGTATGTTAGGCAACACGAGCGATCAGTGCGCCTGCACAGACCCTGCAGTGCAGAACCTGTTTAGGGAACAAAAGTACTTCAGTACTAAGATTTCAGAAAAGACCGCAGTTTGGGTTGAAATAAGTATGTTATGTAACTTAAATTAGTTAAGTATGTAAGTTACTTATCAAACTTAAGTTCAAAATGGTAAACACTGATTTCACAAGAGTCACAAATGGCGGTCTCCTGGGTGAAAGTCCTGTGTTTGTTTAGTCTCGCATTGACAGCTCTTATCTCCAAAGCGCTGTGGAGTAAGGTCTGGCTACACCACACATACAGTACATTCTGGGATAGGAGAAAATAACATAAATAAATAAATAACACTCTGGGTTGTTTGCATTTCTTTAAACCAACAAATGGTCTTGGGCGGCGCTAAGCTCCGGATGCGGTGACGGTGGCTCTCCAAAATAGTCTCGGAGAGGAACTTGTTTTGGTGGAACATTTTTACGCCACAAAAGAAAACGCCACATACAATATAAAATGAGGTTAACTGTTCACACAATACAGGAACTATTTAAATTAGCTGGATACATGGTTAAACCTCATTGGCTTTTACCAGTGTATCACTATGTGTACTTCGTCCACTGCAATCTCACCAATTGGTCGGAAATCTTAAGAGTGCTCATATTATGCTCATTTTCAGGTTCATAATTGTATTTAAAGGTTATATCAGAATAGGTTTACATGGTTTAATTTTCAAAAAACACCATATTTTGTTGGTGCAGCTCCTCTTTTCACCCTGTGTGTTGAGCTCTCTGTTTTAGCTACAGAGTGAGACATCTCACTTCTATTCCATCTTTGTTGGGAGTCGCACATGTGCAGAAGCTAGGTAAGGACTTCTAGCCAGTCAGAAGCAGAGTATGAGGGCATGTCCTGACAGTACCTAGGTAAGGACTACTAGCCAGTCAGAAGCAGAGTATGAGGGCGTGCCATGCTAGCAGCTAGGTGAGCATTATAACGTGTGTTACAAAGTGACCACGTTTGTCTCTGAAGTAAAGGCTGGACTACAATAGAGCTGTTTGGAGCAGTTGGTGAACAGTGTTTTCTGTTGGAGATGGTAAGTCCCTTTGGGGGGGACTTTGGGCTTTTTCATTTTGTAAACCTATAACATGCACAAAAAAGATATATAAAGGAAAGGGAAAAAGCCAAAAAGCATAATATGAGCACTTTAACAATCATTCCCTGAAAGAACCAAGCAGGCCTGCCTTGATGCACGATCCAAATTTTCTTCAAAACTTGCCATTTTTAGCGTGTAGCTTGCTAGCTCGGAGGTTGTTGTTGGTTCCTGTAGTGAAGGGATCTTGAGAACGTCAACGCACAGAGAGCGGAAAGGGGCAAAGCCACGCGCAGGATGTCAGGCTTTATCCTGGAAATGTTCTTCTGCTTATCCAGACTAGTGTTTGTTGGACCCATCCCTCCCTACGTGGAATTTGTCGCTCTTTATACTGTACTACGTCGCCGGACTTCCTCCTTGAGGCAGCTCTGCACGTCCTAGCCCACTGTTACGTGGGTTATATATATGAAGTGAATAGTGTATTACTTTAGCACAAACAGGGAACAAGAACATCCTGCATGATTTTACAGTGTGTTCCCCACACTTTTGGAGACAAGTTTGTCGTGGTGTATTTTTCTTATGGGTTATGGATCAGCAGGCAACAATACTTTCTATCTTTTCAAAAAGCTTCCTATAAAGATAGTGACATCAGAGACCTAAAAGGTGGCACACCTGGTATATTCATATATTCATATATGTATATATATATATATATATGTATATATATATATATATATATATATATATATATATATATACACACGTATAAGCTTGAAAGAGCCAACCTGCCTCTTATCCTCGCTTGCTTCTGAAATATCAGTGAAACTCCTGGTTTCTTAGGATGTGTAGTCTTGAATGTGCATCAAACAGATACAAATAAAAAGCAAACTTCAGGTGGGTTTACCCTCTTCCAACATCCCTGCTCACAACTGTACACACACACACACACACACACACACACACACACACACACACACACACACACACACACACACACACACACACACACACACACACACACACTTGACACATTACAAACACACCCTCTACTTCAACACATCACTCTGACAAACCCCTTGATACAGATAAAGTGTGACTTTGCTTCTAACTCTTCATTCGGCAAACAAACGACTATAAATCAAATTGTCCTTTACAATATCCCTCGTCTTGGCAGCGCTCGGCGCACAGTTAGCCTACATTATCCCCACTTCATTTAGCTCGGTAAACAATTAACCCAGCGCGGGCGCGTGAGCAGAATGATTGAGGGATTTGGCATTAGCTATGCTGCGTCGTGTCTCCACACTAACTACCCTAAGTGTTTAACATAGTTAGCCTGCATTTAAAGCCCCCACCCCGTTTCTTTTCCATCCCCTCCTCCCTCCGCCGAATCAATATGCCTAAACGCCACCGCCAACTCGGAGAGAAAAGAGGGGTTAGGGAAGTTAATTTGAAACAAGCGATTAATATTTCTTTCGTTAAATAAGAGCGCGCGCACACACACACACACACACACACACACACACACACACACACACACACACGACAGTTGGCGCATCGATGAGGTTTGCCTTCCTTCAGCCCTGTTTGCGATAGCATTTGGGTTTCACTACAGCAATTACAGCCTTTAATTGAATTGATTTTGACAATGAGCCTCTGTAATGACACCGCTGTGGGAATGGTTGTGTGTACATGCATGTGTGTGTGTGTGTGTGTGTGTGTGTGTGTGTGTGTGTGTGTGTGTGTGTGTGTGTCTGGAGTTTGCAATGAATGAGCATGAATGTTATTTTTCTGGACTTAAATGATCTGTGGGGAGGCGAGCAGGATTTAAAGATGAAACACAAAAAGCACGTTCAAAACAGCCGTCTATACTGGTCAGCCGTCTGCGTTCAGCCCGTTCACAAAACCACTTGTCCGAGGCCTAACCTTTTTCAGCTTGTTGCATAATATCCTTCAGGCTATAACACATGAATGTTTGATGACACAAGGCTTAGTACATGATAAATGTAATACCCCTACACTACCGTATTTCCGCCATTTCAGGCTAAGCACCACCCCGACAACTACTTCCCCGGGTCCTCGGGCGGTTCCGGGCGGTAAGGTTTTCGCGAGAAAATTAAAAGGTGCTGCAGAGTCAATCAGCTGGTCTACCAGTCAGTAGGAGTTACCTCATCTTCTTAATTTATTTATTTTCCTGCCATGCGGCCCGTCTGCCTTCTAAGCGCTGTGTGGAGAGCTATTGTGATGGAGCGGCGATATGTGTAATAGGCTCGCGTCTGAACAAACAACACACACACACACACACACACACACACACACACACACACACACACACACACACACACACCGAGTGACAGTTCCGTGGACATGAGGCATTCCTCCCCTTGCTGCACTACTATCAAGTACTCAAGTTGAAAACACACACTTGTGCACACTCGAGGGTACGCCCAGGTATCAGTTAGCTGATAAACAGGGCTGATGCTGGCTATTTCTTTATATATATATGCTCTGCCTGTACCGTCGCTATGATGGATTTGTTTTGATTATATTCCAAAGTTATTACAGAGTTGATAAATGCCGTTTCGGATCGGATTGCACTAGGGTGACCACCTGCTAATAAGCCCAAGGGGGGACAAGGGCTATGTTTCTGAGGGACAATGTGGGACACTGCCTGGCGCGGCGGTGCCCCCACCCCACGGGCAGTAAAATGACTTCATGTGTTTTTACACCAAATGGGCTCTTTTTCCAGTATTAATGTGTAAGGTAGGGTTGATAAGTTATTCAAACAAAGAGAAATAGTTCACGATTCACTTACTTTATTATTATTTTTTTAACCTTTTATGGGCTAATGTTAACAGGCAGGCAATGGATTTCATCCTTGGAAAATGTATGAAATTGAACATGTTTGAAAATACTGGTTATATAATAATATGTAATATGTAAACAAGAAAATTATGTTGATTTAAGAGAATCAGAAACCACTATTATAGCCTTTTTAACAGTGATTGGCTGGCCCGGCTTGTTAATAGCCAGTGTATGTTCATTTTAGCTTCCAGTTTGTTAGATGGCACCAACATTTTGTCTAATCATAACTGGCCTGGCAACTCAAAGGCCAAGGTTTTGCTTCCAAATTTGTTTGGTGACTGTGGGGGTCCTCCCCCCAGAATTTTTTTGGCATTAAACACTTCATTTTCTGCATTTTGGTGAATTTTTATGCACCTATTTCTACCTTTATCTTTATGTAAAGGGAAACATTAGGCTACAATCCAAATACAACAACATAATGGAAAATATTGCATAAAGGCTGTCAGGAATTCTGTATTGCTTTCATCTATTTATTCTCCTTTAGATTGACTTTTCTAATTATATCTGAGTCAGCACACATGTAGCTTAGGCATCATTTATTCTTCCATGTTTTGCATCTTTTGTTGGGGAAGTAACCTCCGTAAATGTGCATATGACAATTATTCACCTCAGTGATACATTATTCATTTAATTTATTAATAAACCTCTTGATTGTAATATTTCAGATGATTGAGCAAGATTTCTGCTGCTGTCCAAAACTTTGTGCACATTCAAAATATAACTCATCCCATCTGTGCTCTCTGAGATTTGAGGGAGTCGTGATATTTTGTGAAAAAAATAAAGTTAAAATATAGGCTATTACGAGAATAAAGTCACTATATTTTAGAAAATAATCTATAGTCTACCTGCACCGTAGTCTGCTGTGCATTACGTGATAGCTCTGCTGATACTGTAGATCTCAGACCTCCTGACAGACACAGAGCCCCGTTTGAAACACAGAGCCCCGTTTGAGACGTTTAGGGAAGTGGCTGTACGCTGCTAAACATCGGAGGTGGAAAACCGAAACTTCTGGCAGAAATACACGGAGCTCAAACGCGACACATCTGCCGCAGCATGTCCACAGCAGAGCACATCCATCCATAAACCTGAAGCTGCGCAGCTTTTTATAGCGAGAGTGGACACTAAGCGACGTCCGGTTTCATATTTGTCAGTCAACTTTTTCAAAATACATTTGGGGTTACACTCAAAACATTCGGGGCTGAACCCCCGGCAAAATGTTTGATGCTGAAGGACACGAGCTCCGGCAGGGTGTGTTGTGGACCTGAGGAGGGGGAGCTGCGCTCCGGCCCAATTTAACCTCTGCCCTCAACACCTTTCAGCCACAAATATTCATTTCCCCAGTCTTTCTTGTACCCACACCTTCTCTTTTTAATTGACGGCGGTGCCTCAGAGTCAGACACAGTCTCTTTCTCCATTTTTCGAATTGGAAAGCGCGCATCTAAAAGTTCCTTCCCAGTGTGTCTGGTATGCACGTGCGTGGCTGCGTGCTGAACTGTCAAGTAATGTTCGTTTGGCTGCCTGGGGCTCGAGGATAAAGAGCGACCAACTTTTGTTTTGAGCAAGCATTGATTATGCGTGACACGGTCTCAATTTGCGGGACGCATGAATTGGGCTTCAAACGCTGTGCGCGCACGCGCTACGCGGGACGAGTGGTCACCCTAGATTGCACTCACACGTGTCAGGTAGCGCCGAGAGCGTCGGGATCTCGTGGTCTAATGAGATGCTTTCCTGCCCAGGCAAGGGCTTGAGATTTATTTTGTGGGAAAAACTTCTATATATTCTCAAATAAAACAGCAGGATCTCTTTGTCTCGGGGTGGGGGGGGATTCAGGGGCATTTATTGGCAGTATAACACATGAAAACATAAAAGCTTACTAAAAGCATTTGCTTTTTTACTACCTTGTACATGTTGGTTATCATTTCTATCACTTTTGATAGCGCTGAATGACAGGAACACTACGGTACAGATGATCACACAGCCTGTAAATAAACCCCCAGTTCAGACGACAGGATCTACAAACAAGATAACTTACAGGAACACGCCGACTTATTGGGAATTTAGCTTATTCACCGTAACCCCCAGAGTAAGACAAGTCGATACATACCCTTCTCATCTCCGTGCGTGCTGTAACGCTGTCTGACGGTTCCAGCATTAGCTTAGCCTAGCACAGATCCTGCAGGTAACAGGTTCCAACTAGCCTGCTGCTCCGAATTGTGACAAAAGTGACAAAATAACGCCAACATGTTCCTATTTACATGTTGTGATTTGTAGAGTCACAGCGTGTACAAAAAACAACGTAACATGAGACACATCCATCTTCTAACTGTAAACAAACCTGGAACTATATTCTCAGACAGGCTTGCTGTGAGCATATCACTCCGCCCAAGTACTATATTCTTCCGCTTGAGAATATAGTTCCCGGTTTGTTTACAGTTAGAAGACGGCTGTGTCTCATGTTACGTTGTTTTTTGTACACGCTGTGACTCTATAAATCACAACATGTAAATAGGAACATGTTGGCGTTATTTTGTCACTTATTGGGAGCAGTAGGATTACTGGAACCATTCACCTGCATGTTCTGTGCTGGCCTGATGCCGCTGGAGCCGTCAGGCAGCGTTACAGCACGCACGGAGATGAGAAGGGTGCGTATCGACTTGTCTTACTCTGGGGGTTACGGTGAATGAGCTAAATTCCCAATAAGTCGGCATGTTCCTTTAAAGCATACTTTTAACTAAAGTGGAAAGAGTCTCTGTCTGTCTGTCTGTCGATTTTCTCGACAACCGTTCATCCTGCTACACCCTGCAGTGCCCTGCTATGCCCTGCAGTGCCCTGCTACGCCATGAACTACTACAACTACTATTTCTAGTCATAGTTCCATTATCTTTATTCTGATTTATTATCGCCACTATTCATCACACCCCCAACCAGCACCATCAGACACCGCCTACCAAGAGCCTGGGTCCGTCCCAGGTTTCTCCCTAAAAGACATAGTTACAACTTTACGATGTATAAACCCTGTGCAAAGTCAAACCCTAATTGAAAAGTGGAACCGTACAAAAATAACTTCTTAAAGGTGCTAACTTCCAATTTTTACAACTAACATATCAGTGCGATGTGAACAGAAACCGATGCTCAGATACGGGTTACTTTCAAACATGAATGTCGTCAGTCGAATAAAACATGCATCAGCCTCAGTACACCCTACAGCTTGCAGTGTGACAGTCTCACAGTCCATTATTTCTCAAGCGTGCATGCGAGCTCCCTTCAAAAGACCGCCGAGGCTTTTGCATGAAAGAAAATGATTTCTCACATCATTGAAAACGATAATACACATTATCACTTACAGTCTGCGCTTCTGTCCGCAGCTGTGTCCACCGACATGAAATAATAAATGGCCGATTAAATGACTTATAGTCTTTGGATTATAAATTGCTCCTTTTAAACCTTAACCTTGCTCGAGATCACACTCGCTTTGATGGAGCCTTTGATGTGCCTTTGGTTGCACGAGCACACACAACCTTGCGCCTGTATTCTGGCAGAGGAGCGTCACTAATTATCTTGCCGGCAGAAAGGTAAGGGAGTTGGGGACCTGTGTGTGTGTGTGTGTGTGTGTGTGTATGTGTGTGTGTGTGTGGTCTCAGTGCAACAGTAGCTTTTAATGAGCCCCACGCTTCTTATCAAGCTTGGCGCTCGACAAACGCTCTGATCCGCCCACATGGAGGACAGGGCTCGACTGATCGCGTCTGAACCCCCCCCCCCACCCTCGAATGCCACGATCACCTTCCCTCTCACTCATCCCCCCCCAGCCTTACAGTCAGAATGAAAAATCCTTGAGAGAAACTGTGAATCAAAGGGCTTTTCATCCGTTTTCACAAAGACAGATAGAGAGGGAGAACGATGGAAAGAGAGAATCAACAGGACAAAAGAGAAAGAGAGAGAGACAGTAGGGATGTAAAGAGGGCAAGAGGTAGAGAGAGTGCGCAGAGAAAGAAAACGAGGATAAAGGACTGAACTTCTCCAAGCTGGAGGGCACTCCAGAGGACACGTCCTAGATTAGCTCTCACCCCTCCCTTCATCCTTCCATCTCTCCATCCCCTCCTCCCTCCACCTAGCTTCAGACGGAGAACAGCGGCCCCGGGGCCCTCTTGGCGGGCGTCGGGTTTGTGTGTGTGAGTGTGTGTGTGTGTGTGGGGGGGGGAGAGAAAGAGCGGAGACACCGGGCATTTAGACATCTGTCAGCCACTAATGAAAGAGTTCAATTTAGTGGAAAATCTCAAACAACCTTGTCTGACAGGCTGGCTGACAGGCTTTAACTCGCCGCGTGTTGTTGTTGGTGGGTGGGTGTGTGTGTGTGTGTTTCTGTCTCAGCGTGTGTGTGTTGTGTTAGTGAGGAGGGTGGGTGGGTCTCCGAGTGGATCGGGACGGGGAAATAAAAAAATAAAACAAAGTGGAGAAAGAGAATAAATGTAATGTAATAAACTCAGACTGTGCTGGGGCATATGCTTGCGTTCACATAAATGTGTGTGTGTGTGTGTGAGTTTGTGTGTGTGTGTTAAAGAGTCATGCAGGGGTGTGGATCAGTCCGTGCAGCAGGGGTTTGGTCTTATGGTTTTAAACGCTCCAGGGGTATAGGGCATGTTTTTCAACAATAGATGGGTGGCGTTTGTGTGTGTGTGTGTGTGTGTGTGTGTGTGTGTGTGTGTGTGTGTGTGTGTGTGTGTGTGTGTGTGTGTGTGTGTGTGTGTGCGCCTGCGTATGTGACAAAGGAATTGTACCTAGACCTCACTAGTGCTATTAGAGTTGGAAAGATGAACACAGGGCTCTCCAGGCAACACGCACGCACGCGCCCACACACACACACACACACACACACACTAGTCCCCACCCCCTCAGAGCTTCATTAGCAGGTCATTAGACACGTCGTCAGTGAAAGCTGTTGTTCTTTGAGAAACAGTTTTGCTTCAGTGGAAAGACTCCATGTGTTTGTCATGAAGATAACTCATTATTTTTCTTTTTCTGAAAAATAAATCTGGCAAATTATCTTTTTTTTTTTCTAGTTTCTCTATTGTAGATTAAAGGGGCAGTTCAGATGTTTATAAGTGCGGTTGTACTACTTCTCCGGAGTACCGACACGGAGGCTGAGAAATGTCCTGCTGTGGACGGGAGGGCTGCAGCTGAACCGATTTGTATCTATATTTGGAATATATTCCACAGATTTACCTTGCTGTCAAACAGCAAGCGTGGGTTTCTGGTGATTTTGCAGGTGAAAGGACGTGCGGGTATCTCTTAAAACTGGGCTGATTTTCAAAAGTCATAAGATGTAAAGCTGTTTATTGTCATACAGTATGTGCGGAGAGCCGGTTGTACTGTATAATCAGCTTGCTGTCCTCTCTGATGACCATTTATATAGAACAAAAATACACAAACAGAACGAGGGAAAGAAAATAACTCCGCTCTATCGTATTAAAAATGACAAAACTGCGAAATCGGAGTCTGCTGTGCAGACGTAGCGCATGTATCGATGATGAGTTGAAGTCTTTTAATACTGTGTTTATTGGTTTTCAGAACACAAGTTTTACAGATCTATGCAATGTAAATAACTATTTTTTCTTTTTTTTAAGGTGGAAAAAACAAGAGACAAAAAATTATAATAATGAAAATCTGAGAAAATAAATCCCAAAATAGATGAGTATACATATAAATATAGTATACATACATGTGCATACATTAATAAATAAATTATAATCAATAAAAAAAAAGAAAAAGAATAAAATAAATAAATATCTGAAAACACCTACAATGACAACGACTAGGGACTAATAGTAAAGTCTTTTAGATATCTGGATTACACAACACTGTTGTTTCAGCACCATTTTAAAGGACATGTATGTCATGTTGGGAATACGCTTATTCGCTCTCTTGCGGAGAGATAGATGAGAAGATAGATACCACTCTAATGTCATAATGCAACGTGCTAGCCTAGCTCTGTCCAAAGGTCACAAAAAACCACCTACCAGCGCCTCTAAAGCTCGTTATGTGTAAGTGTAAAAACAACACAATGTGAAAAAAAGCACTTCAAAATGAATTCCTTTTTCCCTACCAGACGTCGGTGTTGCCACAGCAGTAATGACGGCTCGTTTACTTGAGCCACCTTTCCCAAGATTCTTCTGTAAACCGAAAGCTTTTCACAAGATGACATTGTTTACCGGAGACTGCAGTGATAAGTGTCTTCTTACAGTGGGAGACACAGCAACTTGAGTAAGTGACGGAACCAATCCACACCTTGTTAAAGTAAACCCAGGCATTTCTTTTTGAAAAAAAGTCTGTAAAAACAAGAAGCCTTAGCAATGCGCCTCCCAGTTCCTGTTCTGACCTGTATATACTGTGGAAACATTGCTGCATCGCTGAATTTTGACAGACAGGGTGTGGAGCGGAAGTGAATATACACTTTCTGCGTGCATTACATCCCATATGCATACATTTTGGTAAACGTGCGCTGTCAGATCGCTGACAAAGCTGCAGCAGAGACACCTGAGGAGTGATGGAAAGTGATGTGGAGAGGCTCAGAGGCTGGCAGAGAAGTAACTCTTCGCTGCCTGACACTTAAAGGTCCCATGGCATGAACATTTCACTTTATGAGGTTTTTTAGCATTAATATGCGTTCCCCCAGCCTACCTATGGTCACCCAGTGGCTTGAAATGACAACAGGTGTAAACCGAGCCCTGGGTATCCTGCTCTGCCTTTGAGAAAAATGAAAGCTCAGATGGGCCGATCTGGAATCTTCTCCTTATGAGGTCATAAGGAGCAAGGTTACCTCCCCTTTCTCTGCTTTGCCCACCCAGAGAATTTGGCCCGCCCATGAGAGAGAGACATCATGGCTTTCAAACGAGCAAAGTGGCAGTTGGTCAAGGCCACACCCCCACCCTCCACCTTGCCCCCCCCTCTCCTCCTCAATAGCTACAGACACAGAAATGGCACATCCTAAGGAAAGCTCATTGTGGGACTGGCTCTAGTGGCTGTAATTCTGCACCAAGGCTGAATTTCGGGAAAGAGACTTCAGATACAGTATTAGGGGACCACTAAGGTCTATATAAAAGAGACTTCAGATACAGTATTAGAGGACCACTAAGGTCTATATAAAAGAGACTTCAGATACAGTATTAGGGGACCACTAAGGTCTATATAAAAGAGACTTCAGATACAGTATTAGGGGGACCACTAAGGTCTATATAAAAGAGACTTCAGATACAGTATTAGGGGACCACTAAGGTCTATATAAAAGAGACTTCAGATACAGTATTAGGGGACCACTAAGGTCTATATAAAAGAGACTTCAGATACAGTATTAGGGGACCACTAAGGTCTATATAAGAGAGACTTCAGATACAGTATTAGGGGACCACTAAGGTCTATATAAAAGAGACTTCAGATACAGTATTAGGGGACCACTAAGGTCTATATAAAAGAGACTTCAGATACAGTATTAGGGGACCACTAAGGTCTATATAAAAGAGCCTTCAGATACAGTATTAGGGGACCATTAAGGTCTATATAAAAGAGCCTTCAGATACAGTATTAGGGGACCACTAAGGTCTATATAAAAGAGACTTCAGATACAGTATTAGGGGACCACTAAGGTCTATATAAAAGAGCCTTCAGATACAGTATTAGGGGACCATTAAGGTCTATATAAAAGAGACTTCAGATACAGTATTAGGGGACCACTAAGGTCTATATAAAAGAGACTTCAGATACAGTATTAGGGGACCACTAAGGTCTATATAAAAGAGCCTTCAGATACAGTATTAGGGGACCACTAAGGTCTATATAAAAGAGACTTCAGATACAGTATTAGGGGACCACTAAGGTCTATATAAAAGAGACTTCAGATACAGTATTAGGGGACCACTAAGGTCTATATAAGAGAGACTTCAGATACAGTATTAGGGGACCACTAAGGTCTATATAAAAGAGACTTCAGATACAGTATTAGGGGACCACTAAGGTCTATATAAAAGAGACTTCAGATACGGTATTAGGGGGACCACTAAGGTCTATATAAAAGAGACTTCAGATACAGTATTAGGGGGACCACTAAGGTCTATATAAAAGAGACTTCAGATACAGTATTAGGGGGACCACTAAGGTCTATATAAAAGAGACTTCAGATACAGTATTAGGGGACAACTAAGGCCTATATAAAAGAGACTTCAGATACAGTATTAGGGGACCACTAAGGTCTATATAAAAGAGACTTCAGATACAGTATTAGGGGACCACTAAGGTCTATATAAAAGAGACTTCAGATACAGTATTAGGGGACAACTAAGGCCTATATAAAAGAGACTTCAGATACAGTATTAGGGGACAACTAAGGCCTATATAAAAGAGACTTCAGATACAGTATTAGGGGACAACTAAGGCCTATATAAAAGCATCCAAAGAGCACCATGTCATGGGACCTTTAACAATTCACTGTTGTCATCGGGCGCCCTCGGTCAGACGCTTTGGTCAGGTGTCTTTGGCGTTTGACGCCAAAAGTCTCCTTTAGCGTCACATTCAGACGCGCTTGGTTGGGACTCTTGGCATCGCTTTTTGACACTCTGGGTCGGGACTCTCGGCGCCATTCTTCGATGCTCTGCGTCGGGACGTACGTTTAACTTACCCTGGAAACCCAGAGTTCTCGCGAGAGCACAATTTGAATATCCTCAGCGAGTCACTCTGGCATTCAGTAATGATGCTCATTAACTATGCCCTTGAAACCGAGCTGCACCAATCACATCGGTGAAAATGTACGTTTCAGTGACACGCGAGACAAGGACGGGACAAACCCCCGGTCTCTTGGGTGAAATCCCACCCCAACTAACCTCTTTACGCTGACTTTTTTCATACTACTCGCTACCATTGTGGCTCTTAACCCTTGTGTCTTCCCATCAACCATGAAAAAAAGACTTTTGTTGATCCTATCTCAATGTTTCAGTCACTTTTTCTCAGCCACAAGTTTTATATTTTAGAGATTTTTTTGTTGTTTTTGTTGTTGCTTTTTAACGTTTTGTCGTGTTTTTTGGTTGTTGTTTTTTTTACACATTTTCAGCGCGCTATCAACGTCCTATATTTTATGATCAAAAAAGAACTTTGAAAACGGGTCAAATCTGACCCGAGGAGAACATGAGGGTTAATACTGCATGATCCTATCTCAATGTTTGTTTTTGTCACTTTTTCAATGTTTTGGGTGCTTATTTTTGACGCTCTTTTTTGCGGTTTTGACCTTTTTTTGTCATCGTTTTTGTTGTTGCTTTTTAACGTTTTGTTGTGTTTTTTTTTTTACACATTTTCGTAATATTTAATACTGCATCATCTCACAGTGCCATGGTCAAGCTTCTGCTCGGCCCGGTGCGTTCCATACAGACGCTAAAGGGTGATTTTTGCTTCACTATCTGAAGCTGAGAGCCACGGCAAGCGCCAGAATTTCACGAGTTGGGAGTGAGAGCGGGTTGTACAGGGAGAGATTTATCACATTAACAACAGACCCCTTCACTTAATGCCCTCCTAAAAAAAAAAAAATGAAAAATGAAAAGAGGCAGCCGGTATTGGCTTGTGCTGCCAATACCGGTGCCCTTTTTTCTCCAATTTGGCGCCCGTCCAGCTTTCCACTCTGATCGCATCTCCCCCCTGTTAGGGGCCTTGGCTTTTTGGAAGGAGAGATAGAGAGCGAGGGAGGGGGAAGAGTGCCAATACCAACATTGTTTCGCTGGCTTTTTACAAGCCAGGAGAGTGGGGAAGTTAATAAGCAGGTATTGGTTTTTAACGGCGGCCCGTTTATTGCTTTGCCCTCGAGCGTGCTGGAGTGCTCTACTCCACCTATTTCTTCCTGTCCATCTGCCCATCACTTCTCTTAACCTCCCGTTGAATTTCTCCCTCTCTCCATCAGCTCTTCCTTTTGTCTCGACTCGCCTCATTCAGCAATTAATTCACCATCACCTCATCATCTATTTTTTTTTCTCTGTCTCTAGCTGACTCCTTCCCCTGCCCTTTTTTAAAATATTTTAAGCTGAGGTGGAGCCAGTTTTAAAACTAAAAGATTATAAAGAAACCCTTGCGCAAAGCACTTAATGATCCGTCATTATGCCAACATCGACTCAGTGTTTTGCAAGTGTGTGAGTGTGTGTCTGAGAGTGTACTGTATTTATTGGTCCTTCTCATGTGCCTGTGTATAAACCATATCCGTCGTCCGTCAATACCGGACGCTTATTAAAAATCGGATGTCAGCCGGTCAGCGTTGTACAGCTCTGACATGATGAATGCGATGCAAGTTTAATTACGTACATATTGTGCTGTCGATCAATGTCGTCTGGGTCTTCAACGGACAAAGTTTTATTTTTTTATTTTTTATTTCCCCTGCTCTCAGAAGCTTCCCCGCACTGCCGAGAACAAAAATGAGTTTACTGGAGACTCAAATCTCTCAAGTACTCCCAGTCAAACATGTAAGCCGCATTTTCACCACCCTGTAACAACTCTGTTATGCGCTCCCCAGCCCCCCCACCCCATTGCTCTCTTCTCCCTCTCGGCCCATCTCCTGAGTCAATGTGGCCCTGCACCTGTATATAAGGAAGGCTGGGAGACAGGGAGATGGCTCTCTGACACTGAAGCAGCTTTGACCACCGTGTCTTCATCTGTTGTTTTCTTTCTTTTGGCTAGTAGATGCACTGTTTTTGGTTCACGGACCTAAACTGAACTGAACTGTAGTGCTCTCGGAAGCTAACCGAGACCCCCCCCCCCGTTTTCAAGCGGACCGGAGTTTGTCTGTATGGTCCGCACCAGAGTTTCGAACGGGCTTTCGCAGCGCCCCAAACCAACCGGACTATCCGTCGAAACGCTCCAGGCTTCGGCTAAAACAGACCACGCTGCTCAGGTGTGAAAGCAACCTGAGAGGGGTGTCTGCGGTGGAAACGCAAAACAGATCCAGGGTTTAGGTACAGGTCTTAGGTTCTAAGGGTACTGCACCGAAAGCGTTTGGTGGAAATGCGGCTTTCATCTCACAGACAGGGCCTGCAGTTTCTTACTTTGTGGTTTCATCTTTTAAAAGACATTCTTGGATTGCAGCAACAACCTTGGGCCTTGCCTTTCAGACTACAAACAGGCTGACTTAACCCTCTGATTGGACGGGACTTGTTAGGGCCTGCCTGAGAGGAAGATACGAAGATGAAGATACAACTCAGGGGTGAAAATGATAAATTATGAATTATAAATTTAATTAATTCAATTTAATTAACTTAGTTGAAGGTTGAAGAACCCTTGACTTTATTCTGTCCCCCTCCCCTTCTGAAACTAAACTAATGCCCTTGCAAGCACCTACAATCCAAATGTGTCGGTATCCGACTTCAAAAAGCCCCAAACATAAGAACCAGATAGAGGTGCCGCAGGAGAGAGGAGCTAGCGAGGCGGAGGGATGACCAGACGGAACAGAGGGAGGGAGGGTGTTATGGTGTAGAAGAAGGCAATTTCATGTTCCTATAATCCTAAAACAGCTGCAGTATGTGTCCTCCCCAGGGCTGTTTCACACCTCCAACAAGGGATAAGTGACTAACTCTCACGGCGCAGGAAAACAGACCAAATTTAACATACTTATTCCACGAGCAATTAACACGGCAACTCCGTGCAAAACAACAAGCTTGACTCTGAATTCGAGAACCCGAGCACAAATCCTTGCGAATGGCTCTTGCGGGATTCGCAGAATCCACCCCTGTCCTGCCCAGGAGGGCTATCCGCTGATCCAACTGACAGAAGCAGGCGAGTGCAGGCGCTCAACTGATGAGATTCCAGTTAGCCGGCGCAGCCAAGAGGAAAGGCGGGGAGGCAGCCAATAGCCCCGGCAGAAGGGATCTGGGGGCCTCTAAATATCCACACAGGGCTAAAAGAGCAAGAGCGCGCGCAAGAGCCAGCCCACTTCCTCTATCGCTCTCCTGGGCCTCGGGAGGGAACAATAGTGGAGAATGGAGGAGACAGCATGAAAGAAAGGCAACGCCACAGCACCAGCACGCGCCTTTATAGTTGGGCTTGTGTGAGGGTTTCCAGATATGCAGAAATTAAACGCAAGCAAACACCTGTTTTTAACCTCCAGTGGTGCTGTAGAGCAATGTCTTGATGACTGAATTTGGAAATTTGGAAAACTATAATTAAAACACCACAATATTAGTATCGTATTATATCGTACATATCCGTTACAGTCACTCCCCCGGCTGCAATGACGGTGCAGAGACTCCTAAAGCTCAGATGCAGAAGACCCACAAACGCTGACAAATCAGAGCAGACTGGACTTTTTCGGGGGGGGGGGGTTTGCACTGGCAGTCAGATGCGAACCTGCTCACACTTTGGTGCCACACACTGATGTTCATACCAGTGTACTCACTCACTCACTCACTCACTCACTCACTCACTCACACACTCACACACACACACACACACACACACACACACACACACACACACACACACACAGGTCAAGGCGGGGCCGCCTCGGGGTGCTGCTGTAAGTGTGTGATTAGAGGAGAAAAGTAGGCAGAGGAGAAACCAGGACACACACTCACCCCTGTTAAGGTCTTTATGTTATGCAGTGCATTCTGGGCTTCTAGGGCAGCTTTCCTTGTGTAAAACGTGACAAAACAGCAGCCTGGGGAGAGAGGGAGAGAGAAGAGAGAAGAGAAAGAGAGGGGATGAGCATAAGCAGCAACAAAGAGCATTTTCTCTATTCAGCGGCTTGGCATCACCTGTCAACACTGGCAGACGCTGAGTGAATGTTAAGGACGAGACATCCTAGCGGAGAGGGAGAGAGCGCTTTTTGGATTTGTTTCAGCGCGGATGACTTGAGCCTCGGGGAAAGTGTGTGTGTGCGCGCAGCGACACACACACACACAAACGCTACAAAGACACCGAGGTGGCGGAGACAGGGGTTTGCCTCTTCATTAATCCTCGAGTAATCTGTGAACAGTTGCTTACTCCGCCATTCACTACGGAAAGTATTTACTGATTGGTTTATTGCTTACGCTCCCTCACTCATTCACTCACTAGTTTACACCCACGAGGGGTTGTTCAGTCTCTCACTAAATCAAACACTTGCTTCAGAGTAAATATATTTCAGTGTGTGGTATAGTCTGATCATCAGGCTACAAAAAAAAAGAAGCTATTTCTTCTTTGCCGGAAAACAAGCAAATTACCAAGCAAAAGCTCACTAAGTTGCTGACTCACTCGCTCACATACAGAACTGTGTGTGCACTCAAGTGCATGTGCACACCACACAAACGAGAGGAAGAAGAGAAGAGGGTTTTTTGCCCGACTTGCACAGTCAGGCAAAAAAACCTAGCAGGGAGATATTTAGCGCAGACACAGAGGTGTGACTCGTCTCTTTCCCTCAAATATAAAGCAGCTGTTGGAGACATTGGAAAAAAAGTCCCACTATGGACTTTTGTCTGTATTTATGTCTTCATCATGACACTTTTCTAACAGCCACAGGGGAACTTAAAAACAAGACTGAAGAGGAAAAATGGATAAACACTCCTTGAGACAATCATTAAGAATATGGAGGGTGCAATGGTGAAATAGTCAACTGGAAGAAGGACGCATCATCACATTGAACAATGAAAACCTGATGACCTATAAATAAAATTGCTTACTGGTGGACAAACTATATATTGGTGACTAAACAGACTAACAGCCCACTGTGATGCAGTGGTATAAATATACTGACTGCTTACAGGTTGGAGGAAAATCACACAAATCAAGAGCAACCACGATACCACGGGCTTCGTCTCAGCTTAGTGTTTGAGTGTTTTCTTGCATTTAAAGGCGGTGACACACCAACCAGACGGCCAACCGTCGGCAGAAAAGCAAGTCGGACTGATCAGTCTCCCCGAGTTGGTCCAAAAAGTGCCTCAGAACACACCGAAGACACGACACGTAATACGTCTCCATAACAGCAGGCGGCGCTAATCTGTATTGTCATCCAAAAATGAAAACCGGAAGCTGATTGGATTTTCTCCGGAAATTCAAAGCCAGACTGTCATGGCGGCTTCGTTCAGAATACAATCTCATATTGTACTAAAATAGTTCACTGAAACATGTTTCTGAAAACATTTTAAGCGAGAAATAGGCCGTCCAGTTGCTGAATCTGTCTTCATTTCAGATCAACAAAGGTCAGTTTAAAAGATTTTCGTCAGATTTTGAGAGACTCTAGTCACGCTCATTCCGCTCGCTGTTCCGGGTGAGTCCTGACAGCCCTGTCTCCGACTGAACATGTCAGGTCGGCCAAAATAAAGGCCGACAGCCCCTCGGACGGACGACGGCACAGAAACACACGGAACAGACTCGAGTCACCGACCTCGCCAGACTGTCCAACGGCTGATTATTGGGTTAGTGAGTCAGCGCCTTAACCAACGCGATCAGTCCTCGTTGACTTGCTTAACAAGCTTAACACACATTATATGCAGGTGATCCACCGGTCTGTGCCTGTTTTAGCATCCACATCTTCCCTCCAGTCGCTGCAGATGCATATGGTTGGACCTTCTGCCCACAGCTTTGCTCATCTGTTCATTTCGGCGTGTATTTATTTGTCCAGAAATGAGCCTGAGTGCACCATTGTTTACACCTGCTTTGCTGTCCTCTCCATTGTGCTTATGGCACGAATCAACTCAGTGGGAGTGAGGCGGACTGGTGGTGGCTTTGTTGCCCATATCGCAGACATCGGGCCCTGATGACACTTGCCCTGCAGTGCATCTTAGTGAAATCCAACAGCGAGCATCTGGAGCAGATTTGGCATCCGATTCCCAGAGTCCCTTTGATGGGGCTGGGAGCGTAATGGATCTGAATTCCTGCGGTGTCCTCCGGGTGCCACGGCTGTTGAATAGTTGGCCCTTAGCCTAGCGTCAGCAACGTGATTGGTGTTGCGATTCAGATGCTGCAGAGGCTGTGTATTAGCCGGGATAACTCCCAGCTTAGTGTTTTTTCTTTTGACAACCCCCAGCGTGAAAGGCAGCTCAGGGTGTCACTTCACTAAACCCACACTTATACTATCAGTATTAATTTACCACCGAGGGTTTCACACCAGCCTGTACTAGTTAAAGGCATGGAGATAAGAGGGGAAATTAGTCACGACTGACAGAATATCACTGGGTGAAAATCTTTACATTTTACTCCATGTAGGTCACCAAACTGATATGATTAACACACTGAATTCTACACACTGAATTAAAAGTGGCGGTAAAGGGGTGGCCCTGCATATTCTGTAGATCTCTGGCAGTTCTGCTTCATCTTTGCTCTCGATCATCATGATAAAAACTGGACTCACTGAGGATAAAGTAGAGGAAGAAGTACTCATATCCAAAAAATAGTGACACCAATATGGAAAAGTACTCCATCATAGTTATTAAAATTAAGCAATTCAAACTGGGAACAAAAATTGGAAAAGCCTACCCAAAAAATGGAAAATCGTGAAAATCTGAAATCTTTGCAACATTCTTGTGTGAATTTGTGCAAACAGTTTCCCGTCTTTTTGGTATGACGCACAACTACGCGGGCCAAAATTTTATTGCGAACCTAAATTGTTATGCGGGCCGGATCAAAATTTGCAAAAGGAACCAGTGTTAGCCCGCGGGCCTTGATTTTGACACATGTGCACTAAGGATAAGGTCGAGGAAGAAGTACCAATATCCTTAAGTAAAAGTAATAACACCAATATGTAGAGGTTCTCCATTATATTTATTAAATAAGACATATGAAGTATGTATTGTCCTGTTGCAGGAGACAGCATCAAGGGTTAAAATGAAAAATACTTTACCAATTCAAACTGGGATAAAAAATGGAAAAGCCAAACAAAATCGAAGTCCTTACTTTCATATTTTAAGTCATTTTGATCTGCAAATTAGCAAGCAGAGCAACGTTTCCCTCTATAATGTAGGGTACGCTGTATAATAACAGCATAAGTAAATTTATCAAAAAAAAACAAAGACAGAAATACTCCAGAACTAGAGTTGAAGAGTTTCTTCTGGCTAATTAGGCTTCTGCTCACCTTGACACTGAGCTGAAGTATGCCGGGAGCTATGGAGTTATGTGATGTCTCTGCCATCTAATAGGTACTCCCTATTACCAGACACACACACACACACACACAAACACACACACATATGCTGCTTATGCCGCTTTGAATAAATGGCTTGTGTGGCAAATAAACAAAATACAATGAAGCATATACAGTATTTGACATGGCTTTCTGTGGCTGAATCCAAATGGAAAAGTTACCGAACTGTCTGCCAACGCTCAACAGTTATGAAAAGTTTTGACCGCAGCGTCTCTGCTACCTGTTTAACAACTCGCTGATAGATACAACTTCCAACCTGCCACCTCATATGGTGCAGCTATAGACGGTAAGTAGATTGATGCACGCAGCGGTGGAAGAAGTATTCAGATCCTTTACTTAAGTAAAAGTTCTAATACTACACTGTAAAAAAGTCGTGCATTGGACATGTTACTTGAATAAAAGCATGTAAGTATCATCAGGAAAATGTACTTAACCCATGTGTTGTCTTTCTTTCAACAATGAAAAAAACGTTGTGGTAAGGTTTTTTTTTTAACGTTTTTCAGATGTTTTGGTCGTCTTTTATTTTAATGATTTTTTGGGGGCATTTCAGCCTTTAATGGAAAGAACAGCAATAGGAAATCGTCTCAGGTCGGACTCGAACCCTGGACCTTCTGCGTCGAGTTATACACCTCCATATATGTGCGCTCGCTCTATCCACTGATCCAACCCGGCCACGTTTTGGTCGTCTTTTTTACTAAATTTTTGACGTTGTCTTCCGTCGTTTTTGAACATTTTATCACATATTTTTGAAATTGTTGCCGCTTATTTCGACGTCCCATATTTCTGATGTAAAATAAAACTTTGAAAACGGGTACATCGACCCGAGTACATCAAAGTAACTACTGTACTAACTAAAGCTGCCAGATTAATGTAGTGGAGTAAAAAGTACAATACTTCTGTTTGAATGGAGGCGGAGTAGAAGTAGAAAGTGGCGTGAAAAGAAAAGACTCAAGGAAAGTACAAGTACCTCAAACGTGTACAGTACAGTACTCGAGTAAATGTACTTAGTTACATTCCACCACTGGATGCACGTAATGTGGAATCACAGTTCACAAGCGCGAGGTCTGCCCAAAAACCAAAATAAAATAACATAATAAAACAAAATAAAAGTATGTTCAAATTATGGACTGGCCCTTTAAGAAAAAGTGATTTGACTAAATGTTCATGTAAAAATGCCAACACGACTCTGCCTAGATAAAACACTTTAATGTAGCCGGCATCATGATTTTTGTGAGGCCTGTAACTGTTCACTATGGTGTGTGCTTGGTGCAGAGTGAATGAGACTGTGTGTATACAAGAGGGAGCTTTTTTTTAACATTATAATTCCATTATCATTCCAATTGCACCTGTGTTCAAGCGTTGGCCCCTTGTGTGCGATTAGCAATTCCAGTAACACTGTATGGGTCTTAGCTGCAAGTGAATTATGATTCTGGTGGCATTTTTGGCATATCTGTATATGGGAGGGTTAGCTTTCGGTGTTAGCATTAGCGATTCTGACAGTGTATAATGTGCAGGGGAAAGGTTGGCTGTTAGCGCTGCGCTAGCTCCTGTGTGTTGTGATTCCCGTGGCGTAGCCGGGCCCGGGAGCCATGCAGCGTGTGACGGATCGTCCCAGGTGGTGGGCTGTCAAGACGAGGATCAAAGAGCAGAGGAGTGGACCTCACACATGCGCGCACACACACACGCACACACACATTTACACATACACGGACAGGTTTCCTGCAGGGTTTCAGTTCCACCTGTTTAAGAGTCAGCACACTCGCGGTCTCACACACACAAAGCAGCAGAAAGCCAATAGGAGCGTGCACATTATATTAAGTGCATGTCAGCGTGTGTGCTTTTTATTTACAGAGAAACATACCTGTACCACAACATCGAACAAGTAAGAAAAAAAAAAAAGGTGCTGCACACACTAGCATGAATAAGCTCTTTCCATCAATTTGTGAGCATGGGCCTCTTTTTACCGCAGCACAAACATTTACCTGAGGGCTCCGAACGCCGAGATACACTTGCTTGTGCTGTTGAGGAGGGACACTCAAAACACACACCACAGGCGCACACACACAACAAACCCCAGAGTGAAAAGGGAGATAATCTATTAGACGCTGATGTGTGTGTGTGTGTGTGTGTGCGTGTGTGTGTGTGTAACCGAAAGGGTATAAGAGTGAGACTGACCGAGAGGACGTGGGAAAGAATGGCAGATTTTTTGCAAGACAAAAAAAAAATAGAGGGAAGAAGAAGAGGGGAGAGGAAGAGCAGCTGATGCCTGTTCATAAATGCTTCATGGCTGCTGAAGGGGGCCTTTGACTGAGCGAAGACCCGCGGCACCAACTGTCGACACATCTGCCCCCCTCCAACAACAGGTCGACCCCGGGCTTTTGGTGCGTTTGGTCTTGGGTATTTGTATTTCAGGATGACATCGCCTTTTTATTTCAAATCAGGCACAGATCAGGCCGTGTTCTTCTGATCGTGGTAATCAGACCAGTGCTTTAGAGGTGGCAACTTGCACTACAACTTTACTTTCTTTGGCTTTTTTTTTTCGTGGGGAATTTTCCATTAAAGATGGGACATCCAAGTCTGCCCTGCCAGAGAACAGGTGGATGGGTCATCCTAGGTTAAGCAGCAACTAATCTACTTAAAAGACTTTCATTAGCCTGTTTCCTGTCTGTTCCAGAGACATTATTTTCCTTTCAGACAAATTATTAATTGGATGCTTGAACTCAGTAGGTAATGATTTGATCATTTTTACCAAGGGGGGGATGGACCCGGTTGGTTTCGCTCACCGGCAACTATAGCGAACCGCTCCATGAACGACTCCTTTTTTAATACCCCCTATCCAAGCAAAACTGACTACAAAACTGAATAATATGACAATGCAGTTTAAAAATAAACTTGTTTGTGTTATTGTCTCAACAGAACAGAGGAACATGAAAATATATTAAAGTTCTGATAAATAAAATAAAGTATGAAACTTAAAGGGTTAAACACGAGTGTTGCCAACAGGGAGGTTGTAGAGCGCCCTCTGGTGGACAAACTATTCAACGCCAACACTCGCAACATGGTTGAAGGGCGTTTCGTCCGTTTTGATTTCATTTTTTTTAAATATTCATTTATCGGCCATTAGAAATGCCGATACCGATGGTTTGGAAAATGCCTAATATCGGCAGATAACATTGGCCCACCAATATATCGGTCAGGCTCTAGTTTGTAACCAGTTAGCCAAAGAGAATAAGATTAGAATAATCTAGTATTTAGAGATCGGTGGAGGTACAATTATCCAGTAATCCGGAAAGAAAATTGTCTGATAACAATCTGCTTTCCTTTCCTGTAAATCATCTCATAACCACTAAGATTTATCTTGTTGGTCCAGACCTCCAGGTTGGGAACTGCAGCTCTATTCAGCGCTCACATGCTTGGGGTTGAAGCAGCAACGACTGAGGAAGGTGGAGGCAGGAGGAGGAGGGTGAAAGGAATAATGCCCTGCAGTCCAGCAGAATGGTAGTACGGTTTATTAAAAGGGGGGTTTCACCCTTAGCCCTTCCACTCGAGGCTGCCTGCAGCTCTCACAGTGACTCCTTCTTTCCCCCCTCATCACTCCACATACTTTTTTTCTTTCCCCCTCCACACGCCTTTTGACCCCTGGGGTTCCACTCAACCGCTGACCCACATTAACTACACTCTGCCGCAATTACTGATCGCACAGGCCTCTGGGTGGCATGGGATACATACTCAACCTCTCTGCATTTCTTGCACCCCCTCTCTCACTGTTCCCTCTTCTCGCTCTCTGTGAAGCTGTACAAATGCCCCTTAATGTGTGTAATTTATGTGTGTCAAAAGGGCCGCTGAGTGACAGCAGGGATGGGGGGGGGGAATGACAGGGAACACATTTTGAATTTGACAGCGCAATAAAGGACAGACTGTCAGATGGAAAAATAAAATATGGGAGAAGACGAGTGGATGGCTTCAAACAATGCCGCGGCGCTGACGGGCATTTTGGCTGATGTTCTAATCCCGTCAACGCAGGAATCGGTCCAGCTCGCAGCACTTCGCAAATCTACACAATCCACTGGTTACTTTGCTGGGGGGAAAAAAAGCACCAATGTCACCTCCCCTCCAAATCCTCCCATCCTCCCTCCCTCCCTCCCTCCCTCGCTGCAAAGACAACAAGAGCACTTTTCCGGAAATCAAAGCCGCTTTCTGGCCGACCCCGAAGTGCTCTGCAACTTCGCTCATAAGCAACCATCTCTCTCTATCGCTGAGGCATGCAAAAGTGTAAACATAGAGGGGAAAAAAGACAGACACACAGACGAGCTGAGAATCCACACACACACACACACACACAATTTCCCATTAAAATCCACCTGCAGCTGCTCTTTAATTGGGCCTGGGTAGACGGCTAAAAAAGCTAACGCCTAGTTAAGGCGATATAATTGGCCGCTCTGCTTTAGGAAAGAATGAAATAAATCAGTCCTCCGTCTCAGCTCGGCCCCGTCTCAACTGAATCCATTAGAGCAGATAATTGTCTTGGACGGCAAAGCGTTCGCTTAGCGTTGCCACAGCTGAGTGAGAGAAAACAGTTGGCGTGCAGTTTCAAAAGCCCACGTCTGCCATTGGACGGGCGTGGGTCCCTGGACGCGCCATCAGAGCGATTTTTCATCTGAGCAGTGATCGAAAATCTAAAGGCTGTAATCCGCCCGCGTGCGTTTATCTCCAGGCATTTTTTTTCCCCCCCCCGCCCGAATCGCCATCGGATTTTTGTCCTGTTTTTTTAGCCATCGAGGTGACATTTCAGGTTACAGAGGAGATTTAAAAATGATGGCTAATATATGAAATGTATTTCACAAGTCCAGGTCCAATTAATTACCTCTCGTGGGGCAGCACCGCTTGTACTTTTAGTTTTTAAGGTGGTTTGTATGGAGGAGTAAATTGTTGCGAGGCGAGGAGAATTAACTGCTGCACTTAAAGAAGATCCTCTGTGTCTATCGTCGGTGCTAAACACTCGTGGCTGTGATGTGGCTCCCTGCTCTTCCCCAGAGACCAACTGTCAATCAAGCCGTGTGGGTGGCAGCGTGTTGTGTCTGTTCTCAGATTTAAAGGTTTGATTTCCTACAGGTGGCCCTTTTGTCTTTGTCTTGTCAGCCGTGATGTTCAGGCAGTAGGCTGAATCACTCCTGTGCTGCAGTAATCAGCGACAGAGGACTTGGTTTCTGCAAGGGCCCAGTCATTTCAAGACCATATCTAACTGTGATGTTTTCTAACCAATTGCTATTTCAATTGAAATTGCATTTATTTTTTTAAGATTTTTTTTGTGTGTGGCATTTTAGGCCTTTATCTTGCCTGAAGATGGTCCAGTACCGAAATGCGCCTACTATTAAACTTGATGTATTTTTATGCTTAGACAGTTAGACATGAAAGGGGAGAGAGAGGGGGGAATGACATGCAGCAAAGGGCCACAGGTCGAGACCGAACCCACGGCTGCTGCGTAGAGGACTAAGCCTCTGTATATGGACGCATGCAGCAAGGGCGTAAATCCCAGGGGGGATCGGGGGGGTCACGACCCCCCCCCATCTAAGGGTTGTCCCCCCCTAGAAATATCATTAAAACAATGCTGAGTATTATAAATAACATAATGATGTACACTTAAATATCTGTGTAAGCAGTAAAACAATACAAACCCCAAAAAGTGCTTTTTAAGTTTAGAAACATTTTGAGTCCCCCCTCCCTTGCCTCAGAGTGGTTTGGTCCACTGCATGCTTTAGGATCTGTGCTACACTCACGGTGACAGTCACATCGGTAGTGACAGGAATGTAGTAAGTAGACGTTCAAAGCTGTCTTATTCACATTAAACATCAGATTAAGTTTTTCTTTTCTCATATAGAAATGATGCTGAGTAATTAATGAATTAGTCATGACAAAAAAGTTTGCTATGTTAGTGTAATATAGTGTAACGTTACCTAGCTTGTTGGATAGAAATGCACTCACTACAACTAACGTTACCACGGCGATAAGCCTTACGTTGTGTGTGAACTTATATTAGGGTTAATTTTGGAGATCTACAGTTGTTTTTTGCTCAATATGAAATTAAGTGGCTGATCAGTTAAGTATATATCCTCTGTCCCAGACATAACCTAATATTTATGTGGAGGACGCAAGATCTTTTTTAATGAATCACGAGAAACAGTGAAAAGAAGGATAATGGTCCAGTCTCCATGCTACACTAATGATAGTATTAAGGCTTTCCTCTGTGGACGCATGTCTTCTACGAGTATAATTGTGGCTGTATTATTTGTGTCCCCTTCAAAAATTGCTCTTCAGAAATTTTGATTATTGTCCCCCCCTACTGTTAGATCAGATTTACGCCCTTGGCATGCAGGGGTTAAATTGGGATTTGTTATGTGGGGGTGAAAAGAATTTGAAAAATAAACCATTAAATGGCACTTTCTGGAGAGTTTTGTGCAAAGAAATGGAGAAATTGAGTCTTACATGATATGTGCAAAACTGCAAGGTTAAGAGCCTATAGTATACTTGCATTGTTGTAGTATCAACAGGTATTAGGGCATTTAGCATTGCGTCATCACTTGATTACACATTGTATTACCTTGTTATGATATAAGAAGTGACTCATACAATGTGTCAAACATAATGTGCCACATGAAGGGACAGTGCAGCATATGACAGTAGCAACAGCTGAGAAGATTTGGGTCTGGGGGTCTCCCTTTTGTGGAGCCTGGGCTGTCTACAGAGACCGCGGTTTTTTTTTACAGTGTGTTCAGGGGACAGGCAGCTTGCGCATAGTGAGGAGATGTTTGCTGTATGTGACAAAAAAAATGTGTAGCCTTAAAAAACGCGTGACATCGCTTAGAGCACTTTAAAAATGGTGCAACGTTGGTTAGGGAAAAAAAACAAATCCCGCTCCCCCTTGGAAATCGGTTTAGAGTGGAGGTAGTCTCGCATTGCCAGACCTTCCTCCACAGCTGCGGAGGATCCTCTAGCTCACACGGTCAAACTCAAGGTCCGCGGGCCAAATCCGGCCCCTTGCTAATTTTGATACGGCCCCTTGTATACATTTAGGTTCCCAATACATTTTGGCCCACCTACTTTTTGTCACTTTTTCCAACATTTTTGGCATTTTCTTTGACATTTTTGTCGACCAAACTGTAAGTGAGAAGACTATACGAGACATGCAATAATACAATCAAAGATATTTGACTTTTCCCATGACATAAAAACAATAAACTTTATGTCTGGCCCTTGATGTGATTCTCATTTTCTAGTGTGGCCCTTAGGGAAGTTGAGTTTGACACCCCTGCTCTAGCTAGCCTGCACAGCATTCCGGGATGGGAGAAAAACTACAGACACGTGAATGCAGCGAGCATATCGACCAGACAACAGCCAACGGAATTCATGTTAATCAACTGCACAGTTGTCATGACAGTCGCCAGCTTAAACTTTCATTTGCTAAAGTTTAAGACGCAGTTGAATATGTAAGTTACAATACAAATAGCGCTCTTACAAATAGTACTTTTTGCCTCTGTGTTAATTGTAGGCTGGACAGACAACATCGCTTCATGAGATAGTGCTTTCATGTCTTTTTAAGAATCCTCTACGTGATTTAAACACAATTTTAACGACTCCTTTCCGTTACACACTGTTCATTTCTCTTTTGATTTATGTTGTTATTTTTATTTTTTGAATGATTTCCGGGCCATGTTGTGCACAGAGACTCTAATGTGGGATACAGCCCGTTAATGAAGACATTAAACTTATTCTGTGCATGTGTGAAGTTAAGTGTGTGTGTGTGTGTGTGTGTGTGTGTGTGTGTGTGTGTGTGTGTGTGTGTTTGTGTGCGTGTCTCAGAAGCTCATGTGGACAGGCTGTATCATTAAGATAAATGACATAGCGCGTCCCCTGCCAAAACACAGACACACACAGACACACACGCACACACACACACTGAAACAAACCCGTCATGGCGCTTAAGGTTGTGTTTTAGCAAAAGGACCATTTTCTGTTTACCCCTCTGGCTCTTTGTCTCATTCTCTCTTTATCTCTCCGTCCATCTCTATCTCTCTTTCAGCACAAGATGCCAAATTGCTCCGCTTCTCACTCGCTCCCCCTCCTCCCCTGCTCATCCACTCATCTGGTTATTAACTCAAAACACATTAAACCAACAGTAGCGCCATGATATATTCCCCAGACCGTCCTCGTCACAATATCCCACGCTGCCTGAATGCACACACCTGGGTCAAACTGCAAAATGGATTCTGCATTACACACAATAGTGACACAATTCCATGATGTAGGGCCACAAACAACAAATCTGGGAACTTATTAATTAAAGGAAACCTGACTGAGTGAAAACCTGACTGTTTTGGCTTCTCACTAACCTAAACAGGCTTCAAGAGATCATTTAAAGTATTTGCAATATGGATTTTTGCAAGCTAATTTAAGAAGAAGCTTCTCAAACAGCCCTTAGGACCGTGACGTGAAGCCAGATGATGGCAATAATGAAATAGAGGGATTACGCTGATCCACAGATATCCACTTCCTGGTTTGGCGTGCAAAACTGTGTTCCAGCCAGAGGTCTGAGCGAGCGTTAAGTCTTGGGTTTTATCTTTGACGTCCTGTAATGCCATTTTGTAACCATGTTTTACAACAAACTGGACATGCTGGTGCAATCAAATGAAAAGAAAATAGATAGCTTTAGGTCAATTCGCAGAGACTGATGAATTGAGCTGATGTCAAGACGTGAATCAGACCTGAAACACACGCACAAACACGTGCACTTGCACACACATGCGTGCACACACACACACACACACACACTCACACACACACACACACACTGTAGACTTGGACTTGAGTTGAAGCTAAAGGCAATCTCTACAAATAGATATGTGTCTACGAATGCAGAATCTGTAGGCAACAGGATAAGACTTTGGTTTCGGAAGCGTTCTGGTTTCCATTTGAGCGGGCTTTGGTTGCATGCAGGTAAGCAGTCCGCGTGGAGAGCAAAAGAGGAGGAACGCATTGGCCGAAATGCAATCTCGGAATACATCTGCTTCCAACAATTTAGCTTTTTTTTTAAATCACATGCAGACAGTGATTGTAGAGATTTGCCAAAAATGTCATCTGGACCTAAAACAACTACACTACAAAAGTATCGACTCAGACTGTAAACGATGACCAACGCACGAAACAAGAAAGACTTGGCTCGGATTTCCGCTGGCTTCATCGGAATCCCAGAAATATTGATCGTTGCTCCCAGAGCCTAAATCGTCGCCAGACCGATAGCCGATGGGTTCCGAGATTGGACTACATGCACAAAAATAAGGATTTGAGACTTGGACTTGACTACTTTGAGGCTTGAGTTCAGGTTCTTACTAGTCTCGCATTGCCAGACCTTCCTTCACAGCCCTGTGGAGGAGGGTCTAACTAGTCCACACGGCAAAAAAAAACGAAACATGCTCTGGTTTATTGGCATTTCTTTAAACCAATCACAATCGTCTTGAACGGTGCTAAGCGCTGGACGGAGCCACGGTGCCTCTGCAAAAATTGCCATGGGAAGGAACTTGTTTTGGTGGAACGTGTACGTTCCAAAGTTGTTTTAATCATGCAACAGAAAACTCAGACATAGGCGCAGATACGTGTCACGTTGGAAAAGGATGTCTTGGTCGCCGAAAACTGGAAATCAGCTGTTCGCGGACGCGTCTCATAGTACAATCGAAGTCCATTGCTTTTTGATGATGGTCAATTTGCACCTGAGACAACCTGAAATCGAGTAGTGTTAAATGGCATTCAGTTGATAGTCCATAACGACGAGACATGACCCTAAATCAAAAGCGCTCCAGTTCCATATGGGACAATTTTTTTTTTTTCTTTTTACACATGCACAAAATAATTCTACTGCGACACAACTTTTTTACACAAACGTAAAAGTCTTCTACACCTGGACAAAAGAATTCTACAGCTACACAACTTTTTTTACAAGCTCAAAAATATTTATGACCCTTATTTGATCCCATAGTTCCAACTTTCAGCCTAAGAAACTGTATCTTAGGGGTTAACGATCAGCCTTTACACCTAAGCTCTATCTTGACGAAGTATAACTTTCAAGCATGTTGCACGAGTGTAACATTTCATTTGGAAGTTTTTGTACTTACTGAATTTCTGCTGCCTATGAATGTCTCCCATGTTGTGCTAGTTTTTGTCTCATCTTTGTTGCTGATGTTGTTTTTGGACGGTGTCGGCTAATGGGGGATCCAAACTAAACGGGAACCGACGACACAGAGGAGTTGTGGAGGCCTGTAGCCGCGGTAGTAGAACTTTTACTGCGTCTCAGTGGGACTAACAAACTCAATAACTCCAAACGGCTGTTTTTTTTTCGAAAAAAAATAGAGCCTCTGGGTCGCCACTGGGGCATCAGAGTGGGCTCATTTGCCCCAAATGGCTTAGATCCTTTTTCAAGCAACACCGTAGCTAATTTGAAATAAACGCACAGAGGGGAAGAGAGGGGCCACAGTTTCCCCGACGCCTGTGAAATCACCGGCGGCTCTGGCGCAACAGTGAAACTGGTAGGGGGGGGCCATAGCAGTTGAGCGGGTGCAGATGAGGCCACCTGCCTTACTTAACTATGAGAAAACAACAACAGTGCTCAAAGCCTGCCAATAACAAGGCCAGTCAGAGCCTAATCCAATACATGTTCTACATTTAATCTTAAAACATTTAGAAAGAGAGACAGCTAAAAAAATGAGGCATATAGAGAGAGATTGCTCTTTAAAGATGAAAAAAATAAAAGGCAAGGTAGGTGGATGTGTTTTGTTTTTTCACCCCCTGCAGAAGTGGCGGGGAGTGATACTGTTGACTCATCGCCAAACCCCGACAACTCATTTACAACGTGTAGTGAAAAAGGAAGCAGGAGATTTGAGGAAGCTGAAGGACAGGGGGGTGGAGGAACTTTGGCCCCTCTTTTTTTCTCCTCAGAAGCAGCAGCAGAGAGAAAAAAAGAGAGGTGGGAGAAGAGACTGGTGGGAAGAGGAGTCATCTCAAGGCTAAGAACAAACACAAAGCGCATGGCAAGTGTGTTTGTGTGCAAAAAAATGAGTTGATTTGGGTCTGGGCAGAACGCTGTCTCCAGGCTTTCATGAGCTCATATGACTCAGTCAGAATGAGAGGGAGGGAGGGAGGGAGGGAGGGAGAGAAACTAAAAACAGAAGCAGACTCAGTGTGTGGGTGTAGAAGGGTGAAAGACACCACAGCTTTCCAATTCAACTTCAAATCAAGATCTCAATAGCATGTCATCGTTTTGGAATTTGTGTCACCTTGGCCGCCTCTCCGACTGTCTCCGACAAAAGCTTTTCACACTCATCTGAGAAATCCAAGTTTTCATAAATAAGGAAATTGTATTCAAATGTAATGTTACCGGTCTTTCGGTGGACGTAGTTGGCGTCATTGCTGACATTTGACACAGGACGGGGGGGTGTTTGTGAAGGAGGATTTAACCCGTTCCCTCATTCACTCTTCCCTATATAGTGTTTATTAAATAGTCAACTATGACGCTCATTGAAAAGGTCGTTGCGTCAGTAGATGCGGCGGCCATTTGTGTGACGCGCTGCAGCATCATGTAAACAAACTGTAACAAAAATACATCTAATAGGTCCCTGAACCCTCCAGAGAATAGTAAAAGGATTTATATTATTTATGTTGCATGTTACATTTCCACTGTTAAGAAAACGAAAGCCTGCTCCATTTTCCCTTTGCAGTTTTCGCGGGTGCTTCTTCTTCTTCTCCTCCTCCTCCTCCTTCTTCTTCTTCGGGAAAACCCGACCGCGTTGCATTGTGGTATACAGGAGTTAAATGTAGGGTACATCGAATGTACACTCAAATTAGCAGTGCATTGTGGGTTTTTCAGAGTGGACTATATAGTGAATGCAATTAACCGCAGGGGAATTCAAACACCACTACAAAATGGCGAACACACTATGTAGTGCTATTTCCGTGATAGGGAACGGATTCAAACACAGCTACAGAGTTGGGTACTAGAGGGTGACACGGGAATCAATTGTCGCTCCCATCCCATCCCGAGCCCAAGAAAATACTCAATACAAATCCCGTCCCGCTCCCGTTTCGTTCCCTATGTTATCCCTAAAGTTATCAGAGACTGTAGCGGACTCCGTTGTGGACACGCGCTTCACACGCCACCGGGCAGAAAAGAGAGAAAGTCGCTGTCTGGAGGATAACTAGCCAGTTGATACGTGCGTTTGGTTGATCGCGGTCAAGTCACTGAGGTTGCCTCGGAAATTTAGGCTACACTATGCGTGCATTACCTGCAGGCCTTGGCCATTTCATTACGTAATTCCTATCGGAGGTCTTCTCACACTCAAAACGTTACCAACAGTGAAATTGACTCCCGTACCGAAAAACTGTCACCCTCTATTGGGTACTGTTCACAAGTGGAATTCAGTTCTGGTTAAACAGTGTGCAAGTAGCACAAAAGTGCAATATTATATAATAGCATAGCCGTGTAACAATACATATATACAGTCATGTGAAAGAATTTGTAAATTAGTAAAATAAGTTGAATAAAAAGAGGAATAAAAAAATCATCTTTTGCAAATTGATCTTAATGCCTTAATTAAAATTTTTTTGAAAAATCCAATCTTTAAGGGCACCTATTTTCTTTGTGAATGAATAATATATTGTAAATAAATAAATGTTCTTCCTTAAAATACAGGGGGCATAAGTAAGTACACCCCTATGTTAAATTCCCATAGAGGCAGGCAGATTTTTATTTTTAAAGGCCAGTTATTTCATGGATCCAGGATACTATGCATCCTGATAAAGTTCCCTTGGCCTTTGGAATTAAAATACCGCCCCCCCACATCATCACATACCCTTCACCATACCTAGAGATTGGCATGGGGTACTTTCCATAAAATCATGTCTCAGTGCAAATCAAACCAGCTATTAGGCTAACTGAAGAAAAAAAATCGGGATAAGGAATATCATAGATGGGTCTATCATCACCCATTGGCAAATGTATCAACATAATCAGATATAATTCATATTGAACGTGTTGGAACATATTCCCACGCATGGCGGGTTTAAGCCATTAAGTGGCCCCGCAACAGTAATTTGCAATTGGGACCCTATTGACTCGCCCTGTGGGCATTGCACTCCAAGTTACCAGTGCACACTGCAGACCATACAGTACATGGCAGCTCCACGATAGGCTTACACAACCCAGAGATCAACCAGTACTCCAACGCGGGAGCATTACTAACTGGCCCCCGGGTTTTCCAAATCCAGATTAGCTAATAATACCCATGTGTGTTTCACTGTCAAAGTTATTAAATGCATAAATCAGTCAATCATGCCCATACATACTTAATTCAATTCCAGTTTTCTGGCAGATGAGTATTTACTTGCTTCATTCACTTCATCCCCGCTGATTCCTGTTTTGTTTCCTGTGACACTTTGAAACTTCTCTTGCTATTTGCTTTACAGTTGGATGGAAGCTGCGCGTCTCCCTCCCTGTCTCCCTCCCTGTCCCCCTCTCTTTTCTCTTTGCCTGTCTTTACTTTCCTCCCACTCTCCGTGTCTCATCAGGAGTGTCATCAGCCCCCACTACGCTTGATGCCTGTTAATATGGCAGCGCTATTGTGTGCCCGTTCGTTGCTGCTGTCTCTATTGTTTGCTCTCACACTTGACGAATTCATCAAAGGGAAAAAAAAGAAGAAAAAGGAACAGGAGAAAATAGCTGCAAATCGTGCACCTTCGCACAATTGACTGCGTAAGTCTGGCGGGGCGAGTCTTTGTCTTCAAATGGTGCACGAAATGTGTGTTTGCTTGTGTTATTTTGCACATATATCATTTGTTCTGCCATTAACTAGGTGGGATGGCCCACTCAGCCACTAACTGCTCCTGTATCTGTCTCTCTCTGTCTGTGTGTGTGTGTGTGTAGATATGTACAAGTATGTATTTCTATGTGTGTCTGTACGAATAGCTACGTTCAGTGTGTTATGTCTGCATGTCCATATGACTGAACATGTTTATGAGTCTCTTTTGTGTATGTGTCCATTCAATTCTGCATCTTAAATTGCGGTAGCAACAATAAATTGGAACATATTACAAAAGAAAGTCTTAGATTAATAGTCTAGACTATTTTCATACTTTCAGGTGAAAGGAAAAGCATAACAAGGTCAAAAAGAAAGACGAAAGAAAGACAGTAAGAAAGAAAAGATAGAAGAATGAGGAAGAAGATAGGGGAAAAGGAAGCAAAGACGAAAGAAAGCAAGACAGAAAAGAGAAAGGAATGAAGGAAGGAAAAGAAAGAACAAAGGATATAAGGTAAAGAAGAAATAAAATTGGGAAGAAAAGAAGGAAGTAAAGGAAAAAAGTAGAGGAACAGATGAAAAAAAAGTCAGAAAAATAGGGCAGAAAGTAGGTAGGAAAAAAAGAAAAGAAGAAAAGGAACGGAGGGAGGAAGGGAAAGATTAAAAAAAAAAATAATAATTCAGAATCTCCTACAGTCATCAGATCAGTGCAGTCAACTAAAACATACAATATTTCCCTCCGAGAGGGAAATAAATTGAGTCCAAGAAAAAAAGAAGCCCGTGTCTGAGCGTGTCCCGTGTTGTCGTACCTTTGCTCTGTGGAGGGTTCTGGCTGCGGTCTCGGAGTATGTTGATCTGGTAGACGGCGCCGTACGGCTCAAACAGCTCCTTCAGCTCCTTCTCTGACCAGGAGCGTGGGATCTGACCCACAAACATCTTGATGGCGTCCGGGTCCGGCTGGTCTGAATGCTCCAGCGCCCCGTTCATCTTCCCGGCTGTGCCGTTACTGTTAAAGAGACCAAAAACAGACCGTTAAGAGCTTAGAAATACATCGGATTCATACCACTGACAGGTAGCTGGAGACTTGTACACTTTGTCCCCTATGAAGGTTTTCCTCATTTTGTCTTCTGTGGTAGGACTTTTTGGAGATTTCTTAGAACCGGTTACCATTTCATTTTGAATACGTAACAATCGAATGATTTAGTGTTTATGAATTCCGACACAGCGCCATTATACATCTTTAAAGGTTCCATATCATGCTCATTTTCACGTTCATACTTGTATTTTGGGTTTCTACTCGAACAAGTTTACACGCTTTAATGTTCAAAAAACACATTCTTTTTCTCATACTGTCCCTCTTGTCTTAAAAGCTCTATTTCAGTGCCTATCTCTTTAAGCCCCCCTCCCGATAAAAGCCCAGTCCGCTCTGATTGGTCTGCATTTCCGGATGTTCCCGCATCGGAGCTTTTTAAGTCTCTGCACCGTCATTGCAGCCGGGGAATGACTGTAACGCCACTGTAGCGGCACTTTCTACCTCTACTATATAGTATAGGTGTGACATCACAAATGTACGGAAGTTCTGAAGGCTCGTTTCAGCTTCTGAATACGGGCTGTGTTCATTTCTCTGTGGATTAAACGTTTTATACTTTCACAGTATTTATATATAGCACCTCGACCTGCTTTATAATAAAAAATAAGACATGGAAATCTCACTTTTTACAATATGGGACCTAACTGTCTTAGTTTGAGTTGGATTTATTTGCACAATCATATAAAAGATGTAGAAGGTAACATCAAATATAGCATTGCTGTGAAAACCTTTACAAAAGCTATGAAAAACAGCATTGGTTTTAAGCTTTGTGGAAATGTATTTTTTAGACAACCGATGGGTTTTAAATTGGATGAAAGATCTTTTAGACAATGTTCTGGAACCATAATGTGGTTTACCCTGGACAGAAACAATTAGTGCGCCACAATAACAGAAAGCAATATCCACAAGACAGAAAGACACATACAAATATAAGTAAAGTAATTTTAGCCAAACAAGAGAACACATACCCTAAAGACAGAACCCCTACATCTAATTGAAAGTTGATATACAGTATACCGGTACCCCCAGAACTTCATTTTCAACACAGTGGCCTCTTAAACAGCCTTTAGGCCATCACAGGAACACAGTGTGAGAGCCACACTAACACAAATCCTCTCCTTACAGCAGAGATGGCTTTCCATACCGAATTTACAGACTGATATCCCTAAAGCTGGCAATTTCTATATACACTGACGCGACACATCAGGAAACTGACATATAACGCTGACCCTAAAAGTGGATTTTTGATAGTAAAGATGTGGCAGCGGATCTCTTCAGGATACCAGTAAATCCACACTGTAGGACTGAGCTGAACACACATTTTATTCCTGGCATTTTATTGCACAACAACAAACCCTACATACAAAGTATACCGTATCTGTATATATATTTTTTTCCCCCACTCAGTTGTTGACATGTTATCTGCCGTTTGTACGAGCTGTGGCGAGGAGCAGAGACACTTGATGAATGTACGTATGCCCGCAGTCCACTGCGCTGCATGTGTGCACGTTTTGTGCACGTTTTGTGCATGCTTGCACGCGTGAGTGAGTTCTGGACAAGAAGCATGCGCGCCCTGTTAACGCTGTGGTTGTGCGTGAGGATTAGGCTGCAGAACCACTACAGTAAACCTCCAGGCCCTCTTAACAGGACACAGATGCTTACACGCCGCTCACACTGGCTATGTTTCCACATCTGGAATGCATATGCAATGGAGGTGAAGTGCTTTCACCCTTTTCACCGCAGAGCTTCAACACTTATCTTCCCAAAACACACGCGTCTGTCCACGCGCTTGGAATGCTGACTGGAGCTACGGCGTCTCTTGTCGTCGGGGACGAATAAAGGCGAGTAGACACTTTCAGCGGCGAGGCCCATACGGAGATGAGAACGGCACGCGAGCTCGCACGAGGCAAAGCGCGAGTGTTTGGAGGACAATCATAGGCAAACGGATACAAGCTCACACACACACACACAGACGCACACACACATCACTGCCGTCAAGGCCTGTGGTCTACTTAAGATGGCTGAAAACCAATCCAATGAAACCAAAGTCAATGGCAGGGCTGTTTTATTGCTCCACTTTCCCTTTTGTTATTCTCGGAAGGAGCGAGAAGGAGCATTATCTTAAGAGGCAAAAACAAAACAAAGCCAAATCCCGAGCTTGGTTAGCTGACAACACTAATACCACGCTATAAAGCTCAGCAAGAGTGGAAGAAAGAGGGGAGGAAGGAGAGAGGGAGGGGAAAAGAGAGAGAGAGAGAGAGACTGGGAGGGAGGGGAGGAAAAAAAAAACATCCAGACCTTTGAACGCGAGCCATCCATCTTTTGCAGAAAGAGCCGAGGCGCTCTGCAGAAACGCCCAATTCTTTAAAGGACTTAAAGGACATGTCAAATAAAAACGCCCGAACCGGAGAAGGAGTCAACGAGCCAAAGCAGTGCTAACAGTCCTCGAGGGCGACGACCACTCCTCGCTAAGCTGGCCGATAAATCGCGGTGGGCCCTGGCGCCGAGGGAGCCCCGAGGGTGGCGGCTGATGGGGGGTGGTGGGGGGGAATGAAGGAGGGAAGGAAGGAAGGAAGGGAGGGAAGGGCAGTGGCGCTGGTGCGAGGAGTTACTGTCCCTATCACTGGGCTGATGTTAAGGCGCACAAACGGCAACGACGGTACTGGACGAGCCTTGGCGGTCGCTGGGTTCAGACTGCAGCACATCATCCCTTCGTCCTCTGACACACACACACACACACACACACACACACACACACACACACACAGAGCTTATGTGTGTGTGAAGGCAAAATGGCCGAGAAGAGAAAGAATAGCTGGAGACAATCCCTCATTGTTGGCTGTTTATGTGAGGCCTGCGGGGATTGAACGAGTGCACCGGGGGGAGACGATACAATAGCCAGTGTCAGAGGAGCGCTTCCCTCGGCCAGTACACTGTCTGCCCTGTGCTCCCCCCACCTTTCACTCCGCCCGCTAAGACAATGAAGAGGGTCACACTTGCAGCCACGCGGCGTACGAAGCGCAGAACTGCCTCGCGGAGATTGCACGCTCCGTCTTTTCCCGAAGGTGGTTGGGAGTCGGTGACTCTCCTCACTACAAAGGAATGAGCGCCTCTTCCATCGCCCCCGTGGCCAAGACTGACAAGGTGTTATTGCAAGCAGACAGAGCTTTAGCGTGTGTGTGTGTGTGTAGATGTTTGCGCGAGTGTGTGAAGCTCAGCAGGAGAGTGTCCTGGGGCTTGGATTAAGTCGTTGAGTGGATCCACTCCTGCCACAGCCTCTCCATCTCCCTCCCGCTTTCCCTCTTCTTCCTCTTCTTTTTCCACCTCTCCCTCTCAATTTGAGCCAATTGTTTGCCTTAATGGCTTAACTATTGCTTCCATCACTCTGCTCTCCCTGCAGCACAGGGCCGTGACCGAGGGCTGATCTACACCGAGTGTGTGTATATATACGTGTGTGTGTGTGTGTGTGTATGCTCAGCCAGACTGCAAAAGAATAAAAGTGTCTGTATAGGTCTTTAAAGCAGCTGCCGAGGGCCGTTATTCCCTCACCTCGCACTCCCATTAGACAGCAGACTCGCTCATCCAAACCACAGCTGCACGATACTGACCATGAAATCTCATTTATTTATTCATTCATCATCTTCATTTTACACTCACAGCTCTTCAGACCTCGCCGTTATTAAAGGGATTGGTCTACGTTTTGGCAAACGCACTAATTGGCTTTCTTTCGACAGCGAGGTGAGAAGATCCAATATCGTCTGGTTAGCTTAGCTTAGCATACAGACTGGAGGCACGGTGAAACAAATAGATCGATAAGTCTCTCTCCAAAGTCTTCCAAAGCCTCGTAACCAACATTGCTACGGTAACCAAGCTACTGTAAAATCCATATATAATGCATACAAGAAGACAGGAATCAGATTTCTCTCCGACCCCTGCCCTCACTTTGGAAGCATGTCTTTTGGATGGACAGCGCAGTGAGAGGACAGGCGCTGTATTGAGAGAGCACCAAATAGTCAAAAGTTCAGCTGCGAAAACTTATTTAGACCAATTGAGGCTGCTAAGTGTCAGTTTTAGTATAACTAGAACGCACCGAATCCAGATTTTTGGGGTTTGGCCGAATACCGAATCCACTGGTTAAGATTCTGCCGAATCCGAAACCGAATACCAAATCCTACTTGCATCCTCAGTCCACTAACACAGTAACGCATTCACGAAGTAAACAACGTCCACAGCATTTTGGCTGCTGTCTGTAGATTCCTTCGTGCACAACTCATATTCTTTCGGATTGGTTCATACGCAAATGTTGTAACAGCGGCCATGTTGCGTATTGTTTAGGGTCCTCGCCACCACGAGACAAATCGCCATTGCAAATTGAACATGTAGCTGGACTTGAATGGCCTTCTTTTGACTGAAAGTACTGCCAAACAACAACTTTGTCTGCTCACGAGTTCCATGTCCACTTTCTCACAGCCTACTGCATTGAACGCTCCACCTACGTAAACACCTTCCCGTAATCAACGGCGCTGGCGTTGCGTCGACCAGCGTAGCGCGCGTAGTGCAAGCAAAGGGTTCGGTGGAAAAAAATTCTAAGGTTCGGCAGAAACCGAAGCCCGTCAAAAAGCCCAATATTCGGCCGAATACGAATCCTGGATTCGGTGCATCTCTGACTAGGATTGAACTAAGTTACGGTATTTTGAAAACAAGGACGCACCGCTAAATGTAATAAACTTTAATCTTGAACAGCAGTTTCCCAGTCTAAAGTATTTGTCATGCACATGTAAAAAAAAAAAATAGCTGATCTGAACAATCTGAGCCTGTCAGCGGCAAAAACTGAGGATGCGCATTTGCCCTGTAGGATTACATTACAGGCCAGTTCGCGACTGCCGGTTACAGCGTTCTCGGTCAATACTGGACCAATTTCAAAGATGTTTGTTCACATTAGTCACTCAGACACCAACGTAGTGTGCTGCACGATATGAGAAACATATGTGATATGCTATAACGTTAAATATCGCGATAATGATACTCCTTGCGATAAATAAACAGATATTAAAGTGTTCTCAGTTCTGCTTCTTTCAGTATTCTGCTGAAATACAACAAACTGCTGGTGGAATTTTAAACAAATGAAAGGAAATTATTTCCAACATTCTTTTTTGAACAAATTGAACATTGAATTGGATGTAAAAGGCAGCACAAAAAAAAAAAAAAAGAGTGAGTTACATTTTAAAGTGCAGTTTTCTACCAATATAAAATCTCTGAGTGTCTTTTGGGATATTTTGCAGCCTTTTGGGATACGCTCATTGACGCTGACGATAAAAAACAATATATTGTGCAGCCCTACACCAATGCATGGGAAAATAGGGTCCAGGTTGAAAACTGTTAAGTGCATATAAACTGTCACTGTCAAACATGTATGGTCAGTATTTCAAGTAGACGGTATAAGGAAAATAAGCGCTAGTCTAAGTCTCCATAGATGAAGAGTAAACAGGGACAGCGATGAGCAACCTGGAATACATAACGGCTTGCTATCCCCTCTGTTTGCCTTGCTCACAGCTGGACTCCAACAGGCAGCCAGATAGGAATATGCTACCAAAAAAAATAAAAGACAGTGGGAGAGAGACAGAGAGGACGAGCGACGTAGGTAAGAGTGGGAACTAAAAGAGAGCGAAAGAGTGCTGGAGACCGATGCAGATGAGCCAGATCCAGGTCCAGGTCCAGGTCCAGGAGTAAGCACAGCTCAGAGCTCAGCACGAAAACCAGGCACACGTACATACACGCAGACACACACACACACGGGCTATAGTCGAGGCTGGCTGGGTTGATCCCCCTGCTGTTTATCCCTTCTGTTTCTGCTCTAAAACACACATCCTCTCTGACTCCCTTAACCCCTCAATCGCAGCGCGCACACGTGCCACAAAACAGCCCTCACACACACACACACACACGCACACACACACTTCAGTCTGTTCGTGGACGGGCCGAGCTGTCACACACTTCTTCTCATTGGAAGCGTGTTTGCAGGGTGTGTAACGGTCCCACAGGGGAACTAATCTCGTTGACAAGCAGAGTGAGAAACATCAGTTCCCCCCCGAGGGAGCAGGGCAGCCAAGGTCAGCTAAACACACAGACACACACAGACACACAGACACACAGACGCCCCTAGACACACACACACGTACCGACATGTTAACACACACATGCAGACCTGGGCAGTCACATCTCCTCACACCTTGACCGATTCTTCCACAACTTTCACGCGGACACAAAACGTGGACGATGCTGACATCACAGAGGCACAGATAACTCAAGGACTCAGCGCTGATTTAATTTTACAGAGGAAATGTATCATGACGTGCTATATCATTTAAAAAAAAATATGGGACCTTTAAGGGGCGCTTCTCCTCAACATGATAAAGAAGACAGTCCAAAACTCACACCGACTAACTTGAACCACCGTGCACACGAGCAGAGACATACAGCCCACTAGAAAAACACACACACACAATTCAATCCATAGTCCTGAATATCTTCTGCTGCTGTATCAAAGTGTAAACAAGATTAGCAACTTCACCACAACACACCATGAGAGGCATGCTCCCCCCCCAAATCCCACTCTGTAACTGATTTTGTCATCGGCGGTGCGAGGCGGATTAGTGACTCAAACTAAATGAGTGGCGTACTGTATCGACTGATTTATTTGGAACGCTTCTAGTTTCTCCTGTAAGTGACTTACAGCGAGGTAAACTGGCTCCCGGGGGCCCTGTTCCGAGCCAAACGAGGGAGTGTGATATTGCCTGTGATTCACTTGAACTTTACAATAAGCAATATTCCGCCCACCCTGGGTACAGCACTGTGACAGCTGCCGCGGGAACACGCTGTATACAGCACATTTCACACATTCATTATCAAGGTTTCTCTGCTGTCGGTGGGGTGGGGGCCGTAGGGAGGGAGGACAGCTTTGATGGAGCTAGCATCTATGAATGACCGTGACCGGCTGAAAGAAAGAAACTGGCTCTATGTGAGGCTGTGATTGAGTTTATGTGTGCATGTTTTTTTTGCATTTGTGGTTGCCATGGAGACGTGACAGCGCACGCGACGCAGGGAAACGATCACATAAATGTCACAGTGGCTAATGAAGCTGCACCAGTGCCCCGACGCTCAGCTAGCTCTGTGCTAACGAGCTACCGCTAATGAGAGGAGACACGCGCACACACACACACAGTATGAAGAAAACCCAGTGATGCATGACACACATGGATACAAGTGAAATGCGTCTCATTTTGATCGTTCCTCACGTCTCACGTTTCCCTGCGTGTATGAAACGCTGGAGGAGCCGGCACTGTTCCCTTCAGAAATAAAGATGCTGGCCTGTGCAGCGTTGGGATCTGTGGCAAGTTAAGCTCTCTTTATATTGGCTACTTGAATTAAATTGAACGTTGATGACAATGTAAAACCTTCGCTCCGCAGGAAACAATATCTCCTGGAACGCAAATGCTTGCACGCTCTTTAGAATTGGCCTACATGAATGAAAACTACCTTTCTATTGGACAAAACAGAGATATTGTTCTTCACCTTCATATTTTGTGTTTTTATGCTGAGCTGTTGTCTGTGAAGTTGTTGTCGAAAAAGGACCCCTGAATCAAGTCTTTTGTATATTGTCTTATTTGACCTTATCTCAGTGCGGATACGGTTGAAAAAGCTCCGGAATAAGTGAACCTTAAGTTACGAATATCTTATCATAAATATGTGCTCACAAGGTCAAGAACGAATCCCTGCACTCATGTATATGAATAGCTTTCATTTTTTTTTGCATTTGAAATGAATTATATAAAAAAAAATTGAGAATATTTAATGTTTTTTTTCCAATATATAAAAATAAAGAAACAAGAGAAGAACAGATGAAAAAATCAAATCTGCAAAAAAGATTCTAATTTGATAAGCCGACTCAAGCTATTCAGATCTGATAAGACAGACTCTCAACTCTATCCGTGGTATAATACGTTTTTTTTTTTGTTATTTGGTATCAATTCCTTTGAGAGATAATCAGCAGCTCAAGTTGTGTTTCCCCCTTCACTTTCAGAGTAAGCATAATTCAAGCAGCTCTTCATCACAAGAGGACCTTGCAGTAAAAAGTGTCCACTTGAAGCCGAAACACAACAACATTTTTGGGATCAAATCTGGGTGTGAATAATCTGAAAAAGATCTCTTTTTTTGAATACACTGGAACCCCCCCCACCCACCCAAAAAAAATAAAAAAATGAGTCTTGTATGTGAATAACTGTAAATGCATCACGGCTGAGAGCTCAAAAGAAGAACTCGACACATTATTGGCATTTGAATATATCGAAGGTTTTTGTTGACTCCATTTAAAAACATAAACAGCATGTTTGTGTGATGAAGTCCTTTCAAAGCCAGTACAAATCTTACTCCACGGTTTATGGTCTGTTTATGTGCGTACGTTATTTAGGTTGCAAAAAGAAACTTGAACTGGTGCGTGCGTCATCCTCTCCTCCCGTACACACTGCAGACTTGCGTTTCATGGACTGCCCGAGAGCCTCGAGAAAAACACCCGTCAAATGCGGAGGAGGGGATTCACTTAGAGCGGGTGACACATTATAGTATTTTATAGCGGAGGTGAACTCCGAACTGTAGAGTAGAGCTACATGTACTGTATATCTACAGTAGGACATCTAAATCGACTGAAGATCTTTTGAACCAAAGAAAGCCGTGGAATATAGTATATATTAAAGCGCCCATATTATGCTCATTTTCAGGTTCATAATTGTATTTTAAGGTTGTACCAGAATAGGTTTACATGGTTTAATTTTCAAAAAACACCATATTTTTGTTGTACTGCACAGCTCTCTCTCACTGCTGCAGATCCTCTTTTCACCTGGTCTCTGTTTTAGCTACAGAGTGAGACCTCTTTTCTTCTTCTTCTGTACTATCTTTGATTGCACTTGCACATGCGCAGTAGCTCAGATGTAGATCATGTCAGCTAGCTAGCTCCATAGACAGTAAAAGAAAGGTTGTTTCTCCGACTTCGGTCAGTTACAAGGCAGGATTAGCTGGGAGACTTCTAAACGAGGGCGCACATGTAAGTAGTTCTTTTGTAGATTATGGTGAACTTGAGTGTGTTGTAGCAGTGCTTTGCTATTGAGAACGAGGCTTGCATGCTAACGGTTGCGGTTAGCCAGCTCGTTTCAGCTTGTTGACGTAGAAAGCCGTGCAGATTTTGAACAGCTCACCTAGAGACCGAAGGCAGGACACATTCAGAAACCGTACCTCACTCAAAACAGCATGGATGGATTTCTTTTTAAGTTTGTATGTGTGTGGAAGCACCAGAGACACAAAAGGACACCCCAAATCCCAGAAAAAGTGATTTTTTTTCATAATATGGGCACTTTAAAGTGCTTGTGCGAGTTCTAGTTCCTTTACTATAAACCATGTTTACTTTACATTTTTGCTTCATGTTTTCAACTTCAAGGACTTCTGGATGTTTTCATTGGCCACTGGCTTCCATTCATTTCTAGACTAGGGCTGGGTGATAAGACCAAAATCTTCTATTCCCGATACAATATAGCATGCTTTCTGGTAATTCAATAACTAGTCTATATGAAATAGCCACACGGTAAAGCCTATGTTTGTATAGGCCTATGTGAATTACAAACCTGCAAATGAAAAGTAGGGCTGACAAATATTGCGCCCCCCCTGCAATCTGGATACTGCACTAGTCCATATTAATTGTGCAGCCCTAATGAAAAGTATAAGGAACTTATGTGCCAAATGAACATAACGCGCAACAGAACGTACAGTAACTACTGATATGGAAAAATACAGCTGAAATCTGTCAATTTATCAATTAGTCCAAAGCTGACACAATTAGTCATTAACAGATAAGTCTATCAATGAAGAAATTAATCTGCACCTATTTAGATAATTGATCAAAATTGTGAGAATTTGCGTTTTTTTCTTGTCTTATATGACAGCATTTGTTGGTTGGACATAAAAAAATAACTATTTTGAATATCTTTAAGTCTTCTTTGACATTTTGTAAATAGAAAGATATAATCAGAAGATTTTGCGTAACTATCGGTTAGTAGTTGCAGCCCTAAATTAGTCAATTGACACAAATGTCATCTTAAACAATTGATTACCGATAATTAAATCATTGCAAAAAAAATGCACCTTGCACTCGGGTCTCTTCACTCTTCAAATGAACTTTTATCGGGGGTTAAACTCAAACTCGACAATATGAAATGTTTTCCCCAAATATCCAATAAATGAATAAATGTAAAAATGTGATCTGGTTACCAAAAAATCCATAGGTTTGTGTCCGATGGGAGCACGAATGTGGCCAACAGACATGTTTGTACAACTAGGGGATAAGGAGATTTTTCTCATTGGAAAATCAAAAGCCTGGCTCAATGGTGGCGCTGTAGGAAAGCTCAAAAGGTCACTAGAATCAATAGTATTCTTCCTCTTGGGGGTGTGAAGGAGCTAAGCAAATTTCAAGCACATCTGGTTTTCAAGCCTACAAATGGACAGATGGAGGTGATCACATGAAATAAAAATAAAAATGTTTCCACATGGGGAACATTTCTCATCAACCAACCCCGGCCTCGAGGTCTGAATGTTTTTATGTATTTATTGTGGGGCGAGAAATAACTGTATTTTGGTAAAACTTGCTTTAGTTTGTCCCACTTCTTCCTCCTTCTACCTCGCCTGTGCAGTTCCTCGAATTATCTCCCCAAAATTATGCTTTCTAGCTTACGTCAGCATGACTTGGAGTTCTATCTATCTGTGTGTGTGTGTGTATGTGTGTGTGCGCACACGTGATAAAGGAAAGGAAGGGGAAAGGAATTAGAGCATCTTAAAGCCTCAACACCAGATTGGTCAAATCCAGGCAGCAGCAGCAGCAAAATTCCACCCTAATCTTTAGCACACTTCCTCTCTTCTTCACCCCCCGCCTCCTCTCCATGTCTTGTTGCTATGGGAACAGCAGTGTCGGAGGGGCATGGGGTGAGGGTAGCTGGGGGGTACTGGGTGTTGGGTAGGCGGGTGTCTCTTTGGATGACAGCGCTACAACGCACACACACACACACACACACACACACACACACACACACACACTCTCACCGCTGACTCTCTGTTGCTGTTTTTTCCTCTCTTCTCCCCTTAGCTAACGCTTGGAAAAAGCCTTCAGCCGCCCCGCCCCCCTTTCTCCTCCTTCATCACCTCCCGTTTCCCCTCACTCAGTCTCTCATGTTTTTGGGGCCTAATGAGAAGCAGCTTGTTTGTGGTGTGAGTCTGCGTGTGCGCCTGTGCGTCCGCGTGCAACCGTGTGATGAAATGGCAACGGCTCTGATTGTCTGGCATCTAGCTGTGGCTGCATTCTGCCAAAAGTCATCATCTGACTCGCCGATGGGGATGATGGCCCATTTGACTAATGCTCCTCCGCAAAACGGGGCCAACAATGCCGAAGAAAGAGTGGACAGGGCGGGTGGGGTGGGTGGGGGTTCAGGACCATATCAGATTGGTACCGGTTCAATTCAACCGACCCAGATTTGGAAAGCCGATCAAAAGAAGTCACCAGGGCCTTTCGAGCATCCTTTGGCCGAGTGTCTTTGCGCGTGTTTTACAGCAAATCCTCGATATTCTGTACCCGTGAAACATGTAACACCTCCACCACTGCGCCACGCTTGAACAATAAACCCCCCCTTGGTGTGTTCACGCACATCAGTTACGACACCTGTAAAAGGGGGTAGAGACAGAAAATGGCGTGATAAGGGCAGTGGAGAGAGACAAAGAGAAACACACAGGGAGAGAAAGAGAGAGGAGAGAAAAGGAGGCCAGTCGCCCGCGACAAAACACTACTGATTTAACAACACGAGTGCATTTGTTGAACTGGCTTCGGCACAATTGCGTCCCATTGTGAGTAAACCTCTAAGCCATTTGCAGCACAAAAGGTTACAAAAGCCTGGATATCACCTCTATTAGCACTCGGCTGATGTATGACGCCAATAAAAAACGACAAAACACACGTGTGGTGCCAAACATGCAGGTGTGCCTGTTCTTCAAGAGCTCTCAGTGTGTTCCTGGGGGCCAGGACAGGCCGAAACCGCCTCTGACACTTTAATAAAGCACCATTAATGTGCTCACACACACACACACACACACAATCTCAGAGGGGAAGGAGTGGTAGTCACGGTGAAAGCGAAGAGAAGTTGAACACGGTGGCGACAGACAGCCAGAATAAACCTACTTATCGGGCAGCATGGGCGGGCAGTCATCAGACAAGAAGATAAAAAAAAGCCCACAACTCACTGAGGAGTTAGTTTTCTCTGCGAGGACACATCTGCAAGCTCTTGTTTTTACTGTAATTTTCCTCGTAGATCATTTCATGGCGGTTGCAACCGAGTTCGTTTGTGTGTTTGACCTCAGACTCCCTTTAAGTACACAATACAACTAGGGCACTTTGTGCACATTCTTCAGTGTGGCGTCACAAACACAACAGCACACATCCAGCGTTACCCTGATGTGATTCATGTGAACGAAGGTCCGCTTTGCCAAGCCATTTTCGTTTTGTAACCCCTTTCACTGTTTCACTTTTGGCGTGGGACTTAAAATATGTTGCAGTATCAAGGCAGACATCAGTGAAATTGAATCTGATGGACATATGACACGAGTCAAGCTTATTGTTTGGTCAGAACAAGTAGAAGTCAAGTCTCAAGTCTGGTTCAGACAAGTGTCAAGTCAAGCCTCAAGTCTTGTCAAGTCTCAGGTCCTAGAGGGCAGGTCCAAGTCAAGTCTCAAGTTTGGTCAGAATAGGTGTCAAGTGTCTAGACATGTCTCAAGTCTTATCAAATCTTAAAACCAAGTCAAGTATGAGGTCCTACAGGGTAGGTCCAAGTCTCAAGTTTGGTCAGAATAGGTGTCAAGTCTTCTAGTCAGTAGAGACAGGTCCAAGTCAAGTCTCAAGTTTTGTCAAAATAAGAATTGATTCAAGTCTAGAGATATTGAGGGCAAGTCAAAATCAAGTTTCATGTTTGGTCAGAACAAGTAAAAGTCAAGTCTCAAGTCTGGTTGAACCAAGAGTCAAGTCAGGCCTCAAGTCTTGTCAAGTCTCAGGTCCTAGAGGGCAGGTCCAAGTCAAGTCTCAAGTTTGGTCAGAATAGGTGTCAAGTCAAGTGTCTAGGCAAGTCTTAAGTCTTATCAATGCGACTGGCAATCCAAGTCTCGGTTCCAAAAGGGAAAATCCAAGTCTCAAGTTTCAAGTCAGTCAAGACAGGTGCAAGTCAAGCCTCAAGTCTTGTCAAATCTTAATGTGAAGTCTCAGGTCCTAGGGGACAAGTCCAAGTCAAGTCTCAATTTTGGTCAAAAAAAGTTTCAAGTCTCAGGTCCTAGAGGGCAAGTCCAAGTCAAGTCTCAAGTTTGGTCAAGAAGAGTGTCAGTCGAGAAAGGTCCAACTCATGTCTAAAGTCCTGTCAAAATAAGTAGTGATTCAAGTCTAAAGTTCTTGAGGGCAAGTCCAAGTCAAGTTTCGAGTCAGTTAAGACAAGTTAAAGTCAAGTCTCAAATTTAAGTCCAAGAAACTTTCTGAAACATTATTAATCCAAATGACAAACTGGTTTTACAATGCTAAATCAGAGTTGTTTCACAACACCAAGACATCAGGGTTGATTTGGTAATTACTCATTCATTATGAATGGTTCCACCTTCAACACGTCTCTATCATCACTCATCTATTTATTGCCTCTTTTGCTTTTTTATATCCCTTCCTACCTTCTTCCTGTCCCCCTCTGCTTGTCTGATACCTTGAGTGTGCCGTCAGCATTGGGGAGGAAATCACTTGCACATTGCAGCCCTGAGTTTCCAAAAGCTTTCACCATTAAGCCATAACAATTCACACTCTGAGCCAAGTTTATAGGGGGGCTGGGAGGGCCTTGGATCTCAGAAGAACAGATCACTGACACTGAGAGCAGCAGGACACCTCCAATCTTTGGGCTTGCATCCTGGACTGAAAGGGCCTCTAGGAGAGGGGCTGCTATTGCCCACTACAGTGTAATTATGCCTGTAATGTTGTACAGGGGGAGTGGTGGAGGGTGGGGGGGAGGCGGGGCAGAGAGCGAGTGATAGCATTAAGGGATATTAGGGCGGGTGGGGTGTTCATTTTCATTAGGTTTTATGGGTTGGAAAAACATTGTCATGCATACCAATTAGCCCCGGAACAGATGGCTCAATATGGTTGTATGTTTCGAAACACGCACGCAAACGCACGCACGCACGCACACACACACACACACACACACACACACACACACACACACACACACACACACACACACACGAGTGGTTGAAGAGTGCGTGTGCCGAAGGGAGGAGGAGCCTGACAGTAACAATCCAGACGACAGCATCAGGCCAGTCAACAGGAGAGAGTTCAGGCTGACAGCTGTTTCCTTCCTTCTTTTTCTTCGCTTGCCTTTCTCATTTCCTATTTCCTTCCCTGTTTTCCTTACTGCCGCTTCCCTTTCTCTTTTTCTATTTCCCCTTTCACTTTTTCTTGCTGCCCTCCATCCCAGGCCAGGACCTCTAGAGCAAAATCAAACCTGGATCAGTCTGTTCAACAGTCTCTCTGAGGAGGAAGCCATATGTTGACATACGCTGATGGAGAGGAGAGAGGGATTGCCTGATTATGCGTGTGTGTGTGTGTGTGTGTGTGTGTGTGTGTGTGTGTGTGTGTGTGTGTGTGTGTGTGTGCGTGCGTGCGCATACAGCCCAGTGTCTTTGTGAGATCCCAGACGCAGAACACTGTCAAATCAACAAAAAAGGATTTTGAGGGCCAAAAGTAACACTTTGAAGGCTGTATCTAGCTGACATTTTGGGCTGATATTCAGTCTCTTCAAATCAGTTTTTTTTTATTCTTTTTTTGGTTTTAAGTCAGCAATTTTCTCTGAACTGTATTCATGTTAAGAGTTGAAAAGCCCCTCAACGCAGTAAGGCAGTCAAGAGACACTCACACTGAAGGGAATAATAATAGCATTTTCCACATAATAATGATCCTAATCATAATAATAAAACACTTTTAGTGCATATTTGTGAATAGTTCCAAAAGAATGCATCAATTCTGCAGTCTTCCCGTACACAACCTGTGCTGTATTGATCAATTCTACAATAGTTATGTAACAACAAACCTGTATAATGCCCATCATATCAGATGGATGACTCAGTGACAAGTCAATATCCAATCTGTAAGGCTTTTTGGCCACAAGAGGGCAAAAAAAACATCAAAACAAGCTGACTGATAAAGCCACCACCATTTCCCCAGCCTATAAAGTTGTTACATATACAGTTGCCTACTTTCAAGGGACTTTGTCATTCATTTGGAGCCATTTTTCTGTCCAGAAAACATCTGGCTCTTGAGCTGCTAAATGCTCCGCTGCGTCCACCAGCTAGCAACAGGGCTGATGAGCGTGGTGAGACTGAACCGTACAGTAAATGGGCCACAAAACCAAAGCAAAAGCACAAACCAAAGCACAGCGTTGGATAATAATTCAAACGCAGCATGTAATATTATCAACAATACTGATGAATGCAGGTTAAAAGGGTTGGTTCATGCCAAATACAAAAACTATTTTCCGGCTTACCTTGTACCTGTATCTGAACCATGAAGATAGCTTTTATTTCTATGAATTCATTGAGTCTCTAAGAAAAGTGCACACAGTGAGGTCAGTGGATTATCAGGGACACTGCTTCTGGAAAGATGTTGTTAAACTCTTTGAGTACAACCAATCAAAATCTCTTTTACCTTCTTTGTTATCGTGGCAGCTGCAATCTCAGAGACAGATATCTCAACCCCGAAACCATCTGCATGGCTAGAGCTCAATAAAGGTAGTTTTTTTTTTGCGTGTGGAAATCAAAAGGCCCCCTTTGTGCGACTTCTCATCCCTTGTCCACAGCGGTCCTCTCACTTCTGACTGGCTTTTAGAGCTCTACGCATGTAGAAGCAGGGCGGGCGTGCGGGCGGTCACAGGTGTGCCCCCCCCCCCTTCCTTCGGAGATTTTACACTAGCAAACACTTCAGCTGTGGCGTTAGCCACGGCTCAGTGGGTCTGAATGGGGGAGGCGCTAACAGGCTAGCGCTGCAGTCCCGGAGCCCACTGATCTGTGCTGCTCACCAATAACAGACAGCAGAGAGTCCCTGGCTCTCTGGGGCCATTAGGATGCATGAGTGAGAGCCGTGCTAAATGGGACAATACACAGAGGTGTGTACAAGGGTAAATACAATCCAGTTTATATGGAGCGGCAGATACACTGCGGGTAAGCTCGACTAACATGTAATTCCTTTGGCTAACCTTGGAATTGCATTACTCTGCGTGTTTGTCTTTGCATGCGTACGTGTGTGTGTGTGTGTGTGTGTGTTGTGATATAGGGATTAAGCACAGTGTTACAGCATGACTGAGGTCTCTATATTTAGGGCCGTGCTGTTACATTTCCAAGCCATTATCTAGACCTGTGGGGACACGCACAGATTTCAGTGCGGCAGAAAACACACACCCAGACATGCACACACACACACACACACACACACACACACACACACACACACAGACAAATACACAATGCACTAACAGTGGTGTATTTCGGTGCACAGGCAGACCTACATCCAATCTCTTATCTCCTGAGCAGTAAGAGGAGAGAAATGGAGAGGCCTGTCTGCTCTCCATCCCTCTAAATGTTTAATGAACCATCGCTCTCTGTCTCCCTTCCTCCCGCTACACTCTCTCTCTCTCTCTCTCTCTCTCTCTCACCCCAATGCTCAGCCCTCACCCATCATCTACTTTCTCTCACTTCATCCTTGTTTGTCTGTCTCGCTCCTCCTGCAGGCTAACAGACACCACATATTGGTTCAGGATGAGGTCTGAATGTTGACGAAGAGGAAGTGGAGGAAGAGTAGGAGGAGGGGGAGGAATCTGCATCCTATTTCCCCTTCATAACCCAACGTCCCTCTGGCCTGAATCCAGCCTCGCCAAATTTATCATTTGTTCTCACTCAACTTTTCACTCAATGTTTGAAATTTTGCAATTTGTCGGGCCAGGCAGCGCTTTCCTCTGATGGGACAATTTGGGGTTGACAGTGTCTTGCGTTCTGATTGGACGCTAGCCTGTGTGTTTTCATGTTAACCACATGAGGATAGCGGGCGGCGGCGCTGATCCAGCGCCTAAGTGCTTGTAATGTAACTGGCAAATATTTTTGGCATGAGGGGGAAAAAATGTGAGAATGCTGTGGTGCTATTTGTGAACTCCACAGTCACAGCTGTTATTGTTTAGACAACCAGATTTGGCTGTGCAGGATAAATGCCTTTCTGTTTTATTAGGCCTAATCTACTGCACTCTTCTTTATCTCTTAATTCCGAAGAAGCAGTCTTTATCTTTTTACCTGTTCTGAATAAGCTGCTTTTACCAGTTAAACAGCTCTGGCAAATCTGTTTGTGTCTGTTAATCTACTCCGAATACATCGTTTACAGGTTAAACTTTTAATCTCCATCTGCCGAGAGCTAAATTGGAAAATCTGTCACACTACAGCGAGCACATGCTGGTCAAATTAGGAGACTGGATCCAGGTAGATCTGACGACTTTACTTGTCTTAAGTCACATAAATGATGGCTTGAACTTGTCTAGTCTGAGACTTGGCTTACTTGAGATTTGACTCCCGGAAGACCTGTGTTGATTCAAGTTTTGAATGGTAAACTCCCAGAGCAATAGAAAAACCCATGCAGTTAAGACAGGAACTGGGAGACCATTACAATGCAACACGGCTTACATATTTAATTATAAGGGCATTGTATTGACAGGACTTGGTTTAAGCCATAACAAGGAAAAGTTGGTTTATACTGAGCTATTTTAATAGTCAGTATTTAGAGACCAATTGGTACAACTGAGAAGCACTTTGCTCAACTTGTCCTCAAGAACTTGAGGCTTGACTAGGACTTGTTTGACCAGACTTCAAACTCGACACTACTGTATACTTTTTTCGACAATTACAATTTGTTTTGGACTTGTCACCACTGACTTGAGATTTGTCTTCAAGAACTTCAGATTTGACTTGTTTGGAAACCACCTATAATTTGACTTCTATCAACTGACTTTTATACTTGAATCATAACTTGTTTTGACAAGACTTCCAATTTCTTTTGGAATTGTCAGCACTGATTAAGATGTGTCTGTAAGAACTTGAGACTTGACTTGGATGTGTTTTCGAAAATAGTTGAGTTTCGACATGTGTCAGCTGAATTGAAAATGGCAGACTTGTTTTCACAAGACTTGAGCTTTGTTTTGCACTTCGAAAACACCTGGGAGGTCTCGAGGCTTAATTCGGACATGTCTCCACTGACGTGCGATGCGACTTGTGACTTGCTTGGACTAGACTTGAGACTTGGAAAGACTAATAAATAAATAAATAAGTCCTCTCAGGCGATATAGGGAATTGCTATTTATTGTGAATAAGTAACAATTGTTCGTAACACGTAAACACAGCTGGTTGCTTTCTTACTGAATTAAAGACTATTGGGAGAAGAAAGACTCAACATTTCTCTGATTTAGTTTTGCCTGGTCCCTCTGAAGAGCATTTAAAATACGTAAAAAAAAAAAACTCCACTGTGAAAATATACACATAATACACTAGACAAACGACAAAGTGTGTGTTTCCATGCTTGTTTGCGTGCGAATGTGTACGAGTGTGGGTGTAAGCAAGCGAGTGTACTTCTACTCCCAGCCCCAGGACTTTCAAATTATTCCGAGGCTCCTCCAAAACACACTTCAGAATTTTTGTCTGCTTTCCAAACTCATTACTTTAGTAGGGCAAATCAAACAGGGCGCATTAAACGGAACTCAAACGTGAAGAGAGTGGAGTGAGTGTGTGTACGTGGCGGAGAGAGACGCGAGTGTGCCTGTGTGTTAATTAGAAGGATGCTGCTCTAATTAATGGCCTATGAATAGCCATGCTGGGTGAGGAGTCAAGGTTAGACACCTGTGTGGCCATATTGATGCTGGAGCGAAATTCCTTCTCGGGGTCTATTAAATTACACCGATTTAATGTAAATACAATATTGGCAGCCTCATCTGCTGCTGAGCCAAGAAAGGAAGTGAAGTGTGTGTGTGTGTGTTTTTAAAGACAGTGAATGTATCCAACAAGGATGATGTCAGAGCAATTAGAGAACACATGAATCATCACTGGGGAGGTAATGACCTCGGAGCACCACAGAGAAAGAGTCAATTACTCCATCATACCGGAACCTGGCAGTACTACACGTTATTTATTACTCATATCGGAAGTGATATTATGACTTTGCCGTGCTCTGTGGTAACATCCATTTGTTATAATCCCCGGAATTATTATTCAGTTGCGCCCCTTTCAAATTAGCAAATTGAATTTTTTTGCTCAAGCAATAAGCACTTCTGAACTGACTTTTTAAGGCCTAATTGACTCACATTTAATAACTGACTTTCACGGCGATTTACACTCAGGTTTTCGTTAACTGGATCAAACCACAGGATCACAGATTCTGCTCGTTAAAAATAGAGATGTTCTGATACCGGGATCGGTATACCAGTATCGGTATCGGCTTCGATACTGCCTAAAACGCTGGTATCGGTAAGTACTGGAGTTAATGCACCAATCTCATACCACGTAATAAAGCCCTAAAGAAAATCTACGTTAAAGTAGTTTATTTATGTTCTTTTTCCGTTATAACTGACTGTCAAACTGAAGAATAAAAGAAAGTTCTGTGGCATTCATTGTTTGTTTGTTCATGTTTCACAAAGAGTTTAACCTGAGCCAGACCGACAACAAAGACAGAAATCATATCACATCCATACGGGGATAGTAGTATACAGTTTGTTAAAGCATAACAAAATATATGACACACTGGTATCGGATCGGTACTCGGTATCGACCGATACGCAAGTTCAGGTATCGGAATCGGTATCGGGAAGCAAAAAATGGTATCGGGCCATCTCTAGTTAAAAAGGCACACGTTTGAAAGCTAGTGACGGCTTCGATCGCTCTGGAGCTCGAGCAAGAGGCGATGGGTTCAAATCATAAACAAGCTAACATGTACCATATGTCTGTTTTTTTTTTGTTTTTTTTGCAGCTGAGTGCAAAGTCCTGATAATCAACCAACATGACCACATCAAAGTTGTAACAACATTTAGGATTTATGACGTGTGCGTTGGGCTTCACCAACAAAACTCCCTGCAAATTAGCCGGACATCAAACAACATTTAAGTCCAATATGCCTTTCATTCCCACAAAATAGTGTATACTTCTATCTGAATGAAAGCCACAGGAATGCCCCTCCATAATGGTAAAATCTGCATTCTATTATATCTTGTTTGTTCGTTGATGTCATCTTAGATTTATTTTTGCCATGGTGCAAGTTGGATTGGCTTTTGGATTGGCTTTTGGTCAGCCAGTCGTTGTGAAGTTCTTTTGTGGGCTTGTTTCTTCGTCAAGCTGTGCAAACAGGGCCGTTCAGTTGTTGCATTCATCTGCGGATCATACTTCACCATGATTGAAAACACTTATCTGGAAAGTATGAATCACTGACTTAAGCAACGAGTCCCTGTCATGACAGTTTTGAAGTTTCGGCACAGTTACACAAACAAATTATTGCTCCGACACCAAATAAGATATATCTTGTGGTTGCAATGGGTTATGGTCTTTTGAGGCTTAATGACGGAGAACAAATTGGAATGTTTAGGATTTCTCCCTTTGGGATTACTGAGAGTTGGAAAACCCATTCAAACCATCCGCAGTATGTTTGAACAAAAGCTGTCTTTCTACTCCTTTCAACTGATATCCTGATATAGTTCAACTGACATAGTTGGATCAAGCAGTTTCTGGAGAACTGCCTACTTACAGTTTGATACCATTTGTTGCAGTGCCTCCGGGTCTCCATTGGTATTCAGCGAAGCTGCTGTGAATCCAATCCGACTACAGCTGCCTTCTGTCACGAAGGAACAAGCGACGAACGTTTTAGAGCTATACGAGGGGAGTACTTGAAAGACAAATTGTGATGTAAAATGTTTACGATGCCTTTTCACCTGGCCTTTAAAGCCACATCGTGTCTTAATACCAAGTCACTTCGTCTTCTTGTTAAGGTCTTTAGGTTGAAGGCGATAGACAAACCAAAGGGCGGAGGGGAAGATATACTGCAATACAGGATTACTGTGTATCCACATTTTGCACTTCCTGCAAGAGTGTTAGAATTTCAGCATTGACGCGTGTACAGCCTACTCCCTTTTTAGTGTGTGTGTGAAAGAAGAGAGCATTCTCCAACAGATCAATACGCCGGATCCATTCTAGTTTGTTAAGAGTAATAGGCATGGATCTGAAGAGAGGGGAGGGAGGCTAACGGGCGCTGATTTAGCCAGGCTGCACCGGACCCATTTACTTCTCAGCTACAGCTAACAGGGTTTCTCTTGCCTCCAAAACACTTTGTACTGCCATCGCAGCGCTGTATACGGCAGAAGAAAAATTACCCCCATTATGTAATCTCTATAATGATTCCTATTGACAAAGCAGAGGCTACAACGGCGGTACTGTAAATTACTCTAAACACCATTACTCTTGACAGCTCCTTTTGAGTGTGTGTGCATGCCTGTGTTTGTTTGAGAGTTGACGTGTGTGTGTGTGTGTGTGTGTGTTTGTGTGTGTGTGTGTGTGAGATTGTGTGTGTCAGTGAGTGAATGATTGAGTGTGCGTGCACGAGTGCGGGAGCGCCGCTCTCACGGTGAAATTGAACTGGGGCTCAGGTGAGAAACAGAGCAATGCTTCAGCACAGAGAGGGAGGAAGAAGAAGAAGAGGAAGAAGAAGAGGAAGAGAGGAGGACGTGGCGTCAAACACCCCGAGGACTTTGCAGACGACGTAGAACAAGCCTGTCTGGGTTAAAGAGTGGAATGGGGGAGGGGGGGGGAGAAGAAGAACAAGGGGAGATGGGAAAAGAGAAGGGGAACAAAGGGGGGCTGACAGGGAGATTGAGAGATGGGGAGATTGATGGCATGTAATGATGAAACGGATGGAGGACGAGACAAGAGAGACATGCACGTCAGAAGCCATTACTCATCTGCAGCGTGCACGCACACACATGCACGCACACGCACACACACACACACCCCACAAACGCCACCCAAGGGTGCCAAGGGAACTGTCTACCACCCACCTTTCTCTATTTCTCTCACCTTTTTTTTCTCTCTCTCTCTCGCTCTCTCTCTCTCTCTCTCTCCCTCTGTCGCCCTGTTCTTCCCACCCTCCATCTGTGCCTCTATCTTTTCCTTTCCTCCTCCTTACACTTCCGTCTCATTCTCTCAGGAGATTCATATCGTCCATATCAAACCACATTTGTCAAGAAACTGTTGAAAACCAGTTTGTAGCGTTTGCATTTCAAGTGGCGCAGCGATGGACGAGACACACCGCGGGTTGGTAAACGATCAGATGAATGATCGGATGAAACGTTGTTCCTGAATGCGTCACTTCACTTCCTGACAAAAAGCAGGGCAACTACGGGCATACAACAGCATAAAATGGAATTCAACTTGGAAAAATGCTGATCGGGTGCCTAAAATGTGTTTCGCAACTTTGGTCGATCTAAGCTCCCCATTACGATGATTGCAAGGACTCAAGCTTGGACTCCATATGCTGCAGCAAAAGATGAATAAAGTCCAACTTGACCCGTTGACTCACCACTGTTGTGAATTACGTAATTGAACCATGTGAGATAGGGAAAATCCCCCGTCTCCATCTGGGTTGTATGCATGTGTTTTAGAGTTTTGGCCTGTTTCATAGAGGGAAAAAAATTTTTTTTTCCATAATGAGCACCCGGGGGACTTGTTGCGGTGCACTCTCTCTACTCAAAAAAGGTCTGCGCAGACTTCTGGGATACCTCAGATGCTCCCCAGAGGCCTGAGACACGCTAAACTTTCTATTTCCATAACAGCATACGCACAACGAGCACCGTCAGTTCTGTTCCAAGGGCTTTTCATTCACAGTGAAGGGCTCAAACCGAGCCCAGGAAACTAAAGAGTAGCGCAAGAGGTGTGGAAATATTTTCATGTCAAGGACCTCCAATTAGAAAAACACTTTGGGGATGAACTGGAATGACTTATTGCCCAATTCCAAAAAAATCGCGTGGAAAACCTTTCCAAAAGAGTGGAGGCAGTTATAGCAGCAGATTCATGGTTAATAGTTTAGGAGTAGCATGTCCAATAATTACACGTGGATGTTAAGTTCCCATACTTTTGTCCATATATTGAAGCAAAAGAGCCAAATATCCACCAGTGACAGGACGTGAAATTGTTCTTTATCACTGCACGTGGCTCTCCTACAAAACAACTTGTATTCATTTGAAGACGACTGAACCGGTGCAACATAATTCAGGTAAGTCTCTGTGAGTTAGGTTCGACTGGTATTCAATAACACAAAACCAAAAGTGGACACTGTGGTGCTGTGTAAATGCTTCCTTTCTGCTGCTGTGGATTGTGCAGGGTGTTAAAAATAAAAAAACGAGCCCGCTCTCCACTAAGCTGCATTCGCTAAACATCTGCTTAACATCCGGCACACACACCGCTTAATACAATGAGCCGATATGCCGAGCAGCGGAGTGTGTGCGCCGTCCTCTCCCCGTGGAGGCTTCAAATGCATCACGGCTAATCAGAGGAAGGAGGCTCAGCTCGTAGCGCCGGCTAGTGCTGCATGCTAATCCTCTGCAGATGAAGACGCTGAGCTAAGCGCAGGCTGACAGCCATGCAGTGGGAATGGCAAAAGGAGGCTAATGCTAACTGCGGTGTCACCGCTCCTTCCTGACTTCTTTTCACACACACACACACACACACACACACACACACACACACACACACACACACACACACACACACACACACACACACACTCCTCAAAGCTCTGTGCATTTGCTTTAAAAGAGTATTTCATGACTTAAGTGTGTGTGTGTGTCTGTGTGTGTAAAGACATAGCCAAGGACAGCTGCATTTAAAAGCCTTCAACGTCAGTCGGGCCAGTTGAGATTTGACATGGCTGTGTGTATCTGTGTGTGTGTGTGTGTGTGTGTGTGTGTGTGTGTGTGTGTGTGTGTGTGTGTGTGTGTGTGTGTGCACCTGCGGGTGTGTGCGTGCGTGTTCATGAAAGAATTTTGACAATAATACTAACAAGCGAGCCACCGAGCCAGGCAAATGTGGGATGCAAGACAACCTCTCAGCATACAGACACACACACACAGTTCAGTGGGTTGTGATTGTTGTTGTTTACCATGCAGCGGAGGTGAAACAGAGCCGTGGCCCTCTCATTAAAGCAAAAACCTCTGTAACGTTTCTCATTAGTGTGTGTCTGGGTGTGTCTCTCTCGTTGGTTTGTTTGTGCGCCTCACATGGAGAAATGACTTGCGAGTGCTTTTAGCCCGGACTCAGTTTTAAACACGCTTTTGAGTAGGTAAACACAACCATCCATCCATCCATCCATCCATAAGTGTCAGAACATCGGCTGAAGGTTTTAAGAGGAAAGCACACCGCCTCACAGGGATCATAGTGGCGACACACACACACACACTAACTGGCTGTAGTAGTGTGAAAGCACCCCAGAGAACCACAAAAGGCTGTAGTGTCTGCCAGTCAGAAAAGCACTTACAGAGAGCCGCCTGCCAATCTCGGCCGACCACAGCCGCCATAATGCCCACCGCTGTGCCCACTCACCGTCAATCACATTTCACTGCCGCACCCGCTGCCTGACAACCTGCAAAAAAACGTCTTACAGGACCAAAGCCAGCGCTCTTAATTGCAAGCGCCCGCTGCCAAATGCACAACACTGACCCTCCACCGTGTGGTACCACAACTCGACATATTGTAAAAGGCCGCCGCCAGGGCTTCGCATCCAAAAGGAAATTATAGCTGTGCCCGGGACAAAAACCCCTTCCTCGCCTCACGTTGGCCTCCCGCCTCGCGCCTCCCCTCTGACACGTTACATCCCATTAACAAGGTGTCACCGCTAATATTTAGGACGTTAATTTGTGCCGCTCCTGAAGTCGCTTTGATCCAAACGGAGTGTGACAACTTTAATGACTAAACAAAACAGAGGACAAACAAACCTAAAGACCTGCTGCTAAATCATGGCGGGGTGGTGGTCTGCGGGGGAGACAGATTTTTGAAGTGAAGGAAAAACAACCAAAGGAAGCGTTTTATGTGGCTGCGCCATCATTACGCCAGGCGAGGTGAGGCAAAGGCCTAATTAGGGCCGGGATTGATTTTAACGTTGTGTTCCTCTAACTTCAGATATGCACCAACAACAAAAAAAAGAGAGAAAAATAAGGAAAATGCTAGTGGGAATGGTCCTCAAAAAGGGGGCAGGATTTGAGTTTTGGGTTGAGACGTTTTCAAACTGAACTTACTCTGGCTGTTGGTAACCTCCGTGGCAGGTAAACTCGACCAGGGGAATGCGATGAATCAAAATTTAGGAGCACAATCCAAACTGTTCCTTAAAGGTCCTATGACATGCTGCTCTTTGGATGCTTTTATATAGACCTTAGTGGTCCCCTAATACTGTATCTGAAGTCTCTTTTATATAGACCTTAGTGGTCCCCTAATACTGTATCTAAAGTCTCTTTTATATAGACCTTAGTGGTCCCCTAATACTGTATCTGAAGTCTCTTTTATATAGACCTTAGTGGTCCCCTAATACTGTATCTGAAGTCTCTTTTATATAGACCTTAGTGGTCTCCCTAATACTGTATCTGAAGTCTCTTTTATATAGACCTTAGTGGTCCCCCTAATACTGTATCTGAAGTCTCTTTTATATAGACCTTAGTGGTCCCCCTAATACTGTATCTGAAGTCTCTTTTATATAGACCTTAGTGGTCCCCTAATACTGTATCTGAAGTCTATTTTATATAGACCTTAGTGGTACCCTAATACTGTATCTGAAGTCTCTTTTATATAGACCTTAGTGGTCCCCTAATACTGTATCTGAAGTCTCTTTTATATAGACCTTAGTGGTCCCCTAATACTGTATCTGAAGTCTCTTTTATATAGACCTTAGTGGTCCCCTAATACTGTATCTGAAGTCTCTTTTATATAGACCTTAGTGGTCCCCTAATACTGTATCTGAAGTCTCTTTTATATAGACCTTAGTGGTCCCCTAATACTGTATCTGAAGTCTCTTTTATATAGACCTTAGTGGTCCCCCTAATACTGTATCTGAAGTCTCTTTTATATAGACCTTAGTGGTCCCCTAATACTGTATCTGAAGTCTCTTTTATATAGACCTTAGTGGTCCCCCTAATACTGTATCTGAAGTCTCTTTTATATAGACCTTAGTGGTCCCCCTAATACTGTATCTGAAGTCTCTTTTATATAGACCTTAGTGGTCCCCTAATACTGTATCTGAAGTCTCTTTTATATAGACCTTAGTGGTCCCCTAATACTGTATCTGAAGTCTCTTTTATATAGACCTTAGTGGTCCCCTAATACTGTATCTGAAGTCTCTTTTATATAGACCTTAGTGGTCCCCCTAATACTGTATCTGAAGTCTCTTTTATATAGACCTTAGTGGTCCCCTAATACTGTATCTGAAGTCTCTTTTATATAGACCTTAGTGGTCCCCCTAATACTGTATCTGAAGTCTCTTTTATATAGACCTTAGTGATTCCCCCTAATACTGTATCTGAAGTCTCTTTTATATAGACCTTAGTGGTCCCCCTAATACTGTATCTGAAGTCTCTTTTATATAGACCTTAGTGGTCCCCTAATACTGTATCTGAAGTCTCTTTTATATAGACCTTAGTGGCATGGGACCTTAAGAAGATAAGAAGTGAGAAGTGAGGGAAGGCTCGCGGAAACCTCGACTCAAAATGCACATTAGTTTCCTGTTGCAGATTGGCCTTGGTATTTATTAACATAATCTTTACAGGATTTCTGGGTAGTGAAGTTCCAATGGTTTCCATCAGTTACCTTCGGCTGGCATTTGTAGTTCACAACGTTCTACGTTACATCTTCAGGGTTACAGGTACAATTAGCATTATCTTATAGGGCCGGGTGCCCAATTCAATACTTTTTAGGCACCGATCGAATAGCCTTCTTAGTATTGAGTATCGAAAAACGCCTCGTCATTCAATACCAAATTTCAATACCCAAGGAGTAAATCTCATCGGCGTCAGTGAGCCAATAAGCACGCAGCATGCTTCGACCAAGACCTAATAGTGTTTGTGATTGGCTGTTTAGAGTCACACGTCGTAGAGGCAGGTAGAAAAAACTCTACGTTATGCACAGAGACGGGGCTCACGTAGTCGGGGTTGAAAAATAAATAAAAAGATTTGTGCCGTAATGTGGAATCGCTCCCCCGCCAATCGTTCAGCCCTAGTTTGGAGTATTTACAGAAAGTGTGGTGTTCATGGATATACGACCCTTTAGAAGAAGAGATAGTCATGTGGCATATCCCCGCCTCTTTTGCAGGGAGAAAAAAGCATCGCCTCATCCTCTCTTCCTCGCTCCCACCATCTCTCTCTCTCTCCCACCATCTCTCTCGCGCTCTCTCTCTCTCTCTCTCCTTCCCTTCCATCTTCTAAACCAGGTTATTCTTGAGAACCGGGGCTCCTGTCAGCTCCCACCAGCACTTGCCTCTAAATGACAGAGGTAACCCTCTTATATGAGCAGCCACTGCTAAAAGCATGTCATTTTCTCCTGCTAATGTCAAGTGGGAACAGATCAGAACAGGCAGGGGGAGTTAATAACGCTGCGTTCTCTCCTCGCTCCCGCTCACTTGAACTTAAACTTCCGCCGTGACCTTCGCCGCTGTGAATTGCGAGTAATCACCTGGGGTGACCTGTTCCCCCAGCTTCATTTGAATCTCGCAATCTCCTTAAAAGCCCCGACTCATGATAAGGGGGTGGGGGGGAGGGGAGGTGGGTTGGGAATGACATCTTTCCTTTTTGCAACGCTTCCTATAACCTTACTCTTAAATTATCTTGTCTTTCAGCGTGCCTTTGTCTTTGTTATTTCCACATTTCATCCACGGCCGTTACATACGCTCCTTACATAAGCCCACGGCTCCGTGTAATCATCCTGTAGATGTACGAGCCATAAGCAGCTACTTATTCCACAAAGCACGCATTGAGTGACTTTCCCCATTGATCCATGCATTAGCGGGTTGTTGAACAACCTGGGAAGAAATAGTGGCAGTTTGATTGGCCTATTCAGAAAGGTTTCAGCGCAATCACAAGTCATTTCCAAGCGTGCTGACTCCATGGGCTCATTAGAGAGAAGGTGAAGCGAATACGTTGGTTGACGAAAGGGAAACATATTTCTTTTAAATTACACTTTTTCAAGGCTGATGTAGGTGTCCATGGTAGGCTAAGCTGTTAGAATTCAGTGCTACAAACAATATGAAGGTCCCATATTCTCTCTTTTAGCTCGAGGTCGTTGAAGTAGTTTTATGCTACAACACAGCTTAAGGCATTTTGATGACTGTCACATACCTGTAGCAACAGAGTAACAAAGAAATCAATATTTTGCATCAGCAAAAGTGTTGACAGAGTCTTACCTATTTTTAAAAAAAAGTCTCCTACAGTTTATAAAGTAATATTTTTTTTGCAATTCATGCAACTGTGACTGTTTCACTGTCTGCTTCAATTGTAAGTTTGCATGTCTATTTTATAGTGTTTTACCATGTGTCATTTCTAAAAGCCTAACCAGGGACTACAAATTAGCCTACAGCTATATACAGCATAGGTTGCATTTTAGATGTTACAATGCAAATATATGTATTGTCCCTGACAAATGAGGGTTTTGACACTTTTAATGTATTTATACAGCATCTTAACCTGCTTTATAATAAATAACAAAAAGACATGAACATCTCAAGTTTTACAATATGGGACCTTTAAGTAGTTTAACGTCAAATTGCCCTTCCACCTTTTAAGGGTAAAGGAACATAATGTAATTTGTGATGAGACACATCCAATCGAGGACATACATACAGGCCGTCCTTCATAGTAATTAGAGAATATAAACCCAGCTTCCCACAGTGCATTGCTGGGCTGCCTCTAAAAGAGACTGGGGCTGTTTCATCCATAACCAACAGAGCCATCAGGGGGAGAAACAGTGGCTCTCTGTATTCCAGTCATGCCCCCCCTGCTCTCCACTGCAGAGGCTAGAGGTCCACACACACTGTGGCTCCACTCATTACCTTGCCGCTTGGATGCCAGACCCCCATTCACCCCGCTCACACACACAGATACACATGCGCGCGCACACACACACACACACGCGCGCAGACACCAACACAATGCAAGGCCATCATCTCTTTTAAACCCTTTACGTCGCTGCGGAGCGTCACGCACCTTGCTCTTTCACAAGATGCAACATGCTGGGTGAATAATACGGGATTCTGATTTTGATCTGCGCCTTTCAGACGAGATATCGTAGCAGGGAAGCTCGCATTATTAAACCTTACCTCGCCGGTTTGCAATAGAGTTGGACAGATGTGGCCTTTGCGGGGCTTTATTACTAACATTTATTCGAGGAAGTGTGATCAAAATGAGATTAGAGTCAACTAAATATCGCGTTGCCAGACCTTCCCTCCACAGCGCTGCTGAATTATGATCTGGCTAGTCCACACAGCACTCCGGGATGGGAGAAAAACGTGCTCTGGTTAAGTAGCATTTCTTTGAACCAATCACAATCGTCTTGGGCGGAGCTAAGCGCTGGACGCTGCAAAATAGCCTCGGGAAGGAACTTGTTTAGGCGGAACGTTCAAAAGTTGTTTTAGTCGTTCAACAGTAAACTCAGATTGGACAGATAGTCTAGCTAGCTGTCTGGATTTACCCTGCAGAGATCTGAGGAGCAGTTAACCATAGTCCTCACAAATCCACCGGAGGTTAGAACGCCAACACAAAGAAAGAGGAAGGTAACGGACATCCGGCTGAAAATGAGGCACATCCGGCGGATCTTCCGGCGGCACCGGACCAATCCCCTAAATGGACCATCGTCGATACAGACTAGAGTCAGCTAACAGTTACATTGTGCGGTTTTCCTCTGTGAGGAGACAGCGAATAAGTCGTCAATTTAACTCATGGCAGAGGTGTACAATAATAATAATAAAAAAAGGCCTTGAATATCAATTATTTCTATCATTTGAGCGACTCAAAAAGAAAAAGTAGACCCCCCCCCCCTGCTCCCGAGCACAGCACCAGAATAGAGCGCTTGCGTGTGCGGCTAACTGTGATTTACATTTCCTCGTTTTCTCGCTACTTCATCCTATTTGAGGAAGGCTGGAGGTTGCAGACATTCATTATTTCACAAAACACAACTAACATTTGTCACCGGCGGGGGGGAGGAAAAAAAAAAAAAACACGCTATGTTGCCGATCTACATTTGCATGCATTTCATTTTTTTCTTGAAAGCTGCTTGATGATTGCGGTTACCCGTCACAGCCGGCATGTAAACGTGGTCAGAGGTCAAGTAAAGCAATATTCACTCAGTAGCACAGGACCCGAATGCACAATGTCTGTAACACAATCCCAGTGATCATCCCAGAGTCATTTCCGGACGGTAAATTCAATATCTACAATCACAGACAACTCCCTCCCTAAGCCGCAAAATCCGAGCGTCGAGATTGGAATTAATGTGATTTGTGATGTGACACTTTTTTTTTTCTTTTTTTTGGAGGCCAATACCACTGATATTAAATTAGTGGCTGAATACCTGAGCTCAAGAATTCGGTGCTTCAGGTATCCCACCCAAATTAGTTTTATTTGAATGTATGACTTCCAGCTGTGAATGAGAAAATGTGCTCATATCCCGGTGAAATCCGCCCCCCCACCCCCACCTGCTGTCACAGTGTCCGGGGAGCTGTTCCATTATTCACTGTCTACAGAGCAGCTCCAGGATTTGCCTAGAGATAAAAAAAAAAAAAAATCATCTCTACACTCCGTCTCTCTCTCTCTCTCTGGTGGTTTGTTTATGAAGAAATTTGTTCAAACACAGATATAGACTCTGTATCAGAGTGGTATAACACGCATTCTGTACATTCTCTAAGGTGGTTTTTCCTTTTGACTTAGTGATGACACAATGAGCGTATTGGCTGAAAATAAATCAACAATTTTGATAATTAATGAACACTTTAAAAGTCATTTAAAAAGTAAAAATGCTGCCAATGGTTACAGCTGCTTCAATTCAATGATGTGTCGCTAGTCTCGGTTTTACAGGATGTCCATGTAAATTGGAACGTGTGGACTTTCAAAAGTTGTTTTAGTCTAGCTAGCTGTCTGGATTTACCCTGCAGAGATCTGAGGAGCAGTTAACCATAGTCCTCACAAATCCACCAGAGTTTAAAACGCCAACACAAAGAAAGAGGAAGGTAACGGACATCAGGCCGAAAAGAGCGTCATCCGGCGGAATTTCCGGCGGCAACTGAGCAATACTAGAAGTGGAACGACGTGGATATAATCTAAACTATACACAAACCAAAAGTTTGCAAATCTGGGGAAGAGATGCATGCCCAAGCCCACATTTTTGGTCAGAAGGAGAAACACAGCTATTTTTAAACACTATGAAAGATGTGGATATACGCAAACATCATAAGTCCATAAGCGCGGAAAAGCCCGTTTTTTAAACGGCATGTATAGGGCATATTAGTGGCATATTCATTTTCATTAGCCATGTAAACAGCTAAGGAGATATGTTGTCTTTTTCAAGACAAGAGCAAAATTTTATGCATGTCAACGTAGTGCACATCGTTTATAGATATCTGACCACACCCATCAGTTTGAATAAAAGTGAAACAGACTATCAACTGGAGAAGGCAGTAAAATAATGCAATTTCTTGAAGAAGTGATGTGTTACAGCTTTGTTATCTTACACATTAAATGATCCAAGTCAGTTCCGCACCGTGATGTTTATGGATTTTAAATGTGAAGAAAAAAAACGGGGCTCTGGTATTAGATTAGGTACTTGGAAATACTGTAGGTTTAGGTGTCGGAATCCGTGTCTGGATAGAAAAAAAAGTGGGATCTCAAAATCGCAATTTCAGAGGCTAAAAAAACGTGGTCAGGCTAGAAAGGAAGAAATGAAAAGCAGAGTAACTAAGCTCAGGTGAGTTTACTTGACACTGAGTCTGTCTCCTTTGACCGTCTGGACTCCACATCCCTCCGTTTGCATCCGCTCATCCCTGTCTTCACTCTTTAGTCTCAAGCCCTCTCCTGTTTCACAGTGCTCTCCATCTTACTGAGACCATTAAGCTTAGCGGGGCCAGCTAGCCCGGGTTAAATACACATAACCTCACGCTGCTCCGACAGGGGGAAAGAATCATCCCAGAAATGCTCACAAACACACACACACACACACACACACACACACACACACACACGCACACAGAGGTCCTTTCTGCAGCTTTAAGAGCACTGATTGCTGTAATAGCCCTGTAGAGGAGAGGTGGAAAAAAGACAACGAGAGAGGAAACGAAAGGATTGAGAGGAGAAAGAGTTGATGGATGGGTCTGCTTTCCAGGTCACTTAGGGGCCTCCTCCCTCCATGTCAGACTCTCTCCCCAGGGTCACTATTACTGGGCACACACACACACACACACACACACACACACACACACACACACTAGCGTATCGCCGAGTACAAGAACAGAGGCAGGCTGCACCACAATGGGCAACATCGATTTTACAATATAAACTAATGAAGCAGGCCAAACTCAATACTCGCACCAACATGTACATAGTGGAAACACACACACACACACACACACACACACACACACACACACACACACACACACACACACACACCTTGTAAACACATACCAACACTGTCCCTTTGTTCCTTTTCAATACACATACTGTAATTGCTGATGTGAAGATAAGTGTGTACATTACCCGAACCACAAACCAATTAGACTCGTGTTGCAGTTATTCTCCGGCTCGCAAACAAACATGGCTGCGCACACCACCGTGCCAAAAAGACACACACGACTTCCAGGCCCTCGTCTGAGAGAGAGAGAGCGTGTGTGTTCCCTTGAGGCGGTGTCTCTCCTCTCTCGTCCTCCTCTCTCTCTATTTCCTTGGTGACAGCTGTCATCCTGTCAGGCCTATGGCAGCCCATTCTGCTCGCTGACACGCACGCACGCACACACACACACACACACACACCCTTAAATTTAACAGCCCCTGCAGATCCAGCTCTGTGTCTCCCCACTAGTAAGCTCAACCAGTCCATCACTGCAAACACCCAAAAGGCTGATCTCAACTCTGAGGGCTAACTAGCAAAGGTTACTCCTCTGTTGCTTCCCTAAAGAAACACAAACAAGGAGCAAAAATGACATTTTGTGAAATTCAATTGTCACACACACACACATAGTCAGACAAACAAAAAATCTATAACTTCATAATAAAAAAAAATCAAACAAATAAATAATTTCATCTGTGTGTGCAGAACAGGGATAGATCCGTGGCGTGATTAGCTTAGCTTAGCACCAAGACTGGAAGCAGTGGGAAACTGCTAGCCTAGCTCCATTAAAAGTCTTCTTCCAACAATTCTAAAGCTAGATAACAGGATTGTTTCTCCCCCCTGCTGTGTCATCACCGTCTTGAGTTTCAGTAGAGTTTTACTGTCGCTTACAAGCCCTTCTTGCTGCAAAGAGACCAGAAAAAAACCTTCCGTCTTAAACGTCGTTACTTTTCTTAGCTATCTTCGGCGGAGACATGAATATTGCTTATTGGCATCTTCAATCCAAAATTATCTGTGTTGGCCTTTAACAGCACATATTGGTGCAGTCCTAGTCTGTAATTCTACACCGGGCCGACACAAAACCTGCTGCTGGGACACATTCCAGTCATGTACAGTACACATCTACTGCAGCATGCCAAACACATCACTCTGACCACCCTCAGTACACTGACCCAGTGCTGTGTTACTGACTTTAAAATCAGACAGATTTTTTTTTTACCGTTTTAGATCCGAATCACCGCGCTGAATCTGGCCAGCAAAGCATCTTTTTATTTTTTAGTTTACAACCCTTAAGGGACCTTTAGTATGTAGTTCTGTCAATAAAACAACTGATTCATTGATTGATAGAGTTGATGGACAGGAAAGTAAAATGTCATCAATCAAAAATGCCAAACTTGCTGGTTGGTTATGAAATACGCAATTTGTTTTAGCTTGTCTCTGTCATGTACGATTGTAATTTGAATACTTTTGGGTTCGAGAAGAAAATAATCATTTATTTCAGCCCTACTAGTATTACTTATTTTACTGTTCAGTCCACCCACTAATAATCTGTAATAGATCTCAAACAAACAGCATTTTTGAAATGAGCAGACTTTAGATGTAACCTTAGTCATTTCATATTTGCATATTATCCAACCTACCCCTTCAGCAGCTCTCTTTCCTGTACTTTACACATAAGGTACAGCATATGATTTTAAACAGAAAGGCACATACATAATACACAAACACAAACACCCATATAAGCAAACACACACGCAAACACACACACACACACACACACACACACACACACACACACACACAGCCAGAGACTGTTTGGCAAATGGCACCCAGTCGGAAAATGTAATTGCTTGAACTTTAGAGAAGCGACTGCAGCTTCTGAAATACCCGAAGGAGCCATCAGACCAGTGTTTTACAGCGCACACACACACACACACACACACACACACACACACACACACACACACACACACACACACACACACACACACACACACACACACACACAAACCCCCCTGTCAGCAAGTGCAGTACTTTAAGTAGTAATAACTGCTGTAGCTGTTAGGGTGAAGAAAGAGTGGAAGGAGGGGAGGGAAAGAGGAGAGAGCCTGGAGAGGAAATGAATGCAGGAGGGAAGAGGAAGAACAAGCAGCGCTTTAATCTCTATCAGTCTGAATTTTAGTCTTCCAGAGCTGGGCAGCACAGCTTTGAGAAAATGGATTGCGAACGTCGATGATTCTACAGTTAATGGGAATACTTCACTTTTGAGCATCATATTATCACTCCCCGCTGGGCACCAATTTCACACTTTGAGTTCAGTTTAAACGTCTTGAGGAATTCTACACAGCTAGGGTCGTGGAGGAGCTCTCTCAAATCTGAGAAATGACCCCCCTGATGATGTCATAATGATGTCATCAGGGTTACCTTGGCCTGGGCTGGTAGAGCTAAAGATTTTGATGGGAAAGCTAGCGCTGCAGAGGTGTGGAGTTTGTAACCGGGCATGGAGGGTCGAAAAAAATATGCTATTGCATTATGGGAAATTTAGGATCCATACTAGGGATTGAAAGTTAGGATATCTAGGCCTCTGCTCCATCAATGTTGACCTCTTTATTTTATTTATTGTCTTTTGTGAGTAACACAACTGTAGTGCAATGCAGAATCCCTGGAGTACCCCTTTAATCCAGACCAGGGATGGGGTCATTTATTAAGGGTTGAGGCTGATGCTTTTCGATTGAAGGCAATACTGTTACTGTAACTACTGGATGTTTCCAAACAATTGTTGCCCTGCTAACAAATAGCTAAATTGGCCGCGAATGCGTCTTGCTAGCTCCTCCGAAGCTCCACTGAAAGTAGCATTATTAGCGATGTATTTGCAAAGCAATGATTGTTTTGAGCATACCCAACATATGACTCAACAACAGCGAGGCAGACTGTGCTGCAAGAGCGGTTTGAGATGTTTCTGTGTAGGTTCTGATGCATTTTGCCATGACTCTGGGTCATCATTTAAAATTCATTGCAACTGCTGTGAATCCAAGCTGTCTACACCTGCCGTCCTCCGGCTACAATTGTTCAGATCCCTGCAGACAGCGCGCATTTGATACGAGTTTTCCTTTAAACGTTGCTTCACAGGCAATTATACACACTGAATACATCCGTGACATATTGTTTCGGCAATGATTATCATTACAAACTTTGATTATTATCAGCTTCAATCCAAAATGATCATCATCATCAGCATTATTAACTGACCGTATCACACATCTGGATTAAACACAAACTAATCTGGAAATCCCGTCAGAACATGCAGCAAACACACCCTCCCGGACGCATTAATCCCTCGCCTACTCCGCTGGTGTTTCGAGCAACACGCGACTGCACTGCCTGAACCTTGGGGATACTATTGTGTTTCCATGCTTGTAAGTGTTTAAGTGCGAGCATCTGTGTGTATGTGTGCATTTGTGTGTAAGCCTCGGGCTGTCCCCTCAGCACTGCGTCTGTATCGACCTGCAGTGGAAAACAGGCCTGTACTTGGCCATGTAGGCCACGGAGTCGATAGGGACATCAGAACGAGGGCAGCCGTCCAAAACGGCATCACAATGTGCCCAGAGGAGGACGCGCGCATGTACACACACACACACACACAGACACACACACACAAACTTGCGTGCACAGGCGCGCGCACACACACACAGTATATATACAAAGACTTGGCTATTTTTCAAAAAGCCTTGGATTTATGGTTTATAATTCCCCCAGATGATGATTCATGTGTGTAATCTGTCTGTAATGGTTACTTTACTTGATCAACTCTTTGGACTGTGTTTGGTCTGTTGCATTTACAGACACTCCCATCATTGGATCATTATAATTTCTAAATAAATTGCACATGTAATTGTGTGAAATTACATCGTAGAAGGGTGAGACATTCCACTATAAATAAATGAACAACCGGGACGTGATTTCACAAAATGTTTGAGGCTGAAAACTGCACACTCAGATCATAAAAAAATTAACATGATCAAATATCCTTTATCATCACTAGCATGAATAACATGTTGCCAATAAAAACCAAGGCTTGAACGTGTGTACGTTTGAAAGTTGTTTTAGTCGTGCAACAGAAAACTCCGATTGGACAGATAGTCTAGCTAGCTGTCTGGATTTACCCTGCAGAGATCTGAGGAGCAGTTAAGTCCTCAGAAATCCACCGCAGTTTAAAATGCCAACACAAAGGAAGCCCAAGTCAACGGATATCCAGCCTAAATGAGTGAAATCCCGCAAATTTTTCGTCGGCAATCCCGGAAGTGGAATGTCAAGGATATAGACTACAATGATGTAGACCTTTGATGTAAATGTACAACTAAAATCTCACAGTATCTTACTGTTTTTATGTTACACAGGATCATACTGTAAATGACAATGCGTTGCTGGAGAAAATAATAGCACTATTTGCAAATGTTACAGATTACAGGTATTTCCGGCAATACCAATGCATCTTAATAAAGGAAAATAAAGGAAAAACTGGGGATTACACTGTCTATTTACAGTAAAATACTGTACCTTAACATTTTAAAACAGTATGCATATTATAAATAAACAGTGGCTTACTGGCGAAGCTGCTGTCAGTATATTACTGTAAATTTACGGTGAAAAGTTTTACAGTGAAGGTAAGGGCTTCTAGGTACTTTATTTCCTGATATTGAGGCTATGAGGATGTTCAAAATCTAGTTTTAAACCCTTCATTATTTTAGTTTTGTACTTTTACATAGTTTATTCCGTAATTAACATGTCTAATCAAATTACCTCACAGCAAACCTGAGCCAAGGTAATATATACTCTCTAAGGGCCCATGCAGGAGCTCATTTTTGCCCCAGGGCCCCCCAGCAAACTGAAGATAACCTGCGGTTACTAGCTTGAATATCTGTGTGTGTCCTACATTCTTCTTGCAGATTCCTGCACGTCCTGCTCCACGGTACAAGCTTTTAAAAAGCTCCTTCTTTTTCAAGAGAAGGGGCGTTCTAGGTTTGTGTTATTATTTCATGAATTCTATGATTCACTGTGGTGTCTGGGATAAATCGCGAAAAAAGCTTTGCAACAGGCAGTAATGAACGCACATTTTCATTTCATTTCAAGAGCCACTTTTGGAAACGCTAGCAAAAACACTGAGGGTTTCCACTTACCTACTTACAGCATGAGAAAAAACATCATATTTAACATAAAATATGAAGACAGTCAATATACTTGAGTGGAGCACTGCAGTGTTAAGGTTAGGTGTTTTACAATCGACTTCCTTTCTAATAGATCCATATGAGAGAGTTGTTCCACTTTGAATAAAAGATTTAAGAAGCTGAATATGTGTGCTCCTCAAATTACCAGGACTAATAAGTGTAAACGATGGGAAATGATAAAAATATTTGGCAAAGTACCTATCATTATCACCGCCGCTGGGTCTGCTGTTTTAGTGGAAGCGTTTATGCAGAGGCTTAACGTGACAGCCGGTTCAGGCGTTTTCAGCCTGGGTGGCCCAGAGTGGAACCGAACCCCTCCACCTTGGTAACGTTTAGCCTCTTGCTCAATCACTCAGCTACAGGACCACAGTGTTGCTGCCTCCCTATCAGCAATTCCACTGACAGATTACTCCGTCAAACTGCAGCAATAATATGTGAAAACAAAAATGATGTCCCTGGGTTAAGTTGAAAAATAGGTTCAGCGCTCTTATCAGGCAGCAGCTTTGATAACTCGGAGCAAGTCGCTGGATAAGTTGGGTTTAAATCATCGTGCTTGGTGGAGAAAAACAAAATAAGACTTTTGTTTCAAAATGAGATATGAGATTTTTTGTTGTTGTTGCATTGGTCGGATGAAAACTGTACCTCCAAAGCACACCTTCGAAATGTCAAGAGACAAATAAAACTGTGCTGCTTATAGCTCGTAATAATGACTTTATTCAGGACACAATGGAAGGGTCATAGCCAATAGTAGTAGCATGGTTGACCCCAGACCCTTTTCAGTTGTAACTGAGAGTGGGTCTGGGCAAGCTTCATCCGCAGCCCATTTCCAAAGGGAAGTCACCAACGGACGCCGCTCAAACGCCTCCGGGCGCAATTGGATAGTCTTTCAACCAATCAGACCAACGATCAGGGCGACGTAGCGGCGACAGCGGCATCGACGGGCCGCTGCGCTTCGGTGGCCGTCGTGCTGAACGTAAACAAAAAGCTGCTCGCCGTCGCTGCGCTATCGTCATCGTGTAAAGCCCGCATCAATGGTTGTGATTGGTGCCTCAATTTGGAAAAATTGGAAATTGGCTCGAATGGGCTCTTGGCCAGACTGACTTGCAGAGCAAATCTCAAATTTGCCGGAAGTTCGTCATTGTTTTCCCAGGCTACCATAGTAGATATCCATGTAATTTTTATTCCCTCCTATATGATTTTTTTAAGGGTCCCTTATATTCAAGAGTCACAAAACCTTCTAAACAATGATTTTAATAAACTTGACCTAATATATATATATATATATATATATATATATATATAAACTACCTTTTTCAGCCAAATACAATTTTTTTTCTTCTTCTCGCAATCATCTATATTTGATCAACTAAATAAAACATTTGAAGTGGCGATGCTTCATAGCCTCGCTGCTTTGGCACTTGGGCTGAACTAAACAAGCTGAGGTGCTAATTCATGCATCACTGGGTGACATCTTAGTGCTGCCCTACCTTTGAACTACACATCAGATGACTGTTTTCAATTATACAAATTAGGCTGACTTAAAGGGGGGGGGGCTTTGATCACACACACATCCAAACATGCAGGGAGATCACACGAGCTAAGCATCCTGAGTGGGAAATGGTCCGGGACATTGTAAAATAGATCTGTGCTGAGGGAAATGAGCCAAACAGTCGAGATTGCCACTCTGCTCCTTTAAGGTTCTTCCCCCGCTTGTGTTAATGCCTTTCCAGTGGTGCCTTCAGTTTTTACCCCTCTGCCAAAGCCATCAAACTCGTTTGATCAGCGGCAGCTTGGAGGAATGAAGCCACGTTAGCCCCAGCATCCTCCTCCCTCCCTCCCTCCCTCCTTCACTTTCTGCAGGGGTTAAGAGGCTATTCTCCACTCCCCAGCCCCCTGGCGGATTATTAGAGAGTACAGCGAGGCACTATTTGGCGTACATGCATGCACCGATGAGCAGCTATGCTCACAGGCCTCCTCAGTGCACACGTCCATGCACACACATGCATTACAACATCTATCTGAGTGAAGCCAAAGCCCTTAAAATGCACCAGATGCTTTTGTTTCGTCCACAGGAAAGGCTTCACCCTGGCTTTTTTTTTTTCATCCTCTTGTTCTCTCTCGCCGCTGAAAAGGCTAAGGCCAACAGGAATCAATGGCTCAAATGACACCTCATGTTTCGGCTTCTCGGTATGGCAAATTACAGTGCCCTCGCCTAAACGCCAGTGTTTGAAGGAGGAGAATCACTTTGCTTTCCCGCTTCTTTGAAAAAGGACTTTAGGAGACTGAGAAGCGGATGATGGCGATGCGACGCAACGCTCCGACCTCTGTCAAACGCTGCATTGTGCAAAACAGCTGATACGGCGACCTATGCCGATTCGCCAGGGGTACCGAAGTGCACAGACACACACTGAGCCTGGACACTCACACACACACACACACACACACACACACACGATAACCATTCACCGAGAGAAATCACAAATTGCTGAACTCAACCCTACAGCGCAGTTTAGCCATGCTAGTTCTGAATACACAAGAGTAAAACCAGAACAGGTAAATTAAAAGGAGACAGTATTGCTTTCTGCATGCACTACTGATCAATTATGGCTGCCCGTTTACTCAAACCTTCATCTAAACATGGGAAATGCTCTGCAACTGCCCTGAGGTGAATACAAGGGAGGAAAGCGGCTAATATATATACAGTATATATAATAAAAACCACTTTTTTAAATGCTCTTTGTTCCCCACACTCCCATACAATCCCCCCAGGGCAGCAGCATGGTCTGATTACATACAGTACACACACACACACACACACACACACACACACACACACACACACACACACACACACACACAGACACTTTACTTTAACACTCACCCCCCACTACCACCTGTTATGTGACATACACTAGGCACTGGGGTAAATGCATTTGTCCATACTGTGTAATACAGACTCAGCATCTCACATACCAGTGAACATGCAAGGCATGCAGGCCCTTAAAGTGGCTTCTACCACAGTTGAAGGGAGGCTTATATCAGCCCACCAATAACTAGCTAACAGAGGCATTTTTAAAGAAATCACAAATTGGCAGAGTGCTGTGGTAGTTTCTATTCTGTACACAGGTTCAAAACCTCCTTTGACAAAATTCTTGCATGGACATAAATATTTTTTGTATTCGAGTTTAAAGTTACATTAACAACAGGAACTGAAGTAACCAGTTGCTGCTGTTACTCCAGAGAATATTAGTGGCATGAAACAGCTGGGTTTTGGTATAGAGGTGCCTACTATTGTATTCATTCCTTCATATTCCTTCACTGTGTTCCTCTGCCCTCTCTGGTTGAACGTTTCAAATCTGTTGAACATGCCCTACAGTGATGTCATGATGTATCGATACACCCTGGAGTACACTTCTGCAGCAAAGTGAGAAGGTTAACCAACAGAGGTCAGCAAAAACAAGGTTTTCAGTGGCTGCTAAGTTGCTCATTAAGGCCAGAAAAGTGTTGGAAGTCCACCTCCTAGTGGTAGTGTCAAAAAAGACGACAACCACAACACCGACCCCGCAAACTCCCAACCTATCACCTGCAGGGCTCTGCACAATCTTCTGAGTATTATAGAAAAAAAATGTTGCCATGAAATTGGCCAATTTGAAAGATATTGAATATCAGCACAAAATATCAGCAGTCAGCAGGTTCAATCTAAAACACTTCGCATCAGTTTTTGCCTTTAAAAGTCCATTGAACCCTACGGCAGCAGAAGGTGAATGGGCAGGGGGGGAGGGAGATGAGGCCAATTGGATTTCAGCAGGATGCAGGAGTGGGAGCACGGACTAAAGGATGGGAGGAATTCTGCGGTATAAAGGGGAGGATAAATTAAAAAGTGGAAATGTGGGCTGAATGGATGGATATGATGAAGGGCAGATAGATGACGGTTTAAATGGATGATTGGTGGCATGGGCACTGAGAGCGTGTGTGAGCGTGTGTGAGCGTGTGTGTGTGTGTGTGTGTGTGTGTGTGTGTGTGTGTGTGTGTGTGTGTGTGTGCGCTCCAGAGGTGCAGATTAGATCACTGTTATGACTGCACAAGCCCTCAGGACACAGCAGATAAACATCAACAGATAACCTACACATTTATTCCCACCTCTGCACCATCCTCACTTCCTGCCTCCATTTCCTCCCTGTCTGCTCTCCTCTGAGGCACACTTCCTCTACTTCCATGCATTCACCGCAACCAACTCTTCCTTGTTTGTTTGTTTTTTCTACTCCATCCTTGCTTTTCATGCCCTCTCTAACTACATCTAAGAGTCCCGGGGCGGTGCACTAGATCACGCTTCTCAATAAACCCGTCGAGCTCTCCTCTGCACCCCCCCCCCCCCCCCACCCCATCTCCCCTTAGTTTTCCGGAACACAATAACAGCACCTCTGAACGCCTATCCCGACAATACTCCCATCGATCACTTTGCTATCTGGAACACACACATCTATCACTACTGGGGGATTTTACCGCAGGCTTGGACACCCCACTGAAGGCCCTACTGCTCTGCTCTATACAGCTTTGCAAATATTTTCAGGTCGCGGACACTACATCGACAAACAATACGCCCCAGTGATTCCAATGGGACAGTGTTTGGCCCAGGAAACATCATGAGGGGAGCATATTTGTTGTCCTTGATTTAGCTCAATGTCTTCACCTGTACATGAGGACATAATCCCGTAGAGGCAAAGCTATTAGAGCAATATATAAAAGAGGAAGAAACAGAGCTTTTCTTACACGATAGAAGATATTAACAGTCTAGCAGCCTCAACAGTTCAGTCCATTCTAACACTTCAGTATTCATCGATTTGAGTTTTCCCAACAGCGGCCCACGTCTGAAATACCTAGTTGCCAGACCTGTGATGAATGACTTGCAAGTATTGGTGCATGGTTTAGACAGGTTTGGACAGATATTATGAGCCAAAAACTGGCCTGAAGCTGGGCAGAGTGCTGCTATTGGAAGGCTGATTCTTAAACCACATTGGACCAATTCCACGCCTACAAAACATATCCAAATCTGGAAGCCATATATGGGCCGGCTCGTATTTGGTCCTCCGTGCCAGAACACAACCGAAGGCGCCGACACTTGGACGGAATCGGCCCGGCATGGCTAGGTACCTAGGTTGTACATAATGCCCAAGGTTTCTAGGCTAGATGCTAACACGATGCTTGCCATATATTGGCAACATTGTCCAAAGATGGAAGCCTTAACTTCAATTAGAAAGCTGCAGCTGATGATGATCAAAATGCGAGTCCTCACTAAGACCAATTCTGAGGTCTTTACCACTGGCTTCCTGTCTCTCTAAGAATTGATTTCAGAATACTACTGTTGGATTTAAAAAATCTGAATGGTTCATTTCTGATCGTCTGCTACATTATGAACCACCCAGACCTCTCAGGGTGTCAGGGAAAGGTCTGCTTTATGTCCGCAGAGTCAGAACTAAACACAGAGAAGCAGCGCTTTATACGCACCACATATCTGGAACAAACTCCCAGAAAACTGCAGGTCCGCTGCAACTCTCAGTTCTTTGAAATCAAGGCTGAAGACTTTTCTGTGTGTTGCTGCCTTTTATTAAATCAAGCAATTGTTTATTTCTTACACTGCACTGCACTGTAACTTGTATTCTTGTATTTATGTCTCATTCTATTTTTAACTTGTTTTCATTTTTTAATTCTCTTTAATTAAGTTTTTTAATTGCTTTTAATTGCTCTTCATGGTTTTATGTAAAGCACTTTAAATTGCATTGTCGCTGAAATGTTCTCTATGAAAAAAAGTTGCCTTGCCTTTCATCTTAACAAGATTTTTTTTCTGCAGAGTAAGAAAATCAAAAATTGAGAATATTTCAGGCGAGCAACCGCAAATTCATCTTGTCATGTACATTTATATCTATCTCCTACATGAAATGTACAGACTTTGGCTGAATATCATTTAAGATTACACAATTCACTTCACAATTGATGATGAGTTCAAATGACTTACTACCTACGTTAGCGTGCGACACAAGAGCTCCCGGAGATATATGATTTTGGTGTCTATGTTGATTTGACCAAAGTGCTACTCTCCCTGTCTTTTTGCTTTAAAACTCCTGGGATCTGTTTGGTGAGGAGAGAAAAAAGCAAAAAAAAGAAAAAAAGAAATGCCTGTAACAGAGAGATTGTGCTGAGTTCGGACTCCACGGGGTAGAAAGAGGTAGGTCAGGCAGAGACGAGCAGCAGCTCACTGACATCCTGTTTGTGCCGCCCCCCCCCCCACTCACACACACACTTTGCATTACAATTCATTCTCTGTTCAAGTCAAGGTTAGACCTGACAGCTCTGCAGCTGTGTATGGATATGTGTGTGTATGTGTGCTCACGTGTATGTTTTGCATCGTCCATATAAAACAGATGGGAATGAAGAGAGTCAGACTGAGAAGAAGAGACCAGAAAGAGAGATTTATGGGTAGGGAGTACAGTCTGTGCTCTGCCAATGAGGCTGGGTGGCACCCTAAGGTTTGGCTGGATGACTCAGATTAATCCCCCCCATGCATGGCTGGAGGTTTGATTCCTAGTAAGACTCCATTATAGGGTCAGGCCACAAGGTTTTTTCGAGGCTAATGCATTTTTTTTTTAACATCTCTTACTTGAATATTTCACAACCAGGAAAAAGAACTTATCGATGGTTGTGCCAGAATTGCCTTTTGACATAGCTGAAAAGCTACTGGAACAGAACCTTGACCCCAAGAAACTACTGAATCCAAGACAAACTAAATGTTGATGAGGGGGTGACCACTACTTTTACACCAACTGAGACACAGTTTCTTGCAGGCTAATATAGTTATTGGCCAATTTTATCAGCGATAAATATAGTCTGTCCACTTATGCTACACACTTATACTCAGATTTGAAAGGTTAGACAAGGAACAGGCACATTAATGGACAGTTTGACCGCATAAAAAAAAGCCTCTCCCATATGCTATCATAGAGATAACCAAGTGCCATCCAGCCCCGAGAGCCGGCAGGTTTCCATTTCAAACACCACACCAGCTGACTGAAGTTACCTCCTACTCCTCCTGCCAGCATTTTAAGACATGTTTTGGCACCATCGCATTGATACCTGTTGTGTGATTCAACATGCCGTGTCTTGAAAACGATTGCATTTGCTTCTCTAAGTTTTCAGCATCTGATCAGCACTGATTGGTCAAGGGATAGGCCCTGAACAAAATGGGTTCCATTACCTTGTGTAAGCATTGATGCCTGGCCAATAGTAGCGTGTGAATGCTATTGAATCACTCCTAGAAGTTGCTTGAGTTCCATAATAACGTTACTGGGACGCATCCTGTTGTGCACAGGAAGTGATATGATTCATAATTATGATTTGTTTGGAATAATAGAAGCAGAAATTGAGCATTAGCATGTGCATGAGCAGACATAAAAAATGAGTGCCACCTCGTGAAACAACCACTGAAACCCCCCCAAAAAAAGACTTAGTACTGGTCACGCTGATTGTTTGACGATGGAAAGATGCCACCGAAAATAACCAACTAGCACCAAAGACACAATTGTCTCTTCAAAAAAATAAAATAAGCAAAAACAGCTGCTGAAGTGTGTGGAATGAAAACCAGGGGATGATTTGTACAGCAGTAGCTGCTCTGCACGTGGATGGCAGCTGCCACTGACCTTTCTGGGACTTTTGACTATCATTAGATCCGGGCCTTTATGTTTCTATGCTGTCTAATGTCACCGGGCCGGCTCATCCAACAGTTTCTCTCATGCAAGCTAACCAGCCAAACAACTGTGTCGGGTCGAATGCATCATGTTGCTAGCATGTGAGTATGCAACTGTCAATGGTAAAACTCATGTCTGACCCTGAAATGCCTATATTTTAGTAACACAACTTGCTCAACTCTTTGCTACACTGGAACGGTTTCTTCTAGTTATGTTTCATGCTAACAATGGCATGTTAGACCCTGTTAAGACTTGGTTGTAAAATGCGTCCTGGGCGATCGGATCACAAATGGACAGCGCTAAATACAAGGGTAAACGGCCACCGAGACGCATTGTGATACGATCACTCAGACCACTTGCCGAGGTGGTCTGGGACACATTTGACCAATTTTCTTTTGTAGTGTAAACAATAATGCGTCCTGATGCATCCTCGACAAGGATGTAACAGGAAAATACGCCATCAATGCAGGGCGCCACATAATGACAGCGCGTCAACGCTCTATCACTTGCACATTTTACGAGTTGAACAAAGGTCTTTTGCACTATGAAAAAAAATGTGTTGAATTCTGCCGACAGCAAAATCTCCCAGCTGTAACGACATAACCGCTAACGTGACTCCCGTGAGTGTGGACTAAGTGTGCATGAGGCCCTTTGACCGGTAGTGACGTAGGCAGTGACAAAATCTGGTGAAGTGGAGACGCACGCTGGACAAAGCTGTGAATGGGAACGTGTCTCCTCTGTCCACTTGTGTTTGGATCCCTGAAACACATTTTAAAACCAAGTGCAAACACGTTCTTACAGCCGTGTGGCAAATACGTATAAGGAACAAAGTGGAGTGCAACATTTGTACACCAAAAAAAGGCCTCAAACAACCGAGACAACACGTCAAAATGACTGCATGCAACGTGTTTTCCTTCCCTGCCACTGCATGTAATAACATAAAGTCATCACTTTAAAGATGGTCAGGCACTTTCATATAATTACTTGGACTGATCTAAACTACTAAAAGCAGGACAGCAAAACTATGCACCTCAAAGATAGTGTAATGTTTAAGGGATTTGTTGCTCTGTTAACCACATATCAAAGAATAATATCGAAGAAAGATAATAGCATTCATTGTTGTCTATCTATCTGTTTAAAATCAAAACATCATTTACAGTGTGGCGAGAAATCCAGTTTTTCCGGGAAAAAAGCCATACATTTTCGAGAAGTAATAATTTCAAAATCACGGTAAAACCCCTCAATCCAGGCGATTAGTGAATAATACCGCCAACTAACGCAGGTAAGTCTATCCCGCTCTGTAATTCTGATGGCTCTTTTAGCTGAACAAGAGCCTCAGTCCACGAATGTTGCTCCTAATCCCAACTTCCTCTCGTTCTCCACAATAATGAGCTCCTCTCAGACTCAAGAGTTGACAGAGGTAAAGCATTTAGCACGCTTGAATGGAGAGAGAGAGGGAGAGAGTGGGAGTGCGGAGTGAAAGAGAGGAAGATACAGGCCAAAGAGGGATAAATCGAGGGATGGGGGAAGAAGGGGTAGAAAAAAAGAAATCTACTGAGACATGCACGAGGTAAGCTCTCCCTCTGGCAAGCCAGAGTAATGCCACTGCACAGTACAAATGCAATGGCTGACTATTAAGAATGAGAGGAAGAAAGGAAGGAGAGAAAAAGACGGTGAGAAGAAGGAGGCGGCTGGGAGGAGAAATATACATAAACCGAGAGAGGAAGAGAGATCATCAGTGTGTTCTTGAAGTCTCTTAGGACTGAGTTATTTTTCTGCCCGTCATTACAGCCCAGGGACATGATGTGAACAACACGGGGACTGTGTTTGTGTTTGACTGCGTGTGTATTAGTGTGTGTCACGTGGTGTGTATTCTGCGTATTTGTGTGGGTGGCAAAGTGTGTATGGAGCACTGAAAGCATGCATTCATTTCAAGGCCAAGTGATGAAACACAAAACTCACACACACACACACACACACACACACACACACACACACACACACACACACAACACTGTTTTACTCACACATTCAATCGCACACAATATAATGCCTTTGCACAGCTCAATTTATGTGTGTGCATCTATGTGTGCCATGTGAACGTGTACTTGACTTGAATAAGCAAAAAGCTGGAGACTTGTGTCTGAACGTAGACTACTGTAGGAACAATAATCATGGGAGAGAGACGGAGAAGCCTGGCCATTCTTGAGAAGTCAAATCAATTAAAATGCTAAAATGGCAAAAGATGGGAAGAATCAAGGAGAAGAGGCAATGAGAGGGATGTTAAAAAAAAGCTAGTTTTGCAGACCTTGAACACAACATGGCTGACAGAGTAAAGAAAGAGTAATGAGACAATCATGAGCAGATCATCTGCTAGTGGAGCTTAAGCAAGACACATTTTCAGGCACACCCTAAGTGCAATAAACACACCGGCAGCGTCTGACTGGCATCGTCAAATCTCGGCTACTGTACGTTCACTGCCTCTGTAAGTAATTGACGCAGCCCTCTGCACTTAATGGTTCGGAGTAATTTCACCCTAGGGTCCTTTGCACCATGACCTCGAGCCAAACACCCCCCCCCAGAAGCTTTTTTCACCTGGGTCTAACATTGGGAGAGTTAGCGTTATCAGCTGAATAGCTGATAACGCTATTACATACAACAAAAATATTTATTAATTTAATGATTAAATAAGGTAGTGTCTCCAAACTTACCTCAATTATAACTTGTCTTCTGCTAGTTGTACTACAGTACTTTTAAAAAATAAGTTAAATTGATAAATATTTTTGTTGTATCTCTTTTCGGTGTTGTAATTTGTAGACGTCTCTAAGCACTCATCTTACTGCCGGGAGCAGCAGCAGAGAGCAGAAGCCAGCAGGCAAGTGTTATTTAAATAAACTCCTAGTGTACTTACAAACTTCGCAATCCATCGTTTTATGAGTACATAACCTATTTGTACTAGTGTAGAAGTTTGGTATAATTTCGGGCATTATTAGTGGGGTAACTTACGAGATACACTCTTGGATCCATTAGTGCCTGCACTAAGCTATTCAGCTGATAACACTAACTCGCCCAATGTTTGACCTAGATGAAAAAAGCTTCTGGGGGGTTGTTTGGCTTGAGGTCATGGTGCAAAGGACCCTAGGGTGAAATTACTCCGAACCATCACTTTAAGGGTCTGGTCACAGTAGGAAGTGGCTGACTAAAATTCCTTCTGCTGTGGCCGCCATTACTAGCTAAAGACTTGCTCCATCACTTAACAACCGTCTGCTCCACCAGCACTTGTAACTCACAGATTTTTCTCAAAGCTGGTAATAATTCTGTCTTTTTGAAGACGTGTTGCTGGGGTTTTCTATCCATAGAATAAGCTAAATGGGTATCCAGCTATAAACACTGAGGACCTTGTTCTTTTTTAGGGAAATAGTTATTATTTTGTTAGCATCCGCAAGTTACAGTTAACATTAGTTTAATGAAGGAAACCCATTAAGTTCTAGATGCTAGCTGAGCAGAAGCTAGAAGAGCAAGTGAGCACCTGGGCTCTCTTTAGGCAGTACTAGTTAGCTAGCTCATTATTGCACTAGCAAACGTGTTAGCTTGCTAACTCAAAACAAAGCACATTTATGTTAGTTACACATACTATGGCTTTTGCACTGCTATTTTAGTAGTCTGTAAAACTGCATCGGCTAACACGACAGCTTTTGTTTAATATGTACTTTGTGACTGCGCCCTCAAAAAGTGAAGTTAGCTAGCTCATTATTGCATTGGCAAACTAGTTAGCGTGCTAACTGAAAACAAAGCACATTTAAGTCAGTTACATAGGGATTTTGCACTGCCATTTTAGTAGTCTATAAAACTGCATTAGTTAACACAATAGCTTTTGTTTAACATATGCGTTATACTTTGTGACCACGCCCTCAAAAGTGACGCTTGTTATGATGGATTGGAATTTGTCAAAAGTAGTGTTGTGTATCATTTAAAAAATTAGGATAGGCTACCAGTACTCTTAAAGTGATACCAATATATATAAACAGAGTACTTAAATTTAAATAAACTTTCCACATTCTATGTGTGTAGTGTATAGCCATTCCAACAGCGATTTCCAATGGCGACGTCATTTAAATAAATAACTATGTACTTACTTGTCAGTTTCCATACTGAGCGCACACAGACACAGAAGAACATGCATTCTCCAGGCCTTCACACACACCTCTTCACACAATATAAAGATGCTTGTTGACCCCATCATGTCTCAATAAACATACCTGCTGATATACAACCACACCCCTGTCACACACACACACACACACACACACACACACACACGGTCGTGATACATCACCACCTACACACAGCGGTGTCAGCCACAGACAACTGCTCCTGAGCCCCAGCAGAGCAAAGACATTCATCATTATGACAACACACACACACACACATACACACACGTACACACATTGCAGAAAGCGACATAAAGCGCCGTTGCAGCTGGGGGTGCGTGAAGACGACTCCATCACATCATATATCACACATACTGTACACGTTTCCCGCCTAAATAACACTATTATGAACAAAAACAGTCATAGCCGAAATGACGGAGGGCTTCTTCTACTGTCGCTGATGCATTTCTTCTCAGTCCTCTGTGTGTGTGTGTGTGTGTGTGTGTGTGTGTGTGTGTGTATGTGTCATCCTCACAATAGAGAATGATAAGGCCTCTCTCTCTGTTGCTTGGAAGAAAGATAAAACTATCACCTCCACCCCTACCGATTCTCTTTTTTTCTTAATCTTCACATCAGATGAGACACAATTCAAATCCGACCAGGTGTCTGTCCAGGGAGTCGAATGCTGTCAAACCATCACTCCTCCTCCCTCTTTCACACCTTCCCCCCTGTAATTCTCCTCTCCTAGTCTGCCCATGTCAATTTTCACTCTGCTCCTCTTCCCCTCCACAATCTTTCGTCTTCTTCACTTCTAGGAGTAGTCGGATGCATCAGTTTGATCTTCCATACTGGCCATAAAATAGCCATAATGCGTTACGTACATTCTACATAATGGTTAAGATGCAGTTTTTGTTTGATCACTTGTTCAATCTGCATTCGATCAATACTGAATCGACTTTCCATGTGAATATCTTAACCTGAATTGATTTGCATCAGACCCACCAGGAATGAGCACATTTTTCCTGGCTTTTAATGAAAAATATAGATGCAGCTTTCAGCTTTTTTTGTGTTATGTTGCAATAACTTCATGTAAATTTAAAAAGCAGAAAGCCTTAGGGTAAATGCTAAAATGGTTTTGTAGAGGGACAATCTGCCGCCTTGGACTAAAGTCTGTCTGAAAAGATAAAATATTTCTGCAATCTTCCAAACTGAGGTTGAGATTGCTGAGGTTAAGGGCTTATTCTGTTTGATCAGGGTCCATTAGGAAAAACATTATTTCAGATGTATAGTGTTGATTATAAAATATCTTCAAATACTCTTCCATTTTGACTATTTGTTTTGCTGAAATACTGAAGGGAATGATAGTTGTGATCGCCACATTGCAATTTCCTGTTGAGTGACCTTTGGATCAAGGTCTGTAAATTCACATAGTAAGGTATCCACTTATTATTTTCATGGGTTTTATTTTAGTGTTTTGGTGGGTTTCTATCACAGATGATATGAAACTTGGTGGTATTCAGTCTACCGAAGTTCAAACTAAGCAGACAAGCCTTCTCTCACCCCTCCCTCTAAAACTCTGCGTTCTGTCCATCCCACCCCCTCATCTAAACAAACCGAACACTCTTATACATTTCTCAAGAGAACCGTATGTTGTCCGTCACAGGACTCTTTCAGCTGTTGGGTTCGGGATTTGTGTCTTTTCGGGCTTGGAAGGGGGTGTCAGGAAGGCGAAGAGAAAGATATGAGTGGGTGGGGCGGTTGGAAAAGAGAATCAGTGATATACATTTTCCCCCCCGAGAGAAGCAATGGGTTGTCTGTGTCGGTGGCGGGGTTGTGTACACACTTGGCAAGAATGTGGCATTTTCAAGCATTATTGAGAGTCTGTCTCGTGTTCCCCCCCCCCTGCCTTTTTAAAGTAAGCAACCTTGTGTTCTTTATGTATTTTGGCTACATATTCAGTCATTGCTGTGTGCAAGAAACCATTGCTAAATCCTGCCACCCCCACCCCCTGCAGCCTAGAAGTGTGATAGACCCTAAACCTTATAGATTTGTACCGGGATTCAACACAGTGTCGAAGGAGGTGAGGGGGGGTCACATATTTCCCAGAGAGCGACCCGAGCCTACACTTCAGAGTCGGAGTTAGGGTGGAAAGTAAAGGGCAGAGGTCCTGCTCCATTTATTTTTTCCTGAATCTCTCACTTTCATGTTCCCAGCACTGAAAGAACTGTATAGAGAGAGAGATTAGATTGGAAGTTCCACTTAGTTCTCATATTATTTCAGCGTCATGTCCGATGTTGTTAGGGGCTGTCAGCGTCAACGGGTGTGGGGGGGGGGCACTACAGGAAGCGGCAAGGCCTGGAAAGGGAATGCAGCCAATACCACTGGAAGGAAGCTCAGGGGCCGGCATGAATGGCAATTTTTACATTGCTACTGGAAAACAGTGCCATTAAACACGACACAAACAGCACGATCAAAAGATCAGCAAGAGCACCTCTCGCGAGCTTAACAGCTGGGCTCAAGAGGTGTGTTCACGGAAACCCAAAGTGTCATCTCCATAAGCGCTATCTGGTTCAACCTGTCCGCCTCCTCACCGGCTGGGTAAGAGGGCACAGATAGGCCTGTCTAATGCCGGCGTCACATATTATTCATAAATCCTTCACTGCGGGGCAGATATAACCCGCAACTGGTGATGCAAGACACATCAGGGGGGGAGAAAGGGAAGGGCAGCTTGGGAGTATGATGGCTTCCATGTCCACCCCCGCCGGTCGTACGCCGTCAGAGGCGATGACACTGATTAATGAGAAAGCCGTCTCATCTCTAAAGCATCAGGGTAATAGACTACATGTAGAGTCAATGGAGGGAGACTCAGCGGGGTGAAGTGCACGCCCTGGCCTCACATCATGGTGGAAACAGGAATATCAATAAATCTGACAAGTAGATTCATTTTTGGAGCGGTGCGCGTCAGGCTACAGTTAAGGGTACGGCTCAGGACCCAAAGCTACTTGTACTTATTGTCATGTACCTATGGAAAATATGTAACGCAGAATCATAAATCAGGCATCAGTTGTGAGTCATTTTCTCTTCTAAAATTGTGGCTTTTATATAATTTTAAGTTAGAATGGAAGAAAAAAAAACAATCTAGTTTAAAGTATCTTTAAGAGAGAAATGTTGAGTTTTTCGGTCTATCCTGGCATGTGTGATATTACTATAATAATCTTGGAGTGACTTATAGTATGCCTGTGGTACTTTTTCCCATGTATTTGAATAGATACGAGCATAGTGATCTGTAGTAGTACCGTATTTTCCGCACTATAAGGCGCACCGGATTATAAGGCGCACCTTCAATGAATGGCCTATTTTAGAACTGTTTTCATATATAGGGCGCACCGGATTATAAGGCGCATAGAATAGAAGATACTGCAGTCAAACGTTTGACTAGGGTTGCGTTATGCATCCACTAGATGGAGCTGTGCTAAAGGGAATGTCAACAAAACAGTCAGATAAAGTCAAACTTTATAAAGCGTTCTGACAACTCCGTTCACTCCCATGGTAACGTTGTTCAAACGTTAATGAATGTCATGCCCATATTGCATATCAATCAAATTGTCTGCTCATTGGCTAAAAAGATAGACGGGTCTTATAGCATTTAAATCTAAGAGGTCTGAGAAAATGTTGATCGTCTCAACGTGGTCCCTGACATGTTGTCATCGGCTTGTCCGCTTCCATTGGCCATATCAGAGGCAAACCTGAACGGATTGGCTAATATGAGCTACCAATCGAAAGCTTAGAAGCTAGGGAATACGATGACGCCCACATCGATCATGTAGCAAGCTGGGCAGAGAAGCTAGCGGCGATAACAAGTGCAGGAATGGAAAACTGTTTCGCGTTTTTCCATTGTGATTCGGCCAGAAACTTCAACATTGTGAGGCGAACAGATCGTTTTGGAATATAAAGCTTGGATATTACATTTCCTTGGACTCTTGTGGATTTATGAAAATTAAGTTTTGGTCAAAATACCACTTTGTTGCTGAGAGGACAACAAAAATAGGTATGGATGCACTCTCGACACCTGCGTGGATTACGGCTGAATTGTTTTATTTTCTGTTACTTTGTAACAGTTGTGTAACTGCTATAAATCATCTTATGTGGGCTTAAATTAATCATTAGAGGCTAAGCTTTCAATTGGTGTGTCGCATGGCTGTATATTTTGAAGATTTAATGCTTTGAAGTTATAAAAACACGAATGAGTGAAAGTTTTATCGAGGTTACAGCGACGCAGTGTCCCGTCACCGGGACAGTGATCCTTGAGAGGTTGATCCATATATAAGGCGCTCCGGATTATAAGGCGCACTTTGGTTTTTTGAGAAAATTAAAGGCTTTTAAGTGCGCCTTATAGTGCGGAAAATACGGTAAACATATACTTTACAGTAGTGCATGCAATATTATAATCTTTCTATGATATGGTTATAGTGAACTGTAGTAAGCCTGAGGCACTAAATAGTGGGTTTACAGTCTATGATTAGTGAGTTTACAAAAAAAAAACACAATATTTTATGGTACTGTAAGTCAACTTCACAGTTCGTCTCCAGCTGCGGTGGGATTTTATAAGTTTGGTGATATTTCTGCAGTAGGCCTATCGTAAAATGTCTTGCATTATGAGTCTACTAAATCTGTTTGGTCATAAAACCTCCTACACACACACACACACACACACACACACACACACACAAAATGTTATGTCATTATGTTTGTTCTATTCTTTTACACTATAAGTTAACATACTGTACACTTATAAAAAAAAAGACCTTCATAAGAAGATTAATATACGAACTACTACAGCACAGTGCATTTACATTTCCTCTGCTGGGGAAAAAAAAAGAACATGATCCATCAACAACTAGGCTCTGTGAGCTGAGCGGACATAAGTGGGACATGCACTGTGGAGAAGAAAAAGAAGAAGAAAAAAAGAAAAAAACGCATGACCATGATGTCGGAATGAAAACCTCCCTTTGTCCCTGCTCTAGCAATCCCGGAGTTTATAACTGAATTACAGCAAATCCAATTGAAACACACGGGATAAGAGTCATCCACGCATTCCTGTATGTTCTCAAAGCCTCTGTGTTGCTTCCCCTCTCTCCTATTCAGTTTTTTTTTTGCAAATGCCTTCCGATGCATTTCATCCAAGTGTCCAAAGTGTGGAGAATAACATTCTGTGAATTAGGCGCAAGAAAATTAAATAAAAATTTAAAATAAAACGCCTCTAGTGGGAGTTAAATAATGTGGCTGAGATCAGCCCCTGAGCTTTTTTTATTTCTTCAACCAACAGAGAGAATAGAGAGATCGACTCTGTGGTCTTGTGTCTCAGCATGGTGCGCTCCCACCGCTGCCAGCCCAGCGAGACCCAGGGACGTTATAAAGGGCGGCTGCCGCAAATCAAAGCAACTTCCCCTCCTCTATTCCACGGAGCGAGAAGCCGATGCTCCCCCCCAAAAAAACGACCTGACGGGCTATACAGTACCAACATTTTGACGACATGCAGCAGATAATAACAGCTTCATAAAGACACGGTTTATTCGCGGCGGTATAGCATTAATTCACCCATAATGGCGTTCATTCATCACCATCCTGTCTATCGCTGATAACAGCCCCCCCACCCCGGGGCGCTCCTGCGATCCCCGCACAATTTATCGACGGACATTAACAACAACAAGCCATAACTATAACACAATTAAACACACAGAGAGATACATCCACGCCGGCTGATTGTGACCCCCCCACTTCCCCACCGATTCGAGTTACATATCCAGCAGCGGAGCAACATTTCCACACCGGACAGCTGCCTCTTTTCCCCAGGACAGTAAAGATCACACAAAACACAAGACATCACAAGCGCACAAGCAGGATGGGGGTGGGGGGGGGGATATAACTCACATTCTGTCTCCGGGAACAAGCAGGCGGCTCTCCACCATCATATCGGGCAGAAATTCCAGATTGTAGGATGAAGTCATGTTGCCTGCCTGCCCTGGCTGTGTATGTATGTATGTGTGTGTGTGTGTGTGTGTGTGAGTACAGTTTGCCGCGCGTGTGTGTGTGCGCCTCCGCCGCTGTGCGCCCTGCCTGATAAATGAAAAGGAGCGTCGCTCTCGCCCAAACTGCGCCTGGCCGCGCGGAGACGGAGACGGAGAGGGACAGGTGCAAGAGCCGAGAAGGGGGCCTCCCTCAAAGGCAAGTGTAGCCGGCCGCACACACTCTCTTGTCCGCATCCAGCAGTTGTCACATTCTCTTCCTCGTCTCCCCCATTCGCTTCTCCGGCTTATTTTTTTTTTCCTCTCTCTTTCTCTTCCGCCCCGGTCCTGTCTGGAAAACCGCTCTGCAACAGCGCAACTGCCGGACTGTTGGAGAACCAGGTGCTGAGCCGAGCCGGCGGGAGGCGTGGCGCATAGAACGCTGCAGCTGATCTTTAACCATTAGGTCTCCTCAGCCATAGCTGTCTCTAAGCCACTGGATGGCTCTAACCGTTATAGCCCTCATTATGGGGCGCAGGCACACGTCTTTAATCTACATGATCGTTAACGTAGTATCTTAAATTCATTCTATTTAGATGTTCTTCACCACCTACGAACACAAGACACAGAGCCGGCCCTAACCAATTTGGTGCCCTAGGCAAGATTTCAGCTACTTTTTAAAAAAATGTCACATTTTGATCGTTTTTTCTTCGAATTTGACGTTGTTGTTTATTTTGACATTTTAGTCGCTATTTTTATGATTTTTAACTTTTCTTTAAACATTTGGACTGCCAGCGCCCCGGTGATTTGCCTACACTGCCTTTGCCCCTTTGCCATGGGCCGGCCCAGTATTCAAAGGTTATAATTAACCATATGGTATCTGTCATATCATCAGACAATCATCTTCACCTGCAGGCCCCTTCGTTTATTTCAATTTGGCCAGTGTGTGGCTGCAGCAGGAGTGCGAACGCTGACGGCTTCCAACTAAAAATTGCATCGTTTCCCGGTGTTGGCCGAGCGCATTCCCGGTAGATTCCTTTGTAACGTGTTCCTGGGGAAAGCGAACATCACTGGGATTATTTTCCAGACTTGTAAAATTTCTGATAGTATTATAAACCACTGTGCGGTTTATTTTGACAAACCTACACATCTTTAGTCAAAACTGGACTTCCTGGTTCATATTTTATGATCTCGTTGATCACTGAAATAACACTCCAACACCAATGCATGTTTTTTTTTATTTATTTTTTGAATTCAGGGCTGTTTTCGGCCTGACCGCCCGCTATAACTACAATGCACAATTGTGATTTAGAGCATATAAACTGCAAACTGTTAGAGCAGAATATCACACGTGCTTCAGTGTGGCGCCTTAATAAAAAGAATGGCCAGTTAGGTGATTTACAATCAAATGAGTTGGCCAAATTTCGGAGAGGTGCAATTACGCATGGGGATAGCCTGGCGATAATGAACTAGCCCATCATTTGCTGCAAATTTGCTGACTCTATTTTACGCTGCGTTAATTGCGCGGATCCAGCATGCCTCCCTGTGGAACCGGAGTGGGCTCCGAACGCAGCACGTCTACCATGTCGGCCCCACTTCCTTCCTCCTCCGTAGGAGAAAAGAGGGGAGGCACTCCAGTAAAATAATGAGCCTCTCTTAGACTGAGAGAGGTGGCTCTCTGGGGGAAGAATATGAGTATCTGGGTCAATGTGAAGAATGAAAAAAAAAAAAGTGCTCAGTAGCCTATGCACACATACAGCGCGGTAAGTGTATGGCGTGGGTGGGACTTGGCCCGCGGCTCTGCTGGGGGGGGGTCAGTCTCAATGTTTGCTTGCGAGGACCGAGAGGTCAGGGTAATGGATGGGAAAAGCTGATCCTACATCAGCGCTTTGGGGCGCAGTGTTCCCAGGAGAGGGGACGATGCTGCATGTCTCACCGAACTTGACCCCCCCCCCCACTATTCACAGAATCAGCTGCGTTCCCATCGCAGGCTTTCGTGTTCAGCACTGAGTTGATGCTCATGGCTGTTGTTTCGTACCCTGGAAATCCTGAGTTCTCGCGAGAGCACAATTTGAAATTTGCCCAGCGAGTCGCTGACGGACAATGGCGACGCGGAGCTCACGCTGCCACGCCGTAGCCTTGACGTGCACCTCTCGGAAAATGTAACGACACGCCAATGTAAACGGGGCCAATGTTTTCCCCAAACTATTCACCCGACTCCATACCACTGTACTTTTGTAGTTTGGGTGAGCTGACTCAGCCATGTCGCGACTGGTATCCCAGGTAGGCGATCTCTTATTGGTTGTCCACGCAAACAACTATAAAGAAATTCAACCATATCACACCTTATTCTACACTGTAAGCCGAGCTGACGACAGCGCTGACTACTATTACAACATGAGAGACTTTTTTAACATTAATATGAGATCCCTCCCAGCCTGTCTATGGTCTCCCAGTGGCTAGAAATGGTGATAGGTGTAAACCGAGCCCTGGGTATCCTGCTCTGCCTTTGAGAAAATGAAAGCTCAGATGGGCCGATCTGGAATCTTCTCCTTATGAGGTCATAAGGAGCAAGACTAACCCCCCCCAGCCTCCACCTTGCCCCCCCCACCCCCCTCTCTCCTCCTCAATAGCATTTAAAGCTACAGACACAGAAATGGCACATCCTAAGGAAAGCTCATTGTGGGACTGGCTCTAGTGGCTGTAATTCTGCACCAAGACTGAATTTCAGGAAAGAGACTTCAGATACAGTATTTGGGGGACCACTAAGGTCTATATAAAAGAGACTTCAGATACAGTATTAGGGGGACCACTAAGGTCTATATAAAAGAGACTTCAGATACAGTATTAGGGGGACCACTAAGGTCTATATAAAAGAGACTTCAGATACAGTATTAGGGGGACCACTAAGGTCTATATAAAAGAGACTTCAGATACAGTATTAGGGGACCACTAAGGTCTATATAAAAGAGACTTCAGATACAGTATTAGGGGGACCACTAAGGTCTATATAAAAGAGACTTCAGATACAGTATTAGGGGGACCACTAAGGTCTATATAAAAGAGACTTCAGATACAGTATTAGGGGACCACTAAGGTCTATATAAAAGAGACTTCAGATACAGTATTAGGGGACCACTAAGGTCTATATAAAAGAGACTTCAGATACAGTATTAGAGGACCACTAAGGTCTATATAAAAGAGACTTCAGATACAGTATTAGGGGACCACTAAGGTCTATATAAAAGAGACTTCAGATACAGTATTAGGGGACCACTAAGGTCTATATAAAAGAGACTTCAGATACAGTATTAGGGGACCACTAAGGTCTATATAAAAGAGACTTCAGATACAGTATTAGGGGACCACTAAGGTCTATATAAAAGAGACTTCAGATACAGTATTAGGGGACCACTAAGGCCTATATAAAAGCATCCAAAGAGCACCATGTCATGGGACCTTTAATGGAAATCATGATTGAGTAACACAGGAAATGAGAGGAGATATAAGGCGAAACTGCATGTGTACGTTCCTCTGTGTTTGCCGAAGGCTTGCGCACACCTGTCCCACCATGTGCAGGCGCGTCAGCTGGCGCCGTTGAAATGCATCGGGGATCGAAGCGAGTCGACATGTTCTCGTGTACGTCTGGTAAACAATCGCGCAATCAAATCTCCCCATTTGCTCTCGAATTCCAAACAAATCCTTTCCTCCTCTTCGCCAACCAAAATGCCACCCATCCATTAATAAAACATGAACATACTCAATTTCCAATGTAGTCATGTGAAACCGACAGTTGTTATTATGCAATTTGTGTTGCAGCTGTTAAATATTGCATTTAATATGAATGCATGTTAGCAAGTGTGCAGCTATGTGTACACACTACTGGGAAGGCTTTGCTCTGGATTTAAAAATATATATATATATATATATATATATATATATATATATATATATATATATATATATATATATATATATATATATATACGTAGTCTATATACTGCACTTCCAGGAGAAAAAGCTGTCGATTCAAAAAGCAAAACCATTGAAAACCTAAAGCCCTTTCCAAATCGAATATATATTATTTTATGTAAAGTCCAGATGATTGAATCAATGATATTACTATTTATAAAAGAAAAGTCCTCAAGGAGGTGGAATAGGATGAGTTTTTCTTCCTTTCATAACAACATGTTGATCCTGACCAACAGGTAAAAGAAGTGAATGTAAACAGGTCTTTGGAAGATACCATATGACTGACAGCTGAGCCGTGCATACATCGGGCCCCATTCACCAATAACTCTCCCCCCCCTGTTGTTGCTGTTGTTCTGCACTTTTCATACCCTCACCCATCACCTCTCCTATCCCTCCATCTCTTCACCCTAGGGCCCCCATGTTCTCCCAGATCCCGCTCATGGCAAGGTCTGCCTCTGCCCTCGCTTGCTCTCCGCCTCTCGTCTTTCTCGCCTCTTCCCTCTGTCTAGCTATTTCTTTCGTCTCTCTTTCATCTCTCTCACCTCGGGCTGGGGGGCGGGGGGGGGGCCTCAGCTGCCCGAACAATACAAATCAATCACTTAGAAAGGAGGACAGGGGAGGGCGGAGGCAGAGGAGACAGGGTGGGGGCGAGGAAAAAAAAAGGAAAGAGACAAAGAGAGACGGGAACAAAAATAGGTGGTCTTACACGGCAAATTAAAAAGAAAAAAGAATCCTGAAGCGGCCGCGATCTATCAGACACTGTTAACTATCATCCAGGCCTCTCTGTGCTTCCTGCTTGCGTCTTTCCCTTAGAGGAGAGGATTGTGGGTAGCTGATGGCGCCGGCTTTTCACACGTGAATATTTAATGAAGGGCTCATGAATAATTCAGAAAAGCAAGCAGCTGCGTTTGAGCCTAAGTGGACATGTGAGGAGCCCGAAACCAGACTGACCCCGACTGCTACCGCTCATCCTCAGCACCAAAACACATTTTGATCAGTGTATATTCTACACTACACGTGTGTGTGTGTGTGTGTGTTAGTGTATTTGTGTGTTTGCGGATGAATCACTTCCTAAATAAAAAAGGATGATAGGCGTCCCAATCTAGTCTAGTCTCTCCTCTACTTTCTTATTCTGTCAGGAGCAGAGCCCTAGACAAACAACAACAAAAAACAGAGATGGAGTGGATGGATAACTCCCCCTACTCCCCTCCATCTCTCTCTGGCACTCTCTCCGTCACTCGCGCTGCCACTCACTGTTCAATCTTCAAAATCTCATTCCCATATTTTCTCTCCAGCCCTCCTCTCTCTCCCCTCCACTTTCATGCTTTTCATCCGTCCCGTTCCCTCTCTTTCTTCCTCTCTCCTTCTCGGTTTGGTTATGGGACTCTGGTTAGGACACTGTGTTCCAGTCGGCATGGATTCCCAGCTCTACCTGTGTGGGGCTGCAGCCTTTAAATGCTCGCTGACCTGTTTTCGCACACGAGCTGATACGCGACGCACAATCTCCAAGCACGCTGGGGTTGGGCTGATGTATGAGCACAGTGCTTTTTCATTTGGTTTAAACAAGCACCCCAGCACCTTCAGTCAGTCGAAGAGGATCGGCATCTGCTGTCTTTATTTAACCCCCCCGAGGACAAAAGAGGCTCCGGCGAGTCCAAGCTCTGTCTGACAACACTCCTACTCAAATGGCAATATTCCAACATTACATTTGACACTTTTATTTACTATTTTATTCATGTATTATGTAGGGCTGTGCTCGATTGAAGAAATTCTTAGTCGACTAACACTCATTCAATTGTAACGACTAATCGATTAGTTGATTTAATCGACAGATCTGTAAATCTGAGTTTCTCCGCGAAGAGTCGTGCAAAAGCACCACTTTAATTCTTGTGTTTACCAGAGATGTGCTCATACGTTTCTTGGAAATAAGTCATTCAGCGTGAAAAAAAGCATAAAACATGACTAATGGACTAAAGAAATATAAGTTGACTAAGAGCAAAACGACCGATTAGTCGACTAATCGACTAAGAGGGAGCAGCCCTAGTATTACGCTACTTGTGTGAACTCATTTCAAGCACCAAAACAAGTGAGTTTATGTTTGATTTGAGAAATTTCAAAAAGCAAACATAACACATTTTGGGCCTCACCATTCAGAAAGCTGAGTTTGTTCTGAACATTTTCATATAAAACATAGGGGGTTTAGCCCTCTGAGGTCTAAGGGCATTTTTTTTTTACATTTCTTTTTAAATTCACAATTTAAAAGAATATTTGCATATAGCCTGATCCCCATATGTGTCTCCGCCAGGCGTGTCATGTATTGATATTACCACGATAAGTTAGGCTACTCAGGAATGCCATCATCTGGCATTATTTGGGTTTTTACGTTTTCTTTCCTGCCTGTATGTTCAAAGATTTTCCACGCAGCAAATATCTACATCAGGTGTTTTCAAAGCCTGAGACTGTGGGCGTCCCCTCAGACAAAGCTGGGAAAGAATCCAATTCCTGGATGGGATCAGGATTATGTTATTTGATCCCATAGACACTCAACAATTGAGCCAAGATAGCCTAATATCGCTGTTTTGCATAACTTCAGACTTCACCAAATAGGTAAAAAAGGTCTGAAAAATACTGAAAAATGTCCCGTCATTCAATACCCAATTTCAATACCTAAGGAGTGAATCTCATACTATCTCAATACTATATCCTAATACTGCCAGAAATAATGATAGTGTAAAACCAAAAATAAGCTTTTTTTTGCCACTCCATTCTGTTTTTGTCTTGCTATTTTGGCCACCAAGGTTCCCATCATATGGGTGACAAAAGGTGCATCTGAAGTTGTAAGGCGTAACTTTTGTATATCGTTTAGTGGATTTATGGACATACAAACTGCAAAGAGTAAGTGCTGATCATTTCGTTAGGACTCTGAGAAGGAGTTCTGACTGGTTGATAGGGTTAAAAACTTCTAACGCTTACGCACACATGTACATGTAGACACACGCGCACACACACACACACACACACACACACACACACACACACACACACACACACACACACACACACACACACACAAACACACTCTCTGTGTTACAGGACATTCCGATCAAGTACAACACTGTCGAGCAAACACCTCCTGACCTGTTCAGTGACCCTCACACACTAATGTCTGCACCGCTGGTATCGACATGACTTAAAGTGTGAGTCTCTCTCTGTCTCTCTCACACACACACAGACACACAGACACACACACACACACACACACACACACACACACACACGCACAGAGTGTCCTCTGCCCCTGAAGAGGCCTCCGAGCTGTACTGTGCTGCTGTCTGCTCGTTTTAATGGTCTCTGCTAGATTGGACTGGACAACGCTCAGCCGTGCTGAAGTAGAAACGTATCGCTGCTGTCGTGGGACAATCTTGTATCTCCCAACTCTCAACAGGATGACATGGGCCTGGTATTGGTTTCGAGCACCGTCTTCCTCCTGTGGGACTTAAGGATCTCATCAAGCCGAGTTTTGTCAGTTATTTTTTATTTTTCTTACAACACAATGATGGAACGCTTTGGTAAAGTTGCAGATTTTGGCCTAAAGCTCGACGTGATAGAATAACTTTTAAAGGGGCTCTCTACCTTTAACGAGTGTTGTAGTTCAACTCCTCACAACGTAGTATTTAGTTTAATTTTAAAGCCTTCAAAATTGCCTTTTTTCCCCCTCCATTTTGTACTCGATACTGGCGGGTAATTGTTGTGCCATGCAGGAGGTGATGGGTTTCTTTATTATCAGCAGAGAAAAATAAATAAAAAGAAGAAGCAATATTGTTATTACTCCGCATCTGTTCTGTTAATAATCAAAACTACATCCTGCAGTTTAGACTCCTGACTTTCTGCTCAGGTGGCGCTACATTTTTTCAGCCTTAAGCGAGACATGGTGTAGATCTGGTCTGTGCTAAAAAAAAAAATATTTAAACAGCAGCCTCTTAATGCCATTTGGGGCAACTGATGTACAAAGATTATAAAACAGAAATCCTAACTTCCAGCCTCCTATATAAAGATGCAGGGTTTCTATGGACAAAAGCTATACAAACTGTAATAGATGTTCTACCTTCTCCATCTTTTATCTTTATTAGTTGATTACCAGTAGATTTTTTAACAGGAAGTGGGGATAATTTTTAGGTTTTACACATTCATAGACACTGCAAATGGAGAAACATATAATAAAAAAAAATCTTAAATGCGGTTTAGGGAGGTTTAAAGGGGCAGCACTCTACAATCAGAACACTAAAACCCCCTAAATATAGCCGTAAACAACTATTTGCTATGTAAAGATGAGCGGGGAATAGAGTCACACTCCCTGTGTGTGTGTGTTGTAATCCAGGCTTCCCTGTTCTTTGTTTTGAGAGCCGGTTTTGGCAGCGCGTGCATGCGAGTGCCTCGTGCGTCGGTGTCACGACAAAGCGTCGGCATTTGGCGCGTTGGGGAACGGTCTGTGAGAGCTATGCGGAGACTATCCCAGACCACTTCTCTTTCAGCATTTGGAGTACAGCACCTTTGAAACTGGAGTGAGATGTCCTCTCCTGGTTTGGCGAGATGACTCCGCCCTATTTGATGACATCATACCAAAGATTTTGACGTTATTTGTCAGCAAAAAGTGTTTACGCCCCCAAATAGTAGCGCATACGGCTCTCTTTACTGTTAGCAAGTCGACTAGGGGAGCTACTGAGCTAGCTTAGCGCAGAGCCATGTCCGTTGAACACCTTACACCCTACTTTGGCTGATTTTTAAATGTTTTTAGAGGTGTAGACAGGCTTAAAGTACTCTTCAGTGGGTTTATTTGGCCTGAGAAGTAGAAGAAAACACCTTAATGGAGCATATTTTCCTTTAGTTTATCTCAGAACTGAAAAGCCCCTATATTTGGAGATACATGGTTGTAGCTGGACAGGTTGTAAGTAATACACTTGTATAGTGCAATCCAGACCGACAATGGCGTACGACATGAATGCAGTTCTACTGAATGGCACAGTAAAAAAACCCCAAAGCTGCTCTAAGTTGGACACTGTGCAGAGGATTTCTCCTCTCAATGCAAATGGAGGATGGAGGGATATTCTCCGGCCACTACAAAACACGGTACGCTCCACCTGCAGTGCATCGGAGCGCGCTCCAACTGTAATTGGCCATCGCACTGGTGACAGAGAGAGAGAGAGAGAGAGAGGGCCCTCCATACATCACTGCCCCCCCCATTCTCCAGTCGTCTCTCTCGGCACCCTCGTCGCCAACTCCGACCAATATCTCGCTCACTTTCCAATTCCTCCCCCTGTTTGCCCCACCCTCCCCACCGTCCCCTCCCTCCTCCACTTCTGTCCTCCTTCTCCTCCCTCTCTGCTCCTTTTCCTCATTAAAGTGGGACCCAGGCAGTAGCGGTCACTGCCTCTCATTTATTTTCATTTGAAACTGGTGCAGCTCCACTGATCCTCTGGGGCTGCAGGAGAGGGAGCAGGATGGTGTCATTCTGATAACAACTGAGAGACACACACACACACACACACACACACATACACCTGTACTGTACGTGCACAAACTCACACACACATTGAGGAATACAACACATCGCCCGCACATGGAAGGTAACCATTTGCAAATACACTCATGTACGCACGCGCGCACGCGCGCACGCACGCACGCACGCACGCACGCACACACACACACACACACACACACACACACACACACACACACACACACACACACACACACACACACACACACACACACACACACACACACACACACACACACACACACACACAAAAGGAGGTGTATACGCATCCCCCTGCAAATAGATGCACTTTCACACCCATTTCAATTCATTTCACGCACATATTCACACATTTCATGTACCTGCAAGCTCCCATGCTCTGTTCCCTCCCTTCTCTGTCACATATGCACCCTGTCCTTTTCAAGACACCAAACCCCCCCCAACCCCAACGCCCCCCCCCCCCCCGATTGTGTGATTGTGCGAAGGTGATGAGAGCATGGTGTGAATCATGGGCCGATAAACCGGCGCCCATTGTCACCTGGATGATTGTGACTATCGATCCGCGCCTGGGCATATGGCCCACGTGTGTGGGCGTGAGTATCCCCTCCCCCCCTTCATCCACGCCCCCACTTCCTGTACGCGTGTGTCCATGCATTGTATTAGAGTCGTGTCGGGAGCGTCCCTGCCTGACACTCTTTGATTGAAAGGGTGCTCGGCAGATTAAATTGTTGTAGCAGAGACGAGGTGCGCTCCCTTCGCCGAGGCAACGACGGCTGGTTTAGCAGATTCAAGACGGCTGGGGGGGCGGGGGGGGGAGGGGAGCTGACCCATCTGTCTAAATGGCAGGAAGAGGCAGTGACTATAAACCAGGGGGCTTAATAGAAGACTAATATCCTCCGCACCATTAGCTAGGCACACTGTGTGGGGTGAGTGGGAGGGGACGCTTGGTTTAACCGCCAGCAAACCCAAAGGAAAGTTGAAGGACTTGCAGGAGACAGATTTAAAAAGAATTGTCACTTTCTTTAATGAAACTTGATGGCTTCTTTTTGTCTCCCTGTCTGGTAAACACCACATCTTTCAAACTCTGCTACGCCTGGTTTGTAGTGCAAGCATAAGTATTTGCAGTCCCTAAGCCAAAGCCAAAGCCAAGATACAGGAAGCGTCACTTATGTATTTAGAAAGCAACCTTCAGAGCAACAAACATTATACAGCGAGTAGAATTCCAGGGGATGGGATGAGTGAACTGATTTCGATGTGTAAAATCAATGAACTTCCACTGGCATCTTTTAATTTGAAGGTGTTTGCACAAATTAAAATAAATTTCATTAAAGTCACTTAAACGTTTAATATTTGGCGTTAAATCCGTTGCAGACACTGACTGAGTGACATCAGGAGAAGCTTGGTTCTGGTCCCTGGTGATGGCCTGCCAGGCCTGGACGCAATCTAACGAATCCCACTATGGCCACGCCAAGACCCGCCCTTCAATAGCATTTATTGGCCAGGCGTCCATGAGAAAGCAAAGTAAAGTAACCCCATTTGTTCAGGCCCTATCCCCTGACCAATCGGCTATCCTAACCTTAACCACTCGAGGTGAAATGCCTATCCCCAACCAATTGAGCTGCTTCGTAGCATAGACTTGGCGTGGCCATAGTAGGATTCGTAATTTTGCGGCCTGGACAGCCGACCATCTTCACTCTCTGCTTGTTTAACAGGAAGTTTTGCCTCTAGTCTGGTCTTCGCCAGGTGAATCGCAGGTCCGATGGGTGACTTAAACATTCAAGAATGTTACAATGTTTAGCCCTCAAGACTAGCCTTGTCTGTTTATTTAGGATCATTGCCCTGGACTCCAACTCTGTTGACCCATTATGGATGTAAGCACCCTCCAGTTAAATCTGAAAGTCAGCATTTTAACCCCATAGTCACCGTTTCATTCCATATCCAACGTGCTGGAGTACAGACCGATGAAAATGTCCTTAATATTTCTGTTCTGACTGCACACTGTATTGACTGCTTTTTCCACTACAAAAGGTATCTGTCCTCTGACGTGCACTGCTACCTCAACCCAACTACAGTCACTCTACCGTCCCGCACATGTGCTAAACCTCTGGAACACCCACCCCCGTACCCCCACCCACCCCCCCCGTTTTTGTCGCTCGGAGCAACTGCCTGATGCGGAAACTGTTCAAAGTCATGTTTTTCAACGGGAAATTGCAAATGAAGTGCATGCCTCAACAGCAGTTCCATTTGTCACCCAATGAAGCGTTCACCGATTCAGTCAGTAAATTATGGTGCAATAAATTACTACCTGCAAACATCAATGAAATATGTTGACTCGTTGCAAAACAAGTCAACCTCAGCATGACTGTTTTTCGTGATCAGTTGCGCAGCAGACGCTCGTCTCAATCTTTTATGCAACAGGAGGGGAGATCAGACGAAATATCATCATCCATCACCCCTCCGTTTGTGTGTAAAACATACAAGAAATGATCCAGACCTGAATGACTCAAAAATAAATAACAAAGACACCGGCTCGGTTAGTTGCCTTGGAAAATGTCAAATCCTGCTTCGGTCGAGTGGATGCCTCTGGTCTTAATACGGATGCCGTCCCATCTATCTCTGCAAATCCATAAAACAAACCCCACTGAAATAACTTTGTTTTTTAAAGACCTTTACCGCCTTTGGAGTTGAACGCTTGAAGATGTACACGTTTTCTAGTGTTTTAAAGCAATGAAAACTTGGACTCAAAGTCTGCAACATTTCAAAGTAAAAGTTAGACGAAAAAAAAAGAAAGAAAAATCGATATTCATAAATGAACGAGCATATGCAAACAACCCTCAAACTATCATCCGATGGTTCATTTTTCAACAGTGCCAAAACAAATATCTCATATATACATATATGACATATATCACCTCGTAGAAACAGAGCCCGACAAATACAGAAAAATCTCAGGTGAATTAAGCATTGTCTTTACAATTAGGCAGATACTAGGCAGATATTAGTGTGTTTGTGAGTGTAAAGATTGTAAGCTTGAATTTTTTTTTTTCTGTGACTTTAAAAAACTTTATGGTATCAGAATTCTATTAGTAGAAGCTTCAGAGTCTGACACCATGAGATACTCCAACGCTTTACACCAAGAAAAAGAATATACATGATACATATTCATGCATATGTGGGTGGAATAATACAAAAATGTAAATAAGCGGGAGGACAAACACAATACTGTATATAAATAAAAAATAACTGAGATGTATCCATGATGTCAAAGGTGAATGACAATGAAGTGCCGGATATTTCATTTAAAAAAAAATAAAATAAAATAAATAAAGAGCTGCTGATGGTACCATATGTCATTTGAATTCTACTTCCTCTGCCTGTCCTGGACACAATGCTGCTAAAACAGCAGGAGGAGGTTCGCATAGAGAGGAAGGCAGAGAGACAGAGCGCGGTGAACAAAAAGAAAGAGAAAAAGGAGAAGCACAAGCGTTGGATGTTACGCTCGACTGGGCAAACAGTTGCAAGGAAAGCAGGGGAACATCTCCCGCCATCCGACAACAACAACACCACCACCGAGACAAGAGTGCAAAGTGGGAGAGGCATTACAGTAAAAGCTGTTAGGAGCAACCATCCCAGACGTCAAATCCTCTCAAATGAAGGAATAAGCCAGCACCTGTACTTTGTTTACCCGCCTTTGTTTCCCCCCCCACATAAAAACGCTCACATTGTTGATACGAAACCAACCATTCAACACCACAGCTAAGATGGAAGTGTAACAATCCCTGGGAGGGATGCACGAACGCAGCATCTGGGTCAGAAGAATGGGTGACCACGTGTGTGATTGTGTGTGTGATTGTGTGTGTGTGCGCGCGTGTGTGTGTGTGTGTACCTCAGCAGCAGCTCGTCGGTCCCCACGGATCCTGCGCCGGCGGCCGCAGGAGGGGGGCAGCACACGCCATCGACACACGCTCCCCCCACCACAAAGCCCAGCTCGGACGAGTGCTCCAACATTACAAAACCAGCAAATGCACCTTATCGGGCTACGAGCTGTGCTCTCTCTCTCTCTCTTCCTCTTCCTTTTCTTCTTTTGTCCTCTCTTTCTCTCTTCCCGTTTTCACTGCCTCTCTCTTTGCTTCTCTGTCTCGCCGCCTTGTTCCTCTCAGACTCTGCCGTTGTTCCCTTTTCTCTCACACAGAAACAGCCCCCCCCCCTGACACGCACATGCACACACACACACACACACACACACACACACACACACACACACACACACACACACACACACACACACACACACCTCCACTCTCTCTCTGGTAGAGCAGAAGAGCAGTGGAGACCCCGCTGGCTTGCCTAGCTGAAGTAATCCCCTGTGACAGCTCGGCTCACGTTGTTATGTTGTGGGCCTATTTGAGTCTAATACTACAGCTCTGGAACAGCCTAGCTCCAGTCCAGCTCTGGTCTGCCTGCATGGCCGCTGGGCCTGGCCCAGTCCGGGCACAGCGACGTGCCAAAAATGCCCCAGCCATTTCACAACGACTGCATCGCATCATCTCTGCGCCGGAGACGGAGTGGAAAATAAACCAACCTTAACTCGGCTCTCATGAAGTTTTTATGAGGTAAATAACAAAAAATCGTGTACATCATAGTAAAGTTGTGTTGACCCAAGGGAAAGCTGCCAAGTTCAACGTCAAGTCAAGCGTGCACTGAATTTTCACAGTTTATCAAGAGAGTGTATAAATAACCTTAAAACAAGATATTAGTATATCAGAAAGATATGCAATATCTCCAGTTCCTGCTATTATTCCCAGGCCCCTGACCAGTTCTGGTCTCATGCAGTCTCACAAAAATATATATTTGATTTGTGCATACAATCTCGGAACGAGACGTGGTGTTTTGATTGACCTTTTATTTGCAGCTACATCAATGGCTGCACAGCTTAGATGCTGTGATATTAACAAAGCCTTCCACAACTCCAATTCTCACCTAAGCTTTTCAAAAATGCAGAGCAAAATGTTGGACCATACTGTATGTCTGTAACGACAGACTAAATCCTTTTCAGAAAATTCTGCAGAAAAACTCATCAAGGCGCCTGAAACCTTAAAATACCCATAATTCCTGGTATGAATTGATGAGCTATGAGCCGACTGATTTATTCACCAAAATGATTTTTTTTGGCAACCTGGTTTGTTGAGTTTCCCACCAAGATCTTTCAACCATTTATTCTATATCTTCTTTCTTTTAGACTCGGTGTCACATTTAAAAAAAATTAAAAATGGTATGTAAAGTGGCAACTTAACTCCGGGAACGGCTAACCACACCAACAATCAAACTAACAGACAAGTAACAACAATAAAAGCACACAAAAAAATTCATATAATATAGATTTTATTCATGCTTATGCATCTTGATGGACACCAACAGGTGTGATTGACATCACAGGTGTGCAGCCTTAATGCTGTAACATTACCAAGCCTCCCCCCCCCCCATCCTCAGATGTCCCTTTCTATCTAGACCTCCTGCAGATGCAGACGGCGCGTTTTCGACCGGACCGGCCCCTTCTCCAGAGAGACGGCCCCGGTCCAGCAGATCATGCCCAGGAAAGAGGCGGCCCAGACAGGCATGTCTCGGTGAGAAGCCCTCCCGAAGGAGGCGCTGCCAGATCTCCCTCCATATACCTGGCACATCACACCCTCTCCTCCCCATAGGAGGCCGGGGCTGAAGACACAGGCAGGGAGCTGCTGATTAAAAATTCATCTCTCTGTTTATTATGATTTATGCATGTTTCACTGAGCCAACAACGGAAAAAGAGAGGAGAGGAGAACAGCTTCATTAGTGCACATTGTGTGCATGTGTGTGTGGGTACTATGACTAGGTCTGTTTGTGTAGTGTTTGTGTGTGTGTGGCTAGCTGGCAGGTGGGGGGGGGATAGTTAAAATTATGGATTGTACGTGAGCTTCATTAGAATGTTTGGCATACAGGGCAAAATCGTCTGTCTTCACAAAACACCTGCATTTCGCTGGAAAAACAACAACAATTGAAAATCCTAAATTATCCGGCGTGCACGGGGGCCATCGCCATTAAAATGCAGCAGGCACTTTTGCTAACTTCTAACTTGATTACCCATTTCCGCCTCTGTTGTTTACCGTTCAAATCGCGTTGGCCTCTCGTTGCACTTTGTCTCAGCCAAAGCTGACGGCAGGCGCGCCGCGGCGACAAATATTGACACGTGGCGAGCGTGTCAACAAAATAGTGGCGAATAAGACCCCCAACACGGGCCACCAGCACTCTGATACAACAATCGCATGTGTTTCAACTCAAACAGATGCTGCAGCCACTGGTCATGTGTTGCTTACGGTTTATTACAGTGAAAGCTGAATGTAAAGAGCTTAATAATACGGAACAAGAAAAGAGCGGTGCTTTCAAATTAGCATACGCAATTAAGTTCTTCCAAATGTTCCAGCTTTTTAAGGGCTGACAATGGTGACTGATGATTTTGTTATTTACACTGAAAATTGCTCACATCGCTGCAGACACAGATATTAAAGCTGCTCTAGGCAGTATTTTTGCATGAAGAAATACTCAAATTTTTTTTAAAAAGGGGCTGCAATTGCCCTCCCATTCAGGATGCAGAAGTTCTAATTAAAATTCCTGTGCCAGTTACTTTATCAATTGTATGGAGTTGCTGCACCCACAGGATGTAAAAAAAAAATAAAAAAAATTTAAAAAAATAAAAGCATAATTGTGCCTGTTGTGTTCATTGCAAGCCACTGACCCCGTGGCATTGGACAAAAGCAACATCGTGGCTATGTCAGGCTACGCTACTGTCCTATTCCCCATGTTGAGACGTGACTGTCTTGTGAGTAATCCCACAACATCATGACACAGCAGAAAAGCATCAATTTCATCACTGTCAGTCCTTGCATTGGCTCATACCATCTAATGTACACTGATTACTTCTTCTATCTGTATAGCACGTCCGGCGTGTCATGTGACGTGATGCTAAGTGACACAGCCGGTGTGCTTTGCCCTTTAGACTTCTTGCCTCTCGCTTCGCCTCGGTAACTTTTGGAATCACATGTCAGACGGGCTTGTAAACATGAGCGAGTTGCGTGCGCTTTCCTGACTGTCTTTGTCCAGGATTTGTAAATGTTGACAGAGAAACAGCTGACATGTACAGCCGCCAACGCGGACGGTTGCTCCCGTGCTCCGAGGACTCAGTTTCTCCCTTCTCGTCAGGCCGGGAAGTGTATTTTAACACCGTGTGACACTACAAATTGGAATAATGAGAATGCATATTTACATGTCGAGTTTGCTCAAAAAGTCTTCACTAGAGTCCAGGTAAACGACTCCTGGTCAATGTGTGTCTTTATTAAATCTACATATTCATGTTCCATCAAAGCTAAAAGTTGGTATCCTGACACACATTGTTTTCATGCAGGTCATAGAATATCTAGAAGTACTGAGTCAAAGGCAAATGAATAAAACGGCAAATCCAGTTAAATATATTTAGAAACTGCATGAACGTATTTGCAAAAATACTCAACAAACAAGCTTGACTCGTTTCGTGAGCCCATCCAGTTGCCTTTAAAATCGGAAACCCAACATACGAGTACGATCCTGAAAATGACTATGATATGGGACCTTTAGTTTCTTCTGACAAGGATCAGTTTGTAGGCCTGTATGTGTCTCTATCCGCCTGCTGCTCTAAACCTGCTGTCTGCACGTGCTCCTGTGTTCGAAGGGCTCCCGTTGGGGGGGGCATATGGCGACGTCTGGGAGAGACATAAGCTAGCGGTTGCAGGGAGGGGCAACCGGTGCCGTCCAGAAGCTCCGTACTGTACGTGCCAAACGGAGCCCCCGTTGAAATCCTCGTTTGAACCTTTTGTAGGTTTTGGAGCCCTTTCTCGCCTCCCCGCTGAGCCGTGACATCATGGCTTCTGAAGACGAGCATCTTGTTTTTGTCATTCACAGGAAAACGCACAAACTCGGGCGCTGACATCGCAGTAACTTCAGGCCACGAGTCAAACCGCGCTGCCTCGGTCTCTTTTTAAATTGGGTTTACAATTTAATGACCTATTTGTGTTTGTTGTTTCCGGCGAGTGCCTGCTTCGCTCTCTCTCTCTCTGTATTTCTCGCTCCCTAACACGTTCTGACAGCAAAAGGTCAATGCCCATTGGCTACATGGGGGGCACTGAGTGATGTAAGGGGTGGGGGGGGTTGTCATGGTAACATGCAGGGCTCGGCGAGGACGCAGGATGCTTTTTGCGCCCAACGCCAAGGCCGGGACTCAAGCGGGATCAAAAGACTCGAGAGCTCGACTCGCCGGGGCGGAAGCGCGCCGCACTGGTGGCCGTTTTAATCGACTGGCGGCTCGCAAACGGGAGGGGTGGGACTCTGGCAGCCATGCCAGAGAAGCAGATCTGCGCGTAAGGAAAAGACAGGGAGGCCTAAAGACAGTCGGTTGGAAGCCGCTCTGTTATGTTTGTGAGCCTACATTCTGCTGAGCTTGGCTTCATGTTAATAAAAGAGGGATTACCAAAGTCTGCCGGCTCCTCTTTGGCCCCTCTCCAGCCGAGAGCCAAGGGAGGGTTCACTCCCTCAACCCGTCCTCCTCCCTCCTGCCATCCTTTGCTCCCTTTTCTTACTCTCCTCAGCATGTGGCTCACGTTCATCCCATTCAAAAAAAAATTAAATAAAAAATACACACTCTCATCTGCCTTTCCTCCTGTCTGTCTCTGTTCTATTTCTTTTTCTCTATTCTCGCTCCACTCTCCCTCTAAGTACAGGAGGGGGAAAATGCACCAAAACACAGATAAATTATTTAGATTTTTTCCCCAAAGAGAGGGGAAAAAATGCTTGACTCTGCAGTTCGAAAGAAAAGAGGAAAGTAGGGTAGTGTGTGTGTGTGTATTGGGGGGGGGGAGAATAAAAATTGCATTAGATACAAGATTCCGCAATCAGCCCGTGATATGAAGAATTAATCTTATCTTTCACCGGCACACACGGACGAAGTAGGAGAGCGCCTCCAAAGACTTCAAGATGACAACGGGACGAATTCTCCCTTCCCATTACGCCGCCATTCAGCCATTGTAGAGGCCGACACCCGGTGATAAGCGGACGTATTGTTGCCGTTGACAATGTCATTACGGGACAGTAAACAAGCGATGCAGCGTAGGGTCGGGATAAACCAGGCAGGGCCAGGAGGTCACCGAGACAATCTGGAATGAAAGGATTCGAGACCCCCGTGGGAGAGATAAGATTCCTCTTCTTTTTCCTCTTCATCTATCTCTTTTCTGTCTCACTCTCTCTCTCTCTCTCTCTCTCACAAAGCCAAGGACGGGCATACACTTAGAACAAAGCCCCGGTACTGCCGCGCAATCAACTCCTCTGTACTCCCAACAGCCGCGACGCAATCTTCCCTGGAGGTCGTCCACGGGAAGAGGCTTAGGAGGCAGAACGGCTGCAGGATCATGGGCTATTAAGATGGGGAAATAGGATGACATTCACCCGGCCCCTCGCCCCCACGTTTTCCTCCACAAACCATTATGCACGTGTGCAAACGTGAACAGAGGCTGCAATCAGATTGTTTGAGGAGAAGCAGCTGTAAAATGCTTAGTCCAAGTCAAACGACAAGTCTTCATAAGCAAACAACACGACGTCTGAAGTCACCGCCCTCGCCGTTTGAACACTTTGCTTTTGGTTTAAGCGTCGACAGGGTTACAAAAGCTGATACGAAATTCTACGCGTAGGCATAATAAATATAATTTCAAGGTGTGCAGCTGCATGTGGCTATTGCTATTCATATTTGTTCTGGGATTTCACCAGGTCTTTAGAGACTCAGTGGGCCCTATTTTAGCGATCTAAGCGCACGGCGTGAAGCGCATGCCGCTGGTGCGTTTAGGGCGTCTCCAAATCTACTTTTGCTAGTTTGGCGGTGGAAAAAAAGGGTCCGGGCGCATGGTTCAAAAGGGTTTTACGTAAGGTCTTCATTAATTCATAGGTGTGTTTTGAGCGTAACATGTAATAAACCAATCAGAGATCATCTCCCATTCCATTTAAAAGCCAGGCATGTTCAGACCTCGGCCCATTGCTATTATGATGGCGGATTTGCACCGTAATATTTTCATTTGTAATCTTCTGTATGTTTGTGTGCTGCTGCGCGTCCCTGTGTGTGTAACAGGCATAGTGTGCTTGCAGTGTGCACGAGCCTAGGCACTTTTTATAAGATTATTTTTGGGGGCTTTTTCCCTTTATTGACAGTGGAAAGACCAGAAAGGGGATGACACGCAGCAAACGGCAGCAAGTCCGATTTGAACCCTGCGCCGCTGCGGGACTCAGCCAACATGGGGCGAACGCTCTTACTGGGTGAGCTAGAGGCCGACCCTCTAGCTCACCCAAAAAAACCTCAATGCTATGGGACCTTTCAAGGCAACAAATAGATGTCCTGTGACACTTTTAGCACCTGTAGTACACCTTGCAGTCCTCTGTCCTCTGGATCCACATCCCTGTGGCCACAGGGGTCGTAAAAGTACTAATACCACACTTTAAAAATACTCTGTTACAAGTAAAATTCCTGCATTGAAAATGTTCCTTGTATGTAAATATGTAAATATCATCAGGGAAATATGCTTAAAGTATTAAAAGAAAAAGTACCTAATGCAGAAAAATCCTCACATTATAGAAGCTGGAAATTATCCAAACAGTTCTGTCAATCAGCTAAGTGTTTAATCCGCTCATCATTTCAGCTGGACTTGCAGGCCATAATATTGTTGGGTAGTTTAATTTATAATAAAAGATCGTATTTTATGAACTACATGTGTTTTGTCTGCTGTCACATGAATGTAGCGGAGTAAAAAGTGCAATACTTATCTCTGAAATGTAGCGGAATAGAAGTAGAAAGTGGCATGAAAAGAAAAGACTCAAGTAAAGTACAAGTACCTCCACATTTGTACTTAAGTAAAGTACTTGAGTACATGTACTTACTTACATTTCACGACTGCCACGTACCCATCTGCACCACAGTACTCTCTTTTCGCAAACTTTCATAGGCCGATACCCTGTCCAATTCGTCAGGTCGGTATAAACACTGATACAAATAGGGTGAACTGGATCCAAGCATCTCTAACACTTTGATATTCACAGGTACATTCAGCTTTGCTGGACACAACCATGGAAATAAGACCCTGAGTAGTCCTTTGAGTAACTATTTATGTATTTGAAATGTTCTTTTTTTTGTCCATTTCTGAAAACGCAGAGAGTTAAAACGTCAAAATGAAATCGTACACAATATATTCACGGCAGGTGCGTAGGACCAGAAACTCTATACCAAACCATCTAAAAACACAAAATATTTCCAGATCATGGGTTGGTTGAAGAAAACCAAAAAACAACCCTCAAGGTTAGTTCCTTTAGAGCTGTAAAAACTATCCCGAAGGGCCGAGGACGAACAATAAATACGAAATATCTTCAGGTACAGTATACAGCAATATCTAAATAAAAAAAAAAAAAAACCTGCATCATATCCATCATCAGATGTGACTTTATATCTGCCACTCACTCATCTGCACTCGGTCACAGCAGTTTGGTTGAGCATGGAGGAGGTGGGCAGGAGTGGTCCTGTTCCATTTGCAGACATTAGCACAGGGAGATTAATTTGTCCCCTTCCATTAGGTGGGAAAGCGGCCGTCATGGCTGCTCAATTATCCCTTAACAAAAAGAAAAATACACAAACAAACAGGAGCCATCCAAATAATAAGCGCTGCATAAGAGTGTGCGTGTGTGTGTTTGTGTGTGTTGCATCATAAGGATGCATAGGTGTGCGGGTATTGTTTGCATGTAGAGATGCTGGAAGAGGAGGAGTGTCTACGGGTCAGGTGCGGCTGTGTTTTCCACAGTGGCTGACGGCTCATTAACGGCATAATGTGCATTTTCAGCGTCTAATATTCGGCACCTGAAATGGGAGCGAAAGAGATGACGTGAGAAAAAAGAGGGATAGAAAGAGAGAACAAGGGGCTGAAAAGAGAAAGAGAGACGGACGTCGCCGTGTTTGGACTTGTCGTCTGTCCTCGTTTGCGAGGATTTCGACTTCATTAGAATTATAATGAACAGTCAGCGGGGCTCGCCGAAATATTTTGGGCTCCTTGGAAATAAATGAATAAACAAGCAAATCAATTCAAATCTGCCCATTATGCCGGTTTTCGGGGCTGTATGAAACATGCATAATGGGCCACACTATAGGCACACAGCATGTCGCAGGCGGACCTGATAACAAGCTAAAAAATTAGAGGATCATTTGTCATCATTCCCAGCATCGTAACATATTGTAAAATCAATTTCATATCCACTACGACGTCGACGAGCTCATGGTGACGTACTGACTGACTGAGATTATGGCGGTGATGTTAACACTACAGCGGAGTCGTGTGGAATGTTGGTATGTTTTGTGTGTGTGTGTGTGTGTGTGTGTGTTTGGCTGTCGTGCTCCGCCGGTGTGATGATGTTGCTGTGTAGTGAGACTCGCTAATTGGCTCACCTGTCTCTCAGCCATCTGGAGCCTCTCAAAAAAAAGAGGAAAAAAAAAATAAAAAATACGCCACACTGAGTTCCCCCAACAGCGCGCACACACGCACACACGCACACACACACACACACACACACACACACACACACACACACACACACACACACACACACACACACACACACAGGCGTGCATATGTGTCTAAATACAGGAAAAGACAAATGTGGGAAAACGAGCAAATTTAAATGAAACAGAAGTAAGAGCCATGTCACACTCTTGTTATTGAAGGGTTTTTGCTCGCAGAAGTGATTTAAGAAACCAAAACAACCAGTGTGGTTCTTTACTCCGAGTAGTATGGTAATCACACGAACGCTTCAGAATTAACGCGATGATGATTAATTACAGCAACAACAAGGTTTCTGCTGGGTCGGTGGTGAGAGCGAGCGTGCAATTCAGGACAGAATTACAATGCAATGCAATAATAACAAATGTTGTATTATAAATAAATGTTGTTATTGTGTGAGCGAAGCACTGGAATGTAAAGAAGACACACCCACGACTTCAGCCCCCCCCACCCACCTCGAGAGCATCAGCTGGAAGAAAAAACACTCCACTATCCCAGAAAACCCTGGGGCACGATGCTATGATAGTGTGTTTGCGCGTGTGTGTGTGTGTGTGCGTGTTGGACGAGTCTGCTCGGCACACCAGCACCGTTTCAGGAGGATGGGAGACGCTACAAAGTGTGTGTCTGTGTGCTCGTCTGCGCGCGCGTCTGTGGATTGATTTAGAACCTACGTCAACAGAACAAAGAGGTCAGGATGTGCAGCCGATAACCATGGTAACCCCTGCCACTGCCGCCATCTTGGGAGAAAATGGTGGCTTATATGATAATATCATTATAAGTTATTATATGGAGTATGGAGTATCTATATTAAAGAGACTTCAGATACAGTATTAGGGGACCACTAAGGTCTATATAAAAGAGACTTCAGATACAGTATTAGGGGACCACTAAGGCCTATATAAAAGAGACTTCAGATACAGTATTAGGGGACCACTAAGGTCTATATAAAAGAGACTTCAGATACAGTATTAGGGGACCACTAAGGTCTATATAAAAGAGACTTCAGATACAGTATTAGGGGGACCACTAAGGTCTATATAAAAGAGACTTCAGATACAGTATTAGGGGGACCACTAAGGTCTATATAAAAGAGACTTCAGATACAGTATTAGGGGACCACTAAGGTCTATATAAAAGAGACTTCAGATACAGTATTAGGGGACCACTAAGGTCTATATAAAAGCATCCAAAGAACACCATGTCATGGGACCTTTAAATGCAATTAATAATTCCATTTCAAATAGACAAAAATAAACAATATTATGAAAACAGTAATCATTATTATCGCTAATATCGAAAGATCTCCAACAGCAAAAATAAAGGCCAATAGTGTGTGTGTGTGTGTGTGTGTGTTTGTGTGTGTGTGTAGGTGTGTGTCTACGTGTGTAATAGTTTTTATTCTCTCAGTGCCCAATGTGTTCCAGGTCAATGGTCTGAATCACACACAAAGCCACCCCATCCAAGCCACTGTATGTTCACCTGCCACCCAGTTTGTGTGTGTGTGTGTGTGTGTGTGTGTGTGTGTGTGTGTGTGTGTGTGTGTGTGGCCTGTCCACAAATTGAACCTGTGTCACTCGGAGACAAAAAAAACATTACTGAGAGAGAGAGAAGACAGATTGTGAAGAAAAGATGTCTAAATGTCAGTCCAGCTCTCTGCAGACCAGCCCCCCACCCTCCTCCTCCTCCCTCTGTCCCTCCCCGTCACTAATAGTTCTTCATAATTCATGTGTTTAGATGAAAAATGGATGAACAGCGAGCATGACACGAGCACAGCCTTCCACAATTAAAAAACCCAGTGAGAATTTCAATCCCACTTTCCCCCTGCTGTGACAGTGGACAGAAAGACAGGAGAGCGTGTGACAATTTGTAAAGGGTCAGTTCACCCAAATCACCAAAAAAAAAAAACAGACTACCTTACTTACCTCTTGTGGTGTAAAACCATGCAGATAGTTCTAGTTTCACATGCTCATGTTTTGAGATATCTGTCTCTGAGATTCATGCTAACACTCATAACAGAAAAAATCTATTTAAATGTCCTATTATTTTTTCCTTAGGAGAGAAATTTGGTGACGGACGGCTGAACACTTTGATTTGAGGCTTGTGGAGCACTTCGACCATAAACATCTGAAAGTATTGACGGGATGGCAGCGAATGTTTTAGACTTGTGTGACAAAATAATCTCAACTCATGGCCCGCTGAGATTTTTCAGCGCTTTCAACCAAATCCCAGTGTTCAACAGTGAATGGAACCATTTATGGACCTTAGCTTGATATTACTTTGTCACACATACTGCTCCCAAGATTGAGAATAAACCTCTATGCCCACGTTTTCGATGTATATCCTGCAAAGAAAACTCCTGCACGCTGTCTAACTTGCAAAACAGATTTTTAGTCTGAGGGGTGGGAGTTTTCTTTGCAACTTTTGACCTGCTTGTCCCCCTCTGACCCACCCGCCTCACGTTGTAGATGTGCAAAGTATTTTTCTGTACTGATATGCATATCTTAAAACATACGCAAATAAAACCGGTACAATCTGCAAGGCTAGATTCCACTACAGGTAAGTGATTAAATACGTTTTAATGCTTTAGCGCGTACATTTTTGATAATATTAAACGTCTGTTACATTCAAGCCGTTGCCAAATGAGTTGCTACGAAGCTAATTAAGACTATCAGCTCCACGCAACTCTCTCTGTATCTCTCAGTATGGCTATGTTCAGAAGATTGTGGCATCCGGCAACTTTCCCGCGCAGAAACTCGAGTGAAGATAATGACCTCTTCTGAAGAGTCCATCATGTTTTTTTAATCCTTCGTGTCCTCCTTGGCTACTACCAAGATGTGTGTGTGTGTGATCACGGAAGGCTTGTATCATGTGGACGCACCGACAGTTTTGTTGTAATTACTTAGCTATTCCTCATGGGGGCGGCAGAAAGTACTCACTACAGCTTTAAGAGCCCCTTCAGCAAGGCACCATACTCTGCACTTGCATGCGTTTACACTGTGGGAATGTACAGCATTGCACTGCTGCTAAAGGAACAAGAGACGAGGAAAGACAAAGAAAGGGAAGAAGAGCGAGGTTGGATGGTTTTTCATCGCTTTGAGACAAAGACGGTCCGACTGTCAGGCCTGTGAGATCATCAAATCGTGTGAAAGTTTGCGTCACCGTCCTGATTGGCAGAACGCATGACGCATCAAGTTCCGGCGACGAGCAAATTCCTCCCCCGCTGTCAAATGACGGCACATTTCGTGCCAGTTCTGCTGAACTTGGAGCGCGTCTTGCAGACTGCAGCTCTCGTCGGACATTTTCTCACTGGGGGATAAATTAGAGCTCAGGAAGGAGCCTTTAACACTGATAACTGTCACTGCCGAGGAGAGAGAATACTCCAGCCAGTGTGGCTTCTGACTTGCAGTGAGCCCCGTTCATCCTCTCATAAATATTCAGATGTGGGGAAATCGCCGTGGCGAGGGACCGCTGTCCTCACGTGGCAATCGGGGGAGGCAATAACGGACTTAGCGTACCAGGACTCCACTTTGTGTGGATCCCTGTAATTACACTCTCTTCTGTCGATGTGTGCCTGGCTCTGTAAACAGGAAGCGTGTGTGCATTTGGGCCGCCGCTCGTGCCAAAGAGGAACTTGAGGCCTTTATAGAGCAGTTTGTATCTGTTCCACTCATGAGCCGATGCTATTCATACGCTAATCGGCGCCTGTTTACGGCCCGATTTGGGCATTTATTTATTGTTGGCGCGCGAGTGGCGGCGCAGTACGTGCTCGTGCGTGCTCCGTCCTCGCCCGTCTCAGGAGGTCATGACGGAGCCAATGGCGGGTTTGCGGCTCATAATGACCGATGCTGAAAGACATTCGTGAAGCCACGCTCGCTAATTATCAGCTGTGTGCCTTCAAAGAACATTATCAGCACAAAAGACCTGCAATTATACACACACGCTCGCACGCACACAATCAAATACACACTCCCTTTATCACCCCTGTTTCCGCCATCAGCTCTTTCTTCTCCCAAACTGTCTTCTTCTTTTGTCTTGATTGCGGTTGACCCCCTTTTAAAAAAAAAAACTCTAATCCATGTTGTCCTCCTTTATTTGCCCCTCTTTCATTCTTGACTGCTTTCCTCCGCTCCCTTACGACTCCCATGATTCTCTTCCCTCCATCCCTACTCCCATCTTCCCAGCCTGTTTTCATTTCCTGTCCTCCGTTTATCCATCCCCATCCTCCAGATTCCAACCCTCTTCTCTCTTTTTTAGCTCCCTTGTTTCCACTTTTCCTATCTCCTTCTCCCCCAATCCCCCCCCACCCCCCACCCCTACTCCCAGCTCCTCTTCCTCTTCCTGGCCCAAAACAGATACTTAAATAACGAGCCGGGTGTCAGTCAAACCGCCGGAGAGCTTCATTAGAGGAGGAGAGAGCACAGGATCAAATTATACGCGCAGTTCTCTTTTGTGTGATTGTGTGTGTGTGTGTGTGTGTGTGTGTGTGTTTGCAGGGGATTTTGGGGGGTCGGCAGCGGCAGTGATGTCGGTGGTGAAGGCAGAGAGGAAGTAAACACACACTCCGGAATGACGCAGCTGTGTGGTGGATTAGCGTGTAACACACATCGTTTGTGTGTGTGTGTGTGTGTGTGTGTGTGTGTGTGTGTAAGCTCCAGCGCCAGTCACAGCCTCGCCTGTTTTCTCCAATCAGAGAGAAAAACAAAAGCGAACTATTTTGCCTAATTATTCACAGCCACAGTCGTCGTCTCTTTCTTTTTCCAGACGCGTTTTGCTTCTTCTCCGCCGGCGTTCTTTCGCTCTGTGCTTGGATCTCGTTTTTATGATCTCGGGGCTGATTTAACTGCTCTGTTTGCCTGTGAATACCATCAGGTGTAAGCTTTAGACTGATACTATTTGGGGACCTTATCATTCAAAATTAATATAATTTAATTCTGTTATGGGACAATGATGCACACCTTTGGAGAAGTGATCATTTTTCCGGCACTACCAAAGGCTCAAGTCCTTATTTAGAGGTTAAAGTGGTAAAAAAGTTGACTCTATAGAGCCATAGAGGTACTTAAAGGACTACATCAGTGGTGTGGCATAACACAGCCCATTACAATCGCATATTCTTTACATTACTGCAGCCTATCTTCCAAATATACACACAGTTTTTAAATGGATTTCTTACCATTAGCCATTAGATCCAGTTCATTTCATTACGGAATGAACATCAGCTCGCAGAGACTTAGAACTGGCTTCACATAGATAATCTACCACTATGAACATTTCGTCACTTTTGTGTTTTTCTTTTGTTTGCCACTGTATTGTTAAAAGAAGGGACCGCTTTGAAGTGAGTGTAGACTGTATGAAAGATATGGAGGTAGCCACCGTAATGTCAACCATTTGTTTGTGGAAGCCTCGAGTTTGCCATTTTGGCCGGTCGCCATCTTGGTTTTTTGAAGCCAGAAGTGACCATATTTGGATGGAAAGGGTGGAGCTGGGAAGGAGCAAGGGGTGGATCTGACTGAGAACCCGGGAACATCGCCGTGGCAACGACTTGTCAATCGCAAGGTAGTAATTTTACTCTAAATGGGACCATCATCTACAAACATCATGTTGTATTGAAGAAGACTTGAAACAGGCGATTGAGACCATAAAATAGAAAGGTCTTTTTCTCATACACTTCTATACAATCAGACGTCTTGTAGAAACCAGTGGAGGGCCCCCCTGCTGGCCCTTAGAAATAATGCAGGTTTAATGTTTAATTTTGGAAGAGTTTGGAAGAGACCAGCGGTGGAAGAAGTATTCCGATCCTTTACTTAAGTAAAATTAGAATACCCCACTGTAAAAATACTACAAATAAAAGTCCTGCATTGAAAATGTTACTTAAGTAAAAGTGTGTAGATATAATCAGGGAAATGTAAATAAAGTATTTAAAGTAAAAGTAAATCTGGATCAAAACAGTTCTGTCAATGAACTAAGTGTTTCATCGTCTAATCATTTCCGCTGTAATTGTAGGTCATTATATTGTTGGGTAGTTTCATATATAATAACACATTGTATTTTTTAATCTACATGTTTTTTGTGTGCAAATCTTAATTTGAAAAGTAACTTAAGCTGTCGGATGAATGTAGTGGAGTAAAAAGTACAATACTTCCCTCTGAAATGTAGCGAAGTAGTAGATGTGGAAAATGGCATGAAAAGAAAAGAGTCAAGTAAAGTACAAGTACCTTAACATTTATACAAAAGTACAGTACTTGAGTAAATGCAAAACGTTACATTCTACCAATGGAAGAGAAACAGAGATCGTAATTTCCTCTACACATGAAGGTTTGTCTGCTAAATTGGATTTCCTCATAACATGCTTTGTGAATGTAGTCCTTTTGGGCAACCTACTCTCAAATTTGCGTACTAAGTGCACAAGCAAATATAGGCCGTTATCTCAGAAGAGTCAAAACTCACAACTAACGTACTATTTTGTACAATATCTGAGACATAATATGAACCTACTGTGGTTTATTTGTCCTTTGTAATAGATGCAATTTCCCTGAAATACAACCCTTCATTCAAAAAAATACTTGAACAAAAAGAGATTCCACTCATCTCAACGACTACTCAGAGAAGCGCATGCACACAAATAATCTACTCGGCTACAGCATGAGAATTCATTGTCACTCAAGCATTTTAATCTCACCCTGTTCTTATATGAATTATTATATATATACTCATAATGGTTAATGACCATAATAAAGCCACACCTGCTGATGGATTATTATCCTATACATGCTCATGAGACGTTCCATTATTAGGTGGGTCATCAACACTTGCACCTGTAGTTCCTACTTACTAATATTTAACCTTCATGCTGTCCTCTCAACCCATTTTCAAAACTTGTATATCAGAAATATGGGTTTCTTTTTAACCAAATTACCCAAAAAGTAAGTACAATTGCAAGTACTTGATCACTACTTTCATAGAAGTTTGGGTATTCCATTTTATAGCATTTGAAAAAATTGAAATGGTTTCAAAACAGTCTCGTGACTTAACTTTGACATACACACGTCTGTGATTATCAATCAAAATAGGTTGCTCTAATATTAGTCTAAATAATTCATAATTTCAAAATTGGTATAATTTCCTAAAATTTCCTAAAAATAAGTGTAAAAGTAGTGGTAATAAGTTGGTGTTAGTAATGTTAGCAAATTAGCATCGAAAAAACGTGAAAATTGCGACAAAAACATTGAAAAAAGCCCCGGAAAAAAACAAGTGCATGGTCGACAGGATGACAACACAAGGGTTAAGAGAGTTGCAACAGTAAGCATTATTGGATTATAATCCAGATCACAAAGCATTATAGGTGCAGTACAATTCTTTACGAGTGTTTGTATGATGGTAAATGCTTCAAACAGGTGAAGGAGTGTTCCTACAATTCCCCCCCCCCACCCCCACCCCCACTCTACCATCTGTCCCCATTATGGAAGAAATGGGGGTGCATTGATGGTTTTCAAGGCAGGATATTCATCCTTTCCCTGTTAACTCTGCCTCGGATGAGAAATAGGTGCTGCTATTTTAAGATCGGCCCTTATTTAAACCTTCTCCCCCTCCCCCTTGCTTGATCCGTCGCTCTGTCGCCAAAGGGTTCGGTTTAATGACCCTCCTCGGCCGTAGATCTGAGCCGCGTCACATCTCTCCTATGCTATTTCTCTTTTCTCTCTCCCTTTATTTCTCTCTCTCGCTCTACCTACCAAATAGTCTCATCATCTTCCTCCCACCCTTCCACATTGCCCCACCACCCCCCAACAACACTACCAACACCACTCCAGTGTTAAACACCTATTGATGTAGTCGGTGCATGTTGTGGCCTGAAGCCTGGAGATACACTGCATGCCTCGTTGAGGACGAGACCAAAGAGACGGAGTGTGTTGTTAAAAAGGAATAAAAGATGTGAAACAGTACCTTTGTATCGGCCCAGAGAGGTCGCTGGCGTCCTGCCTGCAAGACAAGAAGAAAACGATTTACTAAAACGTGAAAAAACAATTAATAATAAAAAAAAGTCACATAAACACAAGTATCAACAAACAATTCATTCCTATTCCATGTGAAAGCAGGGTTTTTGAAGAAGGTAAGCATCTCATTTACACTAACACAGAACCATTTTTTGTCACTTTACGCTGATGACAATCTGCTATCTATCTATTCGGTAAGTGGGCATTTACACAGGTCTTTCCATTCATTTTGAATGGGGGTAGTGCCCTTAGGCTGCCGATCAGACTCGTCAGTGTGTTTTGAGGCGGTGGAAAAGTCCCGTACAGTAAAAAGGAAACATCACTGCCTCCATGGCTGCCACAAGAACGTTTTAAAAACACCAAACACAAGCACTAAACTGCCCAGGAGTTTGTGTAAAAACAGAATTTTTGCCAAACAACAAAAGCACAGTCGATCTGTCTCGCTCGACTCTTTTTTTTCTCTCTTTCGCCGTTAAGCTGCCTTCAAGTGCAGTCGGAAAACATGATCTATAAAACGATCTGACAGAAAACAGTAGTTGTGAAAAATAAAGTCTACTTGTGCTACATTGGGGGGGTTAAATAACACAACAGGACGTCACAAAAATCGGCTGTTTCCTTGACGCTCCCCCCTGCCCGCAACCCTGCGACAAATTGCCGGATTGCCGTTTCACTGTCTGAACGCAGCCTAAGAAATCTCCTCCGTGCTGGAAGTGACAAATATACTCTCTTTTCCAAGGCTACTGTCTTCTGAAGCTTACTGAATGTAATATCTTTCACAGTGCCTGTATAATGTTGTATTATGCTCAATGACAGACTCTGTGACCTTATTCCGATTCACTTTCCCTCGCATACATATAACACGAGGAAAAAGCATCGTATTGAGGGTAAAAAAATGTAAACTTGAATATACGAGCTTTAGTGTGGTTTGCAGAGGTTTGGAATTTAGATATCAGCAGCTATTACTGATCACATAATACAGTATTCTCACAGCGATGGGGACTACACTCTTCAGAAACTGCTTCTACTGAAACTTTACCATTTTACATACGTTTATGGTAACAGTCAAAGACTATGATTGCATCATTTATATATGATGTCCCGTTGACTGCTGCCCATTTCCAAACAGAATATAGTCTGGAGCTTTGTAGTTATAACTTTAGTTCAACTTGGAACAATGGAAGTAAAACAGTTGGGTGCCAATGAAGGCAGTGTTTCTGGGAATATGATACAAATCACAAGATACCGGCAACAATCAAACACACACACACACACCACACACACACACAGTGAGCCATCTAAATAATAAATTGGTCTTGTCTGTCCTTGGGAACAGAAGAGAAACTTGTTCGTTCCACTGGGTTTTCTCCATAATTCCCTGCTGTTTCCTTCTCTCTTCTTCCCTTTTTGTTTTATTCCTCCCTCCAATCTTCTTTTCCTCTTCCACTGCATGTAAATAAATTGGTCCCCAGACCCCACCACTAGACACTGTGTGTGTGTGTGTGTGTGTGTGTGTGTGTGTGTGTGTGTGTGTGTCAGCATTACACTCAATGCGACACAGACACACACAAACACACAATCCTCCAGAGCTCAGAGCTGCAACCGAATTAGCCCGCATTTTATGTCACAGAGGTAAATAAAATAATAATGAACTGCGGTCATTAACCACCGTTTGTGTCACTGTGTGTGTGTGTGTGTGTGTGTGTGTGAGTGAGTGAGAGCACGAGAGAGTGTGAGTGTGTGTGTGTGTAAGTGTATTATGATGAAATGCTGAGAAAAAAACTCCTTGCTCCTCCTGAACACAGTGGCCAATCACCGCTATCACCACTTTTTGCATTTCAAAGACACACTCTTGTCTGTTTCATCTCCGACCACAGAACACTCATCCTGTTATCCTGCCCCCCCCACCTCCCCACACACACACACACACACACACACACACACACACACACACACACACACACACACACACACACACACACACACACACACACCGATAGCCACCTCTGCTTCAGTCCATTCTCCCCATGCAATGAATTATGAGCCAGGGTAAATGGAACATCAAACACAAACTGTTCGCACTCAAAGTTATACACACACACACACCTCATATTTTTTGATCTACATACATATGTACAAGCAAAACGTTTACACTCCACGGACCTCATTACTTATTAACTCGCTGCAGCTTTAATGTTACAGTTCCAAAGACCCATTATAAAACTTCATCAGAGTAAATGTTATTAGTATGACGACATTAAAGACACAGTCAAGCAACCTCTGTTTTTTTCCTGTTTTTGTATAGTGACAATATCGTTCCCAAACAGTGGAATTGCATTGAGAGCATATGGATTGATATACTTGAGCTTTTTGAAACGTCACTTTAATAATCAAGATTTGTTTTTAAAAATCAATCTCAGTGTGTTTTTTCATTGCTATTCCCTTTCTCATTTTTTATGCAGCCTACCTCTGCCGCACAATCATTGTAATGTTTGTTGTTATATAACGCCCTTTGTGCTAATAAACTAAACTAAACCCGTCAAACAGTGTGGCCTCTGCTGTGACCGTGGCAACTTTAATATTTCTTTCTATGTCTGTTCAGTAACGCTGGCCATATCTGCCAATGCTAACTGCCCCATTCTTCCTTAGTTCTTCCAATAAAGCAAGACTGATGACAGATTACATGCATCTTTATTGGTTTACAACATTCCCCTTCCTCATTCGATTACCTCAAAAAAAGCTTATTTCATAATGTGCCTTGAGTGTCTCCTTGAAATGTTTGATCAGACTACAGTCCAACAGTACAATAACGTGGTCATGTTGCTAACATTACCAATGTTCAGTGTTCCAATACCCTTTAAAATCCAATTGGATTACCTCAGAAATGCACTGGCACAAGGTTTTAAAACAAGGCTGTTTGCTGTAAGTTCATAACAAGTTCAGAGAAACACGGTTTACGCAGGACGTTTGTGTGGAAATGTCTTGAAAAAGCTAAATTACTGCGGGATCTTTATTATTGACTAATGTAGGTCTGAACAGTATTACCCTTTCAACATTTTCCACTTAGCTGCCCAACTACAATGCTACTAAAAAAGATTTTTTTAAATGAAAGAGCCAATTATGATTTTGTTGAAAGCTTTCAGATGTGATTTCAACAGTATCAACTGCCCCTTGTTGGTCTGCACCAAGTCGAGCCGACAAGAGTTGGGTCAGAATTGATCACTGGGATGGAAACAGATGGGAAAACAGCGTCCAGGTGGAAACAAGCCAGACGTATGCTTCACGACAGACAGCTTCTTGGCGCCCCGCGTACGAACCCGAGCACAAACTCCTGCAGGCGACTCGCCGCCGCGGGCCTGGCGGAGACGTAAAGCGAAGCTGAAATGTGAGGGACTCCTCGAGCGACCGTGCCAGAGCCGTCGCAAAGACGGAGCAGGTGGCAGGACCCGGCAAGTAACAGGGGCATATTTGGACACACACACAGACACACACATACAAACATTCTGCATTAGTACTACATGAAGGGAGACGCTACGAGCCAGCTGTCACGACACTTTAAACACCATCGATGACAAGAGCATTCCCACGCTGGGAGCTTTTAAAGTGATGTCCCCCCTCTGTCTCTCTTTTTCTTTTCAACACACACAATATTGGAATATTGGAAATGACATGGATGCTTCTATTATGGTGTAATACACGAAATGCCGCGTTAAACCCTCGCGGCATTGGCGTTAATCCATTATCAATGACACAAAAAAAAGGGAAGGAAAATCAGAGAATGACATTGCACATGCACTGCATTAACCGGGTTAATGTGTTAAATGTGCATCTGAATTTTCCTGTTGAGCTGTGGAAACCAACTTATTTAGGCACAGAGAATCTATTCTTTTTGGTAGTGGTTTCCAATTTAGTCAGATTTTGGGTAACATCTCCAAATTGCTTGTTTTTTGTCTGAATAGCAGATCAAAGCTGATAGATAGTCTGTTTATATTTATATAACAGAGAAAGGCTGCTTATTGTCTGATCGATAATATTCGGTCTAGTCTAAAAGGCCCCAAGGGTCTCTCTTTCCCCTCCAAAATGGTTCTGTCCTTCATCATCCTCCTCTCTGCAGCCCATTTGTGTCATTCTAACACTTCTGTTTTTCTCACCTGCCTCTCACATATACACAACCTGCTTCACATTCTGTACCCACAATCCCCAACCAATCAACACATCCAAACGCACACATCTTTAAAAGCCGATAAATACATTCACACACTTGACTTTCACACCCTACCAAGACTTCCCACTTCTTTCTTCGTCCTTATCTTATCTCCATCACAGGTGTGTGTGCTAGTACGTGTGTGTGTGTGTGTGTGACAGCCAGTGTCGCTCTGGCAAGCTGTGCCATGTTCTTAAGATGATGTCAGATGTGGGCTGCTGGCCCGCCTCCCGATGGATCTAAACTCTCCCATTGGAGGATGAGTCTCATGGATTGCCGTGCCAAAGCGCTGAAGGGGGGATGAGGATTGGATGAAACGGAGACCTGAGCGACACCAGCGAGCTGCCATTTCATTAATCATCCTCTGACTGATGCTGCATTCAGGGTGTATCGGCAAAGACACAACGCGGAGTGACTCAACGGTTTATAAAAGCACTGACTCAGATGCGGTTGTGTATGTGAAACCGCCATCAAATCACTATTTAAACCCCATTGTATGAATTCAAGCTGATTACAGGCTTCCATTCACCGCCAGCGAGGGGACAACAAACTTTCTACTTCAGCCGTTTTCCTATTGGTTACACATGCTAATGCAGCATTGGCATTTCATAATGAAAAATAAACATCAGGATTGTTGATTTCAGTGTGGAAACTATACAAAATCAATGCTATAATAAAAGATTATTTCAGTCTATTCAATCAGCAATTCAGATGGAACTGCTCTACAGTTTGATGCAGGAATCGCTGGGAAATGGCCGTTTCACTGCAATACGCAGCAGTAAACCTGAACATGTGTGCTATAAAAAGGGTCTCAAACAAGTGCCGCAACAGGCTTCATTTATGTGTGTGGGTGTGTGTGTGGGTGTGTACAAGCAAGTGCATGAGTGTTAGCAGGGATGCATGCGTTCATGCATGCATGTGTGACATATTGAGGACATTTAAATGCAGTGAGAGTAACGACCTAGAGAGCTACAGGGTGAACAAAAGGGAGAAGTGGTAGTAGAGTGTTAGGCCTCATTTACCTCGTGATATTTAAAGGGTATGCAGGCTGGTCACAGCGCACACACACACACAGTATGTGTGTCTACATGTGTATGTCGCTTTGTGACCACTGCAAATCGTACAACTTCAAGTGAAGGAGAGACTCCTGAATCATCCATCATGCCTGTGGGGAGAGAAGAGAATACCTTCCCTCTTTCTGTCTCTCCCTCCTCCTCCACTTTAATAATAACCCCCCTCCCCCCTCCACCCACCGACACAACCCCCCCGCCCCCCTCGCCTCCCTTTTCTCCCCCCCCATTTAATAACAGCGCAACAGATCAGCTCCATTAGCCCAGACCTCCTCACACATGCAAATGAGGCCAGCGTTATGGAGGCACACGTCACGCATTACTGATGGCGCACTCCCCGACCTGTCACTGCTCACAACACAATCATTTTGGAAGATTGTGCTGAGATGTAAATGTTCTTATTTATCTGTTATTTTTTAATTTTATTAAAATTTTATTAAATATGTTCAAAATAAACTAAAAAAACAAACTTCACGAGTGTATGCTAGAGAGAGTGAAAGAGAAAGAGAGAGAGAGTGTGAGAGTGTGTGTGTGTGTGTGTGTGTGTGTGTGTGTGTGTGTGTGTGTGTGTGTGTGTTACAACAGTGGCTAAATTGAGATGCATTAAGGTTTTGATTGGGGCGACGGATACGATGCCAGTGTGTGTGGCGCCGAGAACAAGGCCATTACCGGGTGGCCGGATGATGACATCGTGCAAAGTGAACATGGAAGGAGGACGAAAGGTTGGAGGAGACAGGATAGAGAGGAAAATTAGATGTGAGAAGTAGGGCTGCATAACGAATAATCAGAATAAAAAGGTTGATTGTCATTTTTCCAAATGTAGTCTGCAGTCAAACCTAATGGTACTGCACATTTTTCCAAGCTAGTGAGTTTCAACTCACATAACGTTCACCTTTTGTGTTTATGTATGTCTCAAAAGTTGTTAAAAGTCATTCTACAATAGACTAATAGTCTGCATTTAGTTTTTGTTATGATGCGGTGAATACAGGTAACATCGGAATTGTTGATTTATTGAAGAGATATAGGCTTAGTGCAGCACAGCAACTATGACGGTCTGGCAGGGAATGAATGGAGGTGGGCTGGTATATATGATGAGGGAATGAGATGCAGGTGAGCAGGTAGGCGGGGAAGGTGAACAGGTGTGTAGATTGCGTGGGGCAATCAGGTGATGGTGGAAGGAGGGAAAGTCTGGGGGCACCTGGTGGACGGATGGAAAAAGGGTAATGAAGGCAATGTGACTGGAGAGGAGAGACGGAGAGACAGACAGTGACAAGTTGACTCATATTTAGAAACGTCATCAGCCTGGGCCTCCATTTTGATAGAATTTATTGTCACATCAAATTGGAGTGCCGTCCTAGTAGCTTTATTCATGATTATTCATTTTTAGGATCCACAACCCAGCCTTCAATCTACGTGAGTTGAGCGTGTCCAATAGTATTTTTTAAGACACCTCCTATCCAATCAGAAAGTGATGAAATTGCACTATAAGATAATGTGACTGGAAAGGAGGGACAGAGAGACAGACGGTTGACTCCTATTTAGAAACTTAAATCAGCCTGTGCCTCAACATGCTGCCTATTTCATGACAAACGTGATGTTAAGACGCCTCCCCGCCAATCAGAAGGCGATAAAATTGCACTATAAACCTACGGATAGAAGGACGGAAAAAAAGGTAATGGAGGTAATGTGACTGGAGAGGAGGGACAGAGAGACAGACAGTGGCAAGTCGACTCATATTTAGAAACGTAAATCAGCCTGGGCCTCAACATGCTGCCTATTATCATGTATGATCTTAAAGCTTTAGTGCGTAACTTTTTGATATTAATGAACGTCCGTTACGTTCAAGCCGTTGCCAAATGAGTTGCTACAAAGCTAATTAAGTCTATCAGCTCCACACAACTCTCTTAATGTAGTTCTCAGTAGGGCTATGTTCAGAAGATTGTGTAGTCCGGCGACTTTGGCGCGCAGAAATTCGAGCGCAGAAATTCGAGCGCAGAAATTCGAGCGCAGAAATTCAAGTGAAGATAATGACCTCTTCTGAAGAGTCCATCATGTTTTTATAATCCTCCGTGTCCTCCTTGGCTACTAGCAACTGCGTGGGGGAGGGGTGTGGGGGCTGTGCGATCACGGAAGGCTTGTATCATGTGGACACGCCGACAGTTTTGTTGTCATTACTTAGGGGGGCGACAGAAACTATGCACTGCAGCTTTAAGACACCTCCTAACAAATTCAGAAAGCCATGACATTGCACTATAAACCAGTAAAAGTATCAAATTCAAATTGCATTGTGAGGAACAGTCGTCAAGTTAAATTGCAGTGGAGCATCCAACTGACTAGAGGTTTGATTGGTTGCATCATTGTATGGGGGCGTAGTGTACAAGTGGATGGATGGATGAATGGATGGATGGTTGAGAGATTCAAGTCAGGATCAGGTGAAAACAAATGCTCAAAATGTCTGAATGGAAAGATATGATATATATGAGTGCTACAGATGAGACTAATAGGGAGCCTCAATCCTGTCGCGCTACCTTGTTAGCCTTGACGGATGTGCAACATAATTGAGCTGAAATGATGGTTTGTCATAATTGGAAATAATTAAGGCTCCGTTGTTGCGACATTGTTCAATCTGAAGCTTTCATTAGCAGGTTCGATACCAGGCCCCTTGCTTTTGTCCACTTGTGAAATGGAAATCAGTCATGTCCTTATACGCCCTCTTGTTGCTGCTCTTTCAAAACCACAGATTTGATGAATAAACTTCACTTCCCTAAACAATCATTCCTGGGTGCCAGTCTGTGGTTACTTAGCGCCAAGTCCCCCCGGTGACAAGGTGCCTCATAAAAGGCCACCATATTAGATCTATCGCTGTCCACGTGAATGTTGTACCGATAGAAGAAGCCGGGGAATAAATCAATATCATGAATGTCAGTTCATCAGATGGAGGGGTAGCTCAGACGGCAGAATCTCAACCACTAATCTCTTTAATAGTCTGATATTACATTTTAATCCCAGTCTGATTCCTTCACTCTTTTCGTTCAGGCTGTCTGCCGAATGCCTGTCAAGGAGCGAGGGGAGGAGGACAGTAAATAAGGAAGGACGGGTATCCAGAGAGAGGGAGAGAGCACGAGCCAGACAGAAAAAGGAGAAAGGTGGAAGAGAAGCAGTAGTAGTAGAAGAAGAGAAATGGTACGTTTATGGAGCGTTGTGGCCCTCTGCCATTTCAAGTCTGAATTTACAGTGCGGGGTTGATGGACTGTGAGAGACGGAGAGGCAATAAAGTGATGCTGATGAGAACTGAGGACAAATTGATATGATCATAACATGTCACATTAAAGACAGGCCTGCCATCCATCAACATGATAAAAGGCCTCCTTCATTCTAACACTAACACCACTGCCATTGATCTCAATGCTTCACTTAGCCAACCGCTAACCATTTATGATAACTATCATTATCCAGTTATGGGCGATGGTGACAATCTATCAGTGCTATCGTAAAGTCCACAACAGAAAGATAACCCTTACTAATTCATTGCACTGACTAGCCCTTTCAGTATCTTGTAGGGGAATTCGGTAGGAAAAGAGAATTATTTCCTTTAGTTTTTTCTCATTATGTCACACAATAATGGAATGGTGATGAAATGACAAAGTGGGAGGAGAGGATGTGTAAAGACCCACGGTTGTTAAGAATGATTTGAAGAGAAAATGTTAACTTGAGGAGGAAAGCACTCGCACAAGTTTTTTTTCGTGTGCTAATGCGCTCAGAGAGAGACAGAGAGAGAAAGCAGAGGAAAAGCAGCATTGATGATAACACCAAACATGCTTTTAAATCACCCTTGAGCAAATCAGTAAATCAATATCAATTAGGCTGTGAAAGAGCCCAAATGGACAACTGGCTTTGTTTTAACTAATGAAGTCTGTGGAGAATCCAATCAGTCCTGCCCCCCCCACCCTCCCTCCTCCCTAACTCTTTACTGCCACCCCCACTTCTCATTACCACCATGACAGTTTGGGAAAATGCACACAGACAAATTCAGAAATTTCAGAGGCACTTGTTTTTGTAGATTTCAAACAATAATCTGTGTCTGCATTAGTGATTTCTTAAATTTTTTATGTTGGCCAGCAACTACCATTGACCTTTAATTTGATGGATATTATAGAGTTTGATTGAATATTGATCTACTCAGATAGGTTTCAACACAACAAGGCATCAATGTGTATTTCACTGTCTTCTGTAAAACATTTCCAAACACAAGTGATGGTTATTAACAGGGTGCGATATAGGGCTGTGTATTGGCAAGAATCTGGCGATACGATACGTATCGCGATACATGGGTCACGATTCAATATATTGTAATATATTTTGATACTGTGCGTAAGACGATATATTGGGATTTTTTTTAAGTATAATTTTAGAAAAACTAATATTTAAAAAAAAGACATGATGTGCATAAAAGTCAAAGAAGTTTACGTTAGGTAAACAATTCAGTACACAGAAAATCAAAGGTTCTTAGTGAGCACATTTTGATATGCTAAAGTAGGCCAAAGTTCAGCCATAGCTACATTGTTAGCTTCTTGCAAAAAGTCAGGCACTGCTAGGCACTGTTAGGCAAGGACACTAGTGGTGTGTCTCAGCGTGGCCATCTAGCGGTAGGGGGTTTAAACACAACATGAATGTCAACCACTGTCTTACATGAATATTTTTGCATGTAAACTAAAATAAAATTAAAATGTCAGACCGACATGTGATGTGCATTCTTCTTACAAAACAATTAGTTTTTAGAAATGTCTCCTGATATATTGTCTCTAGAAGCGTATTATTCAACTTTTGTTTTTGTTAAAGGAAAAGAAAATCGCAATACTCAATACTATCGAATTGCAATACTTAATACTAAAATCAAATAAATAAAAATCGCGATGCAAATTAGGGACAAAAGCATATCGTCCCAGCCCTAATTGATAATAAAAGGAATCAGTAGTTAGTAGAATCAGTCCAGTTTATTATAAACTGGGTCTTAGCTATGGACATCATTTCTATTGGTTAATAGCTTAGATCTTATGGAACATGGCAACATCGCTAGAGTCAAAGAATTCCAAATGAGGCAAGAAACACGTGCAACCAACAGAGCAGAAATTGTGGAAAAGTTTGAGAGTATATGTCATTGCTACAATGACTTGGATATAATCTTCAGTGAGCGACACACACACACAAAACACATTCCCAAACTCACACACGCACACACATCATCCCTGGCAGGCAGCATGCAGCGAGGCTGCTCAGGGTTGCCATATCATTTTAAACATCCATCAGCTCAGCAGAGATATCATATTAGCTCCTCATCTGCATACGGTGCAGACAGAATGACAAACGAGAGAGAGAGAGAGAGAGAGAGAGAGAGAGAGAGAGAGAGAGAGAGAATGCTCTCTCCTCCTCTCCTTCGTTGCATCTCTTACATGGCTGCCTTTTCACCCCTCCGCTCCCCTCTTGGCTCCTTCTATCTCCTTATCCCTCCCTTCTAACCTCTTAAATTGGATCAACGCTGCCGGCGGCGCGTGTGCGAATATGTGTGCGCGCATTGTTGCAGTGTAATCACATCTTTTAAATGGAAAAAGGGGATGAATCTCGGGAGGAACGATGACCACTGGGCCCATATCTGACTCTCCAGTCCTCCCCCCCCTCCATTGGCCCTCTTTGTATCTCCACATACTCCATTACACTCGCTTTCACTGAGCAATCTAAGACTCTGACCAACTTTTCTTCCTTACACCTTTGACGCTTTCTACCTTCTAACTTTCTGCCCACAGCTCTTCAAACTTTTAAAACACTGTGTCGCTGTAGTTTTATACTTTCAGCCATTTTATTTTTGGGACAGTGTTGGCTGTTCTATTTGTCGATGCTAGACTGTAGATTATTAAGATTTTGACCCTGGCTTAGTAGTAGAACACAGAACTGGCTGTGTTTATATGTACTATATTTGTCATCTGTAGTATGAGCAAGACTATTTAGCATTTTATAACTGTGTAAAGTGATACTATCCCCAATTACCCTGTTTATATTGCAATCCATGGCCACTAAATCAGATATTCGAAAGAAGGATTTTCCAATAACTTTGACTTTCCACAAATGTGTACAAGTAGCCATGAATTAGTGATGTTAAAACAGGAGTTTTCCATTAGCTGACAACACCTGTTGTGATGTCACTGAATGGGGCGTGGCTAGGAGTGTGCCAGTGCAGCCGTCATTTTCTGCCCATGAAACACAGCCTTCAAGCTCCTGGAAAACATCTAACCAAAAAAATAACCACACCTTTGTCTCTTATCGAACAAGGCATTCTTCCCCATCTTAAGTTGTGTGACAATGGTTTGCACTTTTGAATGATTGCTCACTCACTGTGTTACCAAAATCCGGTTTAAATTAAGGAGGCAAAATGGTAAAAATGATCCCTGTGTCTTTACTGCTTTACTACTTATGACTTGAACATGTTCACAAAATTGATTTTAATGCACCTTCACTAGCACTCAAAAGACTAACCATGACCCAAATCGCTGCACGTGGTGGGTAGTTTTCCCAAAATGCCGCTTTTCACGTGCTGGTAGCCAATGCTAGACTTTGCTGTATGTAGCGAGGGCTCCCTGGGAAGCATTACTGATACTGAGTAAATTACCCTGATGAAATTAAGTAAATTGAAAAAGAAACTGAGTTTCATAATGATGTTTAGTCTATGCTTAAACAGAACATGGGTCCTTTGGCAATATACAGAAACCTGTGAGAACACTTTAAGTAAAAGATATAGGATGAGGTTTTACAACATTCTATTTGACGCAAATTTATTTATATTCATTTTTTTGTGTAGTGGAACTGGCCTTAACTTCAACTTCTATTTTTTTGATCGGTTTTAGTTTAATGCACACTTCTTAACATCTTCACTAACCTCGTCGTACAGAGCTCTGAAAATCCACTTTGACCCGCCCGGCCTGAACCCTAAATTCTCTCTCTTCCCATTCTGTTTCTGTTTCTCTCACTCGCCCCTCCCTGCCTTCCCCAAGGTGAGTGAAGAGTAAGGAAGGGCGAGAGGGAGGGTGTCACGCGCAGACAACAACACTTGAGAGTGAAAAGGCGATATCACAGAAAACTAGAACAATACTCAGGAATACACTGGTACACAACACCGTGACAATAGCTCGGGATGCTGCGACACAACAGGGGGAGAGAGAAAGAGAGAGAGAGGGATGAATGCAGTAGTATCCTCAGATCTGAAGGCAAATCCCCCTTGGTGGTAGTTCTGCTCGAGCGGCTGGCACTGACACATGAATATTTCATACTGTTGATGTTTAAATCCCATCATTTGTGATGTGGCGTGTGAGCGTGCGTGGAGATTCATTGAAATGAGATAGAAAATGTATGTGTGTATGTGTGTGTGTGCGGGTGTGTGAGAGAGAAAGAGAGTGTGTTGATCTATAATGCATAGTTTCAGTAAGTTCACTTGTGATACGGCCTATTGCATCTGTATTTCAATATTGTGAAAGAAGTGGACGGGCCCGTGAGTGTTTGGCTTGCATGTTGCGCCTTGAAGCGCAGATTGCCCCGTGTTAGCTCATCCATATGCAGCGCAGGCCGTGACGCAGAAAAACACAGCGAGTGACATGCATACACGCATGAATATATGTCCGTACATTGACATGCCGAAGAACGCTTACAGCCTGAGGTTCTCCACTCGGGTCAAGTCAGACGCTACGAAGCCAATTAGTCAACCAGTTTCAGAAACTAGTTCACGGTCTAGTTTCTAGAGCACAAAACAAGAACATAAAGGCCTCGTTTCCAGCAGGCGGGAGGGGGGGGCCTGACACACCAAGACGTCGTGGGGCCACAGTTGAGCATCAGGGGGCCGAACATCGGCCACAGTTTTTTACGGTGCGTCCGGCACATTTGGCTCCAGCTGGCCCTTATCAGTGGCTGTCAAGTTAGAGAGACGTTTGATTGCTAGTTCAGCCTCGGCCAATAGGGGACTTCTGTTTTTCAGTCATGGTTTGGCTAAAAGATGTCAAGAGGTGTATGTTAAAACCGGCTCAACTGGTTGACATTTAGACATACTAGGTTTCGTAGCATTTTAATGACTGTATTTTAAAGCTTTAGTGCGTAACTTTTTGATATACTGTAAATGAACGTCCGTTACATTCAAGCCGTTGCCAAATGAGTTGCTACAAAGCTAATTAAGCCTATCAGCTCCACACAACTCTCTCTGGATCTCTCAGTATGGCTATGTTAAGAAGATTGTAGCGTCCGGTGACTTTCTCGTGCAGAAACTCGAGTGAAGATAACGACCTCTTCTGTAGAGTCCATCATGTTTTTTTTAATCCTCCGTGTCCTCCTTGGCTACTATCAAATGCGTTGAGGAGGGCGTGCGTGTCAGTTTGTTGTCATTACATTACATTCCTCAAGGGGAGCGGCAGAAACTACGCACTATAGCTTTAACAAGCATGTGCTTCGTATTGAAACACAGCTACTGAAATGCAGTTAAAGTGTTAGTTTTGAACCACCATAGTCACACAATAACACTAACTAACTAACTGATCGAGGCAGCGGTAGAGCAACAACTCCCGTGTCCTGCGAGGTAAAATGACTGTTTTTGTCAAAGGAGTCTGGTGGCTTTGAAGAGAGCAGAGATTACGGCTTCAGTTCCCCGTCGTAAAGGGCTGTCTGACAGCAAGGTGAAGCGGTGAAGATATTCTATAGCGTACACTTAAAGTGATACAGATTTTTTTAGGTGTCTAAAATCCGTGTAGCTGCTGCCCCCCGTCCACAGCAGTACATTGCTTAGCTTCCGTGTCAGTACTCCTGCCTGCTTCTCCAAACCGACCACTATCTACTGTAGCTAACACACTGACTACGGAGAAGTACCTCATACAACCATACTTAAAAAATCTGAACTATCCCTTTAAAGCAAAGATTATATGCAACCTTGATATCTAAAACCCTTTTTCTTTTTAACCAAATTTAGGGATGACTTGACTTAAAACGTTTAATAAGTCGCTATTTGCTATTTATCTAAAAAACCAGAATGTTGAGTAAAAGTTAGCACACTCCCAATACAATAAAACAATATGTCATAAAAAGCAGGCGTTGATGATTGTAGCTTTCAAAGTCTTCTTTAGTCACTTTACTTTTCACAAATATAGACTAGCATGAAATAAAATGTGTTATAATGTTTTGGTCTTGTTTTGGTTGCATCACTTGTGATGTTTCTACCAATTAGTGAATCCATTAGGTTGTATTAGATTATGGTTTGATTAACAGATCAATTTATCTTTCCACTGTCACTGGGCTTCAGTCTAGATTACAGAGCTACTCAATGCCAACCAGACCATTTCTCTTCCTCAACGCTCAGGCTCATTACTCCATCTCTCTTCCTGACTAGGTCTCTCTCTGCCCCCCCCATCAGTCTCTGCTACTTTGTCTTTTTTCTTCCAGGTAAGCAAAACGATCAAACCCAGACTCTCCTTTCTGACTTCCAAATGCACAATTTCCCGGCTAATAGAGTGTACTCAGAAATGACTAATCGAATCGGAGCTACCACGAAAATTAATTTACCATTATGTTCTTCCAAAATTGTAACAGGGAGGGCCGGCAACCTTGTGTAGTACCGCCGCAGGGGAAAGTAAACAATTAGAGACTCGGTGACTAATGAATTCTGTGATTAACCAGTGTGTCGGAGGTAAATCTCTACAAGACTGACACACACGTGCCAGCACGTATGTACAAACAGTCACACACTCAGAGTAAGGCGCTCCTTATCTATAAGCAGCATTCATGGTTGCTTCCAAATCCTTTTTTTTCCCCAACCGCCAACATTCTTACCCTGCATGGTTAAGTGAAATAGCTGGCATATCCACTCACAGATTAAGACTGATAGCATGTGTACATTCTAACAGTGTGTGTGTGTGTGTGTGTGTGTGTGTGTGTGTGTGTGTGTGTGTGTATGTGTTTACATGTAGAAGCAAGCAAGAGAGTGAGAATCAGGATAGGTTAGAGTGAGTGTGTGTGTGTGTGTGTGTGTGTGTGTGTGTGTGTGTGTGTGTGTGTGGCAAGAGAACCAAGATAAGGCCAATCTGGTTTGTATCACAGTCTCAGATAAAGAAAGAGTGTGGTGAGGGGAAGATAGCAGAGCGCTGCAGAGGGATGGCACCTCAATGGGCCATCACAAACTGAAAGCACCCCCACATCAGGAGAGATTCACCGTGTGCAAACAAAGCTCACGATGAATTTGTCCGTTCTATACACTCTGCTTCTATCTGCAAGGCTCTATTACGTATATACAAAACCCAATGGACCGAGTCTCATCTGGGGAGCGGGTAATGATAAATATAGAGGGAACATTAGGATTAGATGAGTGTGTGTGTGTGTGTGTGTGTGTGTGTGTTCAAATTCACAAAGCTAAGGCCACAGGCTTAATTGAAGAGTGTAGTGGCATAGTGATGGATAGAAAGAGACAGAGCAGACACATTTTGTGTTGCTCTGTGCATATGTGTGTGTGTGTGTTTGTGAGAGTCCCTCAGTGGTATAATGACTCCCCAAGGGAGCAGGACCCGGGGCTGAGGCTCCCCTCTGACTCCCCCTTGTCAACTGTGAGGAGGTATGGAGGAAGAGAAGGAAGAGGAAGAGAAAGAGAGATGGCGGCGAAAGAGAAGAGGATGGTGGCGACAGCTGTCGGCTCCTCGGGACAGTAATTGGTTGGATGAGAGAATGAGTACACAAACATTCACTAACACACACACACACACACAAACCCAGGGCTGCACACGCAAACCAGACACCCAAAATCGACACCGGCACTCCGAGATGGTCATTAGCCACATCCCACCCGGCACAAGCACTCTGCCACGCAACCATCGCACCCACAGGGTGTTTCCTGGTGGCACAGAGCAAAAAGTTTGAGGATGAGGAGGAAGGGGCGAGGAGGGTGAAGTGGGCTTATTCGGCTTGACACCTCCAGTCACATCTCAGTAAACAAGCCATCGAACCCCCACACCCGAAACCCGGAGCTGGAGTGGCAGCTCTAAATCACACATGACAGCTTGACTGACAGGTCGGTACGGGCAGAGGGAGGGATGGAAATATGAAAAATAATAAGCTGTAATATTATCCAGACAGGAGAGAAGAGGAGAAAGGGGGGGAGCTGATGTGAGGAGATGACGGTGGCAGGAGTGGATGCAGAAAAAATAAAACGACATGTTGAAGCCATGGCTTCCAACGTCGAGAGCATGAGAAAGAGTTTCATTCACATTTTCTTTTTTTAACTTTGTGCGCAGATATTGAGGCAAAGGAGCGACAGTAAGCAGGAGGGTCTCTTATTTTCTTTAGTGTGGTTTTCATTTTTCAAAAAGAAACAAAATATCATTTTTAGTTAGTTTGTGTTTATTTTGAAAATCACTACTGATTGACATCAACATGGCTGATATTAAAAGTCAAGCTGGTTTATGACCGGTATCTGCATATAGGTCATTAGAGTTTTAACACTTAAAGGTCCCATGTTACGCTCCTTTTCAGGTTCGTATACTCCTTTTTTTGGTTTCTACTAGTCTAGAACATGTTTTACATGCTTTCATGTTCAAAAAACACATTATATTTCTGATTCTGTCTGTCTGGATATACCTGTATTCACCCTATGTCTGAAACGTCTTATTTAAGCGCCTGTCACTTTAAGAAAAAAGCCCAGTCTGATTGGTCAGTGTTTCCGGGTCTTTCGCATCTGTTCCGTCTCTGCACTGTCATTGCACCCGGGGACCTTTAAATTTTAAAATAGCGCATGTTTACCATCCATGTTCAAACTTAACACGTTACATAATTCATGCACATGATAGCATTTCATGCACAATAATGAATACTTTGTTGCCACAGAATCCATCTTGCAGCCTTTAGTAGGATGGTTAGTTGACAGAACAGAGAACTGCACTTAAAATGTGTCTTCTTTAATACATCAGTGTGCCCGGTTATGTGCCTACAAACATTTGTGGTACTTTGCAGAAAAACTAACCTCATAAGTACCTTTAAAGTTTGACAAAAAAATTTGTTTTTTCATTTTTCCTATCCCAGAAGTGTTTTCCAGGCAGTGTGGAAAAGCCTCTGAAATAACACTGAGACAACCACCAAGGTTTTAATATTTATGATAAAACATATCAATCATCATATCATCCACTGGGTGTGGATGATATGACATGATATTAAAAAAAGCCAGCGCTGTCATCAGTCAAACCCTAGATAATAAAGTAACTGGAAAAAGAAACTAGTCCTTTGTGGGGGCAGGAAAAAAAAGAGGGCAGAGGATAAAGAAGAAGAAGAAGAAGAAGAAGAAGAAGAAAAAGAAGAGGCAAGAAATGGAGAAAGAGGGGTTAAAAATGTGAGGAGAGGAGAACAGGGGGGGGGGATTCAATATATTTTTAATCTAGCGGATGTAATCAGATTATGCGTCTGCCAGGAGCAACGTATTTCATAAGGAATAACCAGTTTCGGGGATGGAAGGGGAAGCGGAGTGGCGAGGAGGAGCGGTGGAGATGTGCACTTTGGCTAGCCGATCTACATCGACACTGACAGATTCTAATAAATGCGCTGGGAGGCGCCCGGAGAAACACAATGCCGTGTAATCATTTTATCATGACAAACCGGAATTCCAATGCTGTCCCATGTGAGCTCAGCCGGGGGAAAATTGAATTAACTGTGAATTGCTCATGCTTGGGGAATGGGGAAGAGGGGAAAAAGGGGGATTGAAAGGGGGGGGGGAATAGACCGAGAGTAAGTAGAAAGAGGGAAAGAAGAGAGGAGGATTTGGCCTGCTTTAGTTTTGGCAGCGTTTCTGGACTCTCGGGGCTCAGGCGGTTTCACAGAGGAGCTCCGGTTTCAGCAGCTTCAAGCTAACGACGCTAACTCTGTGATCCAATACTGACACACTCGAACGCTGCATGACTTAGCAGTGCGGAAAACACATCACACAGCCGCTGAATGAGACGTAGACGCCCTCAAGTATCTGAGGGAGGGGACTATTAAAACAATCGCACACATCTGCTAACACATGTTCCACCACTCTCCTGCTACGCGCTACAGGTGCTTGTAATACTGAGCTTGTGAGGAAATTCTAACAGCTACATTTATTCCCCAAATGACAATAACATGCAGGTTTTGAGAAGATTGGCACTTTGGCAACCGCATAAGCCAAAGTTATCCTTGTGGCTATGAATAAATGGCTGCTTACAGCTGCCAGTCAAATGACTTCATTGCAGTTCCAGTCATATAACATGCCACTTTTTAGCTGGTAGCTTGCACCTCTTAAGAAAGACCAACTTGGTTAAGTACCAAGCAGTCCTGTAATTACTGTAACCAGACTACTTTCTCTAAATCGTTTGCACAGCCTGGGTCTGCAGCCCAAAATGTGTGATTGTACACAATGGCTGCACGTGGGAACACGTTGGGGTAGGCAGACACCCAATGTAGCTGTGTGACCATGTGCGCATCAGCTGTTGACCCTACTGTGTGACTGGAGGATATCTTAACACAAGCCTTCAGAGCGCCATGCCAACAGTACTCAATATCCAAACTAAAACAAGAGGCCCTGCTCAGACTTATTATTTCAATGATCTCATACTGAGCTGAAATTCAATGCATCCATCTTGGTTTTCCCAAGCTGAATGCAAATCAGATGAGTTTACTGTTGCACAACTAAAACAACCTTTGAACATACACGTTCCACCAAAACAAGTTCCTTCCCGAGGCTATTTTGCAGCAGCACCATGGCTCTGTCCGGCGCTTAGCACCGCCCAAGTCGATTGTGACCGTTTTCTCTCCCATCCTGGAATGCTGTGTGGACTAGTGAGACCCTCCTCCGCGGCGCTGTGGAGGAGGGTCTGGCAAAGCGAGACTAGGGTCGGCTCTACTGGATTATTATATTTGCTGTTTTTTCACAAGATAAATGCTGGAATAATGTTACCTATCACAGATTGTTTACAGAAATGTCCTATTTTGGGGCGCCTGGTAACACCTGGTAGAGCGTGCGCCCCATGTACAAAGGCCCTTTGCTGCATGTCATTCCCCCTCTCGCTCTCTCCCCTTTCATGCCTATAACTATCCTATCAAATAAAGACAGTGGATCTTTCTTTGATTTCTTAGTGCTTTATTTAACATGATGGTAGAAGGTGCAATATGTAGATGCTGCTGTTGAACTGAGGCAGATCAGAAATTTCAGTTTACAGGAAAGTACTCATATCTTTTATTGGAATTGTTTTTATTATTATTATAACTTTAGATTTTGTGTTAGACTGTTCAATGCTCCCTGCTTATTAAAAGAATGTTATTATGCTCCATGACATGTTTTATCTGTTACACAGTGTATACTGAACTTTAGCTAAACTTACTTTAGCTTAAACATAGACACTCCCCCCATTTAAAGCTAATTTCCTACACAAAATCCGACATTTGGCTGCATATCTGTGATGAATTACTATGACTTCCTTTAATTTAGCTTGAGAGTCATTAATAGTTCTTTTTCTCTCCCTTCTAAAACAGCATATGCTGAAGTATTTGCATGAAACCTGCTATCCAGAGATCCTCATTATTCGCCTACACTTCATCTAAATTCTTAACTTTATTCTTAAATCCAAGCCCCATGTAAGTTGAAAAATGGCTCCACTTTGATGGAATTTGCTCATCTTTTTTTCTTTTTTTTTATCTCTGTGGAGGTATTTGGTCGTCTTGAGGAAAGACGTTAAAGATCATGCACACAGAAAGAGAACAGAATCTGCCCCGCTGCGGCCTGTGACTTTAGATTATGGCCTATCAGGGTTCCGGGGTCGCTTTGGATACAACCCAGATGCTGCAGCTACGCAGCAGCGTGTCGCTGTGGAAACGGGAAGTCATGACTGCTGAGAGATAAAGGGCTTGATTCTTCCCCCCGCTGAACACATCCCAGAAAAGAAAACGAGCATGCACACACATACTGCACATGTGGTACACATGGGGGTGTATGTGAAAACGGAGCCTCTTCTTCTAATCCTTTAGCCTCTCACACAATCCCTCTTTTTCTGTCCCTTCTGATTTCACTCTATCACTCCTTAAACATTAATATCACAGCTTTGACCCCAGTCATTGAGGATGAGGCAGGGATTTGCATAATTAGCCCCACTTGGTGGACAAGTCCCACTCCAGACCCGATGAGAGCGTCTCTAGTGGGCTTGCTCAATTTCACATGTAGGAGACTGTGTACAGTTAGATAACCACAGTTGAGAGGAGGGAAAGTGCCAAACAAATGACAGGCAGACTAAAGAGGGCATGTTGTAGGTTTTGTGATAAAGAAATGTTGCCACAGGATAAAAAGAAAAGTCATAGTATCGCAGTGGCTTTGCCATTAGCAACGCTTCAGTCAAAATGTCAAGTGAATGAGATAAGATTTTGAAACTTTGAGAAATACAGTGAGTGAATTTCTGTGCATGACATTCACTCACAGTGAGCAGACACATTGCATATTAAATGGACTAAATGGTTATTATTCTTTAGTGACAGCAAACCAGGAAAAATGAATGTATGTGTGTGTATATATATATATATATATATATATATATATACATGTATATATATATATACAGTACGTGTGTGTGCGTATGTATGTATGTTTGTATGTATGTATACACTGATGCACCAACTTTATGGCATACAAAGTTCATTCTAGAAGTTCAAAATATTATGTCGCTCATAGAGTTCTGCAGGAATAAGTCATGCTAATAAGTTAGCAGCATTTTTGCACTTCCTGTTCCCCTGTCTGGAAGTCAGTGGGTTTTGGTCAGATGCCTGAAATAAGGTCTGTGGTTAACACAAGCTTAAGGGACTTTCCCGTTTTGTTCTACAACATCATATATGTCAGAATACTCGTGAATTTCGTCTTTAAAAAGGATGTTGCCACAAGTTCCTAAATGAGACTTACAAGTGGCTAAATGAGACTACAGAGGTTGTCAGAGACATTAGACAGCACCGTCAGCTCAGTGGTGGCGACGTTGTAGTCATGCAACTGTCGTGTAGTTCGTTTAATAGCCTAATGTTAGCAAAATCCAACAGAATTTGCGTTTTATCGGCGGAACCATGGCACTGCTAACTTTTGGTTTGGGCTACAAAAAAACGTCATCCCTGCAACAATCTATTGTAATGATTAGCTATGATGAAGAAAATATACAGGATGTATAAAATACGTACACATTACAAGGCTTAAGAACTGTAAAAAGAAGTGAAGAGAAGTCAGTGTTCATTATTACATTTGAAAACATGTAACAGTTAATTAAATAAAAAATATAAAAAACCACCCAGATCTCTTGCCCTGTCATTGTAAAGTTAGAAGACCCACAAACAGAGTGACATTTCTGGGGAAGCCGCAATGGATATTCACAGAAAATTCTTTGCTGCAAATGTCGCAACATCGTTTATCTGACAAATGTACTTCCCTTGACATTTATTGCTTAACTTTATTGACAAAACCCGTCTCTGCCTCCAGCAAATGTTAAAACTTTTTTTTTTTTTACAATATGGAGTGAGTTTACAAAAATTCAGAAGACTCCCCATTCAAGCAATCAAACGCAATACACAACTCCTGGAGTATTTGAATTGGGGGACGGCTATTGTCACTGCAGCAAAACAGATACAAAAGAAAGGACGCAGTAAATTAACTCCGGGTTGAAAACCTTATTTCCACTGTTATAGAATTATGTTCTGATCCAAACCACCCAGGACTCCTGGATTGATTACAGTTGGACAATCAACAAGGCAATGAAAGTCCATGTACTTAAGTCAAGCAGAGCGGAGAGGATGAAGAACGGGACAACTGAAGGAATGAAAGGATGGATGGATAGATGTAACGAAGAGAAGATGTGCAGAGGAATACCATTAAAGAAGGCAGCACTGCTAGAGCACGTCCAGACAGAGTGGTCTGAAGCCCAGGGGATGTCAGCCTTTATCATATATTCTCCCCCATACACACACACACACACACGCACACACACACACAGAACACACACTCAAACTGAAGCACGTCTCGTCCACTTGACAGTCCCCCACAGCATTAGCTCTTGTAAAGATTTCTTTATTGGTATATGTCATGCTCAGAGTTTTCCTAGAAACCAGCAGTGCCTAGTTATGAAGTAATAGCCTTAATCAGCGTCTGGCTCTGTGCCTGAACCTGGGCTCGTAGCTTAATCCTCACTGTTTGATTTTCTCCATGGATACAGCGGAGACATCCCAAAACACTCCCGCTTCATGACAACATGCCCCAAAAGTAGGAAAAATGAGGCCCAGTGTTGTTTGAGAACAATGAAGTGGCTGTCGAAGTTAGAAAGAGACAAGGCAAGAGTCTGTTGATACACGAGAACCACATTAGGCCGATCACATCTTGTTTGACTTCATCCTGACACAGCTGGTGTGCGATGAGAAAGTAAAAGACGGGGGGGAGCCAAGGTTATTTCTGCTGTCAGTTTGCAACCAAGTCGTTACGTAAGAAAGAGCATCTTAACTGAAGTCCCGGTAAAAGGCACGAAACCAACCGGAGACCCTTCTGGAAAGGGAATCTGTGGCGAGGCATAAATGGAATTTATGTGGGTGCTGAAGTCCAGCTGTGCCATCTTTCTCTTTGTGTCCGTTAAACATTTACCAGCTTGAAGCCCAAACAGACCCGCACAGTTTTCTCAGTATAATGCACTAAACTAAAGGTGCCAGGTTAACAACCAACATGTAACAAGGATTAAACGGTGCATTGTCCCTGCTGTGCTCTAGTAGGGTCTAAGAGAATGAGACTAAGAGAGCTGCAATTGACCCGTGATAACCTAAGCACTTCATGGCATCTCTTCTCGTCTTCAAAATATAATTGATTAAGCTCTGAGGATCAAAACACTGTAAAATTATATTAAAAGCTTATTCCACTGACCACTGCAAGAGAGTCTTTCTCAAGGTTCTTGCGGGCGAAGTTACAAATGTCAGAGTATTGATTTATAGGTGCTCTTCGAGCAGGGATGGTATGTTTAACAGTAAACTGTAGATTTATGATGCTGCCAAATACCATTGGACGGATGTGAACATTTGAGACTTAACACCTGCCAATGCAGGCCTGCTTTAAGACAGAGAGGCCATGTATAGAGCTGGCACATGCAGTACTTCAGTCATAACATTGTATCCAAAAATGGCAGTGGGCCACATATTGGATATCTCACAGATGGCCGGAAATGGAGCAGCGTGGTATCCCTAGAGATTAATTTAATATAGGACAATTCTGTAGTGCACAATTTACATGCAATGCTAATGCTTGGTGCTAATAAAGGAAATAGAGTGACCTTTATGTTGCAACGCTAAGGAGGTGGAGATAGGGTGGTGGTGTGTAATGTGTCTAAACAGCATGCCAGAAATCAGTGTTTGCATCCCGTCACAGATCAATAATTAATTGACTTGTTTAACCGTAACCATGATTCAGGAAAAAGCCATGATTACCTATCATATCTGAACCACAGTTTGACAATGGTGAATTTGTCACTACGAGTTGCCATACTATTCAGAGGCTTGTATGTTTGACTTTTTAGGATATTTTCTGAAGCAGTTGCTCATCCTTTGTACTAATGAGTCAATCGTTAGTGTTTCATGCCCATCCAAGCCTTACAACCTGCATATCACTGCCTATACAAAACTAACTTGACTTACTTTAGTACAACAGGGCATTCAGGGTTACTTCTATATCCCTGGATGCCCCAAATGCCTCTGCCCATTCAATCTATTGCTGTCTTTATCTCTTTCAGCGTCCCAGCAGCTGCAGACTCAGGTGGAGGGACTACCGTGAATCAAATGTGGAAGTGGAGCGTGAATGGTGGAGAGCTGGAAGGTAGAGTATTAACTGCCTCTGCCTGTCCGTCTTATTCTCTTTCCACTGGAGTCACTTTGGGCCGATCAACCTGCGAAAAGGCTATGAAATAGCGGCGGTGGGATCTCATCCATCAAATCCAGACCCAAGGCCCTGGAGGGCCCCGTGTGGAGAACGGTAACCGCATCCGATATCGTAGTAAAACAATGAAAGAGCTGGGTTTCCATCTTCACAAAGATACAATCAAATTAAAGATGTCCGTCATTGATCACTGCTCTGGCTACCAAAATGGTCTGACAGATCACTTTAGAGGCTGCTGCCATCAGCACAAATCTATTTGTGAGATAAATGAGCTTGACAACAAGGCCTACAATTGTTTTTTTTTTTTTCTCTGTTTAATATGGCAGCATTGAGCTCATAGTGCTAGTCTCCTCCATAGCCCTCTCCATCCCGAAGAGCTTTAATCTCCCACTGGGCCTCTGTGCGACCCATCCAACTTACATTTGCATACATCTGCATATTTCCCATTAGGCTCCACTTGTTGCCTTTTCATGGAGAACCTGGATATGGTGATGATCACCCTCAACGGTAATGGTCCTATCTTTCTCTGCCTCTTTCTTTCTTCCTTTTCTCCCTAACTTTTTTTTCTCCACAACCTCTTGATCCCTTGTTTCCACTCTGTTGTCCCCCCCCACCCCTCTCTCTCTCTCTCTCTCTCTCTCTCTCACGATCTCTCTCATAGCTGTGATCAGTGTGCAATATCGAGGTCTGATCCGGAGACAAAGGGGGAAGCTCCCAGTTAGATCAGCAGCGCTAGCCTCTGTATAGTAAACCATCTGGGGCCTCTGACAGCCTCCGGCCTGAGAGAACACAATAACAAGACAGAAGAAACGAATTCTGTGCACAATGACCACGACTGAACCAGACTAATTAGATTAATATGTGATCAACTATTCAATTAGGCCCATTCAGCTGCAGAGCTCAAGAGGTATGGATACATGCAAATGAGATGAGTGAGCACACATCGCAGAAAACAAATGCCATCATGACAGACGCAGGGGAATGGACAAAGTGTGTCTATTCATTGACTGATTGTCATTCACTGAGGTGACTGGTTGTATACATACTGGGGAGAGGATTGGTGGTATAGTATAGCCATGGGTGTTGGACATATTGAATGGCAGTACATGACTTTAGAAGGCCAGCTGTTGAGGAGCAGCCTCCCGTGGTGGAGTCGGGTTATATCAGCGTTGAGGTAAGTTAAAATATTTGATACTGATGCCAATGTTTATGTATGTAAGAGCCACTGTTTAATTTTGCTCTGGAGTCTCTGGATTGGTCATTAAGTTCAGATTTATGCCAGACAGGTGGACAGGGAACGCTGGTTTGCCCGGAGTGTGTGTGTGTGTGTGTGTGTGTGTGTGTGTGTGTGTGTGTGTGTCTGGGGGACGCCTGGGTGTTTTTCTGCCTGGCATCCAGTGAATGCTGGTAAAGACTGCAGCTGTCTATAACTCTTAAAGTGTCTGTTTACCGAAATTACAAGAAATCATACTTTCCTACCAGCGGGGGCATCTATTAACGCAGATATTTTCAGGGATTTTTTGTCCAGGTTTTGAAATAATAGTCTCTGCCTCCATCCCAACATAATGAAGGTGAACAGACAGTGTTTCTCTGGATAATCCAACAGTTTTCACTAAAACTACCTCCTGCTAAAGAAAAGAAGTTTCTGAACTGAATTGCATGACATTGTTTTTTTATGCATGGAATCTGATTGACTTTCATTGGGTTGTTTGATAGGCAGTTACTTCAAAATCTGAGTAAATGAAACCAAAGCTACTGGCTATTAATCTCACCAGGGGTAAGTGTGAAAATATGTATAAAAAAATATAAACCAAGAGCAGATGAAATTCATATGTAGCACCACCTATTGCACCACAATTAGTTCTGGCTGTGTTCTCTGAATAAAATATGAAGACAAAAGCCTTTATTAGCTCCCTATTATGAGGACGAGTGCTATTCTATCAAAAAGAAAGTGCACTAAAGAAGGTATTCACCAAAAAGGCTCAGCATCACCTTCCCCCGGCTGCTTCATTTTCTGCAGGGCGCTAATCAAGCGCCTGTCTCCGCTCATGAATGTAGAGGGAAACCTTTGAGCATTTAAATGTGCATTTAATTGCGTTGGTTCTGGAAGCGTCGTTAAGTAAGGGCTGGGAAATACATTTTTTTAATGCGACTTAGTGATGCCCGGCAAATCAAAGACCATCAAGCGAATTAATGAGGGTGAGCGGCGAGAGCATTAAGATTAGAGACTGAGCGCCTCTATAAACAAATACATATCTCTCAACTAGACAGCAGGGACAGAGGGATAATGTGGAAGACGTAATAAATAGACTTCCCTGTCAATAGGCATAGTACGCTACCAATTCCAGCACAATGTGCCCCACTTGAATAGTGTAAATACACACACACACACACACCTTTTTCTTCCACTATATTTTTAAAAGGCAGACAGATGCTTTAGCGGCATTCCTTTGCCCCTGTGAATAGAGCTGAGAAAGCTTCTAAAGAAGAAGAGAGGAGCGGTCAGGAGGTGCAGGAGGCAGCGGTGGGGTTTGGGGGGGGTACAGATGAAAAAGAGGAGAACTATGAATATGAAACCTTCCTGGTTATTAAAAGCTGTCTTGCGGGGGCAGCGCTCCTGTCGTTAAGTACTCTTTCAATTATTAACGGCGCCGCCGCTTTCATCCGCTGGCGCGTGAATGCCAATACAGCCTCAACACACACTTTCACCGCCTGCCTTCTCTTTTCTACTCGGTAACAGGCAAACACACACTCATCAGGTATTCAGCCGTAATTGTCGCAGAGCTGGGGAGAGGACAGGTCAGCGGTGAAAATGATTATAGAAAACTGGATGTTTTTGAGTTTGTCTGAGAGCTCCACAGCATGAACAGATGTAATGAAATAACTTTTCCACCAAAGCTAAATTAAAATAAACCGCACTGGCTGAAACATTTTTCAACCCCGAGCAGGCCAGCCTCTGCAGGAAGCTGCAGGTACACACCGCTGGCCAGCAGCGCTCAGGTCAGGCCCAATTTGGGGGCATTTTCCTCAACTGTCAAGTGCCCGTCAAGCTTCAGCAATAAAGGAGAGGAGATAAGGACAGGATATTTGAGATAGTTGGGATTGAGCTGTGGGCAATAAGGGAGGAAGCTTTTAGGGTGTTATCCTGTCTCTCTGTTCGCAGCTCCAAATGTTCCTGGGCCTCCGATGAGACGTGCTCATGTGACAGATTACCAGCACAAATGCTGCTGGAGGAAAAGCTGGCACAGTAAGAGATCCAAACACACCACCGCCAGATATATAACTGTGTGTGTGTGTGTGTGTGTGTGTGTGTGTGTGTGTGTGGTGTGTGGTGTGTAGAAGAGAGAGACTGATGTGTGAAGATGTTTTCTAGCATTAACATGCAGGACATCACTCACATATTCATGCACTTATGGCTGTGGTTTTGTGTGAAGTCTCGGAGCTTCTGCACAGGACGGTGAATTCCTTTGCAAAGAAGACTTTATTAAATTAATTAATTATTAATTGTAAATAACTGCTTCATATACTAGCCAATAATAAGACTTTTTGTTTGCCAGGTTGTGATCAAACCCTTTTGGCCATTGTTAATCCTCCCATAGCATAAACTGATATGTTTTTAGCAGACTATTTATGAAACGTCAAGTATGCCATTAGTTAACAACGAAAATTCTTTAAACATTGACAACAGGCTGAATTATTTTTAACCGCACTTGAAAATCATTTGGGGCAAAAAAATTGTTAGGACTCAATTATAGACAGAGATGACAAGATGGAGATGTTTTTGCGTATGGAGGTTTCCTGACAAAAAATGGGGAGGTTAGGCGGTCACACCTTGCTGTGGGACTATTTCGGGCTCTTGGGGAACACTTGTTTAAGTGAAGCCCAGTCATTCTGCCCATTGAAAGTTAGCAGATTAAGGAATGTTGGATTGAGCACTGCTTATCGACCATGGCCGGGGCGCGTTTCCACCCTGGAGATGGGACGCGAGGCACTGGGGCGTGATGACGACCGTCCCCTGGGACTCCTGTCCAATTACAGCTCAAAATGAGCCAGGAGAGCGCAGAGATTGGGCTGGGCGCACCAAGGTGATGATGGTAGGAGGGAGGGGGCTGAGAGATGGAAAATAAGAGGGGGCCAAGGATATTAGTAGCACTTGAAATTAATGGGGCAAGGGTGGAGCGGGGCTCCCAGGGGTTAGCAGAAGGCCCGATGACGACATTAACTCGGCCCTGAAGCAGGCATTATGTGCGGAGAGGTTCCAGTAATCTCGGGACACAGAGCAGCGAGGGCTCACAAGGTTCCCCAGATTGCAGTGCTGCCGCCGGGTCTAAGCTTGGCCTGGAACATCGACCATGGTGATGTACAGCGAGTTAACTGTGCATAAAACTATTAGAGGGAAGCAAGACACTTCTGATGCTCAATACAACTCAGGAAATCTTTAAAGCATGATCAGATAGCTAAGCTGAGAATTCTAGGTTGCAATCTAGAATTCATCCTGACCCACACCCCATAAAAACTGACAAATTGAAAGATTTCAGTAAAGATTTTAATAAGCTCTGGCGTTCGGAGGGCCTTCATTTGCAATGTCATATTTGGACGACTCTGCTCCGAGAGCTATTAAGCAGAAATGCGTTCGTCTATAAAAGAGCTCTTCTGTGTGTGATTGCCATTTAATAGCCGGCCATACGTTCACACTCCAGTCTCGCTGTAATGTTTCAGTGCACCAGGGACCATCAGTGAGCGAGGAGAGAGAACCCAGGGCCATGAAACATCTCGTCCAAATTACCGTCATCTTCCAAAGCATGGCGTCGAGGGGATGAGATGAAATGTTGTCATAATGTCGCTGTGACGGAGCTCATTGCCTGCACATTCAATGCGTACAGCCAGAAGATATGACGAAGACCGGAATAATGACACGCTGGCGCTGTCCACACACTAGGATACAAACGATAAATCTGTTTTCGTTACACATTCCATATACTGATTGTATATGGGAAGCCGGGATTGTCTAATTACACATACGTTTTCACACGAGTACACATGTTCTGGTACATTTCTCGCAGTTTTAATGGAGAGTTTTAGTGTGCCATTAAGGCTTCATAGTGGCCAACGCATTTTGTGAATGTGACAGCTTAAAAACAGCCAAATTCACCTTGAAAGATAGTGAATAATAGTATAAGATATCAGCCAGTATCAGTTGCAATAACCCACTATCAGTGGGTGTTGAGAGGGTGAAAAGGACAGATAGACGCATTTTAAGTTTTCGCCAGGAGTCAGCAATGCTTTTAATACGTACAGTCACATCAATGGCACATTAAGACAGTGTAACCACGGCAACAGACACCAGGATTATGTCAAAGAGAGGCAGACAAAAGATCCAAAAATGCTTTGTGTAAAACATTGGCAACACAGTCCTGAGAGAAAAGAAAAGAAAAGAAAGGAATCAAAAGAATTAAAGACAGAAATAAGCAAATTTCCAAGAAAGAAAGCTAGAAATGTACTGAGGGCTGCGAGGACAGGATTTGCAGCTCACGCTGAGTGTGTGTGGAGTTGTATTAACCACATTATGGGGACATAAATCTGGGCAAACAGTTTTTGGGGGACTTGTATACATTTGGGGACAAAACATATGTCCCCACAAGGTAAACCCTTTTAATATTTTAGGCAAGGCAAGGCAAGGCAAGGCAGCTTTATTTGTATAGCACATTTCAGCAACAGGGCAATTCAAAGTGCTTTACATAAAACATTAAAGAGCAGTTAGAAAACAATTAAAAACAATTTTAAAACATTAATAAACAAATTAAAACAAGAATAAAATTGATAGTGCAGTATAAGAATAAAAGGTGCAGTGCAGTATAAGAAATTAAAGTTAATAAAATTGATTATTTAAAGAAAAGCAACATCAAAAAGATAGGTCTTTAGCTTAGATTTAAAAGAACTGAGAGTTGCAGCGGACCTACAGTTTTCTGGGATTTTGTTCCAAATATGTGGAGCATAAAAACTGAACGCTGCTTCCCCCGGTTTAGTTCTGACTCTGGGGACAACAAGTAGACCTGTCCCAGACGACCTGAGAGGTCTGGGTGGGTCATAGTGCAGCAGCAGATCAGAAATATATTTTGGCCCTAAACCATTTAGTGATTTATATACCAGTAAAAGTATTTTGAAATCAATTCTTTGAGGCACTGGAAGCCAGTGTAGAGACTTCAGAACTGGAGTGATGTGATCCACTTTCCTGGTTTTAGTGAGGACTCGAGCAGCAGCGTTCTGAATCAGCTGCAGCTGTCTGATTGATTTTTTAGGGAGACCTGTAAAGACACCGTTACAGTAGTCAAGTCTACTGAAGATAAAAGCATGGACAAGTTTTTCCAGATCCTGCTCAGACATAAGTCCTTTAACCCTTGATATATTTTTAAGGTGATAATAGGCTGATTTTTTTAATTATGTTAATGTGGCTTTTAAAAATTCAGGTCTGAGTCCATGACTACACCAAGATTTCTGGCTTTGTCTGTTGTTTTTTAACATTGTCGTTTGAAGCTGAGCGCTGACTTTCAATCGTTCCTCTTTTGCTCCAAAAACAACCACCTCCGTTTTTTCTTCATTTAATTTAAGAAAGTTCTGGCACATCCAGTCATTAATTTGTTCAATGCACTTATTTAATTGTTGTATTGGGCTATAGTTCCCTGGCGATAAGGTTATGTAAAGTTGTGTGTCATCTGCATAACTATGGTAACTTATTTTGTTGTTTTCCATAATCTGAGCCAGTGGAAGCATATAGATGTTGAACAGAAGAGGCCCCAGAACTGAGCCTTGGGGAACTCCGCACGTCATATTTGTATGCTCAGATGTATAATTACCTATAGACACAAAGTAGTCCCTATTCTTTAAATAGGATTCAAACCACTTTAGTACTGAGCCAGAAAGACCAACCCAGTTTTCCAATCGTTCAAGCAATATGTCATGGTCTACTGTATCAAATGCAGCACTGAGATCAAGTAATACTAAGACTGAAATTTTGCCACTATCTGTGTTTAAGTGGATGTCATTAAAGACTTTAACAAGAACCGTCTCAGTGCTGTGGTGTGGTCGAAAACCTGACTGGAAGGCATCAAAACTGTTGTTTAGCGATAAGAAAAGGCTGAGTTGTTGAAAAACCACTTTTTCTATGATTTTACTTAAAAATGGAAGGTTTGATATTGGCCTATAGTTGCACATTAGTGTCGTGTCTAGATTGTTCTTTTTTAGGAGTGGCTTGATGACTGCAGTTTTCAGGGCCTGTGGGAAGATACCTGAGAGCAGAGATGTGTTTACAATCTGTAGAAGATCTGAAGCCAAACAAATCAAAACATTTTTGAAAACACCCGTTGGTAGAATATCAAGGCAACAGGAGGAGGTTTTCAGGTGTTGTATAATGTCCTCCAGGTTTTTAAGGTTGATCGTATGAAATTGTGTCATGTTGGAATTTGTTTTGCGTGAACACTGTGACAACACATATCCCGTACTTGATATGGAAGCACTGACTGTAATTTTCTGAATTTTGTCTGTGAAAAAGGAGGCAAAGTCATTGCAAGCCTTGGTAGACAACAGTTCAGATGCTACTGGTACTGGAAGGTTTGTTAATCTATCAACAGTAGCAAACAAAGCACGTGAATTATTATTGTTTCTGGCGATAATGTCAGAGAAAAAGGACCGCCTTGCATTTCTTAGTTCCAGATTATAAATGCGAAGTCTCTCTTTATAAGTGTTATAATGGACCTGGAGATTAGATTTTCGCCAACTGCGTTCAGCTTTTCGACACTCTCTTTTTTCTGTTCTCACACCTATAAAATTTTCTTACCAGAGACAGCTTTGACCTTAGTGGGAGCAATAGCATCAATAACAGTTGTAATTTTACAGTTGAAATTATCTACAAGCTCAGTCACTGAGGCCCCAGTGAGAGCGGGTGTAGCAGAGAAAAGCTGAATGAATGCTTCACTGGTGTTTTCAGTGATATAACGTTTTCTGATTAACTTTGTTTGAACACTTTTGGGCACAGAGATAGTGCCGTTAAAGAAAACACAGGAATGATCAGAGAGAGCAATATCAGTCACCACAACCTTGGGAATGTTCAGACCCTTGGAGATAATCAAGTCCAGAGTGTGCCCCTTATTGTGCGTGGGCTGTGTCACATGCTGAGTCAGTCCATAGCTCTCAAAAAAAGGGTTTAGACTTGATTTTTGGTTAAACCTAGGGTTAGGCATGTAGTTGATCAACTGAAGGATCAGCTTCCTACATCATATGCATCTCTCACACACGCACGCCCACGTGCACGCACACACATGCACACACACACACACACACACACACACACACACACACACACACACACACACACACACACACACACGCATGCACACAGTATGAGATGTAATGACCATGATGGCTCCGGGGCTCTTTCTTGAGCCATCCAACTGTGAGCAGAACATTAAGCAACAGTCCACTCCCATAAAACACACAATGTTTCTGCAGCTGCAGTAACACCGTCTGTCTCTTCCCCCCCCACCCCCCATCCCCACCCCCCTTGACATTTTCATCTTTGTCCAATTTGTTGGTCTTCAAGAGCCAAATTCAGCCAGGTCAAGCAAAAGTAACTTCTCAAAACCTGGCTGCTTTCTTTAACACTGTTGCAATGAAGTACGTTTGTACTAAAGTACAGTGGGTGGACAAAATAAAATGAACATCTTATAATACAATAAACCCATCCATTCAAATCCCAATTGCTGTAGGGCGTTTCTATTTTTGTCCACCCCCTGTATAAAATCCCTGAACCAAGGTAAAAGTTGACTTTGAAGCATTGAGTCATCAACGAGTTATCTCAGAGACAAGTTGAAACACAGACTGCCATTAATTACAAAGTCAAATGGCCATAAATGAGCCAATCACAGCACAGACCCAACAGAAATGTGTCACAATACTAAATGTTGTAATATGGGTACTGCTTTGTCGCTTCCTTTTTTGGCCACAAATGTCTTTTGATGACTGTGAGTGTCCTGGAACTTAAACAGCTTGTTTCGAAAGCCGAAAATCTCCTATGTTGAAGTGCATGGTGAAGTAATAGTTGAGCCATTGATCTTTTTGTGCAAATGGAGAGCAGATTCCTCCTTATTTCACCTTTGAAAACGTAGATGCTTTTATTTAGAACTGAAATCTGCACGTTTACATACATTATTGCAATCTTTGGCGAGTTTTTGTTAAAATTATTTTGAAACTACAACAAAGGACATTTTACCTTTTAACATGAGTTTTTTTAATAAATAAACATTAGAAATCACTGTGTCCTGTGTTCTAGAGACATAATGGGAACATGACATTGCATGAAATGACAGAACACCAGGGTCACTTTCACACTGTTCAGTCACACACGCTCCATTAAGAAATTGACCATTTAATTCAAATGGTTATATCGTTAGACAAAATGCTCAAAAAGAGATTCTGCTGGAAGTCCTAATCAACCGCAAGTGCAGATAACGCTCATCAAAAGCTAAGAAAAAGCTAAATAACTGATGGGTTCTGAGATTGCACTCCTGCCAATGTGTTCCGCCTCTTTTGCTCTCCACACGGACTGTTTACCTGAATGCAACCAAAGCCCACTCCAACGTGATTGGTCAATACTACCTGGACTACAAACCAGAACGTTTGCGATAACAAATTCTTGTCCGTTGCTTAAAGATTCCGCATTCACATGCAGGTATCTGTTTATAGAGATTATGTCACAGATACTGTACTAGGAATGGAGTGATCCCGTAAAAACTTCTAATACTGCGTCCATGCTCCATCTCTCAAATTCTCAAAGTCTATATGAATACTTTAAATCGAAAGAAGTAAAGAAAACCACGCAGGAAATGTTGCCTAGTCGTATCATTTATTTGAATTTATTGTAAAGATACATTTGGGATTTTTGTATAGTCAAAGTAAAACAGCCAAAGTCCAGTACTAGATCATGTAAGAAAGGGGTTTTCCCTTTCTTTCACAGAGACAAAACGACTCATAGTCTGGAGCGAATCAGCTCTGGTTGTTACATCATACAGAATCCCCGCTATCCGGGCTCCACCCTGCAGCGCTGTTCCCTTTTCAACACTATGTCAGTCTGTGTGTGATCTTCTTCATGGCATATACTGAGTTGTGCAAGTCCAATTTCTTATCCCGGATCTGGTTTACCTCTTCCACTTGCCAGTACTCTATCTGTTAATGTCATACAGCTTCAACGTCCCCAGCCCAATAGAGCTCAACAGTGTGGATCCCATTAAGAATTTTGATTATTAGCCATATAGTCTAAACATTCCAATGTAGACTTAACAAAAGTTACGAGATTGTGAAACAACAGTTTTATGCTCATGTAGAAGCCATGGAGAAGTACTGCACTATCCACAATCCTAAGTGTAACAGCGAGGTCTTTGATTGGTGGAGCTCACTGTTACCATGGTGAGCCGTGAAACACTGAAGTCTATGATCGTTTACGTGCACGGTCTTGTACCTTTGCCTTTTTCTTTGCCGTTTTCAAAATGTTCTTTTGCGTCATATCAAATGTTTGTATGGTCATGATTTATCTCGTAGCTGGTTGACTTGGTTTCAGGCTTAAAACTCTTTATATAAGCATTTTATGAAAAGCCAATGGAGCAATTGAATGAGGAAAATCACTTCTGGAACAGGAGCTGTTCAAAAAGTGGGCTGTTAAGGAACTGATAACTAGGGACCCAGCTCAAATAAGAAGAGACAGACAGAGGGTTGTCTACCTCCACCACAATGTAGTTTGAATGATTATATTGCCGAATTGATCAATACTACATTTGTTATGAATCTAAATTTGGCACTTAGTATCAGCCCACATCAACCAACACTGGTTGTATCCTGCTGACAGCAATCATGACTGTGACTAAAGATGACTGTAAACCCTCTGCAGTCAATCAGTTGTACTTCCCGGTCTGTTCTGTCCAGACATCTTGTATTTAAAAAAAAAAAAAGAATTCTCTATTTTCACTAATTTTTCTCTTGAGCTCTGTTTTTTCTTTCTTCTTTTTCCAGCCTCCCTTTTACAACACTCCAGGGTCACCATCTGCATGGCAACACTCACAGCGTGACACTTCCAAAACCCAGGAGGAGGAAGAGAGCGACAGAGCACAGACCTCTCTCTCTCTCTCTCTCTCTCTCTCTCTCTATTCACGGGCCACCCATAATTCATTAGCTCTCCCTCTCATCCTCTATATTTTTCTCTCTTTGCAGTGTGACCGATGCGGGTTTCTGAAAGCTGGTTGGGAAATTTTCTGGAATGAAGGTGCTGACAGTCCATAGTTCGTACCGCCATTCAGCCTGTTTTAAATTGACCATTTTTATGTCAAACCTCATTCAGAAAAAAAAAGCTATATTTTAGACCGTGGAACAATAAAATGTCCCATTTAAAACCAATGATGGTATTCACAATAATGCATACTTGTAGACTATAATCAATCAAACTGCAAACTACAAATACTCATACATAACTTTTTAACATCAAGCCCATATTGGCCTCATTTAATGGCTCAACTGTACATATCATTAATGTTGCATATCCATCTACATGACAAATAATGATTTCCTTCACAGGTAGCCTCTTGTGCTGCACAGCTTCAATCCGATCTATTGAAGTGATCCTTGCAAAAACCAAAAACTCACTATCATTGGTCAGTTTTTTTTAATCTCTGGTCATGCATTGTCTGCATTTTTTTTATTATTTTTGGCTTCACTTTGAACATCCATCAGTCACACACACACAAAGAGATTTAATTCCTTTTTTTTTTTTTATTTTCTTCACCGGGCAGAATGCCAATGTTTTCCTTTCCTTCACTGACTCTCACCCCCTCATCCCTCCTGCTCTTCTCCCCCCCTCTCTTCTTCCTCACCCCTCTCCTTTACTCCGCTAAGCTTTCCCGTTACGGTTGCAAGCGAAAGCTGTTTATTTATTCAGACAAGATCTATTTTTCCCCTCTCATTTTTCTACCCCCCAAACTCTTCTTTCTTTCTCTCCCTCATCCTCTTCCCCCCTCTTGTTACATGCTTGTAGAGGATCACTGTGATGGGGGGAGGGGGGGAGGCAGGGGGTGGGATCCGATGCATTGAAAGGGAGCGGAAGAAATTCACTGCGATTTGGAGGTGAAGACGAAATTTCAAAAAGAGGAAAAAAAAAGGGATGTAAACACAGAAGGTGGAGGAGATAGTCCACTCTATACTTCCTGCGTTTCTTAAGCTATACTGCATAAAGACAGTTATGTGTCACCGGGGGGGAATACAGACACACACAAACACACACACCGGCATAAAGCTTCTTTAAGGGCATGAGAATAACACTGTAACAGAGTATGGCACAAAAGAACATGATTATTGTGTGTGTGTGTGTGTGTGTGTGTGTGTGTGTGTGAGAGAGAGCTAGAGGGCCGTGCTCCAGGTGGTGCATTATTAAACAGATTTGTCACTTTGGGCCAATGGCATTAAGTGTGTGTGTGTGTGTGTGTGTGTGTGTGTGTGTGTGTGTGTGTGTGCATGCGTGTGTGCGTGCGTGCGTGCGTGCGTGCGTGCGTGCGTGCGTGCGTGCGTGCGTGCGAGTGAGTGAGTGAGTGAGCGTGTGTGCGTGTGTGATTGCACGCGCACAGGCTAATGTATAGGTTGCACTTATTGGCCTCTTAAATGGAGAAGAGAGAAAAGAAAAGAAAGAAGGAAAGGACAAGCAGAAATAAATAAGGAAAAGGCTAAAGAAAACTAGGTTGAAATAAAGAAGACAAGTAATAGCATAGAAGGAAAAGAAAAAAACAGCACAAGACAATTCAAAATGAAAACATCAAAAAGGAAAAAGACAAACAAGCATAAAGAAGGTTGGTGTTTCCTATATCTTCAGCATATTTGAATAGAACGTCATGCTCACTGATTATAAACTGCCTGTATGCACCAACACACATAAACACACACACACACACACACACACACACACACACACACACACACACAGATCGTCATGTGAGGTGTGTGCTATGGTTGTGTTTTAAATCCCTAAAGCTGCTGTTGACTAAGCTGATCTTTGTTGGGAAGAAGGAAAAAAAGCAGCAACTGTATCTTTCATGACAGGCAACAACACTTGTTTTACTCAAAAATAACATTAAAGAGACAGTGTCCTCTGTGTATGTGTGTGTATGTGTCTCACACACACACACACACACACACACACACACACACACACACACACACACACACACACACACACACACACCTCTAACCTGTAAGCACTCTGTTTGAAAGGCTGAGAATAATGCAGTGCTGCAACTGAAATATACTTGCAAAGGCCGAACAACAATACCAAGGTTTTGACTTTGATGGCAGCAGGAGACAGAAACCATATTTCGATACATATTTTAAAATCCATCAATTTTCACTCAGATACTTTTACTCGCGGCGAAATAGAAAACATATTCCATAAGATATGACATTATGACCACAAACCTCTCCTTTCAAACCAAAGGTAATGAACATTTTCCGTGCTAGTTTCTAGTTCAAATTGCAATACCACAATGCTAACAACATACAAATCTAATCACTTTTTTTATGAAATAAAACATTAACCTTCAGGGGAGGGAGGAAAGCAAAGGCACTTTTTCACATAGCAAACACCACGCATGTAACGACCATGGCTATTTATGGTGTTATCTACAAACTAAATTAATCTTGAGCTGAAATGTGTCATCATCAGGCTTACCACCTCAGCTATAGACATTTATAGACACAACCCCAGACTTTCATATTAAACTATATGATACAGTATCACACTGTAATGTTGTTACTGGGTCGAATGGAGCTCATTTTAACAACTTTATATACTTTTGTGCCACTGGAACAATTAGTCAATAAAGGACAAAAATTCAACACCAATTTTGAGGATTGATTTGAAGTTCAAGTCATGATTTCTTTTGCTTTTATTAGTCTTATTTGATACTAAACTGAATATGTATGGGTTTACACGTGTTAAAAAAAAGCATAACAAGAAACTGTATCCTCCGGCTCTGAGAGCTTGTAATGGGCATTCTTCACTTTTATAGCCCTAACGAATAGTAAGTCAACTGATAACTATGTGAGTTGCAGCCCGATATGCAGCCCTATACTGTTGGTGGGTAGTTTAATCTATAAAAATGAATGAGATCATTGTGTATGTAAATCTGCAAAGTAACTACAGCTGTGAAGTAAATCTAGTGGAGTAAAAAGAACAATATTGAGTAGCAGAAGATGTACAAGTACCTCAAAATTGCACTTAAGGAGAGTACTTAAAGGTCCCATATCATGCTCATTTTCAGGTTCATTCTTGTATGTTGGGCTTCTACTAGAACATGTTTACATGCTTCAATGTTCAAAAAACACTTTATTTTTCTAATACTGTCTGTCTGAATCTATATCTGTATTCACCCTCTGTCTGAAACGCTCTGTTTTAGCGCCTGTCTCTTTAAGCCCCCCCTCCTGAAAAAGCCCAGTGTTCTCTGATTGGTCGGCATTTACAGGTCTTGTGCATATGCGCTCTCGGAGTCTCTGCACCGTCGTTGCAGCCGGGGAATGACTGATGACTGTAACGCCACTGTAGCGGCACTTTCTACCTATATATAGAATAGTTGTGACATCACAACCGTACGGAAGTCCTGACGGCTCGTTTAAAGTCACAGTTTCTTAATATGGGCTGTGTGCATTTCTCTGTGGATCGAGCATTTTTAATACTTTAACAGTATTTATATAGCACCTCAATCTGCTTTATAATCAAAAAAAATGACTAATGACTAATATGGAACCTTTAAGTAAATGTACTTGGTAATGTTCCACTACTGTAAATCACATATTGATAACCCCATAATAGAAATATAATCATATCAGAGGTGGCATCGACTGAACAATATTCAACTTTAAAAAAACAATGTCTGCTTAACAGCACACGCACACACACACACACACACACACACACACACACACACACACACACACACACACCTGGATGAGTCTCGCCTACATACAGCTCTTTCCTTCTTTTCCCTCCTTTCTCCTTTAATTTCTAGTCTTTCCTTCTGCCCTTCCCTCTCTGTCATCGTTCCCCCGTCTCTTTTGTGTTTTGTGACGCACTCTCGCCTCAACTATGTTATTATCTCTTGCTGATTCCAGAGAGTTTGGAGGAATTCAGCCCTCCTTCTCTTTCTCCCTTGGCTTGCCCCGTCCGCCTCCGTGACTCTGAGGCTGAATGCAGCATTGTTCTCCGCGGCTACAAAGCTTTGATTGACAGCTGTGGGAAGTGGAGAGTGCATTTTGAATGTCCACCCAGCCTCCCCCCCCCAACCCATGTGCGGTTAAAATACAAGATCCAGTCGGGGGTGCATCATTTGAAAAAAAAACAACACAAAAACGTCAAAACTGTAGTTATGATTTAAACAACTCTTACAATTATTTTTTATATATCACTTTGACTCCACACTCATCAAAAAAGGTGACTAACTGACTGACTAACCTGCAAATCGAAATGTGAAGGTACAATTACAGTCCATTTTTTCCACTCATTCAAACGTAACATCGACCTCCGATGCCTTCAGGAGCAGAGAAGCTCTGCTCCTTAGGGGACCGAAGAACCGCAGCACACGTCCAAACCTTCTGAGGTGTTTCCTCCCAGGATAAGTGCCTGGACATAGCTCGTTTGGACATTACATATTATGACTGAAACGGCATCATCATTCACATGCGTCAAATTCAGTTTCAAACGCTAGCGATCAGGGAGCAAATCAAGACAGGGAGGGCAGCAGAGACAGTATCACAAATAACACAAACATGTAAGCCTCATTTCTACGTACAGTAATACAACACAGTGATGGAAGTGATGGAAAGGTAGAAGCAGAGAGGATTGTTTCCAAAATTAGAGGGATTTATCA